>OY720300.1:22242285-22951045 GCA_963082785.1 Philonthus spinipes | reverse complement strand
TTACTTCCTTGTATTCGGACTATTTTTTCTTTCTGGCCGACTAGATGCGTTAAATTATGTAAATATTTTATAAATTTTTTAGAGATTGGATGAACATTTTTCCAATAGATGGATTAATGGCAATGGACTCCTATAATGTCCCGCAAGGTCCCCAGTTATGAATTGACTTGATTTGTTTTTGTTTTTAAAAGAAAAAGTTTATGCAAAACCTCTAGTGGGCAATTAAGAAGTTATTAACAATATAAATACTGCAGTAATTATATTTCGTGAAGATTTCAGCTGAAGGGAATCATGTAACGAATGAAATGGTATTGAGCCAGCTAATCGAAATTCTCTCTCTCACTATCAACCATGGTTCGAATTCATTTCATATTTTGGTCGCAATAGATGTGATCGACTCATTAGGAACTCCCTAGCAGATTTCTTTGGTTGGCAATCTGAACATTTACTTACATCTTTCCATTTTCGATGTATACTTTTAAAATAATATTTAATTTACTTTGATTTACCATTGCTAAATTTACATTTCTTTAAATTGGCTCCCGAAGAGTTACAACAAATAATACAATATTCGTTGCCTTCAATATTGTACTAGAATTAATCAATGAACCACTGTATCTATAGACCTCATTACTTTTCCGTATATAATATACTATAATTTTATTATGCTCATAACAAAGGAACAACTCACTTTATCAAAGGTTCGAAAATGACGACTAAACAAAAAACGACGCTTCATTATTTTTTTTTTCGCTGTTTATGTTTTCCGTATCTCTTTATTTTTTCTGTATTCCTCGTCGCGTGACCGCGTCCGCATTTTTCATCCGAGTTTTCCCTTTCCGGCGACGTCCATTAATCACGGCTAATCGAAGGGAACTCCTGAAGATGCGTTCACGCTCGGCCAAGTGATAAATCGTTTGATATTCACCGCCATCAAAGAATAGTTTGTTTTATATAAAACTGCACCATCGGGAGAATGAGGGCTGGGAGAGATAGACAGAAAAAAAGAGGATGTAATACAAAAAGTGGTGGCATTACGATACTTCTTATCTCCTGGTATTATTAGATGTGTTTCGTTTGAAGGTTGTAAAGAAGATTTTTAAGCAAATAATGAAAATACAGGTATTCGATTATATTTTTTTGTATAAAATCTAAAGGCAAATATTATCTTTACTAAGGATGAACTTAATATTACTGCAATTATTCTGTAAGAGACTGCTGTTTCTTTTTTCTTGTAGTAATCGTTAAATACATAAAACAAGAAATTCTAATTAATTTTTCTATTCTTGACTCATCCGGAAATCCTCTTAGGGCACGATCAATTGATACCCCCTCGCTGTTCCCATTATTTTTCCAGGAGATTTCAATTTCAGATAAGAGGCAAGAATTTCCACTCGACGGCCAAGACCATAAATTCATTAATTACTAAGGCTTATGAAACGCGCCCGTCTTTCGAATTCCTCGATAACAGAACGGCATGCCGGGTTCACCGAGGAATGCTCGAATCGAAGCATTTTTAACGATAATAATAAAATAATCTCACCTTCACAATAAAAATAATATTTAATAATTTTTACTAACGTAATATTTTCCTAACACTGTTTCGCTTATTTATTAAATTTGGGACGATTGCTTCCCATCACTGACTAAACATGCGTTTTTAGTAAATTTATATTTACGTTTTTCTTCAAGGAATTAATTAACTAGGAAGTAATATAACTTCTCTCTTTAGACTATTTATACACTATGTTGATTCTTATAAATAAAACACAACTTCCATGTAATGGATGTATCTAAATACCTTTTCCCATCAAAGTTTTCAATGCATACGAAGTAGCCACCTCGGAAACTTTCAACGGGAACCGAAGACGAAGGAGAAGAAGACAAAAAACAACTCGGACTGTTAAGCGTGTAACCTTCGTATACATTATGTTAATACCATCATGTTTAATCTTCCACTAAGTAAGACAGGGGTGGATGCGACCAGCACGGCGTGAAAGCGCCGTCAATCCTTATGCAGCCACCTGTCTCTCCCCTGTTACCTGTCAAAGGGTCGTTGCTTTGAGGTGACAAAGTGCCCCCTTCTGTCTTTTTTCCATTCCCCTTTTGAAAACGCGCCCGCTGAGCGTTAATTAATAATGCTCCGCCGGTGAATAGTTTCGCTGCAGGAAGCTGGGTGGTATTGTCTCAGATTTAATATTAGATCGTGGAGGTATTTGAGCGATTATGTGGTGAGGTTTTCCAGAGGAAAAATATATTTTCGTAATATTTTATGGATATACCAAAACCATATTATGAAATATCATTTATGACGAGAGGTTTATACAATTTTTGTAATGTTTAAAATAAATAATAGAAACTATATATAATGATAATGAATTTTCTGTTTAATCAAACATTCCCCTTCTATAAAAAAATATGTAAAATAATAGATAATATAAGAAACAAATTAAATATTGTTTGTTTGATATTCATTTTCAAATCAACTATATTTTATATTTTTTATCGTCTATCACATGTCAGTAATCTCATCGAATCACCATTCCCGATCAATATAAGTCTAATAATTTAGTCGCTCAATAAATTTTACTTTATTGAACATCTGCTTTCTTCTCTGAACAGCTAATACATTATTGTTGTAATCCATTGTTGTAATTATCGGTTTTGGCCATTGTATTGTTCGCTATTTATAAAGTTTTACGATGAGAGCAGAGGAAGTCCGACTCGAATGCCAGATGCTGGCCATCACCGAGGCGCATCTCGCATTCCTCATTCCTCCATCTGTGCGCGCATAACTGTTGATCACCGTCGCTCTTTTATTTTTCGTAATATTTGATGGGCATTCCGTTTGCAAAAATGCAATTATTTTACCGGCTGTAACTGTGTGTGTTCGTTACTGATTGATACATCGTTGGATGTAATTATTTTTATTAAAACGTTGGAATATAAAGTTTGTTTATTTAATACAAAAGTATAATAAAGACAAAAATAATGATACATAAATGCCCATGTTATGTATTTTATTATTTTAATAGGGGTTCATGGACGGTAATTCCTATAAAAGTAAATAACTTCCTTTCTGCAAAGAAATATTTATATAGCACAAATAGGATGCCTTCTTTTAAGATTTTCCAACGCTATTTTCTATCTAAAGGGCATATATTTAATAATCTGCAAGCAGATTTAAGATACACTCTCAACCCTTATTATACATCGCGAATATGATATAAAACTTTCAAATGCAATGGAAAATGCTTAAATTTTCCGATGTTATTTCCTTTCTAAAAAATGTGCCTTTCATTATCAATAAGCAGATTTAGGACAGCGACCTTCATTCAGCCCCTTACAACCCCTGTCATACCATGTGAAAGTGATATTAAGAAAAAATAGTTCCATCAATTGGCTTGGAAAATTCTTGGATGTTCCAACACTATTTCCCTTCTCAGTAAGCAGATTTGGGACATATATAAAGTTTGAAAATCTCTGAATTTACCATTCCATTTGATAGATTTTTTTTGTAAATATCACTATGTATGAAATAGGTTATGAGAGGGTGATAGAAGGCCGGTGTCCTAAAACTACTTTTACAAACAAACAAATACCATCCCATTTGTACAATATGATTTTTTTCTTTGCAGGGGCGAAATTATTATTTTTTTAATAGAGGTTGACTGAAGGTAAATACATAACAAGGAAATGTATTTAATATTATTTTGGAAAATATAGAATTTTTAATATCTTCAGACGTTCTTTGTTGTAAATTTACAAGAAAGATCGTAACTGCCATCTGAAGTAACAATGATGAAAGTAATGCACGCATAATTTGGAGTAATCACTTATTGGTAATTGACAAAATTGGAATGTGGAAAAATATTAATTCAGAAAGTATTTGCTATTTCTATTATTATCCATGCATTACGATAATTACAGATTAATGGCATGGCATTTGTTTATAATACAAATTGGAATGAAAAGTTGATGAACCTGAACGGGATACTACAAGAAACCATTTTATGTCCTCTGTTAAATTATTGTTACATACTAAAATATAGTATTTTTTAAAATAAGATAAAATTACATGTATACTTAAAAAAGGTTATATCCTTTCTTTGTTATACAAACAAACCTAAAAAGTGATTAATTTGTAAGGTTAAATCGTCGTTTACCATTTGAGAAAATAAAAAAATGAAAATGTTTTATAAACCAAATTTTTTTATTTGTGAAATATCTTGGTTTATAATTTCTCTTTTGATACTCATTTTTATATGTTGAAATATATATAACTTGTTTTTTTCTTATTATGAATATATACTTTTTAAATAATAATTGTATTGGCACTTGTAACTCGAGGGCATTGGATTGGAGAGCCGTGATCTTATCCGCAAATTGAGTATATTGTAGACTTCCCCGGCGAACAAAACCTCTAATGAGGTGAATTCACGTTGTTTACTTTTCCATTTCCATCTCCTCGGAGCGCATAAACAACTCGGGCTCGTTAATAAGTTTGTACAGCGGTTTTCCCACACAATCCACACTCGGTAATTGGTCCCGGCCCTAACGAGGCCCAACTTAAGTTCTTCAAGAGGCCCCTATTGAATTATACGCCCCTTGCCCGGTAATTAACGCGACCCCCTCGCCATTCTTGATTGATCCCCCAGCATCGAGATTTGCATGTTTTTTTTTTATACGCACACATAAAATACCATCGTCGGATAAATATGAGTCGTTACAATTTAATGAATAAATCATGGGAGGGCTAATTGTGCGCGATTCTTTTTCAGAAAGCGGGTAGAGGCAATTCGGGGGAGCGAGAGTGGAAAACGATCGAGTGTTCTTGAAGGTTTTGATTAACCACTTCATTTGCTGAATAAATTGAGAAGGAAAGAGAGAGCGAGAGAGGCACTCGTCGCCAATAAATGGGAATGAACGCGACTGTTTTTTTTTCTTCTACAGTTAATATCGCCTGGGTTCATTTTGATTGATTAAGGAAGCCGGTAAAGCGCATAAATAATCGATTAATACCTTTTGTAATTATCCCGCGATGATTTATTACTGTAATATTGTGGATTCGTGACTGGGACATATTTGCGGGAAAATATGTACGTGTGTGTATGTGTGCCAGTGTAATTTGGTTTGTATCGCTTGAAGGAATCTACTAGAATATGCTTATCGAAAAAAAAAAAAAAAAAAAATAAAATAAATAAAAATAAAATAAATAAAAATAAAAAAATAACCTGAATGTATGATAAATTTCTAGATTCAAATCGTATTTTCTTTTTACAAACATTACGTTTAAATATTCTATTTAAAAAAATAGGAAACGTTGTTCATATCGTAATAAATAAAAAATTACGTAATTCAACTAAAAGGAATTCGTTTCACTTTTTACTTTCTCCATATGAAATGTAAGGGAAAATCATGAAAAATCAAATTGCAAATAACAATAAATTTACAAATTTTGAGCTACTATGATGAATAGATCATAATTTTATTATTAGTGACAATTAATCATAATAATATAATGATATATTCGAAATAAAAAAAAACGGTGAGACCTAAATAAATTACAGACACTATATAAAACTTGTTTCATCTATACATATTATTAATAATTAGTAACTTCAAAGAGGTGTTGCCGTTCATATGTAAATATGATGAATATGGTGAAGTTACCAATAGATTTCGCAAATAGATCATAAACACTTTAAAAATCAATATTTTGAAATAATTTCTCCACTGGAGTAATCAGCATAATCTCTTGTAAAAGTTCAAATCAATAAACACATTTTTCAACCCCCTAACCACCCCTATTTATATTTATTTCTTATTTTTTTTTCTAACTGCTCCCTCCCAAAAAATATTACATTTACTTAGATATACTCCCCATATACTCTGTAATAACTTTCAAAAGAAAAATGTTTCATACTTTATCATATATTTTTGACACTAGCTTTATTTTAGTGAATTTATCATAACAAATTATATACCAAATTTGTAATTATTAATGGCGTAATATAAAATATGTTATGAATAAAATTAATTTAATTTATAGGATGATTGAACAATATTTATTAAACAGGAAGTATTTCGTTTTAATAATCAAGACATATTTTCGTTTTATTTTTTACCAAATATCCCAATTAGCAACTACATAACGCGCACGAAATCACAAACATCCTGCTAACACCAATTATTTAAAGATATGTCAACCATAGTAAACACTTGAAAAGAATCTATAAAGCCAATTGTTACGTCTCTGTCCTCGTAATACACTTACTTAAAAAGAAAATATATAAAAAAGCGGGATGTTTCAATTATTGCAGGAAATTGATGAGCGCTCCGAGAGTTAATTTGATTTGATTATACGAAGACCGGATGTTACGGATCGCCCGCGGCGGCTACTTTTTAAATTGAATTATCCATGGTGGGAACCACTTTTTGTAGCACATGTATGGATTAACAAAAAATGTGTAAGTGGAAATAAGGCTGTTGATAGTGCTTCGTCAAAATAAATAGGAAATTTATCGAAATTTAATTTTAATTAAAAATACAAACTCCATAAAAGAATACTTTTAATTCACAAAGCATTTAACAACCGATTGGTAATGACACTTGGACGATAACGGAAAAAATAAACATTACATTAAAATTTATATTTGTCGTTCGATGTCATACATCCGACATTAACGTCAAAATATTTGAAATTTCTCGGTTCCCCAATGACATTTTGGTGGAAATTGACAAAATTAGGAATACGACGCACATACTGGTATTTTGTCAATCTAGGCGGTCAAAAGTCAATTACATGGAAGTGTCAATACAAAATAAAAAAGGACTTCCTGATCAAGGGCACACATCTCCGGTTAATAACAAACCACTACCGCCCTTTTCCCAGCACTTAGCAGTGCTGTAGCCGGAATTAGATAGTTTCTACTAGTGTACATATTTGATCTCGACAATCTCAGTGATATACATTATCGTACAGTGATTTTTATAGATTAAAGTGAGTTTTTTAATTGGTAATGGTGGAAATCAATAACCCAAGTAATAAACTATAAAATTCAACGACTTTTCTTAATTAAATGTATTGAGATTTAATTATATTTACGTTTGAAATACATGTTATTTTGCTTTTTTTAATAATATAAACATTCGGATTAGAGTATTATTAGTCATAGACTACTTCAGGCAGGCAGGTAGGTCGGACTAGCTCCATAGCAAATATGTCCATTAAAATCTTACTCTCTTTGGCGTAAGTGATTTTACCTCTTACTTATTGATCATATCGGCTTTAGATACTCGTTTCCGTGGCTCAGATGGCGCTAGTTTTAATTGTTGGCACAAAGATTGCACATTTGATTTTAAATCAAGTTGTTTTGGTGAATGTGTTTGACATTCTGTCAAAGTTATTTTGTAAAATAATTTAAGAATTTTTAAAATTATAAAAGTTATTGTATTATTGGTTAGAGAATTCTCGCAAGAAATATATTATAAAAATCGCTGTATTGCCCTAATGAAAGATTTTTTCTAACGAGATTAAATATAAAAGAGGAATAGATTACTGTATTTTTTTTATTTTATATAGCGCCAACTGGAGAGTGGAAACGCTGTTGAGTGAAAGGAAAATAATTTCGTTCGAGAGAGAAAGAGCTACTTTTGTGTTCAAAAAAAAATCATAGAGCTGGCTGTCTGCTGTAGTCTTTGCAGCCAGCTCTGTGAATGTTCAAAGTAGCCTTTTCCTTGGAGAGAAATAGCAAAACTATTTCCCTATTTCCCTTTCACTCAATAGCGTTTCCGCACTCTAGGTGGCGCTGTACAAAGTATAATTATAATTAATTAATCTCGTTAGTGATATGCTTTTTTTAGTGCGAGGATTTTTTTTATCGCACACAGCTAATAATTCTGTTAAAAATGAATTGTTTTCATAAGAAATATTTATAATTAATTGATTTTTGCGTTAATTATAAAATAAATCCGCGCACTGTCCATGAATAGCGATAGAATTAAATAAGAGATTGTATAACAAATACATTGAAATATGTATTATCATCATAAACACATTTTAAATTAAACGAATGCATTCTCACATTATTCTATTACTGAAAAAATAACATTAGATGTTACCGTTATATATTTATTTATCTACTTGAAAGCTGTAAAGACGCCGACGACTGTTTCCCATAAATACAAATTTTCACATATTAATCTTGTCATGGCCACCAATTCTACAAGAATTGGTAAAAAAAAAGAAATATAAATAATATTCTAGAAATTATCTGAATGAATGCATCTTGGACAATAATAATTGCATAAAAATATTTTGCTTAGCCCTCAAGCTATTAGGTAACCGCGCGACGCAAAAAAACTTTCGGGCATTGCATAATTAAGGGTAATTATCATGAGAATTTGGTTCATTACAACTGATATGTTTACGTTAATGAATTATAATGATTAAAAGATAAGGAATATTTATATATAAAAAATAAGTTTGCCCTTTTTTGTTTCAGGGAAATGGTTATGGATATAACGAATGGATCCCACCCGATTCCGGCGGGAAAGTGTAAATAATCAGCGCCTAACGAATCTAGACGGGATTAACGCGCCCAAATCAAATGTAACACCTAATGAACAGTCTGATTGATGGCAGTTTTTGCAGCAGCCAAGGTGAGGGAGATAATGGAAGCGCCGTGTTGCGCCACGTGACATGGATTCCCGTTCAGCATTCACTTGGGGAGGACGTTCCCGAGCGAAATGCACACACTCACATATACACGCAACCATGGACGACATATCCGGGATATCTCGCAATTGCAATAAGAGATTTGGAGTTTTCCTTCAAGGGATACATGAAAACGTTCTCCTTGAAAGGTCTGCTGTAGGTATATATATATATATATATATGTTTAATACTCATATAACTTTCCTATTATTTTTTTTGGGGGATCTTAATAGCAAGTAATTTTGTAATTATCCCATAACGCGATGAAGTTGAGTAAAGTTGGCGCAGTATCTTTCCCAAAAACGATCAATTACTCCCGCTGCCGAAACCACTATCTCCGTAATTATTTCAGCCTCCCTGTAGCCATTAATTGCCCTCCAGAGTCCTAATAAGAATAATAAATCCGCCGGACATTTAAGATAATCCTCCGCTTAATCAACAGGACTTCCTTCTATTAAGCGATAAGATATCCAGCTTTTCAAAAAAAGATAATCAATTTCTAATTAATTGTAGCCGACTAATTAACTACGAGAATTTCCTGCTTGAAAGAGTTCCACTCCATTCAGCAACTTGACGCGTTCGATGGTAATGGAGTTTCTGGATGTAGCGGTGATATATTATTACCTGTGGGACCGACTTACCTGCCGCTGACAGGTCCACAATGAAGATATATATCTTGCGGCCTGCCCCACTTATTGTTATTAAATTATCGGCGAGGGGAATCACCTCCGCGGAACTCCTTGCGCTTCTCATTCTTATTATTTGGAATTTTAACGCTGCCGTGCTGCAGTTATAAATCACGGACTTAAAAATCAGCCGAACGGTAAACACAAATTGATCCCGTGTTTTACATCGGAGCAATTTGTAATAAATTTCGCGACGGCATCAATAATACATCAGTTTGGAATGGGGATGAGGTAAGGTTGGCTTTGGAGGGGGAGATAAAATTGCTTCTTAAATATGATAATTTATTATGAGAGAGTGATTTATGTATGTATGCACCCGAAAAAGTAGAAGAATAAAAAATAAGTACGAAATAAATGCAGGGTGTAATCGTGATCCAATTATTTTCCGCAATCTGGAGAGTGATTTTATTTAATCTGTTTTTTTATGTTTCTCGACATTGATTTTTTTTTGTTGGAATTCTAAATGAGAGTTTTATATACATAAGTTACAAGAGTTTTATACATATGTTTTGTAATGTTTTTAGTGCGTCACACTGTTCTTGTAAAATTTTTAATATGTAATTTGGAAATGGAGATTCCGTTAATAAAGTGAAATTGAAAATTGAAATTTATAAATGATTTAACTACCTACGGTTAATTAAAATTTTAGTATGTTAGTCGTAATAAAAAATACTATTCTTTTAATAATATATCAATATATCATTGGGATTTTCTTCAAAATTAATTCCATCCTGTACATTCCACTTGAAATAAATTACAAGTCCATTAAAATCTGTCCAGAAATAAATCAACGCGGCGACCGCAACGTGCATCTTTCTGCCACGATTGGCCATTAATTAATCATCTCTTCCGACAGGAATGCCCCACGGGGTCCAGGGTGCTTAAATTAATGGCGGAGATCACAGTTATGAAGATCTTTGCCTCATCATCACCTATGATGATAACTTTACTTATCGTGTGAATTTCTTGATCACAAGAATATTATCAACATTCATATTTATTTTCGTAATGCATTTCGTAAGAAAAAAATAATTAAAAGGCGTAACTCATTTGAACCCCCCAATTTTGGAAACTTCGAGCCTCCTGATCTATCAGCGAAACTGCAATTAACACGCCCTCATCGATCCCCTAGCGTTTGTCCAGGTATACGAATTCCAATTTGTGAATAATAAAACAGCCATCCTGGGCAGTAAAAGTAGACTTTACGAGGGTCCCGAATCGCGGGGGCGCTTTTCGTAGGAATTTGAAGTAATGCCCCTAAGAGAAGAAGAGTGGTTATGGTCGTATCGTCGTGTACCTGGCGAGGAATGCGGGGAATGCGGTCTGTCCACGCCTTTGCGCGGTACCAATGCCAGATGGACTTCTCATGTGTCTGTAAAAAAGTTGTGATGGTTTTTAAAGAGAGAACCAAAACGAAGAATGCGAAAAATATTGAAATCCCAAGAAGTTTAAATAATGAGTTTTAGAATTATTAAATTAATAATAAAAAAAAAAAATACCATCATAATAAGTTTATAGATATTACGAATCGCTGAAATTTAAATATATTTTTTTTTTAATTGTTGGGAATAATGGTATTTAGGGAATTCTTGAAATTATTGTACGGTGAAGAAATGAAGCGACCAAAAATTATACATATATAATTCTTTATTCTCTACTCCCAGAGGCGCTTATTTAAAAATACAATAAATAATTCATCGGAAATTCCAGCGCATCAGAATACCCGCAATTTCAGTTTTGAGGGTTTCTATTTTTTTATGTGCCCACCAAATATTTCCATTTTCTAGGAAGGATTTTTAGAATTTCATGATATTAGGGTCGGAACAATTACCCGACCCCGAGGGGGTGAATATTTCATCGCCGCTAATGAAATCACTGAATGGATCCCGCACACCCCTTATCAATATTTATTATTCGGACGGATTCGCGTGAGAATTCCTCGGGAACATTCTACGGATTTTTCGTGCGCCCGCTCCTTCGGATGCCGAGCAAAGTGGCCCGGATTAAGTGCCCGGGCCCGAAGCAATTATCCGGCACCCGGGAGGTGGGCACTCGCTCCCGGAGATATTTCCTTAATAACTTTAATAAATCAGCGCCGCGACGCTTGTTACCTGTTTCGCGAATTTTGGACCGGCGAAACGATGGTATTTATCTGCGCTTGGGGGACGGGGACTGAAATGAGTTTATTGTTTCATATTTGTATTAACTGTGCTAATAAATTATGAGTTTTAGTTCATATTTCTTAATATCATTCTCATTGTTCAATATAATTAGACTATTAATTTAAGCAGCTTATGATTTTGTTTTGTAAAAATGCATGGATATTAAGGATATATAGTATTGATAAAAAATAAAGAGGATACAAGTTATTATTTTTTTTCTAAACAAATGACGACTAATTCGTTCTAATACGCAGAGAAAAATTGAATAGTTCGAAGTACTACTATTTCATAATTCGTATATGTATAAACAAATGGTTATTGCGTGGAATTTGTTTGCTTTAAAAATATATTTAAAAACGTTAAAACAATTTAATCGCGAAATAATTGCTATTCAAAAGCATGCAGGGATAAAAAAAATAAAGGAAAACCGTAGTTTTCATTATTTCTTACGAGACCAGATAAAATACACTAAATGTTTTATTACAAAAAAAATAATAAAAATAGTATTACTGCTAAATATGTTTGTGGTTAAACTGTCATAAAGAAAACATAATTCTATTCTAAATTTAAATTAAAATTTCATTGAATTTAGTAATAAATTCTATATAAATCGATGAAATTGAAAACAATATTTTAATTTTATTTGAGGTTATTTTTAAACTTGTACAATTCAAAAAAACTTATCATCTGTAAGATTTCTGCTTATTGCAGTGCCATCAACATACACTAAAATATCAGTATCAATGAGAAATTCCTGGAGTTCAAATTAGAAATATAACAAAATTTACATGAGAAACAAAAAACTCCATATAAAATACCCAAATAGTTAATGGAGATTACTATTTCGGTGTGGCGCCACCAAGGTCATATTATTTGTCAATTGCCTAAAAACCTTTGATAATATAAAAATGGCAAGTACACGTACAATATAATACATACAGAAGTATTGATAGTTAATGAATATTTGAAATAATAAAATAAATAAATAATTTTAGTTATAAACTGTGACAACATATCCAACTTAATTTAAAATATTTTTACTTTCAATTATTAGACTCGAATTAAGATACATGGTCCAAAACAACGACGTGTGTCGTCGGTACTCTAAATTTAAAACAATAAAATCATAAATATGCATTTCGTAACTTTTTTAAACAGTTCTTAACGCTCAGCCACAGATATCGTATAGAGAGACGAACTTTTCTGTTTAAGGTGTTTGTCATAAGATTGTTGCTTAAGGCCTATTCAATGTTTTAAAACAATAAAATCCTTAGGTACCTTTATATCGGTAAAGTACTTACCTAACGTAAGTCAAAAAAAGTCACAGTGGTTACAGGAAAAATAATTGATTAATAATTAATCATTTTCAAATTATTTTTATTCAATTTAAATAACTGAGATCAAGTGAATAAATATTCTTTACTATTATTAAAATCAATTGATTTATATTAAATTATTTAAATTTGTATTTTCCTAAAGTGAAAATGTTAAACGCATACGAACAATTTTACATTAAAATGAGAAGCAGTGAAAGTATATTTTGCAACCCAGATAACTGAATACCTTGGTTGCTTGAACACTGTACAATCGATCAAACTTTCGATCTGTTACGATGATTGGATCTTATCTAAATCGGACGGGTAGAACTATTTATGTACTGCAACAGATTGATACACATACCTGAGAGCAAAATGGCAAAAAATAATATATAGAATCCTTCATGTGGGATCCGGATCATGCGAATAGAATCTGAATGATTAAGAAGAGTGAGGATCTCTCATTAAATAAATATATAAATTTACGAAAGTAAAACATTTTTTAAATCATCTATATGCGAGTTCATAATTCATAAAAAAATACTAAATTTGTACTAAATATATTTCGGATCTTCATTAGTAACGAATATGTTTTTATATATTTAATACAAATAAAAATGTATGGAATACGAAAACAGTGTTATTAAGAATGTATAACAACTTTCTGCATATGAATTTAAATTGTAATCCTGGTGGCACTTAAAAGTTTTCCCCTTTCGTTGTCTTTTTTCTGTGTTTCTTTTCATGTACGCAATAAAACTGTTTATACCATTATACAAGAGTGTGATTTAGTGTCTGACCGCGGAGACGAGGGCTTAATATACATATGAATCGGCGGCAGCCGAAATGGTCCCAGTTTCGAGTTTCCAGCGTGTACATCACGGTCGGGACAAAAGACTTAACACGGCTGAAATTAAAATTTTTGCATTTGCATACCGCGCTCGTTTACAAGGGAATATGCACTGTACATATTTATGGGTCCTTCCACTCCTTCCGCGCTTTCATTGTAATGGCTTTGTTAATGAATTTATTAGCAGCGGCGGGAGGGGTCGGGTGGCGGCGAAACACTCGCGGAATCCTGCACGGAAAATTAAATTTCCCATTCGGGACTTTTTCCCTCGGCTTCCGCGTCCGTCCGCTTGGAAATCATGACGTGTTTAATGGTGGGTGTTTTTTTTTCGTTTTAATTTTCACACGACGCCGAATTTGTAATGCGAGTAACGCAAATTACGCTCGCCCCGTTTTATGCAAGGAATCTTATATTACTAAGAACTGTATACGGGCTAAATTAAATAACAAAAGTAAACCATTTCTTGTATAATTTTATTTTTCGCTTTTAATAAATGCAATTTTAAATTATTGGAGCCATCTTTCAAATTAATTAAATACTAATAGCCCTATAACTTTTAATGTATGGGCATTAGAGGTTTGGATAATGATCTGTTAAAGAGCTTTCTAATTGGAAGATCACAAAAAGTAGAAATGTAAGGCCACATCAGTGACGAGATAATGTATGCGGTGTTCCACAAGGAACGATTTTAGGCCTTTTTCTTTTCTTGGTATATGTGAACGACTTACTGGAAATTCCATCAATGGGAACAATAATATTGTTTGCCGATTATACCGAAATATTTTATTAATGTGCAACCTGGGAAGAGGTCAATGAAAAAGCAGAGTAGGATCTCGAAAACATCTTTCTATTTCTACATGAAAATAGACTGTTTATAAACGTGAACAGAACTAAATTCCTGCCATTTACACGTTACGTAGATACTTCACCATTTTTTTCCCAAATAAGAATTAGATGGAGTAAAAATAAAGGATGCGATAGAAATAAATTGCCTTGGTGTGATTCTTGACCAACACCTACAATGGCAGAGTTATATATAATCTATGACGAACAAAGTAGTATACGCGTCATTTCTAGTGCCATTTCCGAAATCCTCGACAATGACCAGAAGATAATATTATACGACACTCTAATCCGACGTCTACATAAAAAATACTAAAGATAGTGTTTGACAGGCCTGCACGATGTCCATCTATAACAAGAAAGAAGCGTAATGAGTATACGACAGTTTTATATACTCAAAATGGGGTGTCAAGTTTTTAAAATGTTACCTAGTATGGACAAAAGAAGCCACAACTACGACACCACGAGGAAGGAAGACTTAGTGGTTCCCAAAATGATGTTAAGCAAAGGACAACGATCACTTCAATATGTTAATCCCAAAGCTTTATATTCCACCATTTTACTGATGAAGAAAAAATAGCAGCAATCCTATAATATTCGAATCTGGTATAGTGAAAAATATGTGGGTATATATGTATATAGGGGTAAATGTATTTATATATTATAAAGATGGTTGAAATATTTAACATTGCAGTTTTAATGGAATTAAAAGAAAAAAAATTGAAATTTATTAATTAATTAATTATTCTCTTTCTAATTGCTCTACAATTAAAGACTTACGAAGTAAGTACAAAGAAAAAACAAATACATATTTATATTTATTCATTTTAATTTCTCTATATACTTATTTTATTATATGAAATAAATATGAATAAATTATTAAAAATAAAAAATGGGCTAATAACCCGAAAATAGTCGAGAATTTAAAGTTATTCAATCTTATCTGTGTTTTATTGGTTGATTTTTAATAATCTATTCATATTTATTTCATACAATATAAACTACCAATGTCTAAATATTAAAATCATTACTTATTTTATTATATCGTGTGTTACGATTATTTATGTTTTAGTATACTTATATACACCACGCACAAGATTTTATCTTCGTGGTTTTGCGTTTATTCAATGTATAATATTGTAATATTATGATCAAATTTTATATGATAATAATTAATTATTATGATAATAAATTATAATTTAATTTCAATTAGTAGTTATTCAAAATGTTATCTATGGCGACAAGCCCTTTTAAAATACAGAATTATGTCAGCCTTTTAACACAGGGCCCATAAATTCTCATCCATTTTCTTCTTTCCGACTAATCGAAATAACTTAAGTAATCTTCCCGAAAGCCTTTCCAAACTGAGGTAAATAAATCACCCCAAAATCCAACAACAACCAAAACAATAAAAAAAAAAGCTCGGTTCCTTCTGTTTTATAACCATTAAACACAGCCTTGGGTTAATTTTGGAATTTAATTGGACCGCGCGGGTCGTTTGAAGTAAATACACGTGTTCTCTCTCTCTGACTGTAATCTTCACGTGAAGACGCGGACGGATGAAATCCAGCAGCTGCTCCTGTCTCTACCGGCAGCGATTTCGATTAAAAAAATGTACAAAAAAGTAATGATAATAATAAAGGAGGAAGGCGAAATGCACATTAAGTGTATCACGTTAAATCTTCGAAAAGGAGAGACACGGAGAGCTCATTTGCATGCAAGAATGTTGCATTTTTGGTATGATTGTTAAAATGTGTTTTGTATAAAACAGATGTAAAAATATTGGATATAATTAAAAAAATAGGTACCAACAACGTGTGTGGTATTCATGACAAGTTCATCATGTCTCTATTAAATAAAAGAATTATTGAATATATAACGATAGTTCAATCATCATACTTCTGAATAGACCAGCAATACAATAATTATACATTTTCTATTGGACTTATTTTAATCTTTTTAAGTGAGCCTTTAGTAAAAAAAATGCTTGCTTTGTATGCCCATTCTTGGAAGGCGCGGCGTCGCACATCACTTTCATTCCCGCTGTCGATGGACGCATCTCTGGGAGTTACGCACGAAACGAAAGGCCAGCAGACAAATGGACAAATCCTACATGAATTACGGCCCATTAATCGCCGGTGCCGACTTTCACTTTTATGCCCGAATCGGGAAAACGCCTATCTCGCCGGACTTATCGCGTTTAATCATTTCATTCGTCGCGTACGGAACGGAAATGGATAATAATTAATTGGACATTTTTATACTTAATGTGCAATTCACGCTCGCAGAGTGCAATAAATAAATCAAGTCGATACAGCGGAACCGGTCGGGCTACTGTATTTAGTCGGTTTCAGAGAGTAGTACTGTTGCTCAAGGTGGCATTCCTTTCGATGTGTTATTTGTGCTTTAATTAATACCAAGCTGATTTATATAAACATGTTCTTTTGCATTACGATTTAATAAGCAGGTGAATTTTTATCATTGTACTATGATTATAAAGTCCAAGTATTGCCCAATACACAAAGAGATAAAGAAACGTTAAAAGATTAATGTTTGGAAATAACAGTTGTACAACTTTGTCGTAATTTAATGAACATATTACATACAAGGTGACGCCACAAAAAAAAACAAAAAAATAAGAATGCATTGACTAAATATATACTATATAATAATATTATAAAATCAATAATTTTTTTTGTAATATCGAAAACACTTTCTTTTCAGTCACTTTAGATAATGAAAGCATAATTTGAAAATATTTCAATCACTTATAGAAATAGTTATTATATAATTTTATGTTTTAAATCACACATCTCATAAAAATTATCAAATCAACAACTGATTATAAAAAAATAATCGATAATTTGGTATTAGATTACAATAATCAATATTTTTCCTGTAATTTTGTATTATTCTTTATTAAACGAATAAAACCTGGAAAAAATTATACATTTGTAAAATATCAATGACATAAGTTATAAATAAATTGGAAATTTGAACAGTTTCATAAAAAGAAAATTATAAGATTTAAAAAAAATCTTATTGAATGTTAACTCACAGTTGTTTTCTATCATTTCTAATGATCAGTTGGTTGTTTTGTACATCTACTTTTTTATGTGTACTTCAAACATGGCATTTACTAGATTTGTTAGACTTATGATTATTGTTAACACTTGCTTGATCAACCGTTGTCAAATTTGCAGTTCTTTAAATTGATAAAGCAATAAACCATTCTAATGAAGATTGTCATATTTTCAGGCAGGCTTGTAATAGGAAACATAAGTAATAATATACGGAAAACAAACACAAAATTCTTCTTAATTTGTTTATTGTTAAGGCTTCCACTTGGTTATGCATTTTGAGTTTATTAAATAAAACGCTTTTTAACTTTGTATAACTTGTTATTTTATTTTAGTGACTAGTTTGATAATGAAGCTCTATGCTTCGAAACTATAGTCACTAAAATAAAATAACAAGTTATACAAACAAACTTAAAAAGTGTTTTATTTAATAAAAAATGCTTCAACTGAAGATTTTCTCTATTTTAAATTGTTTTATTTTATCGATGAAATATATATAAAAAAAGATAACAATAAAAAACTTCCAATTAAACTATCTATATTTTTATTCAATTATAATTGTATTCATTAATTTGCAATGAATGAAAATAGAAATATCTGGAAATGTTAAACGTGCAATGTTCCATTAAGGTAAGGAATAAAAGGATGATATAAAAGGGCAAATTAACAGCAAATCCTATCAGAAATAAACAGTAACAAATAAATCACTTACCACAGTATTAAATTATATGGTGTTGATTTAATTGCCTTAAATTACATGACGTTGGACATAACGGTTATATTAAACTTTTTCAGCTTCATGCAAATGTACATGTCGCACACGTAATCAGATATAGCCGGCTGACAACAAATCACTAAACAAATTAAAAACTCAGCGGCGGCGCCAGATTCGCATTTCAAATGAAGAATGTCGTCTATAAATAGCACACCATATGTGACATGTGCTGCACGTACATTAATTAATTTTAATAACCCACATTTATATATATATATATATATATGTTGTGGTAATTATAGAGATAAATAATTTCAAGAATTCGTTTGAACACCACAGCATGCTGGCATAATTTACAAAGATTGCATGAAAATCAAAGATCTTTATAATTAAAGAAAATAATGTATTTAAGTCGCCGGTTTATAGTTTTAAAAACAGATGTGTTATATTTATTAAAGAAAAAATATAAAATGTTATTGTGTTGGCTAAATATTGTCGATAACCATTTAGTAAGAATATTATATAAAATGTATTGTATTGTACTTAATGTAAATTCTACAATAACGATGAAGTATATATATATATATATATATATATATATATTATTCTGTTGTCAGTAATGAGCACAGTGATTAAAGAGTACATTTTAATTTAATGATCGATAATAGGATGGTATGAATATTATCATTTAATACAAAATCCCTGGTAAGTTAGCTAGTGTTAACAAATGATAATAAATTGGAGTTTTTTAATAAATAAGTGCCACTTCTCAATATTAATATTATAAATAACATTAAGATAATAATTATATACTACATTTTGTAGTGACATGAAAGATCGGAAAGATCCATGCCCATCTCTAAATATAAATCACAAAAATATTGATCCATATTTTATAGACGGATTAATACTTTTATAAAATACACAGACACTGATTTACTAATCTTGATTATTGTTTTAATATCTATTATAAATCAATTTATATATATATATATATTATTCTGTTGTCAGTAATGAGCACAGTGATTAAAGAGTACATTTTAATTTAATGATCGATAATAGGATGGTATGAATATTATAATTTAATACAAAATTCCTGGTAAGTTAGCATCGAATATTGCAATAAGAATTGTAAATTAATTTGTGATTAAATGTTTTCAAAAATAAAAAAGTAGAAATAAAAAAGACTTTTTGAAATATAACATTCATTAGTTGGTACTATATTGACTATATTGCGAGTTTTAATAAAAACATAAATAACAAACACCTACATGTAATATAATGGAAACTAATTTCACATTGTTTATATCGTCGCTTATTAATACTTGCACAAGGAAGCAATAATAAACCCATCGCAAAAATTAATAGCGAGCGCAATTAGCCGACATCTGAGGGAAATGCCGGCGAGGGGAGCAACAAATTGCGCACAGCTGCGCAATCGATAAATCACGGCTTAACGAAAGGAATAAGTGAGTGGCTCTCCGTGTTCTTGCATTTTGCACATTCCTCGCCAGATTGTTGTTGTTGATATACCCACGAGCGGAGGTGAGTCTTGTGGATCTTTTCAAGATCTATTAATAAGCGCGACCTACAACTATTGGCCTATTTACATTCAAGAAAGTCTATTCCATTGCTTGAATAGCTAGAGTATGTTGCAGATGATGTAATTTAAAGCAAGTACCAATTTCAGTGAATGCACGAAGGAAATTAATTAAATCCAAATTGATTCAATCGAGATTTATTTGTGCAATAATTCTAAATATTACAGATATACACGTATAAAGTTACGATTTATAGAATTGTAAATATTAGATTTCATATACTTGCGGCATGTAACATTATTTAAATTATACCAGACGTGAGCCGAATCACAAAGCCACGAATAAATGATTTGTAAGAGAAAATATGATACAAATACAGGAATACAGAAATATTAGTTTTTCAATTCACGAATACAAATTCATTTTTATAGTATATGCATTGGGCAACGAAGTAAAATATAATTAGGCTACTATAACACCCTTTAAAAACAAAAATATTGCAAAATTTTTAGATTGAAAAATAAATGTTCTATAAAATATTATATTTTAAATTAACAACCAAGTGTATTATTAAAATACATCCTAATTATTACACGAAAATATTATAGTCTTTCTAAACCAATTAATTACCATGTTTTTATTTTTTTACTTAATCAAAAGAAAAATCAGTGGTCGGGCCAGTTTGAAATCAAGCCAATCCGACCATTTACCAAAAAATGATAGCATAATAGATATTACAGATATTTAAATATTTATAACCAATTTAATCACCCCATTTCTATTTTTAACTCAATTAAAAAAGTACAAAGGACGAGAACTAGTTTTTGGTATGAAAATGTCAACAGAGCAATCAATCTTTTAAGTTTCTCCGAGGTAGAACGTGTTTAATATAGCAGATTATTTTATAAAAATAGATTATCTAAGAGCAACTACCTCTGTTTTTTTTAATTGGGTTTGTTGATATCAAGACCATTGATTAAAGACTAAAAAATTAAAAACATGATTATTAATTAGTTTAAAAATAGTATAAAAATGCTATAATATTTCATTGGACTGTTCCAGCATGATGGATCTAAAAATGTAGATACAGAAAACAAAATGTTAATGCTTTTTATTTACTACGGTACTAGTCAAATATGATATGATCGAAAGATATATCAAATAAAGGTCAGCAAACAAGTTTTTTAGTGCATAGGTACGTTTTCATATATTGATTTATAATAGATATTAAAACAATAATCAAGATTAGTAAATCAGAGTCTGTGTATTTTATAAAAGTATTAATCCGTATATAAAATATGGATCAATATTTTTGTGATTTATATTTAGAGATGGGCATGGATCTTTCCGATCATTCATGTCACTACAAAATGTAGTATATAATTATTATCTTAATGTTATTTATAATATTAATATTGGGAAGTGGCACTTATTTATTAATAAACTCCAATTTATTATCATTTGTTAACTTTAGCTATTTAAAATTGGTTATTCAGAAATACTTGAATACTAAATTTACTCTATTTTGCCCGACACTATTTATATTCGAATCACAAAAATATCAATTTCAATCTTATGGATTTAAATTTAAATCATTCGTGATTGATGTTATGAATCCAAATCATAAATCCTTTGTGATAACAGTACTGGAATGCAGGGTTTGAATTTTCTAAAATGTTTCGAATTCCAAAGAATTCCTTCCCAAATTTACTATATAAATATTTTCTTTAAATAAAAAAACACAAATAATTTATTTACAAACATATATATAAGTGTGTTTATTCTTATGTAGGAACCAGATACTTGATTTTTTTTTTCATTAAACAAAACATGTTTGCGTTGGAAATTCCTCGCAGTGATATAGAGTTGCTTTATAGATAGTGGCCTTGTTTACGTTTACAAATACTTGACAATGACAGATTGAATACGAATAGGTAATTGGAATTCCTGTGTTTAAATTTAGGAGGTTTTCTCAATCCGTCCTGCCAAGAAGTTTTAAAGTGGATTTGAATGATTCATCCGAATTTTCTTGGAGAGAAAATGTAGCTTAAAAGTTGATATTGTTTTTAAACATGATTTAGAATGACAATTAACTAAATCAAAAGTAACAGAGATGAAGTCTTTTAGAACTATTTTTTAACTTATTAATTAGAATGTTTTTAATTTTTCAACCTAATTAAGAAATACAGGTTATGCCAGCTTCATATCAAGCCAGCCAGTTATTATTAATGAAAGCACAATCGAACAAAATATTATAGATATTTTTAAATATCTATTTTCTGTTTTTATTACATTCATATTTTTAAAGTAATTTTTATCAAATTTATAATTGATAACCTAAAGAAAATACTATAGTAGATACCTGCCCTTAGATCATTTATTTTTATAGAATAATCTTTGTTTCGACACTTTCTATCTGCAGAACCTTGTAGTTCGTCTTGTTTTGTAGAATATTTTTCATTAACATTTTGCTCACTTAGGTTTTCTTCCTTCGTAAATTATTATACAAATTGAATTAAAATGGTAAATATTATTATAATTAAATAGTTAAATATTTAAGAATATCTACAATATTTGATTCGGTTGTGCTAGGGTTATAGTCGTTGGCTTGGCACTGAAAAACAAAAACTACTACACGACTCCGACTCCGGCTGTTAGAACCTATATAAAATAAAATAGATTATCAAACCTACTTCGATCTCGCTTAATTTAACTTTGTTAGCAAGCATCTATCTCTTTAGATGTGTCGATCAGAACTGTTGAACACTTCAACTGAAAAAAACACCGCTCCAGTCAAAATCCGAAATCTCTGAGTCTACTCTGCGCGGGCTTGGTTTTTATCTCACTATTTTGTGTACAAATGTATGAATTAATATTACGAATTTATATTAAAATGTGTAATAAGTAATCCAAATTATGTTAACATATGTGTTGGAACAATTTCTTAGAATAATTTTATTGTTATTTTTAGTATAGAATACAATTATATTAATCAATGCAATTAATTTCTCAAAATAATTAATATTTAATGGGGAACAGGATATGACATGGGTATTTAATATCCATCTAACGGCAACAAAACTGTACATTAATGAGTAGTAAAGGCAGCGACATAAAGGATATATAACATAATCAAGGCGAAGCTGGGTGATATTCAGAGGAGAAATCCAATTTGCGTGATATCCTCCTAAACTGGGTTGAAAATGTGTGTTGTTTTAATATTTATACATCATTTCCCGAGCGCTGATTAGCCAAGTTGAAAGGGGCAATGAAGTGGACTTTCTATGCGCGGCTGTAATGTTACAGTTTTACGATTAAATCTCGTGTGCACCTGCAATTTTTACCGCATTTGGGTCAGAACGATTAAAATGGTATCCATGGAGTTCGACGGCGACGACGCCGTGAATAGACGCGGCGTCCTTGGCAGTAACAGGTTCCGCGAGCCGCATTGAAAAATTAAACCGGAGAAGAGTGTTGAGATTAAGCGGGCTATAGGGGGGATTAATTGTGCGTTTAGCGTTACCATTTGAATGGGGGTTTGATTGAAAGAGGGCGATCAAGATTCCGCCGGTTTCGTATCTGGGGATTCGGTTACTACTTAGGAGCGAGCAAATGGAGAGAGCGCGGGTCGTTGACTCGCACCACATGGCGCAGCACACCAAGAGCAAGAGACCAGATCGCATTCCATCGTGCTCTTTTACAAAAACAATACCCTCTGTCGGTTTACCTGGAGTTTCTGCGTGTGACCGCACTGGTGGCAACAGTACGATAGGTAATCCGGCAGTGAGGGTACGAACTTGAGGGCATCGCATCTGGTGCTGTACTCGTCCACCAGCTTCCTGTAGTGTACTCTAAAGCTAGGTCTCGCCGGGGCTGAGGAAGTCTTACTGAGTCTACCCATCTCTCCGGAATCCACTAACATAACACCAACGTAAACATGCGCAACCAAATTTAAAGCACAATCACCACACGCGACCGATCTACAAGAAACGCACGCCGCGATGGCACGGATCGTACTGTTCAAGCGGTACGCTCTGGGTCAGCTCCTCTCCTACCTCCAAACCTCTTACCTCGGTCCGCTGGAATGCCGTCACCAATAGGGACTCACTCGCACAAAAACCATTCGACATACATTTCAAACACAAACACTCGAAATTCCCCCTTAGAAAAAAAAAACTTTTTTAAAAATGACCACACACCACCCCACACACAATACCTCTTAATATTTATTTAAAGGTACCTCTTCATAAAATCCCATTGACTACAGAATACCTTTGCACTCTTCAGTTCATTTAAATGCAATGAAAGGTGCGTTAGGGTACCTGCAAAAAGGTGGATTTTGGGTGTGTATTTCGGGAGGACAATATTTTCAATGGGCCCAGCCACTTGAATGCGTAACGCAGGGACAATTCGGTCATTATTTAGAATCGTAAGTCCGTAAAGTGTGACCGAATGGTCTTCTTTTATCAACCCGCTTTCGATTGAATTGTTGTAGCAACGTTTCATAGTAAATGTTTCGTTCTTTAGTTTCGGTCATCATAAGTCATTTTTGACGATTGTGAGAATATTTGGAGATTTATAAATATGAGTCTTGAGAATTGTAGCTTACGACATTTTGTATAATAATAAGGCGGAATAATAAATTATTCAAAAAAAGAATAACAGATAATATAAATGTATTAACTATTGACTGTGAAATAAATGTAAAAGTTTAGAACTTGTTGAAATAAATTTATAATACATTTAATACACAGATCAAGACAATTGGAAAAGTATGAATAGCAAACTCATTAAACATTTAAAAGAGGTAAAAATAGCATAATACAGAAATTAATGGTGAAAATGTAAAACGTACAACACGAACTATTCAAAATATATGACTGATTTTTTATAACCTTATTACAACAATTTGGACTACACTCGAAGGTACAGTGATTTGCATTTTACAGAGTTCATTATTCAATAAAGACGATAATTGCACTATTTTAGTACTTTTCGTTACTCTTGAGTTTATTCGGATTGCAAATACCGTGTGTCTTGTTTGAAGACGCATTATAGATAATTCTTATGTCATTTTTAAAAATCTCAATTAATTAACTTATAAGAATGCAATCAAACTATAGCGAATGCATTATTTTTTAGATTTTTTAAACACTTTAAGTTGCATTTTCTGTTCAGGATTAATAAATATGTGCATTTAAATATCTCTAAAATCGTAATTGTTATGAAATGTCACTGTATACATGGGGAACTTATTAGAAAATACCACGAAAAGTATTTTTTATGGAAAGTGTTTAGGGATTTTTGCATCACTAGGATTGGGCAGGGCAGCAAATATGTATCGGAGTTTAAGGAGACCACAGTTAAAATGATATGGAATGTTACAACGAAGCTTTTACAAGAAAAATATTACAACGAATATAGTATTTCAATAGAACCATTCAAATGTATTGAATTTAAACTAGCGCGTGCTGCACCACACTATGTGATACGTAAAAGATGCAATAATCCCTCTAAATGAAAAATTAGTTCGACGCCATTCATTTTATCTGAAATAATAAAATTATAAATTTATGGGATGAAAGCACTCCCGAAGGACTGCAATGGAAATTTTACGACTAATAATTGTTGTTGTTTATAAATTATTTTTTATTTATTTTGTAAGTAGATGATGTCATACAAATGAATTATTCAAATTATTTAAATAATTGATATTAATTGCGATATTTCACCATAAGAGATTTTTATTATTAAAATGATTAAAAGCGATATTTCATCATCCGCCTCGACAATTTATTACAGCTGTTGGTTTTATGAGCGAAATTACTTAGAGGACATTAGCAGAGAATCAACTGTGGGCCGACCGCATTCCAATCCCATTAAATAAACACAATTTATGCAAATCGCATTACGTGGGAGCGAATTTAATAATTTGAGCGAGCGTACAGAAGAAAAGGGAAAGAATCCTCCCATGCTCGCCTTCCGCCCTTAGCAGAGTCGCATTTTCTTCCTTTCACATTTATTGGTTTCGTCTTCTCTGAATGGCTCGTGAACTTTTAATTGGCCCTGAAAGCGATACTGAATTCGTACAAATATTCCGGTCTGCGGGCAGAAATCGAATCGAGGCGGCGGCAGCTAAAAGGAAGGAAGTCGTATGATATTGCATTTTGGCCGCGGACGATGTTACTCTGCAATTACGTGGTGGTTGGGGATATTTATGTTCTGTTTTAACTATAAATCGAATGGTTTGTGTCTATGTGCGGTGGCGTGACCGAAATTTTAAAGGAAGTAGCGATAAATTGCGTTTGGTCATTACATTAGAGTTGAAGAAATGAAAATTATCAACGATTTTTTCAGTTGTTCTAACACATACTTTCATTACTTATTTCCACAATAACAAGCGAATGTAACATATAATCTAAATGTATAAACTGTTGACAATAAAATAAATGTGAGAGTTTAGAAATTTTTAAATATTTAAAAGAGGCAAAAATAGCATATGATATAAATAGTTGGTGAAAAAATAAAATTTACAATAGAAAAAAATGTAATTAGATATTCATATAAACAACGTATACAATACAACTAATGAACAATGCGTGCTTATTGAAATACCTAATTTTATATTTTATGACTATGTATTCTAAAACAGCGAATTGAACCAAGATTACTGGCCACTCATTGGTTTGTAATGAATTCACAAGCGAAAACAGCCTACATAATTCAAAACTTAGATCCACTTGGTAAAGCAAGTTTCTGTAACCTGGCAACCCGAGCTTCTAAGGGTTTTTTTTAGTCAGTAAGAGAACATACCCTATCATAAACCTTCCAAGTAACATTGGTGGGATTATGAAAGAGATGCTATGATGTATTTTTTAATTCTCTCCGCTCCCTAAAATTGTAAAGCAAGCCGCTGCAAAATTCGTATTTACTGAAGCTTCGAATATTCTTTAATCTACTTCGCGTACCACATTCTACAGAACACCACATCATTGAATATTAACTTTTGAATTTATATTTAATGATGGCGTGCTTTTGTACAGTAAAAGAAAACGTCTTTGATTACACATAATATAAAACATTGATTACTCCTAATATCGGACGAAGTCGGTCATGATTATGACCAAATTATTTATTAAAAAAAGTACATAAAATATTATATTAATTGAGGTTATACGCCAAAACTATATACGTTGTCTCTTGAAATTTTGAATACGGGCATTTGAATCTATTACTTGGCACTAAGTTACCACTCTCGTTTTTTTTTCATAGCGAGCAATAATAATAATCGAGATATAATACAAATACATTACATTACATTACTCATATTCAAAATTTCAGGGGACAACGTGTATTTGTAAACATACTACAATTGAAATGACTTCGAATAAAGAAGTTATAAGTGAACCGAAACAACGGGATACTTGCATATTCATTATTTGATGACATTTTTTGTCTATGTTTGTGTTTGTTTGAAATCTAGTTCTTTAGTTAAGGTAAGCTGCCATACTTATTTATATTGTATTTTTTTTCATGAGATGAACTGATATATGGTTGATGTTGGTGCTTTTCATCTTGGGGGAATATTTGGATTTCAGGTAATACATAATTTTTTAATAATGTCGGAGAAAATAAATAATAAAGAAATTAATATTATTATTATTTATTGACTTAATCCATATCCTATTCGTAAAACCCAATAAATTAATAGTGTTTTTGTATGATCGACGTATATTAGCTTGAAGTTGGTTGTAGCTAACTTTAACTAAATAGGTAATATTTTGTATTTATTATTGTTGCAATAATTCGTGAATTCGTCAGTGTTTCCAAAATAATTTTATTGATTAGAATATAATGGACACAAATTATTATTTTGGAATAATTATTGAAATTAAAATTAGTTTTGAAAGAGTTATAATTTATTAATAAAAAGAAATATAAGCTTTATTATATTCGTTAAATATTCTCTGAATAAGTAATTAAAATAGATTCATTAATGATGATAATCTATTTGTTTAATGTAGTGATCATTTCTCAGTACGTAAAAAATTAAGTTAACATCATTAATGAATCTAATTTAGAATAATCAACCACAAAAAAGTGGTTGTTTTATATTATTCGGTTTTATATTGAATTTCCATATTGTTTTATGTTTATGAAAATCGTTATTTATTTTAAGTGAGAGGTCAGTTTTAATTACATTGTTTTTAATAGAACTATGCTATTATTGTTAGTAATTAATTAATCTATGTTTAATTGATTAATATTTATGTGGTTTGTTTGTGTTTAATCTCTATTGTAGTCTATAAAGCAATTTTATCATTTTATTTTGTAGGCTAAATTACAAAGCCTGTTTGTTAGTCTTGTTACCACAAAAGTAATTCATTTTTAATAGAAAAGGGTATTCATTCACTTGGTCAGTAATTTAAATAAATTAAAAAAGAATTTGAAAATAATTAATAGATTATTTCCTCTTTAGCTACTGTGACATGTATATGTCCAAGAAGTAGTTTTTTTAATGTGCATTTGTTTTAAAGTACTTAAGTAACGTAAGTCAAAACGTCACAACAGCTAAAGAGGAAATAATTTACTTTAGTTTTTTTTATTTCGCTGGGGATATATCATTGGATTTTGTATATTGTAGCTTTATTTATGTGCTGATACCATTTATGATTATCTTGTGTTTTTATTCCTAAGTATTCTACTTCTTTCACTTGTCGTTTCTTCGTTCATTTCATGTTTATTTAGAGGATTCCATAGTGTTTTTTTATTATTATAATATTCGACTTTAGTTTATCAACAGGGTTTTCTAAATTTGCGAAGTGTTCATTTATTCCGTTTACTAATTTTTTAACTTAAGTGGTCTTCCCGTCTTCTTTGTTTTATTTCTTCAATGTCATTATTGACAAATAATTTCTTTTATGTGTGCATGTTAATAATTTGCCATAGTGATTTGCTATTGTTTTTGTTTTAACAAAATTTGACCTGAGGTCTTTCTATCCTGTAATGAATTTATGGTGATGTGGATTTAGAAATATCAGTGTTAGCTAGCTGAACCGTTTTGATTTGTACTGATGGACGAATGGTGAGACTAGCGTGTGTATATTTAGGAAGGATGTGTGGATTTCGAGGAATACAGAATTTATCAAGGAGGGATTTGTTGTAAGAGTTGTTTGCAAATTTTTGGGAAAGGCTTACCAAACGTTGGGCCATGGGTGTGACTTGGGTGCATTGGTAGAGGTATTTGTCCGAGGGATTTATTGTATATTTTCTAAGAAAAGATTCTAAGATATTTGCAATTCGTAAATTAAATAAAAAAGAATTTGAAAATAATTACTAAATTATTTCCTCTTTAGCTAAACAATGTACATTAAAACAGCTACTTCTCGGGCAAGTACCGCTTAATTTATTTAATATAATTAGTTTTGTTTATTTTTAACATCTTTAAATTATATAAGGTAGAGCTGTAATGACTAGGGATGGATCCCTTTGTTTTTTACATTTAATATTCTCGAATCAAAAGTTGTTGCATTATGCAATATGTTATTGACATGCAACAGGATGTGTTCATTTTTTAATTCAATATGTGGCCGGGTACTTGCCTGAGAAGTAGTTATTTTAATGTACATTTGTTTTACACACAGTAGCTAAAGAGGAAATAATTTATTAATAATTTCAGTCTTCTTATGTCCGTTATGGAGACTTTGATTATTTAAATAAAAATCGTTGTGCTTTCTTTTACTTATTTTTTATTGAACTAAATATATTTCGGAAACTATTTATCATATTAAAGACAACAATTCTGAAAAATGTGATGTAGTTCCTTATTCAATAAACATTTTTCGATAGAAATATTAAACTTCTTAAATTTTCGAGTGAGTTACAATTAAACATGTTGAAGTCTATAGAAATGCTTCATATTGCATTTTAAGCGCTTAACTACATTCCGAAGAACCTAGTAACTTTTAGCTAAAAACTTCCAACAGTAAGGCTTACATTACTCTTAGCGTTTTATTTATTTTTTCTATATATTTTTAAGTAAGCATTGCATTAGAAACTGTTTCAAATATAAGTTGTGCAAAATCGAAAACTAAATATTACTCAGTTTTCGATTTTACACACTTTTTATCGTAAAACCGAAACGTTATATCTAAGCTTTTTATAACTGTGAAATTATCTGAAAGTGCATTAAGTGCAACTTTACTCTTAGCGATTTTCTAATTCGAATAGGAAAATGTTTCAAATAAAAGTTGTAGATTTTGAAAACATAAATAATTTTTGTTATAAAACTTTTTATTGTGAGACCTTCAGTTTTCATTTTATAAGCGGAATAATTTCATGTACATGATAAATTCCCTTAGAAATAAACAATTATTTTTATAATTTTCTTTATGTTGGCTGTGGAGACTTTTACATTTGACCAAATTCACCGGGGAAAGTACCATAATAGACACATCACCATCTTTACTTATAACCAATTTAATTAACCTATATGTTAATTTCTATCTTTTTTCAGTAAATTCGAATATTCTCACTTTCACTACATTAAATATAGAACGAGAAAATTAAAGTAGTGTTTTGCTCACACCACCATTTTTAATTCAGAAATATATCCATTGATGATTTAATCTCTTTTATCCGTTACATCTCTCTTTATTATTAATGGTTTCTTCTTCAGATTTTGTATCATTTTATATACTTTATTTCCTTCCGCATTTCCACGCTTTTTGATTTTAATTTAGAGCTCAAAAAAATCTTAAGAATATAGCTTTTGTATACATGATTTGTGAAAAATTTAATTAATTTAAAAATGTTTATTAAGAAGTGACCACTTAAATTAAACAAAAAGGAACGTATACGAATAACAATATAGTTTCACACATATTAACTTCAATACTCTTAATGCGAGTACAGGTTTGAATTATCCCTGGTGCACTCTCAGCGATCCCCCTTCACCTCTTCAACTCTTCTGACTGTAATGGCAGTGCGAACTCAATGGATTAACTTGCACGGAGTCATTACCGGATTAATTTAATCAAAGATTGCATTTCCGCTATGTGTTTTTTTTTACTTTCCTGTATAACAGAAGTTCATGCTTGCATTAGAGTAGAAATAAAAGTGGATTATAATGAGTGGAAAAGAAAGAAAAAAAAAACGGTTCAGTTTTCAAACAAACCAGGGGGTCTCTTGCAGACAATCGGTATTTATTAAATATTTTTTTAATTATTATGAAATGGAAGTAAATTTGTAATAATAGTCTATTATTATGAGATGGCGATACAGATTGGTTAAATATATTTATTGTAAAATTATATTTTTTTTAGAAAATAAGCGAGGATTAATACGGATCCCACAGATACTTAGATTGATATCTCTTATAGAAAAAAATATTCAAAGCTTTATTTAGAGTGCCTTGGAAACCACAAGAGTTGCCAATGTCGATTCGAGCAGTGGAATGCGGGGGAGGGGGGAAATCTCGCGTTAATATAAATTATTTTAATGCTTCAAATAATGTTTCATACTTTGCCAATATTGTTTCATTATTTTTTAATATCAAATTACAAAATATAATCTGATATTATAATAGTGAAACATTTGCAACGCTTGTAAGACAGGATAATCTTAAAAACTTAAAACAAATTTCCTGAATTTTTGTAATTTCAAAGGAATATACAAACGGGTAAGCAATAATTGTATAATTTCATAAAAAATAATATATCTTCCAACAAAATGCGGCAAAATGTTATAAAAATGTGCTTCTAATAATTAATCAATTTTTCTCAACTGTTTTCGCTTTTGTTCCAAAGAATGGGTCAAAAGTAAATATCTGTTGCAATGAATTATTTCACATAAACAAATATGCTAAATATACTAAAGGTAAAATTAATTAACAAGTATAGCAAAACATGAAGATAATTTTGTAATTAGGGAAAATTCAAGTACAAAATCAAATGACGATTTGTCATATTTATTTGCAAGAAATATTGTTTGTTGTTGAATTATATGATTATTACTTACCGATTTGTATAATCCTCCAAATTTGAACTATGCAGGACATTTATTTAGACATTTTATGACATTTAATTTGAAAAAAAAATCTAAAATAAATCATGACAAAAATTAAGGTTATACATGACAGACGCTATATTTATGCGTGCGTGCCTTTTATTTTTGGGTATAATATCTTAGAAAGAGACGTTTCTGTTAGTCTCGATCATCTCAAAAATAAAAAAGACCTCGATTATTGATCAGAAACATCGAACCACTCATGGAGTTCGAGTGGCTCGATTACCTGCAAGGATCGAGCAGTCGATCTTTTTTGATCGATTTGCCCATCACTAATTTCTGTGTTCAGCGTTCCAAGATTTCCGAGGCACATTATCAAACTTTGAACGGAGTAGAAAAGCTGTGCTGTGTACGAGAAATATTATGCCATGTGTAAGTGAAGGAGCAGAATGACTTATCTGGTCATAATTTATTATAACTGCGTCAATGCTTGAAATTCAAAATATATATAAATTATATTACGCAAAAATGTATATTTAGACCACAACACGATTAAACATATTAAGTCACGTATTGACAATTGCATTTGTAATATGGGTTTGAGAGAATACAATTTGTACAACAGACAGAACATGGCATTTATATAGTTGTAGTATGGAAATTTGCTGATGTGTTTAAAGGAATGCTCTGAACATCAAGCTTTATTAATTTCCGAATGAAGCTTAGTAATTTCATCGACAAAATAAATGGATGGCTGCAGTTCGTCTATTGACGTAGTCATAATTTCTGTCATATTCGAATCGTTTTCGAGATTTCGATTTTGATTCAGTTTTCTTTACATTCCTAATTTTCTCAATCTCGAGGTTGTAAAAATTAGTAATCTTTCCACAAGTAATACTGGCCCCTAGTTTCAAACATTTTTTGCTGTGAGCCGAATTTCTTCATTCAAGTGTTCCATATAATTGTTGTTCTAATTATAGTTAAAATTCTGAACATTGTTACTGCGAATTTTCAATACTTACTCCCATTTAAACTTTGTATGTAATGCTATGAAGTTTCCAGCAACAACTTGCACGCTATTGCGATAGACAGCGCAATGTTTGCTAAATATACTTACATAGAGTATAGTATGCTAAAAGTAATAATAATTCTGTCATTATATAAGAATGAATATAATTAAATGTTTAAGAATTCCTAAATGAAATAAATAATATAAAAATACAGATTTGATAATTCATTATTGAATTTAAATAAATTCTATAATTCTTTTAACAAAGCCAAAATTTTAAGAATATATATATACATAAATAATTGGAACATATAATATTTAAAAAAAGTCTTAACTAACATCAAAAAGCAGCAGACTCGACGTCTTTATGTATTAGGCACGCTTCTATTAATATACGTAGCAGATTACTTTTCAATGCACCAATACAATTAACATAATCACACCCTCCTGAAGAATAGGCTCGGAGAGCATAAAGCCAAGAACGGTTTCCTTTTCTTGCGGAGAGTGCGGTTAGGGTTTTCACGATAAGTACCCGTTTCAATCCGCCGCAAACATCTGTCCTTAATTAAGCGCATTGTGCGTAAACAATCGGGACTTGGGCTTTGAAACCGATTTTTACCTCCCCCTCCCCCTGCTTCTTAATTTTCTCATTTTAATGAAAACAATTTAATTCTGCATTTTTGTGGCGATTAATTCGTCCGCGTATCGGTATAGCTTCATTGTTGAGATTTCAGACTTAATTTGTTTGTGATTGTTGCGCGAGTGCGTAATTGGATTATGCGGTAGGTAATGTTAATGAGATTAGGAAACCTTCGCTCTCAGACGGGTCTCGATTGTCTTTGTTGTTGCCTTCGCTTAGAGGGTTCTCGTCTTGCAAGGGTGGCGTGTGTGGCCCAATGATATTAAAGCAACTAGACCCTGTAATAATTTCTTGATATTGCTATTATAAATTAAGGGCTGAAAGGAATTCTAAGGGCAAACCTCTCGTGTTATTGATAACGTATTTTCAGACTAAATAGAATAATGTAAAGTTCAAATATTTATTTTTGCGTGGGGTGAATTCGAGATGCTGGATTTTTTTAGCCGGGCAGAGAAAGATAAAAATCTTTTCAAGGAAAAAAAAAAAAAAACAATGCACTTGAATGTTAAATGTATATGTCAAATCATATGGACATGCTGTGATCAAAAGAAATCGAAATAAGTTTTTATAAAAAATAAAAACACTATTAAAGTAACAAATATTCCTTATTTGCATTCAACGCATTCTAAATTAATTTCCAGCATTTAAGTTCTTAAAAATTAATTGAACAATTAGTTAAGGAATGCGGTCGGTGTGTGGAATGATCGAACGCATAATTCGGTAGCCAGGTAGTCGGCCGCATTTATAAATTATCCCCGGATAATTATGAGCCGGTCTCGCGTCTTTTAATGGCCGACGATTTTTGTTGCGGATTAATAAAATAGAACGGGTCCGACTAGATGCTGGATTAACGCGCGGTAGCTTTGGCCGTCGCGAAGATCACCCACAGGCATGCAAATCGACCTCTCGTGCCGCGAATAAGGCGAAATAAAGCGGAAAGATGATGAAGTGGAAGGAGCGTGTTGGATAAATGATGCGGTCTCGTGTAAATATTTACCTTAATGAGAAATGAAAATTGCGGCTCATTTAAGTTTTTCAGCATCCGTAGGTTTTTAAGTAGGAAATAACTTAAGTACGCAAAGTTATATTTTAAAATAAAATTATTCATTTCCTGTTATATATCAAAATTTAACATAAAATTAATCCATAAAATAAACATATAGGAGAAAAGAAAGAGGGTGGCTTTTAAAAATTCAAATGAAAAGGGAAGATATAATATATGAAAATGAAAACATATAATGCATTAGATCTATGAATTGAAATTATTTACTCAATAAGATTGTTTTAATAAAATATAATAATCCAATACTTTAATTTTCATGTGTTACAATTGAATGCTATATTTGGATTTTTGAAAATTGTATAAATTAAAATTTGTTATATCTAATTAAATTAAATCTAATTTTCTTACGCGTAATCCAAGATGGTTATTGAGAAAGCTAATTAATACTCTTTTTCATGAGCACATCCGAAACAGTTTTTATACACGACATAATGAGAGCACTCTTTTTTTTCAGTAAGAGGCATTTAATAAATAGAGTCTTTAAATTACAGCCAATTACAACGATCCTGTGCCTCGAGGTTGAAAAAAAAGTGGTCGCTGCACATGCCACCAGAATGCAAACGATACGCAATTAAGGTATAATTACAGGAATGCTTCCGTTTGTTGTCGTCCCTCGGTGCGTAGGGTTTTTTCCCGACACCACGATGCCACATAATTATACCCCATGATTGTGTTTTTTGGCCATCCGAACTCTGGAATGATGGCGCGGAAATCGTTAACCGTGGGTAATTAATGAGTATTTGGAGCGTCGAGTTGTTAAAGTCACATCAATGCGCGTGAATGTTTATCATTTTATTTGATGGTAGTACACCAAATAAAATGAATACGCGCTACTATTGTAATATTAATAAAAGTTAATATATATAGAAATCTTTATTCAGGACTAATATCTACAATAATACTTACAATAAATATACAATGCAATACTATTATACAGTATATACTAGGAATAGGCAAAGCCGATGTTTTTTGTTACTGCAAAATGAAGTATATGACAATTTTATTCTTTTTTGTCATTTAGTGGGAAGTATTACCTATTTATAAATAAACTCCAATTTATTGTTATTTATTAACTTTAGCTACTTAAAATTGGTTATTCAGAAGTAATCGAATACTAAATTCACTCGATTTTGCCCAACATTAGTATATACCAGTCCCGAACTGGCTGTGGACCAGAGGTCTTTCTGCCAATTTTTGTACTAATTTATTGTATTTAAGAGTACGTGTCCGTTAATTTGTTTTGTCAAATTCAGGATTATTGGTTTTAATGAACTCGTAGATGTTACTGGAGGGAAATTTAATTTTTGGTGAAATATTAAAACTACGGGGAGTGCCGAGGTTTTCAAGGCGGTCTTTAATGTTTAGGATGTTTGTTTTTTTGGCAAAAAATTACTTACACACATAATTTTTACTAAAAATTATAAATAAATTTATTTATTATGAAATATACATAAGTTATATTTTTATCAATCTTTGGATGGAAAGACTGATGAATATAAAAGTAAGATATAAACGTGTGGATGTGAAATGGAGTGAAATGAACGAATGAGCTTTAAATGTGAGAAAGATTAAAGCTGATTAAATTTTGGGAAATAAGAGAGAATACTTAGGATTTGCATTTAAAACCAATGATAGGTATATCGGGCATGTTAATTTGGTATAAGCCAGAGCAAAAGAACATGGGAAGTAGCCATGAACTAGTGCTAAATAAGACTTGGTAAAAAAGTCAAACTGACAAAACTTGTGGTGAGACCCATATTCACAAAATGTGTATGTAAGGTCACCGTAACCTACCTTAAAAATTCGCACGAAGTGTGTAGGTTATTTTCAGTTATTATTTAAAGTGAAAACAGATCGAAAAACGTTTTTTATCAACAAACTGAATGGCAGCGAGAAATGGTTACTCTGTAAATTCAAAGTACAATTCACACTTCAATTTACACAATGTCTGTCGCCTTCACCAAACAGGAACTTACCGAGAGCCGCATGGACAAATATAGTCAATTTTGCTCAAAAGATAGTTGTTACGGTAGTTGCAGATCAACATAAGCTTCACATCATACTACTGTGAATCAACAAGCTGCTTTCGATTCATGAGCATAAGTGAGATGATAAAACAACAGTGACATGCAATGACGAAAGATATAGCATAGTGATCATGAATGAGTGCGCAAATTCTTAATTCATGATCCCACCCTCCTAGTGCAATACGCTGGAAACGACTAGGTCTCAACCCAAGTTGGTGAAAGAATTCTTTTCAACCTAATTTCCAGGCTGATAATTGAAGAGATATACCTAACATAAAAAAAAGAAGCCCTTGCCGCGAAGAAATTCAGCGAAAGACGGAGGGATGACTCAGCGATTTGAAAATATTACCAGTGTGGTAATCTTCACCACTTGCTAAAGGACTGTAGGGACTAGAAAAAAAAAAAAGAAATTCGCGAAACAAAGTGAGAGATGACACACTCATAGAAGAACTGCTGACACCAATTATGTAATATTCGCATTCTGCTGCTGTAGTCGCAAAATGTGTTTCCAAAATATAAGGTACTCTCATCCACGCCAGTGATTCTGGTTTTGCCAATGGTGCTCAAACAGGCATGGTTTGATCCGCAAATATGGGCTGAATTTATGCCGTCAATGATATAGGTTTTAAGAAGTTGGATTAAGCATTTTAACCGCGCTACGTATACATCAGATTTTGTCTGGGAAGATACAGTGTTACATCTTTCATAACATGTGTGCTTAAGTTAAATAAAAAATCTACTTTTAAAATCTAAATCTAAAATCTTATTTTTTTTCTGGAACACTCTACATTATCTTAGATTCTAATTTTAGATAAAATAAACTTTACAATAATGTATAAAAATTACCACTCTTTCTTAAAATATATTTATTGTCATTAATTATAATAAATTGTTATATGTTTGTATGTTATGTGGAAACGTGGTAAACGGAAGAGTAAGAATATATCATATATCCTAGTTGGAGTAGGAGTAAAGCTACCAAACAAATAGATTGGGTGTACTTTTAAGTCATTGGTAGAGTTTTTACGTGTGAAATAAAGTTAAGTGAATTGGAGAATGAAAATCTTATAAATGTGGATGTTTATATAGTGTATAGGGTGAATGAAAATCGAAACGCAGTGTAATACATGAAAGTGCGGAAATATCAATGAAGTAGTTGGAAATGGGAGTGAATATGGCGGCCCGTGTAAAGGAGAAATGAAAGGAACTGAAACTGTAACTTAGATAAGGGTTTATTGGGAGAAGTAATTACAATCCAATGTATACAATGTTGCAAGTGCATCAGAGGCAACCAGAACATTGGCTTATTCAAGAAAGAAAAGTCAACCCTGGATCCAGATGCGGCTCGGCAGAGAGAGGTAGAAAAGTAACGATGACTGAAAGGTACGGAGTGTCTGTGCTTCATGGTGGAATTAATAGATATGAATGCAAGAATATCAGAATGGTTGAGTCAGTAATGATTTTGAAAAATATATTTATAATATTTTTTTGTTAATTTGTTAAAGTTATCAAAATTAAGGTTTATTTCATATTATTAATAAATTCCATTACATGAAGTAATTCGGTGTGAGGTGAGTTTTTAATTTGTTGCAATAAATATTTAAATTGATAATATATTTAAAATTGATTCGGTTGAAACTAAATTCACAAAGAACTCCCTTTATATATGAGCCGTATCGGATTAATTGATAAAAAACAGTATTTACATACATTCCGTGTCGTTCGCGTAATTTGTGCGCTCCCGGAATTTATCTGCGAGTCCAGAAGCGAGCATTTTTTTGCCGAGATAATTTCTGGCGTTACCTTTTTACGGCATCGCATGACGCGTTCGCGTAAATCACGCGGGACCGTTTACAAAAAAGTCGGAGCCGTCCCCATCTGAAATATTGTTATTCGATCTATTTCATTACATCCCCCGGCTGATCGATTCCGTCCCCATTATTTCCGCGTTAATCCGCTAAATATTTATGGCCCCCAGCGGCGTCCCTTATTTTTATTTTAGAGCGCGCATCCGTGCCGTTCCCAAAGAAACACAGATTCCAACTTTAATCCCGACACGGGGAGCGGAATAAAAACATGATTTTCAGGGTTGTATTACCAATTTCAGTTTCCTGTGTAAATATTTAATGTGGTAATAGGAGACCAAAACGAGAAAACGGCAGGGAGGCGGAGGGAATAAAAAATGCAGACGACGTCGCCAAAGTGAGACTGTCTGGATTAGTGAGTGACGGGCGGGAGTGTGCGGAGTGCATAATCCAGTGACTCCCTGAAAGCAGCACTCTGAGAGCGTGGGGGAAGGAAGAAGTGAGTCCACTGTTTCAATATACATGGAAATAACGCCTTCGGGTGTTGGCGATTTTATATGTGAACCATATACCTGAAATTATGATTCATGACGTCCGTTCGATCCGCCTAACTTAAAATTCAACCCTCGCTGCACGCTCCGACCCTCTACCGCTATTTACTATTTCTATGGGAATTAATCACCAGCAATTAGCTTGATTAGCCTCTCCGCGCCCCTGTCTGCTTGTTTGATCAATTTAAACGAATCCGGTATAGAGGACCGTTAAACCACAAAAATTGATATTAATTCTCATTAAATGGGGGTGCTTTAATTAATTGACCGTTTATTACAATCCTCCCTTTAAATTGCTATTAATTTTCGAACACTAGTGGTAATTTATTACTATTTAAATCTCGATGAGATATTCATTTTCATTTGTCTTTGTACAGGTAAGAAATATGTCATTAATTTTAAGTCAATACAATGCAAATATTAATCTTTACAATGTTTGAATATTCTTTAATATTGTGCAGAAAAATAAAAAAAAAAAAATAGTAAACATGTATCGCGTGGAATATTCAGAGCTGAACTACCGAAGAATGAAATGGATTCCGACAAAAATCCATTTCATTCTTCCAGTAACTATCAAAATATGTGTGAGACTTTACAGAGGAACAGGTTTTGTATTTAATTTGAATTCGAAAGAAAAGTAAATATGGAGTGATTCATTTCAATTGTACGGGGTTGACAACAAAAAAAAACCTACTCGTAAACTAACAATTATAAGCATAAATCAGTTTTTTACTTTCCCCGGACCCCTGTCCAAGGGAAAGTATTGTGATCTTAAAAAAATTGGAATCGCCAATTTCAACAAATATGCACGTTTTGAGGTCCCCTGAGTCCATTCCATCGAGTTTTGAAAAATGTTTGTGTGTCTGTGTGTTTCCGCAATAGCGCATAAACGGCTAATGCCCGTTTGCCCGTTTGCACCGATTTTACTTTAAGGCCTTCTTAGTTGGGGGAAAGTCTAGTGGAATGTCAGAGCTTAACTTAATGTCATCTATTATTCTAACCTTGATATCATAGAAAATTATTATTAATTTTGGAAAATCACAATTATTTGGAGTAATTGTTACCGTTATAAACATTATAGTAATCAAAAGACACTTTAAACAATATTTTTATTTAAGAATGCATACATTTCACCATTTTCTTTATGACATTATTGGTTCGCTTTCTCTACTTTAATCGTTATCTATAAATTTATAATGTATAGGTTAGAATCAGTTGTACGTCAGCGCTAAGGAACCCTTAGTGAAGTTAAGCCGCCAAAATCGGCGGCTTAAATTTAAGGAGACATTATACAAAGTGTGTGCGCGGTGCAAACCAAATGTCATGAGTTAAGGATTAGTAAGAAGTACTTAAAAAAGGCGGTGTAAACGGGCTTAAATATATTAAACTCAAACTTTATATTTATATAACAGTGAAATGATCTGAAAAGCTTTTGGTTAGAATCAAAACTCATTAAGTGCAAGAGAAATGTTTTTAATCCATTGAAGGGTAAGGCATAACAAAGTAAATTATAATATTCTTCCAAATACTTGGCTTTAACTTTAAAAGGCAACAATCCATTTTTTCAATTAATCATATTTCCTCTCCTATAGAATTTTTAATCAAAAACTTATTTGACCATTATGGACACATCAACGTTTTTTAAATTTCCATTGAACTGTCAGATGTTGTCAGTCTTGTTTACAGTTTTTTCAATTGTCATTATAACATAAAAACATTATCTCCGTTTGACGTATTAAAATCTGGATATGGAATAAAACAAGTTAGGCAATCGTCCAGTCATTCTAACTTAAATTCAGTTCAGGAGAGTTGATAAGATAATGATTACTCAGTGCATCGTGCTTTTAATGCTAGAAATTTGAAATAATTTCTAACACTGGAACAGAACAAATAAAAATAGTGAAATTTGTATTTTAAATAAAAAATTGCAGGGAATAAAATTAAGTTCAATATTCAAAGAAAAAAAAAATAATAATAATAAAATGAAACAAAGATGATTCACACATTTGCAGTTATTTAAATTACAATTAAATTAAACAAGGAAAAGTTCTGGCAATGATCAGTTAAATTCGATTAATCCCTTTTTCCAACTGCAAAAAATTACTAACACTGTAAGTTTTACAAACATCTATTGAAACTACTTCCCGAGCATTTCCATCCGCGATCTCGTTAAAGACGGTACGTAAAAATTATTTAAAAGTTGTTTAACAAATAATGGCTTACAGGGCAGAGCTTTACTGATGAGGGATGAAATCCCGATACACGTGTCTACAGATAGCCTTGTAATTATTATTTGTTGTTTCCTTTTATTAAATAATTTCGACTCAAACCGTTGCAATTCACAGTAGTGCTGCAATGTAACAACAAATATCTATTGTGTAATTCAATGTCCGACGGGGTAAATGCTCGGGAAGTAGTTGTTTCAATAGATGTTTGTAAAACTTACAGTGTAAGTAGTTTTTTGCAGTTGGAAAAAGGGATTGATCGAATTTAATTGTTTATTGCCAGAAATTTTCCTTGTTTAATTTCATTGTAATGAAAAAAAAAAAATATATATATATTTCATATCACTAATCATATACTTTATTATTTAAATTAAATACAATGATAAACCACATATTTGAAAACAATCTTACCCAATGAAATTCAATAGTAGCAGACATTTGAGGAATGCACAAAATAAATAGATGGCAGAAAATAATTATAAATTGTAAAACAAAACAAAAAAAAAACTGCCAAACGAAACAACAAAACGGACGAATGTAACTTCGATTACATTGCATTGATTAAAATAACCCACTTAAAATTCATTTTTTTGCCACGAGGGTAGTTAAATTCGAAGTTTGGCAATACTACATTCTCAGTGAATTTGTAAACATGGAAAAATTGGACATTGTTATGTGATACAATACTTTCATTTGAAAGGTATCAGTTCAACCAATATCAAAACGGAGCTAGATTCTACTCTAGGGGAATCTGCTCCTTAATATACCATAGTAAAATATTATGTGACAGAGTTTAAATGAGGCCTACGAGCTGCCAAGATGAACATCGCAGCGATCGACCAAATGATGTGACTACATCAGAAATGATGAAAAAATCCATAAAATAATGAAAAAATCCACCGTCGGCTAAAAGTGCGCAAGTTAGCAGAAATGGTAGGTATTTCAAAAAGTGCTGTACATCGAATATTGACTGTAAATTTGGCTATGTGCAGGAAGGGTACCGCGATTACTCCCAGTGGAACAAAAACATTGTCGTGAGGATGTTTGAATTGAGTGTTTGGCAAAGTTTTACAGCAATAAAGCCTAGTTTTTGCATCTGTTCATAACCATGGATAAAACATGGGTCTATCATTATACGCCAAAAAACGAAGGAACAGTCAAAACAATGGACTGAATCGAGAGAATCGGCTCGAAAGAAGTCAAAGGATAGTTCCATCTATAGGCAAGGTTTTGGCGTCAGTTTTTTGTGATGCCCATGGGATATTTTTTTATTATCATTAGAAAGGAAAAACGATTAACGGCCACTATTATGCGAACGGCTGCATTTGACGAAAAATAAAGTTTTGTTTCATCAAGATAATGCACCAGTTCGCATATCCGTTATCGTGATGGCGAAAATCAATGAGTCATTTTCCAAATTGCTTCTTCACGCATCCTATTCGCCCCTCGTATATTGTAGGTCTTTGTACTTGAGATTTACAGTCCTCTGATAGTGACCGTACTATTATGGGATAACGATATAGTCGGTCAAAAATATTTCTTTACCTTGTACTATCTAAAATGTATAACTATAAATAAAGTATATATTGAAGTTGCAGAATACAATTTATTAAATCGTATTAAATACCTAAACATGTTATTGTATAGTATAATGAGAATTATACAAAGGGGCTAACTTTTCTATGTCTATGACATATGTCCAAAATATTAGTAAAAAATATTGCTGAAATGTGCCAATTAATTTTAAATAGATGAATAAAAAGGGCATAAATAAAATATCTAGAATATGAATCTAAAAGAATATACAGAGTGATATTCTTTTAGATTCATATTCTAGATAAAATAAGCTTTACAATATCGTATCAAATTTCATTCTTAAAATGTATTTATTGTCATTAATTATAATACATTTTCTTGAATGTAATATCACGGACAATTTTTATTTTTTATTTTTATTTTTTGTCTGTGGTAATATAATATATGGTAATTTCTTATTGAAATTAGTATTTATTGCAACAGTATTTATAATGGTAATATCTTGAACAGTTACTAAAAGTAACCTTCACCTTTTTGACCAGTATAAAATTCGATATTCATATTTACAATCAAAAAATTGTGAATGCCGAATGAATGTTAGATAATATATCATATTTAATTTTAATTTCCGTAAACATAAAAAACAATATTTTCATATCTTAAGTTTTAAATTGTTCCAAATACAATTCAAAATACAAACATTTTTTTATTTATGCCTTTTTTATTCATCTATTTAAAATTAATTCGCACATTAATGATTCGATAAAATAGTGTTAGAAACAAAACCGTTCCACGTACATATAAAATAAGTTATGCTTTAATGGTTACTATTCCCCTAATAAAACGGTGCTGAAAATTAATACTTATTAATAATTGATGAAATACAAAATATAGATTTTAGAAGAATCAACTTTAGTTATCTAACAAAAATTCCACTTATATGATTTTTTAAAATAATTAGTTATGATTGGGAAAATGCCCCATAGTGCGTGCGTAAAATTTAAATAAGTGACTTTATAGTGACATTTGTTTTTAATAATTAACTATTAGTTATTGATATAAAGGATGTTCAATAAGTATGAAATCGGATTAATTTCTTCCGAACTATTTGGCGGATCAATATGAAATTTGGAATTTTTATTTAATTAATAAATGTCTATTTATTGAGATAATTAGATATTTTAGGGCAACATACTGATTAAAATAATTACTATCAAATGTAAATAACAAAAAGCTTTCAAATGGGTATATTTTTTGAAAATCCATGCCTTTAAAAAATATTTGGCGTTGTATCTTGAAAAATTTGACGAATAGCAGTTTAAAATTCCTTATAAATAGATATTAATTAGTCAAATACATGTACCAAATTTCATATTAATCGGGAACATAGTTCTAAAATTATTCCACCGGTTCCATATATTTTGAACAACATTAATACAGGGTAGTGCTGTCAATAAATATATAATGTTAATTAATTTTCCGAATTTTATGAATATTACAATGTAAACACTTCTTGACTTTGTTATCTCAACCTTATTTTGTATTTATATTATATATATATATATATATATATATATATATATATATATATATATTTCAGTATATTTAAATTTTTTTTTTAATTTTATTTCAATAAATTTAACTATGAAAGTTTAAAACACATTTAAAACAAACTTATGCAAACAAATTTCCGCCTTTCCCTTGAATAAAGTAATAAAATGTATGGTGTACGATTGTAGCGAGAGTGAGAAATGTGCGCTAACATCTTAATAGAATTAATGAAGTGGAGTTCCTCGAGATTATCCTTATATATTCCTTTTTTTCTCGGGGAGGTTTTCAGAGTCGTTCGTAGGCGGATCACGTGCGCCCTTCTCCGGTTTAATGCTGAGGGATGTCGCGGAAAGCGCGCTCGGTTTGCGTGCGTTTTCCACACCCGAATCAAGTGGATGGGATAATATCGTAAAAGTGGGCCGAATGTGAAAGTTTCTCCCGCTTATTTTTTCTTTTTTATGTGCGTCGAATGAGGAGTGTGAGCAGTTTCCTTGGACTGAGGATTATGAAATTCTAAAATATACTGGGGGTTCAGTGCATTAAATTGTGATTTCAGAAAATCAAAAAAATCATATCAATATTAGTATTTTCCCACATGCATACATACATAAAATATTAATAATAAAGTAGAATTAATCAATATTATAAGTATTCATTTTTATTTGACATTAGTTATTCAAATAATTAAATAGCAAAATAATTTTGAAATCAATTAGTAAATAACAATTATTTTCTCTTTAGTTACTGCATATAACGTAAGTTCTTAAAAATATGAATGAAACAACTACTTTCAAATATATAGTCGGACATTGGAATACATAATGGACATTTGTCGTTGCAACGTTTATTCTTTAATCGAGAATATTTGATGTGGAGAACAAAGGAGTTTTGCAATATATATGCCACGTATTTTTTTTTTCCTCGTCAGAAAAGAAATACGGTCAAATAGATTTTTTTCCTATCGAAGTACATTTGGTGGTCAATTTTCAGCAAGATTAGAATAAATTTCCTGCTTGTGCGATTCCCTTTCGGACACAATAAAAAAACCCATATCCCCCCTTTTATGTATTTAACCTCTTGGACAATAGCCGACCCGATTTAAATTTAATATCGATTTCAAAGCTCCCCCAGTACGTGTCCAATAATCCCTATAGGAAAGAAAGGAGGAACAACAGGAACGGGGACGGACGCACAATAGCACGCGAAGTCGCCAATGTCCGGCGCCGGGCGTCGCCGATCCGGGATGGAGATAAACCTCCAAAAACTGGAGTGATGGAATAAGAGATGCTTATCTTCGTTTTTCCATCTCGTGTATATAAAACCGAGCGGCGATAAAGTGCAACAGCTTTTTTTATATCGGACATTAACCACTCGAGACAACGTCTAATTTTCCTCTGTCCGCTCGTAAAGATTCCATCTGCTCGGACGTGCAATCAAATCGGGGAAAAATTGGAAGTGATGCGTCACGTACTGGAACTTAATTTTCATCCCGGCCTTCTCTAATTGCCGGGATCTGTGTTTGTTTTCTTTTGAGTCGGACGGGATTTGCATATTTATACCGGCGGATTGTTATCTTGATTAAAAGGATCGTTCTTTTGTTCACGTCTCTATTCATGCATAAGGTAATCTTTCTTTACTCTTTAACATTATTCTAAAATCAATTAAATCAGTATTAAGTAAAATATTGAATAATTAGATTATTCACATTAAGTATTTTAGTTGTTTCATTTTTTGTTGGTGAAAGTATTAAAAAAATGGCAATCTCAATTTTATTAGGAATTCGTAATTTTTAGTAGAATAATTCATAAGGTAGAGATATTTAAAAAATTGGGAATGAAAATAAAATATTTTTATTGCTCTCTTGTTTGTCTTTAGAATATCTAAGGTTTGAATTTGATTTTGAAAAGTAAAATGACAACTTGTGTTAACAGAGATAAATTTTTATGTTTAAAATTTATGAAATGAGACGCTTTACGCTTTATTGATAACTTACTGTGAGATTATGAGAGACTGTCAAGCCAGTTGTGGCAGTCATTTGTATGATGTACATCAAGTCGTATTTTATAGCTTTTTCGGTCACTCATAGAAGAAGAAGAAGAACAGTAATTCTGAAATTTGATACTTGACTTTGTCTCTCTTAAAAAAATATAAATCTTTCTAATAAACTAATAATATTCGAAAAATATTCATTAGTTTTTTATAGACGAGTCAAATTTGAAATGTTAAATGACCCACCCCCTTATTATTTTATATATTTTAAGACGCATAAACTAGCTCAGCAATACAATTGGTCTTATCAATAGAACGAATACATTTGATATTAAAATTAAAAACTCAATTTTCACTTGTTTATGCAACATTAAAATAATTGACGGATCGTCATGCTTATATAAAAACATGACATGATTAATTGGCATAATCATAATAACTATATTTAACATATAACAGGAAGTATGTTTCAATAAAATTTATTTTTTTTTAACAATGAAATATAAAAAAACATTTTTTGCTTAGTTCATTACAGTATATAAAAGCAAATTTTCATTAAAACTCATACAGTAGCTATGAAGAGTGTTAAGTTGAAATATTTTATTATTCTAGTTGCAGTATGTGCAACTATAGTATCATCAATGGAACCTGTAAGTAAATTAATTTCTCAGATAATGAGCAGTGATAATGATTTTTTTCTTAAGATGGGTAAAAAGGGTAAAGCGATTATACATGAGGCCTCCATCTGTAAAGTCGATAGAAAGGATGACAAATCTTCCATCATAGTGAGGGATATTACGGAGACAAAACGGGCGGCTAACTTCACTTTGGAATTCCCAGTTGACATGGATGACAAACAATTGAGTGTGAATATTAATTTATATCAAGCCATATATATAGTTTATTATATTGTATATTGAAATTGTAGGTAACAGTTACTGTGGATAAGTTGGTGGGGGGGATTTGGCAAAAGGATTTCATGACTTTCACAGGACCCGCGTGTGCTAAATCTCTGGAATACTTTCCAGGAATGGTAAAGAAGATATCTTCAATGAGCAGTCCGAAATTGGATCCTAAATGTCCGTGGAAAAAGGTAATTTATAGATAAACTTAAATTTAACAGAGCTTTTAGTATGGATTACGATTTTTGTATAGTACAAATATTAGATTTTTTTGTGGGGAGCTTATAACTATAAGTGTTACCATCCACAGACGATTGATGTTTTGAAACACGAAATAGAAGTTATTATTCATGCGATCGGGGCCGAATATTTAAAACACTTAATAAATTACCAGATTTTCGGACTATAGACTGAAGACGAAATAAAAAATTATACTAGAAGTTGTCACTTTTATTATGAAACAAATTGAAAACTTTAGTGTATTTCTAATATTTTTCGAAACCTCATTTTATTTCAATCTACCTGGAATTGATTTAAATTCTTCATTTTTAAATTCGAAACGAGAATTTCTAATTATGTTATTTCTTCCAGGGTGCTTATACCGTTCAAAATTACCCAGTTTTAATACAGGCTGATGAGACTGCTCTACCAAGCTACCCATATGGCAGACTTAGGCTCAATTTTAAAATAATGGATAAAAAGAAGAAGGTGTTGATGTGTTTGAATATCGAAGCTGATGTGCAGAAACCTTAATATTTTTAACTAACACATTGTTATATGTAATGATGAATAAATACTTATGCAGAGTTTGTTTTTGTTTTATTTCCTGATGTATTCCAGTATATATTATACCAATAATAAATAAGTTTAAATATTAAATATTTCTTCATATAACAAACAACAAAGTTCCAATAGTTGTGTAAAAATATATAATTTAATATAGATAAGATATACATTATCTTAATTATATAAATTACTATCCAGTAATTTCAGTAATCCAGTATTTTTAATTGAGTCACTTTAAGTATCTAATAGTTAATAAATTGTAATGTATTAATTAGTACAGCAAAACGAATACATACCAGCAATTGCTACTTTTCAATTGAACAGTGAAGATGGCTACCGACAATTCTATTTCTTGATTAATTCGATTTTGTTGAGATTACAAGGCGGCCAATTTGGAAGGAGAAGTTTGAACAGTATCGTATTATTACAGAATTATCGTCTAATGATATTTATGAACATGCTCGATTTAATCAGCGTATACAAATAGATAAAAAAACAGTAGATGAGTTCATTACAGAACATTGCGCTTATAAACTATACAAAATGTAAAAAAAACGTTAATTTTCGATAGAATTGTTGTAGGAATTAAAAATATGTAGTTGTGTGAGAAATTACACTTAATAAACGATTTAACCCTAGAAAATATTGAAAAGATACCTTGAAAGCAGTTCTACCAACTTCGAAATATTTTGTTAGCGGGAAAATTGAAATCTGAAAGAAAATACTGTGTATACTTAATCATAGCAAATAAATTAATAAATAAAATGCATTTATTAAATAAGATTCAAAATAATAAAAAAAATCATCAATAAAGAATTTTTAATTTTAAATAATATAAAATATTAACATTTTTAAAGAATAGAAAAATTAACAAATAGAATTATGATGAAGAAGACAAACTTTTGTATTTTTTTACATATAGCATATGCAAAAAATAAAATGTCCACCACAGCTCCATTTTATTGTTTTGAAATTTTTAATTCCATGTAGACTACATAATAACAACATACTTTAATATATTTATAAATATATTATTTATTATATTTATAAATAATTTATGCAAAATATTTTTCTAAACTCGTCGATTTTGGCAAAGTAATATTGATGAGGAGTTTCAATTATTGACTAAAGTCATCACACCGTTTGATCGTTATAAATTTAAATGTCTACCATTTGGAATTTCTGCCTCTCCTGAGTTCTTTTAAAAACGTATGAAGCAGATCTTAGAAGAGATAGAGGATGTAATGCAACATAAACGATGTAATTATACATGGACAAGAGTATTACAAAAATTACAAAAGAATGGAGTCATGAACAAGCTTATCCTGTTTTTTTTTGCAAATTTTAAATAAACCATTTAAAACCAATTATGTTTTGAACGGTTATTTTAAAATAGATACAGGTATCCTTTTCTACCTGAGCTAGTTGAAGATCAGCGTAAAGTACCTTCCCTGACGTTGAAAAGGATGATCGGCCTTGTAAATAAATGATTCCACGTAATTTTAAACAATATTTGTAATATTATAAACGTGGATGATGATAAAAGCTTCTTATATATTTATTCATGATAGTCTGCAGGTAGAAATATTGTCAAAATTGCTTGGTGATCATTTTGGAATTCTGAAATGTAAGGCGTTAGCGAAACAATCTGTTTGGCGTGGAAAATCTTACGAAAGGATGTACAGTATACATACAGGAAACGTTACGACGATATGAACCCTAATTACCCTCTAAATTTCCAATTAGACCATAGCAGAAAGTAGGAATAGATCTATTTAAGTTTAAAAATTACTAGTACCTAATTGTTATTGACTATTTCTCTAGGTTTTCATTTGTTTATTCAATGCAAAATTTATAAGCCGTATTCTCTTAAACTTTGCTGCAAAAAGTAACTTTACTTATTGCACAGCAAGGCACACCGGAAATTGTATTTATTAAAAATGGTACGCACTTTGGTCCATTATTCACATCTGAATTTCAGCATTTTGCAAAAGAATGGGGTTTTACTCGAAAACGAAACTGAAAAAAAAGAAGGATTAGACGTAATCGTTATAATTTGGTGTTATTGTCCAAAACAAAGGAGTTGTTGAGGAGAAGCGTTAAAAGAATAATCCATTTCCAGAATCGCAAAATAATACAGGGATTGATGAGGATGAAAGTACAGCAGGTACTGGTGAAGAAAATTCAAGCAAGGAAGATATTTCAGTGAAAGAAGAGGAATCCATCGATGTAAAAGCCAACGTGAATGTACCTTATATAAGAAGATCTGGAAGAAAAAAGAAACCACCAAATAGATTGTATAAGTTTAATTTTATCATTTATTATTATATTAATCTTAAAGGGAGAGAAGTTATATCAGTAATGTTATGAAAACAATAATAATAAATGTCAACTACTTTACAAGAGTCAGCACGTGTATAATTCATTTAATATAACACTACACATTATCTATTATTTTCATGAGATAAAAGTAAGTTAAGAAAGTTTATACTATTCACCAAGAAAATTATTTAAATATTGAATATATTGATTTTTATCATCGATTTTTATCATATTTTGAAGTGAAATATAAAAACAGAACATAAATTTATCAACCAAAATTGTGGTTTCATTAAATAAATAGATGTTAAAGAGCTTAATTATAACATTGTGATAGATGTGTAATCTATCACAATGCACAACAGTATTTCTGATGATTGGGTTATGTTATATTATTCTAGCGTAATTTTCAATTACGATTTCAAAAGTGTGATAATCTCTGTATCATCTCTAGAGCCGTTTTACAATAAAACACAATATGTTTGAGGCTAATCCCATTTTATTAAGTTGAAAAGAACTTTTTTAGATAAGACTTCTATGCTAAAGTTGAAGTAAGAAAGCTGTTCTGCATGCTTCAACGATAATCAGCCATCATGTGTGCATTCCATGTAGCGTTCCTCCATCGTACGGTGGAAGGTTAACGGGAAAATAGCCTAGGTGGTTCTAAAGGAAGTGTAATTTGATGCTCATGTTATATCCAAGCATATGAAAAAGGCTCATTAGTTTTTTAAAGTGTTGAGAATAGTTAGAACATTTCTTAAAATAGCAATCGTCATGGTGGTCCAATGGTTTATCCCACATCATAGAGGTTTCGTAGACGAACGTTTTCTTTTATTATTTGTTCATAAACGTAGAAATTCAACCTACGTTTTATATACCTTTTGAGGAATCCAAGGCTTATCATTAATTTCCAGCGAGTGCCTAAAGAAATTATTGTAAGCCTCATTAAGAAACGTTGTAGCATATAAACGACATTCGTTAAACATATCCTGAAACAAGAGCAATTAGAAAATAAGTGATGTTATATTTAGGATAAGTGATGTTAAATTATTAAACATTATGAGGAATAAGTTGTTCATCAGTCAAAAAGTTTAAAATTGTTGTGCTGTATTATAAGTTTAAATAATTTTCAAATAAGAGCAAAACTAAACGTAAAGTAAAGAATTTAATAAATTAACAACTGCAATTTGATCAGATTAATGTTTATAGTGATCTCAAATTAGTAATGCGTTGTTAGTTCCTTTTGAGAATATCAAAAAAATGAGAATTAATAAAAAATAAATCTAGTCATTAAAAATATTCTGATTATATATTCAATTAATTCTATTATATTTCTAACAAAAATATTAAAAAGTAATTTGATAACTTTATAAACAAAATATTACGGTTTAAACTAATGAATGCAAACCACTAATATATTGGAAATTCAGTTTAGTGATTTATAAAATCACTAATAATCAAGTGCTCATCATAACCTCGTGTTGTACATCGTAATAAAATATATTAATTGTTACTTCCTGACAATAAAATATCGTGATTGATATATATTAATTAAAAAATAATATGATTTTGTGTAAAAGACCGGAAGTTTTTTTATTGATTTTACATGCACTTCATTTAATTAAAATGAAAAGTCCATAAAATAATGTTTTATTGTAATTTTATGAATGCTATATAAACATGAATTTTTATTTAATGTTATTCAGAAATAATGGAGAGCCTAAAGTGGGTACTCTTTGCGCTTATCATTGTATCAGCTACCACAATAGCTGCAGCAAGTGAGGCTGTAAGTAAATGTAAATATTTAAGTAAGATTAAATACTGGTATGGTTTTAAACTATTTATTGTATTTCACTACAATCATTTCGCTGTGCCGCATCTGAAGAAGCTGATTAATATTACTGATATTAATAAATAATAATAGCCTTTATCTTTCAACAGGTTAACTTCAATTACAGAACAATATAATTTCAAAGCAAACTAAAATTAAATAAACATATAAATCATTAATATTATTCACCTGAAGTAACTACATAGTAGCGAAACAAATGAAATATTATAAATAGGTTTTAAAATATAACGCGCCTTAATTACTGCAATAGATATAAGATAGGTATTTACAATTGTATGTATATTCCTAGATAATTTTGTTTTGTTCATATAGAACCAATACCAAATAATTTATATTTATAACAATTCAAATCGTAAAATATTTATACCTGTTTTTTTTTGTTTATTGAGACTACAATGAAATTATGGTAATACACATAATCAGTTCATTCATTAATCTGAATTATTTTATTTAATCATAAAATATTTTTTTTAAATTAAAATTCTCTGAAACATAGTGTATTAATTTTATTGTTTCAGATGGGTAAAAAGGCGAAAGTAAATATAGATTCAGGTTCGACTTGTAAAGTCGACAGAAAAGAAGACAAGTCATCGGTGCTCGTGAGGGACATATCGGACACAAAAAGGGCAATTAATATGACTTTGGAATTTGTAGCTGATTTAGACGACAAGCAAATGACTGTAAATCGATATTACCCAAATAACTAAATGAATATGCATATTTAATACTTATGATTCGTAGGTAATCGCGGTTGCGGACAAATTGGTAGGAGGAATTTGGCAAAAAGATTTTATGACATATACTGGTCCGGCATGTAAGACGATTGTTGATTATTTACCAGGAATTGTAAAGAAGATTTCTGCAGCGTCAACTCCGAAATTGGATATTAAATGCCCGTGGAAAAAGGTATGGTAAAAATATGTTTCCATTTAACATTTTTACGGAATAATTTTAATATTTTTAATTAATTTAAAGGTATTTAAGATACATAAGATTAATTGTTTATTTTCTAGGGTGTTTATGTTATTAAAAATTTAGAAAACATGTATCAACCCGACGACACCAAACTCCCGAGTTACCCTTACGGTCGAATTAGAATAAACTTTACAGTGAAGGATAAAAGCAAAAAGACTTTGATCTGCTTAACCGCTGAAGCTGATGTCCAGAAACCTTGATGAATTTACTTGTTTCAATTATAATTTTCTTTGATAAAATATATATTTCATAAGATAACCATAATAAATTATTATATTTAAACTAACTAATTAATTCAGCACTTACCTTCAAATTAGTTCGATAATCAATAAGAATATGTAAAAAATATTTGTTGAAGTGGTTTTAATCTTGTTATTGTGTTGCTGTTACTACTCTTCTAAAATAATACTTTAGAAAAGAAACCTCCCTCATAAACTAAATTATCATTTCACCCACTTCTACCAGATTAACTCTTCAGGATTGTTAAACAGTAAAGTGAATTAATATTATATAGTATTTTATCCGTCTCTATTCATCAATTCATTTGTGCTAGCATAGATTTTTTCGTTGACTTCATAAATTCACAACAGGACAGGAAAACCTCTGGTCGATAGCCTAAAGAGATTAACACCTATATGTATAGTAATTATTTATTTTATATTGTTTTGTATTATCTGTATAGACTGAATAATTTATTTATTTTACAACAATTTAATGCAATTTCCTACTTCCCTGTTCATTTTAGAGAAAAACTGAAAGAATTGAAATGTATTCATAAATCAAAATTCTGTCTAAAATAACGCTTTGTTCAATTTTAGAATTGATGTATAATTAATAAATAATAATAATAGAAAATAGTATTGATTCACTTGGTCTAAGTTATTTAAATTAAATTAAATAAAAATGATTTGAAAATAATTAATTTAATTGAATTTAAATAACTGTGACCCAAAGAATAAATTCTCTTTTCTTTTATACCTGAGTCGTTGTTATATTTTGTCAGTAGCCGAGTATGATCATTTACACCTGAGATCGCAGAGCATTACTGAAGAGGGATAAATCAAATGTCTGCAGATGGCCTTATATTATGTAACATTTTTTGTATTAAATATTCTCGTTTCAAAAAAAAGTTGCATTATACAATATGTTATTGCTATGTAACAGCAAATGTCCATTATGTAATTCAATGTCTGGTGGGGATTTTCCCGAAATGTAGTTGTTTTAAATAATATTTTTAAAGGGAAAACAATTTATTAATTACTTAATTGAGTAATTTAACTATTATCAATTATTACATAATTAGTCATGACTTTCATATAAAATATACATTTAATATAAACGTCACTTTTGATATATTTCAATGATTGCAATTTGACATGGATTTTTTTGAGTCATAGTTAATACAATTTAAACACGTTATGTTTAGCAAGCGTCAAAATTTATCAAATATTTTAATGAGTTTATGAAGAATTGTCTTTCACAGATTATTAAATTCTGAATTCATTTCAATGTTTGTAGTATTTCTCTAAAATGAACCGGGAAGCAGGGAGTTGTATACAATTGTTTTTATGTGTTAAATCATTATGTATACTTGGTCTTGTCCAAGTGTAATGGTTTAATTAGAAAATCGTAAATACATTAACAATTTTTCCAAATAAAAGATATTACCATTGCTTTAAATAAATAATATTAACTTCTCGATGCTGAATTACTCACAAAATAGCTTGTCTTAAAATAAGACACAGCAGACTTGCTCGCTGATACTGCACTTGAACTGAGTACAAGTTTGTGCCGTCACTTATTAGGATTATATTCCCATCAGAACAGAATAGTGGTAAAGGTGGCATAAAAATACATGTAACGAATAAACATAACTATAATTTGCAGATAATTACATTTACAATTCCTACATATTCACTTTTTTTAATTAGTACGTTATTCATGATCCACAGATATTTAGAATTCTATATGTAATTTTGATTTAAAAAAATGCAAACTAAATTCTAAAAAAATCATTATTCTTTTTAATTTCTTATTATTCGTTTTCATTTTTATTACTTTTTAATCCACAAATCACGAAAAGTTAAGCGATTTCGTTAATTGTGATTATGATAAATATAAATGTACAGTGCGAGTGTAAAGTCTTCAACTATCGCAATAAATCTTTTAGCAAACGTTTTTGAAAAAAATCCTTGACCTGTTCTTTATTTTAAATGAAACATATTTTAATATAATTGTGATTTAAGTATCGTCTTCTGTTTTCGATATATAACGCAATATATATATATATATATATATATATTTAATGGAAACCCTATTTTTTTGCTGAATTTGGAAAGAGCATGGTATTCTAAGACAAAATACGCTAAAAAAGAATTTTTCTATAAATCCATGCGATTATTGGTCTACCGACCTCGACACTGCTAGCCTTTCAATGAGGTGAGCTGGCAGTGCTGAGGACTGGTATTTGGTTGTTCTACTAAATTGTAACGTAAAAACCACATAATAAAAACAGATAAAAAAGTTTTTTTATCTTTCTTTTTTTTTCATAATTATTAGTGCAATTGTTACACTATCTTTTTAATAAAACTTGGAATTATTGATTGTTTTTATGTTTTTGATTTTAAAACTTTAAAAGTAATTATCTGAAATATTTCAAAATACAGAATCATACTTTTTTAGCGTATTTTGTCTTAGAGTTTCATGCTCTTTCCAAATTCATCATAAAAATAGGGCTTCCATTAAATCTCAAAACCAAAACACGATCCTCATGTTACCATTACAGTGAAATATGTCTCATTTTAAATAAAAATTGACCTGTTCAATGATTTTTTTTAATCGGTATATATACAGGGTGTCTCAGCGTGCGCGCCGAGTAGCGGCTAAATGGTTAACTTTCTTCAAAATCATCTTTCGCAGGCCTATGTAGGTCTATTAGGACCATATTTTTAAATTAGTTTCAAATATGCAGGGTGCCCCATGGCGTATCATAGTTAATATTTTGCCAATGGAATACCCCATATTTTATATTTTTTCAGATTCTACATCAAAAATAAAGTTAACTTTCATATGTTTATATGCCTAGACCTAATATTTTTTGAAATATTTAAATATTTTTGGAAAAAATGACGTTTCGAAAAAAAAAAAAATCCTAACTGAAAACAAATGAAATTTTGTATCAGTATATTTGACCAATGGGTGAATATTTCAGACTATTAAGAGGAATTTAAAATCTTAAGATTTTTTTTTGGTTGTAATCATTAATTAAATATAAAAATATTAAAATGTAGAACAAAATAAGGTTATTGTTAAAAGTACCTTCTTTCATACTGCAAATAATTGAGAGATTTTGATAGATTTACCGCTAATAATAACAATTTTTTGGATGTGACAATGATATTTTGATAATTTATTTAGCCACAATAAATTACACTTTTATATGTCTTCATAATTCATATCAAAATATCACTAATGAATGACTTATTATATAATTAAGTATTATATGTTGCGTAGTCATTTAAATTAAATTACTGTGGGTATTTTAGGAAATAATTAAAGCATATTCTGCATGATTATTTATATTTCATAATTACACATAAGACATCACAATAAATCAAGGCTTCTGAATATCTGCCTCCGCGGTTAAACAGACCACAATCTTTTTGTTTTTATCCCTCATTGTAAAGTTTATCCTAATTCGGCCATACGGATAACTAGGTAGTTTAGTATCGTCGGGTTGGAATACGTTGTCTAAATTTTTAATATTATACGTACCCTGTGATATAGAATAAAATTAGTGCCTGATATAACTGTGTTATTTTTTTAAATTTAAACCGAGTGTTTTAATAAAACATTATTTTATCAATTAAATAGTGAACCAAAGCTAAATCTAATGATTTTAAGATATTTCACTTTACTTTAATTTGATAATATGAATAATTTAAAATAAAATAGTGTTAAATGAGTCATACTTTTACCATACCTTTTTCCATGGACACTTTACATCAATTTTTGGATCTGATAAAGCAGAAATCTTCTTTAAAATTCCCGGCAAGTATTCCACCGACTTAGAGCATGCTGGTCCAGTAAATGTCATAAAGTCATTTTGCCAAACACCTCCCACCAATTTATCCGCAGTTGCAATTAACTATAAATTATACAAGTATCAAAAAATATGTTGATCCATTTATTTGGAAAATTAATATTTACAGTCAATTGCTTATCATCTATATCAACTGGCAAATCAATTGTCATATTAATTGCCCTTTTCGTATCCGATATATCCTTCACAGACACAGCTGATTTATCGCCACTTCTATCAACTTTACAAGATTTGCCTGTAAGTATGGTTACTTTAGCCTTTTTACCCATCTGAAAGAGAAAATAATAATAAGTAGTTAGAACTAAAAGTAACCATTTTAACAAATTAATTACAATAAAATATGTTCAACCACCAATCATCTTGCGTAGAGATAACTAGTGATAGCTATTTCGGTATTTTGGACCTCGTCATACCAGTGTGTTCCATGTGCAATACCTTGATGAAGTCAGTTGAACGGATCTTGTGTAGTTATTAAATAATTTGATATAAATAATAATAACTGGAAAGATAACGCAAGCGTCATCTGTTGCCAAATTTCAAGTATTATCTTCAACAATTTGGGTCTATTAGGCAGAAGACCGAGAATCGTTGTTTCTTCCACTAAAGGAAGACGGACTTGTCGTGTTTCTTCATCTAGCGGATAGATAAGTGGTGATAGCCATTTTGGTCTTTCGGATCTCGACAGACTAGTGTGTTCCATGTGTAATGCCTTAATGAAGGCGGTTGAACGGATCTTGTGATGTGATTAAATAACCTAAAGAAGAAGACTAACTTGTCCTAAATAGGACATGTTCGCCTTCTTTTAGTGGACGAATCAACGATTCTCGATTGCCTACCTTGTAGATACAAAATGTTGATAATGCCACTTGAAATTAGGCAATAGATGGCGCTTACGTTATCTTTCCAATTATTATAATTAATTATATTTACTCACGCTCTCATTTGCAACTACAATAGTAGTTGCGAACAATACAGCCACAAACGCAAGGATTTCCCACTTTAAAGTGATCATGATTATTGGATGATGTGGATTGAGCATTTTTGTTTATATAGTACTATAATAATAACTATAAAAAATATTTTCTATTCATGATTTTTTATTATAAAATGCCATTCGTGCAAAAATAATTTACAATAATTATTATAAAAATTATGCATCTATTTTTCGTGCAAAATTAAAGTGATTATTTATAATTAAGAGAGAGCGGGTAAAATAGTTGCATTGTTGCACGCCAGTCCGTTTTTTTACCACAATTAAAAGGGGGACTGTATGAGCGAAGTCGTCGATCAATACATTGAAGGAACTGCAGGCAATGATAATTCATTCATTTTTATCATGTTATTATGAGGAGAAGATAATAATTTGATTTAATTTTTAAAGTAATACATATATACCTTCCATATTAATTCATTTAAATCTATGCAGATGCTATTTTTTAAAATCGGGGGAAAGCTAAGGGTTTTAGCCCAAATATTATTTTTTCATATAATATTTTTTAAACCGAAATAAAATTCACAATAATTTTTACGCACGTACTATTTTTTTGCTAATTAATTAAGTATATTCATCATTGGTGGCTGTATAAAAGCATAATAAATGGTCTTGTTTCCTGTTGTATTTGAAGCAATTGTTTAATTTACAGGAAATGTAAAGATGATTATCGAGATTATTAATTGGAAAAATAACACAACACTTTCATTTTTTTATAAGCTCATCGAAAATATATAATAGCGAAATATCGCCCTGTAATTTCACATTACCAACAATCATGACGTTTATGAAATGCGTTATTTTCTTTCAACTTATCGCTCTGGCGATTTCATCCGTCCCCAAGAAAGGGGTAAGTTACATTTAAATCTATTGAGAATGCTAAATGTAGTGTAAAAATTGAGTTATGTACATTATACCATATAATGATATTATGTTTGAAATTAATAATATTAAGAATAATATATATTATTATTACTATTCTCAAATGAATGCATTGAAATTCCGCTTTATTTCATGTTATTGAATTTCAGGGCGTTAAAATAGTCACTTCCGGAATTACACCTTGTAAAATGGAGTCTGCTACGAAATTTGATTTCAAAAAGGATAAGTTTGATTTTGACTTTGACTTACCAAATGGACTGGACGACAAAATGAAAGTGAGTTGCAAATTATAATTACACTCTGCTGTATTAGTGTACAGAGAAATAGTTTCTGAAAATATGATTAGATGAAATATAATATATATATATTATTAATTTTAACAAAATGTATTAAGTAAAATATTATCAAGTGCTTTCTTCAATATATATATACAGAGAGATTTTTTTATAAGTATACATAAGGGGAAGTGTATACCTGCAAAAAACGCGAGCCAACCGCATTGAATAATTAATGTGTGTATGTTAAGTTGACTATTTGGCATATAAGTGTTCAGTTGCGTGTTATAGGCAACTAAACACACATATATTAATGCATTTGATTCGCGTATTTTGCAGGTATACATAGGGGAAATGTATACTGATAAAAAAAGCTCTCTGTATATATATATATTAAAAAAAATGTATTTCATCTTATAAAAAAACACTTCATATAAACATTTTAATTTTAGCGATTATGATTTTTTATTCGGATAGAAAAATGTTTCAAATAAAAGTTATATATAACTCTTTATCGTAAGGCATTTAGTTTTTTTGTTATAAGCGGAAGAGTTTCGTCTACTAATTTATATTAGATTTTTCAATTTAATGATAAAAATATATTTTGAACAATGAGTGCACTAATAAGTAGCCGGACAACTAACTTTTATTCAATTTTTATGGTTGAACTGTTAAGTCCTCATATGATTTATATATTTCATTGACCATTAAATTGATAAATAAACCGTTCTGAATGCAAATTTGCATTATATGTTAAGATTCTGACCTACATACATAAAACTAACGTTATAAGGTAAATTTATTTACTTTTGAGGAATTTGTTTACCAGAATGAAAGGTTAACTTATAATGAAGGACTTTCTACAAAAACCAACAATCATCTGGGAACAAAATATCAATTTTTTGTCAATATGAAATACTAAAACGTATAAAAACAAAAAAAAATACGATTTCAAGAGCTCGACGCTACCGAGGATCGGCATGAAAATGTCTAATGGCTACATACTGCATTTTCAAACAAAAAGTTTTCATTCTAGACCCGAGCCAGTGTCAGATTTTTTCTGACCCATTCGAATAATTAAGTTTATTTATAAATCCAACTCTCACACACATAAGTATGATATTATAAGAAGGAAAATAAGTTTATTCTCATAATTAAATATTCTTCATAAAAAAATGATGCAAAAACGATGGCGGAGTATAATTGTTTCAAAGGATATTTGCTTCAATAATATTTTCAATACTATATTAATTATTTTCAAACTCCTTTTTTCTATTTAATTATAAAAAAGTATTTCCTTTTTTACTGATAAGTGATCTTTTATATTAAAAATGTAACTTATTAATATTTTTTTGATACGTAACTTGGTAGTTATTTTATCATTCAGTAATGTAGAGTTTCACTTGCATATTAAAAATTACTGTAACGATTATTGAATTCATTCGTAATTAAATATGTTCTTTCAGGTTGACTTCAATATAGAAACAGGAGGTGAAGGAAAGTGGGCCAGTCTTGGAAAAGGTGGTGGAGAAGCATGTAAACTTATCAATCAGTACTTGCAACCATTAATAAAAAGATCATCCTCCGCGTTTGAACCGAATCTACCAACAAAATGTCCGTGGAAGAAGGTATCACCTTGTTTTGATTATTGAAAATTTGCGTTGAAGTTGCTTTACAGAGCAAGGTTTAATTAAATTGCGTAAATACAGAAGTATTTTATAAATATAAAATTAATATATTATTTATAAGCACTGTAAATTTATCTTCACAGTTATTTTATTAATAAGAGATCTACATTTTGATTATAAAGTGAACATTCTTAATTGGAATTACACTTTACAGATCTGTACTTATTACTGACAACTTTTACTTTGTGATCAAAATGTTCATCTGTTATTAATAAAATAATAGTGAAGAAAAGTAGAAAAAAATTACAGTGTTCGCATCTCAAAAATACGTTTTTCAACTAAAATTAATTGATATTCCTTATAAATTATATTTATATCTACTATGAATTGAATATATTTCAATGTAGAACAATGAAATACAATTTAAATTAATTAAATATAAGTGAAAAAGAAACATCTGTGATGGGATTTGATCACATGTCCCCCGATTTCTAGTCGAGTGCGTTATCATGCCTATAAATTGAATATAAGCGAATTTGAAGCATTGAATTAAGATTTGATAAGACAGGTCTCTGTGGTGTAGTTGATAACGCTTGATAACGCACTCGACTAGAAATCGGGGGACATGTGATCAAATCTCATCACAGATGTTTCTTTTTCACTTATATTTAATTAATTTAAATTATATTTCAATATTTTACATTGAAATTTCTTCAACTATATGCTAAGCGTTCTATGGTATAGTTAATATATTTTAGAAAAAAAGTTTTAAAATCATATAATATGATATATGATATGTGAAAAATCAACTGGAGAAAATTTCACAAAAATATGCTTATGTGTTAAATTGAATTCTCAAACAATAAGTTCTTCCATGATCAGAAAGAAGTGTTCTTATTGTCTTTCAACTTTTGACATTTGTATTTAAGAAATACAATTGCCAATATATTAAATACTTTTCGTCCAACTCAAATGAATGAAACGCATTTTTTAAAGGAATATATATAAAGGAAAACGTTTGCAAAATAAAGATAACAGACTTTAAGAACACAGTCTATCTGCAATTAAGCTCTGCTGAAGTAATTCTATTTTTTATTATTATTATATTTTTTAGGGAACGTATAAAGTGAAGGATTTTAGCGCGAATTTCAAAGATGAGGATTTCAATGTACCAACTCCTCCTCCCGGTTTGGTGAAACTGACGCTATCCATAAAGGAGAAGAATAAGGTCCTCTTTTGCGCAGTGGTAAACGCAAATATCATGTCTGGATAAAGAGAAAATACAAATGGAAATAATTTATTACGTTGTTATATGCACAATAAATTGAATATTTGAAATGGTTACTTTTGGTCATCCATGTTTCTATCATAAGATCTATACTTAAAAAAAAAACGACATAATAAATATGTTTATATGTAGAATAGTTGAAGTTTCATTGTGTAGTTTTTATCTGCTGAAATATTGAAGATACAAAAAGAAGTTTAATATGAAACTTAATATAATTAACGTAATTACAAAATAGCTTACTTCTTCTGGAAAAATTAAAAAATCATTATTTTTGTGTATGATTTTTGAGCATCATATATATCAAAGTTCCACTATGACTCCCTTAGAGATTGTATTCTTTAACGGAATTATTGTAATAATATGTGATATTTTGTATTTATTATACATAAGGAAATAATTGGTAAAAAATGATAACAATTAAATAAATAAATTGTATTGTCCAAGTGGAAATAAAAGACCCTATTATAGGGGGTATAAAATAAAATATAAATAAACAATAGTAAGAAATATAATATTCAAAATATTAACATAGAGCGACAATTGACGAAAAGTTATCATAAAATAACTATTAAGAATAAAAGAAAATATAAACAAGATGTTCTGTAAATGTTATTAAATGGTAATAGTCCATCGTCATTAAATATTTTTTTAACATTAACGTAACCAAATATTAAGAATATATGCCAAAACAAAAAAAATCTTCGAACATTGACAAAAAAGTCATTACTCTACTCATATAATAGACACTATTGTTAACGTTCCAGGTAACAAGATATTCTTCGTCGTATTTGATCTACAATCCCTGAATATCATTCCTCCAGTAGCCTTTTTATCCGGAAACGAAACTAGTTTCGTTCATGTATTTAATAAAAATGAATCTTTTCATTTTAATTTTGTATATGATAATATTAACTCCTTTTCCAATAACTTCCACCCAACTCCCTTTCTAATAACCCAGTTGACGCTGTATCATTAGTAGAAAACAAAATCAATTCCGCAATTACCTGTCTATCTAAATCTCTTCCTCAACTCACTTACATAATCAAAAAGGGAACCCTATTATCGGGGCCAGACAGAAATTTGCATTATTTAACTTAAATTCTCTGAAAATAAAAAATTATATGAATGATTTTCTGTACTGCATAATCTAGTTCCACTTCACATCTTCTTCATATACACTTCTATCATGGAGACTGCTGCTATCCTTAAAATGCTTCCCTATATAATCGGTGTGCTTTCTTTCTTTATCTCAAATTTTAGCTGTATCTTCACAAAACCTACATTTCTCATATCCAATAATCAATTCATTACCACTGATATCTTTATCTGTACCCAACACCTAATCCACAATTATAAACCGATCTATGCTAAGATCATTTATCGGTACAATTATCACTTAATATCGATGCTCTACTACCAGCTCCTCCTAAGAGTCGAACAAATGTCACCATATCAACCTTGAGAGATACCTTATCGAAATTCATCGAAACCCACTCACAAAATATATAATACAACTGATTAAATAAAGAGGTTAAATATACAATTAACATATAATAACAAGGCAAACAATATTGACAAGATATAAAAACTAAGGTAAAAAAAAGTCACATTAACCATAAGATCATAGACCCTACAACATGTAATCAAACAAATATATTTGTAACAAACTTCAAAAATGTTTACTTCTTCAGTAATAATACACATTATAATAGCAATTTCATTCCCAACGTTAATTCCTGATATATGTCTAACCAATCTCCCTATATACGTAACGATGAGATATGGGAGAATAAATAGGCTTGCGAGAATAAAAAAAATCACTGCCAGGTTACGACAACATTCTCATGCTTTTTTCAATATTCCATTCAAACAATATCCATATATACATTATCAAAATTTTCAATCACATCTACTCGTCTCAGAATGTAGGAAAGGTATCATCACTTGTATTCATAAACCCGACAATAACCGTTTAGATCCTAACAGCTTTCGACCTATCACCTTACTCTCTGTCATGTGGAAGCTGTTTCAATTCATAATTAAAACTCCTATTATTATTATATTATTATAAGATCTACAGTCATGCCATTATATATCCTTACATATAATTTCCAGATAGCAAGCCTTGTCTTCCTAACAAACATACAATACCCCGAAAGAGCAGCGCTTTGAGTGCTAACAAAGAAAATTAATATAATTACAATCAAACGTAAGTTATTACATCACTTGACCACATCAAATATAGTAAAATTATGAACATATCCTATAATAACTTTTGAGATACTTAATAACACTTATTTCCCACGATAAAAATAAAAATAAGATCATTGATTGATAGCTATTTAACACGTATTAATTATATATTTGATTACGTAATTTTTATTTCTTTTGTATATTTTTGTTGTATAGAATAAAGATTGTGCCGTGTGTTGATGCGGCCAGGTAGTCCCATAGGGAATTTACAAACAAAAAATGTTTTTATTTTTTTACAAATTCCTTCACTTAAGAGAAAAAAGCCGAAAGAATTAAAATGTGTTGAGAATTAAAAAGTCTATCCAAAAGGATGTTTTCTTTAATTTTATAATCGATTTGTAAATAATAAATAATAAATTAAATGTAATTAAATTTTAAAATTATCACATAATTAAATTGCATTTGTCATGACTTTCATATAAAAGATGCATTTGAAATAAACGCCCATTTGATATATTCCGGTTATACTGAAGATTACTTTAAAGTTCGTTATTTCAAATGGAACCCTATACTTTTTATTTTAAATTTGGATTATACCTAAACCTAACCGTTTTAGAGATTTTTCAATATTTATGAAAATTATTATTTTTTTAGATATCATTTTTAAATATGTTACCACAAAATACTATTCCAGGATCTTGGGTAAAGTATTCATGTACAAAAATATGAAAATGTTATACAGTGTATCTCGATTTAAGTCCAGTAAATTTAATATGTTAAAAACTTCATTTTTTAAATGGAACACCCTTCTGACATAGAATTTATTTTTGCGCTGTTCAATAATGATATTCCCTATACCTATCTCTTTCGGTTTTCAAGATATTAATTAATATCGCCAATACTTGATTTTTTTTAAGTGTAATGCACATAATTTGAAGTAGAATTTGTATTTGTGTTGATCTATATTAGCAATGCCCATAGCTATATTTTTTACTTTCAAGATATTAATACATTTTCTAAAAGAGACTTCGTTGTATTTTTGGTGGGAAATTTTAATTTTAATTGAATAAAATTATGGTTATAGTTTAATATTTTGAATAATACATCTGACAAATGGATATATTTTTACCAAATATCTTTTGAATGAATGAATTAGTTTTGCTCAAAGATAGATTATTATTAATATATCTATTATCCTGAAAGCATCCTAAGAACTAAGTTCTACGTCAAAGTATGTGAAAATATAGAGGGTGTCCATTAAAAAAATCACCATGACCATATGAAATCCACTTGATTCCACAATTAGTTTGAGAAACACTTTATAATATTTTCAATTAATTTTGGTAGAAGTGCTTAAACTGTACAATAAATTTAGAAAATACCAAATCAATCAAATTTATCTTGTGATGCGAAAAATTCGCAGTGACCTCTTAGAAAGTGATATTTTTTATAAATATTCAGATATCTTAAAAATGGTTGGCTTTAGATATAGTACGTGTTAATAATTTTTGTCACAAAACCATATGTAAAATCAAAATCTGCAATAAAAAATATAGGGTTTCATTTAAAGTAAGGAAGTTGATATCAACTTTTGGTATAACCGGAACTGTTATAATCTTGAAATTATTTTCATTAAAAAGAATATACTGGTTTACATAATCAGTGAATCTATTAATTGCAAGTCTATATACGTTTAATGTACGTTCTCAGTGGAACACCCTGTCTATCGTAAAGGTCTGTCAATTAATACCTGTATCATTTTGTAGCACAATGCTTACGCTTAATGTATATGAAAGAAAAATGCAATAAATGGAAACGATAAACTATTTAGAGTTGTTGTAGTCATCTCGATATTGGAACCGGTGGAATAAAGAATTGACATTTGTGCACCTAACCCCTTCTTTACTGTCTTTTTTGTGTATTTTAAAATATCTCACAATAGTCTTTGGATATTTTCGAAGAAAATAAAATATCAAGACTTTATAAGCAATTATATTCATTTTTTTAAAAGCTTAAATAATTATATACCTTTCTAGCTTCATACAGGGTGGGGTTGAATACGGTCCCAGATTTGATGACTGAATTGTGAAAGAATTGAGAAAGGTCTTAAACCTTTCTACAAAGCATAGGTTACTCCACTTTTGTCATATTTTAAGAACTACATCTAAGTGGCAACCTTGACGGGCGATGCACATTTGAAGTCGTTCAACAACATTTTTGTCTACTCTTACCTACATCTTTTGCGAAATTCTGGTGTTACCTTCTTTAGGGCTCGAGATTTTTGCTTTGAGGCACCTCGAAAGAAAACAAGTCGCAAGTGGTTAAGTCTGGGGAACGAATATCCCCTTGTAAGATAATTTGGCACCTAGACAGAGTATGTTCTGCAAAACTCCGCATGAACATCACAAAGTATGGAACGTAGCTTCCTGCTAAAACTTAAAAGCTTCTTTGTCATCTACCTCATCATATTCTCCAATGTTTGGTTGTAAAAACGCTCCAGCAGCTTACAATAGCGTGTTGAAGTCACTGTAGCAGTTGAGCCTCTTTCTAAAAATAAGAAATAAGCCAAAGAAGTGCGCTGCATCATCGGGTCAATTTGTTACTTTAAGGCTGTAATTATAGTTGAGGAATAACGAAAATTTTGTTTACTGTGTCCCAAAAGTGAAAATTCTCTTTATCACTATTACATTTAATATCGCCAAGTGATAGAGTTCTTAAGATTCAATCTCAACATTTCATCCTGCCTGGAGATCTCAATTCTTAATAATTTTGTAGGGATGTAACTTAAGGTCTCTAAAATTAATCATGTGGGGTATATTTTCGAACAGAATGTGTTGGAGATTATTCAATAGACAATCATACAACGTCTTTTTATTACTAGAAGTTTTAAGCCATATGTATGTTTTTTTAGATAGGTCCAGATCCCATCAGCTTTACATTATTCATCTATTTCCTGAATTTTTCGGAGACGATTTAAATTTAAAGGCTCAGTGAATTGCCTCCATATTATCCTTGTTTTTGAAAAATATATCTAAAACAAAGCTCTTCTTTACTTCACTAAGGTGTAATGACTAATGAAAATGATATTTTTTTCCAAACAAAATGATACTCGTTACACTGAATATTCCTATATTGGATTTTACGTAAACATTTTCGCATCGTTAATTTCAACGGATCTCAATCCTGAGTCCATTCCATCGAGTTTTGAAAAATGTCTGTTTGTGTCTCTGTGCGTTTCCGCGATAGCGCATAACCGACTAAATGGATTGAACCCAAACGTTATATCCAAGGTTTTTATAACAGTGGAATTATCTGAAAATCTTCTGGTTAGAATCAAAACTGATTAAGTGTAACTTTACCCTTAGCGATTATTATTTATATTATTCGGATAGAAAATGTTTCAAATAAAAGATGAGATCTTAACTTTTTATCTTAAGACCTTTAGTTTTCATGTCATAAGCGGAAGAGTTTTGTCTGCCTGATAAATTCTCTTAAAAATAAAAAAATATTTTTTTGTCAAATAAAACATCAAAATGCAGTCATATTTCAGCGAATAAAACTTTTGTGAAGGACTATAAAAATGTTCTAAAAATTATATATAGTGTGGGAAAATTTGTAAAGTCATTGTAAGGTAAGAAATAACAAAATAACTTCTAAATATTTGGTTTCGACTTTAAACTACAACAATTCATATTTTAATTTAATAACTTTTGGTAATATTAAATATTCATTCATAAACTCATTAGACCGAATTCACCGATACAATGGTATATATTCTGCTCCATCTTCTCCATCTTGTATACCGTGTGGTTGGTCATAAAACTGAACATAGGGAAATAGCATGGGAAATCATGTTTTTTGGAAATTTCCGCTCACCAAATTTACGAACAAGTATATAAGTGGTATCAATCGAAAGATCCAATTAGTGAGATTTAATTGTGCCAAATACTTGCCCATTGATTTATTTTTAGGATAAAATACTATTTAAATTAATAAAATTCTACTCGTGAAAATAAATGTAGGCTATGAAACATCAATGTCAATAGCCGCAACGCTCTACAGCCGAAATTTTGAACGCTTTTCAAGCCGATCCCGTACCACTTCCCATTCCGTAAGCCATCATTGTCGTCTAATTTAGGGCAAATCTTTACGTTCTGCTCGATCTCGAGTCCCGAAGCGGCCTTTTTATTGAAATACTACACAAACTTCATTTTTTTGACGAACCATACGGTTAAATTAAAATTTAAAAAATCCAATGGTTAACTATAATATTATTGATGTTACTGTTTTTTTTGCAGTTCATTATAATTTTAATCATTTGTAAGCGGCTTTTAACATCGTTTTAAAGCTGGCCCGAGTATTTATTTTTAAACTGTCTCATTTGATAATAAACAATCCCCGGGTATTAGAGGGATCTATTTTTATGAGAAGTATTATCATTTTATATTTGTAAATAAACTCAGTGAACAGTAATTATTTTTTATTTTTCTTCAAACACACTTTATAATTTTAATTGTATATACATACATTATGGTATTGAAGAATTGATTTAGATCAATTCATTACTTATAGTTGTTTTTCGATATCCGAACTACATTCTTTGTTTTGCCATGACTTTTTAAATAAACAAAATCATTTAAAAGAAGTACTTAATTTAAATCTCAAATATCAATAATTAATAAAATTAAAGTAAGTAATTACAATATTGTTTATTCTGAAACCATTTTCAATTTTTTTCTCTCCATAGAACCAATTTTATTTCAAATTCACGGAAATGTAAGTTATTTCAATTATTTATCCTCGACAATATTCATTTTCCGATTGTAAATTATTTACAATATCCGCTCGCATACATAATAATAATTAGATTCATAAAAAAATCTATATTATATTTAATTGTATAATAAATTTGTTTGTTGTATATGAGAAGACTTTATTACATATATAAGTTAATCCATGTGATAATTAATTATAATTTATGTTCATCATGGTTAGGAATCTACTCATTTTAACTGCAGTTGCTGTTACTTGTGTCAATGGAGCCAAAGTAAGATTTATTCCTTTAAAAAATACTCATCAGTTAAATGTATAAGTGCACATGTAATAAATTGTGGTATTCATTGCTATAATTATTTTTCCTCAATAATTATAATTGACAATCATTGGACCTAATTTTTATTATGTATGAGAGCGGATATTCTCTCATACATAATAAAAATTAGGTCCAAAAAAATATACATAATTTTTAATTGAATAATATGTCTGTTTGTTACATGCAACACGATTTTATTAGGTATAAAAGTAATCCACTTAACAATTAATATAATTTATGTTCATCATGGTGAGGATATTACTTCTTTTAATTGCTATTGCTGTTATTAGTGTTACCGGATCAAAAGTAAGATTTTTTTATTAAAAATATATTACAGTTGTTGGTATTTGATAAATCTGTAATAAAACATATTATACACGTGTAATAAAACACATTATGCACATGTAATAAAATAAAAAAATCATGCAATATTTTTTTTAATCGATATATTTCAGAAATTAAATAATAAAGAAATAATTGAATTAATTCTTTTTTAGAAAAATCGTTTATGTGGTGCATATATGCAAAGACTAACTTGCACCAATATTACATTATTTTATAAATATACTTGTATAAGTCTGGTAACCAATATATTTCTCCTCTCCCTCAATCTGTCTCCCACGCTATTAAAGAAGTATTTATAATATGAAATAGTATATATGTTTTAAGGGGTTACTTACAGTCATTATCGACGTTTTTATTTGAAGTTTTGATTATATTTCCTATAAAATTAACAATAACATTTGAAAAATATAGTAGCACCTGCTTAAGGTCTGCATTTGTACTTCTGTAAACAATTTTGTCAAAAGATACTAAATTGCGAAAAAATAGCTGATCATCTCAATGGGAGGAGTTTGCGGTGGACATATTTAATGATAAATTATTTATTTTAAATAAAAATTCACTTTATACTGTGGTATTTAAAAAATGTTCATAAACGAATGCAATTTAAAAATATTGCTTCTATACAAAATGGTGATCATTAGAAAAAAATTTTCATTTTTCTAAGAAAAATTTTGCAGTTTCAAAATAGTTATTTTATGAGAACATTCGACTAAGCTTACAAATATGTAGTGACCAATAGCCGCATAAATTTTCATTAAAATCCATTTACAATTTTACTTGCAATTCTGTTCACCGACTTAACAATTCTCGTTTTGAGATAAAAGAGTTTTCAGCTTTTAAATATAATAAAGTGCATATTTTTATCACTTAAAAAACGTCTAATTTTTGGATTACGGAAACATTGGTATTCAATAATTTCGCGATGCATTGTTAAAAAAAATATTACTGTAAGTAAAATAATAGATAGAGTATCAGTTTCTTCGCATTAATTTAAAATTTACGATAACCATTATTAAATGTCAATTAGCATTTATTTTTGGGGTTACTTAAAAACTGTAAACTGTAAAACTCGTTTCTAATTCTCTGCTAAATCATTTCTAGATGGGATCCAAGGGAGAAGCCTTCTTAGAGAATGGCTCCGTATGTAAAAATGATTTCAACGCCAAATGTGAAATTAAGGTATACGATAAAAATGATGACATGAGAGCTATAAATGGAACACTGGATTTTCCTATGGATATTACCGATAAATTGCAGGTACATTTCTGCTTTTATTTTGTATTATAAAGATTTAAATGTCTTTATAATTACATATTTTCGTGTTTATTATATATAAAAATGATTGCGCACTTTCTTTTCCAGATGAATTTCGTTGTGGACAAATTCGAAAAGAGTGATTGGCAAAGTGATTTTATGGTAATCGACGGAAAAGCTTGTGAAAAAATGAATGAATTGATTCCGGGACTTCTCGGACGGATAGCAAAACATGTCACCCCCGATTTAGGAGATAAGTGTCCGTATAAAAAGGTAATTCCACTTAATAATTTGTAATGTATTCGCAGAAGTGTGTACACCATTAGAGCGAGATTATATCTGTTTAAATCGATATTAATATTTTATTAAAAATAACGTTATTAAATACATGATAATAAAAAAAAAACAATAGAATGTTTGTATATGTTCCTCGGAATACTTGAGAAAGAAATGGGGTTATTAGAAGAGTAGCTTTAGATTGTGATTTATATATGCTAATTGATATTGTTAATGATATACTTATTTTATAATTTTAAAAGAGTCGAAAATGCGGCATACACTTTTATCAAAAATTTAATACTTAGGGAGTTATGGGACATTTAAAAACGCTTTTAAGAACAGAACTAAAATAAACTGTTTGAGGGGGTTGTTGATATTAATCATCTGCTCCCTGAATCGTTAAAATATTATTACTCCATATAATTCATTGAAGACCTCTTAATTACATTATTATTAAAAAAAAACTCCTAAGCCTTAATGATATTGATATTTTCTAATTTACTGCATACCTGTTTGTCTAGAAATATTCCTTGGAGTAGAGTGTATCCTATGTCGATCTTTTAGATTTAGTTTAGTTACAAGATTGCCGTGATTCTTAAAATAACGTGGAGAAAGAATTTGCATGTTTCTAATAATACAAAATTTTCAATTACGAGTTTCACAACAAACGAATAATTAATTATGATAATTACAAATGAATTTTCGCCCTTTTTTCTCGAGAAAACAAGTTAATTGATATTTTATGAAAGCAAAAGTATAAAGTAAATTAAATATATATAAACAGGGTCCTGCATCTCAGATCCCGACTTCGATGGCTCAGTCAGTATTTAAGTTAGGCACTTAAATAACGAACAAAATGTATATCTAGCAATTAAAAAAAAAACATATCGTCATGACATAACTTTTTTGGGACACCCAGTATAATCAAAAATATTTTCTTGAAGTACCTCCTATCATCCAAGTCAAAGTCCTAACTTAATTAGTATCTGAGTTATAGAAGACGGGAGCTGTGGTGCAGGACCCTGTAAATACACTGAGAGCGTCAAGTATGGAACCATCGCAATAAATTTTTAGTAAATGTTTTTGAAAAAAATCTAGGAGAGGTTAATTACTTTCCCCGGACCCCTGTCCAAGGGGTTTCTTTTTAATTTATTTTTTATTAATGATTATTTTTATATTGCAAATACATTGTTGTTTTAGAATAAATACACGCTGAAGGCTTTAAGTTTTAAAATGGATACGAGTGAGATCAACGTGCCAACAGTGCCTTATGGGAAGTTCAGATTTACTTTAAAGTTACTGGACAGCAAGAAAAAAGTCGCGTACTGTCTTAAGTTCGAGCCCGTTATCATTAATCCGAAATAAACAGAATGCTTCTCATTGATTGTGCTAGTTTTATGAATATTAAAGAATAAATGAAGTAGTTGCATACCATACGGATTTTGTTTTTTTTTCTAAAAATTACAACGATTTAGCGTTTACCATAGTAATAAGGACAAACCTGGTTTTAGTCTAAACAAAAAATGGAAATTCCCTCAAGTTTTAATGGGAACTTTTAAAAGGGAGTGGCGCAAAATTATTGTTTTTTTACTATAGCGTTTAAAGATATAACAACGAATCAATTTTGAAGCTAATATAAATGTATATTTGCGGTTGCAAGACATTTAATCGCTAATCAATTGTTTTCAATTAACGTTTTCGATTTTATTTTTCTAAAATAATTAAAATGAGTTTATCCGAAATGCACGTTTATCGACTATAGGTCCTACTAAATACGCAAATTGTAACAATTATTGTTGCATGTAGTTATAATGATAAAAAATGGTGATGTGTCCATCATGGTACATTGCCCTGATGAATTCAGGCAAATAAGAAAATGCACATTTTCCAACAACGCCCTAAGCCCCCCCCCTCAAAGAAAAAGGCGGTCATCGACGGGGAATGATTTAACACTTAACGATGGTTCTATTTCGAAATTAGACGAACAAATCGTAAAAAATATTAGAAAAGCTTTTATTGGTATAATTAAATAAAGTTAGTTAATTTCTCAATACCAACTCAAGCTGTAATTGTTACAAGAATTCATTGAATCAAATTACGTTCGCTTGTTTAACGAAAACATTTTAAATAATTACAGAATTCTATACGAACATATTTAAATTCAGGACAGTATTTAAATATAAAAACATTCCTTGTATTTACCGAAGGGAATAATGTATACGCCAATCCATTATCCCCTTAATTTAATGAAAATACACGTTCTTCCTTAACAATTCCTTGTTTTTAAATGCATTATTAAAACAACGTGCCAATTACAAAGAGCATGAGAATTTTTAAAACAAACGGAGGTTTCCTCGTAGTTGTTCATAATTGGAGCATGCTAATTACCCACCATTTTTTTCAGCAAAGAAATTGCGTTTAATTATATCGTTTGTTGCGTGTAATTTTTTATACCGGCATTAAGAGTAATTATCGTCAGTTCCATTGTGATCCGTGGAAGTAACCTTTTGCGAGTAGGAATAGCTCCCATGAAGTTATCGGGAATCGCAACGAACTTCAAATATTCATTCGTAATTACGTGAGCAATGCTAAATCGGGAATTAATTGTGTTCTCCGAATTTTATTCGAAATTGCCGTTTAATTTAGATGTACCCTTGTTAAAGTGGGAGTTTTGGAATTAATCCTTTTAGTATATAATTGCCAATTACGTGTAGCATCGAAATGGTTCTCATTTATGATATACGTTATTTTTAAATTTAGTTTCAATCGAAAATGATGATGATGAAAATAGTGATGTATTTAAAATAATAACTGTTTATAAAACATAAGGAAATGCAAATTTTCTACTATTTCTTTGTTAGCTTTTTTAGTCTTGACTAATGACCAAAAAATACCATTGATAAATAATTGTTTACATCCATCCAATATAATAAAATAGTAATGCTATAGCAGTTACGAATTGTTAAAGAAATAATATCACAAACACAAATTCAATGTTTATTTATTTAGTAATTATATTTTAATAATTAACGCTTATTAAATTAAAAGTTTTACTTAATACTTAATAATTAATTGGAATATTTTAAACACACATATAGTAAAGATTTTATTTCATTTAACATAGTTATATGTTTAGCCGTAATATAACTAGTGGTATGATACTTTTATGGTATAAGCAAACGGGACAAATAGCTATATCACATGTGTTAGGAATTAGCCATTTACTGTTGCAGCAGCTATTATTTCCACCACGGTGTGTTTTTGAGAATATGGGGTTGTATTCAATTCGTTCACTTGTTAATTGTTAAGGCTTCCACTTGGTTGTACATGGTTTATTATAACTTAATTAAACACTTTTAACTTTGTTTGCACAACATTAGCGTGTCATTATCAAACTAAGCTTGATAATGACACGCTAATGTTGTCGAAACCATAGTCACTAAATAATAAAAAATAGTTGTGCAAACAAAGTTAAAAGTGTTTTATTAAGTTATAATCAATCCGTTCAGTTGGAATTCCATTATCGGTCTCAATATGAAAGTGAAAAAAAGCAAACGCTGCCTCATTACCTCGCCGGGCTAATTCTTTAGAAACAATAATGAAGAATTAGTTTTGCCCTCAGGAGTGTTTTCATCCTATACTTTATGTAGCTTACTGCCTTCGTCAATTGTGAATGCTGAACACCAAGTTTTCTCTTTTCTCTGATTCCTTTTTCGTATATCTCGCCTTTTGCACCTTCTCAAATTCTGGATCTTTGAATGGGTTGAATTTTATATTGTATTCGTTTAAGAATTTTACTTGTCCTATTTGTATTTGACAATAGTGTTAAATAATGTTTTGACTCTTTATAATCGGTCCCATCCCTCTTGCGCATATTAAATGCCGAGTCCCTCAATGTCATTGATCGCTGTGATATTGTTGTTTCCTCATTTATTGTGATTTTTTCACGGCAAAAAGTTTGTAAACTGTCGCCATTAGGATTCTTTATTTCTTATGGTGTTTTCTGACGTCGCACTTTTTACTACTTCACTTATTTCACTCAGTGAACATTTTCCCCAACAACTTTTCATCTACGTCCATTTTGAAGTTTCTTTGTTTTCAAGAAGAATTAAAAAAATAAAATAAAAATGCGATTTGCTTTTTTTATTTATATCTTCGTTATATGAAGCAATATTTCATATTATACTTAACGAGCTAACGTACAGACGTATCCGTGATTTCTATTCAATTTCTCAAGTTAAAAAAGTAATAAATTGAATTTGACCGGAATATATCAAGAGCGCGATAAATTTTAATCTATTTTCAACTGAATTTCTGCTGGTTTCTGATGAAAATATCCTCCGAAGTATGTACGTTTATACGTAATAAAAAATAAGTGATTCATTGAGAACTTTATACTTATTGAATTTATTTCTTAAAGAAAAGGAGTTAATACTGCTATTAGTTAACCGTTTATCGTAAACTAACCCTTATAATTGTCGTGGTCTTCTCTCTTGTACTCATGTCTTACTTATTTTACTAATGGCATGTTTCGTTTCTTCTGGACCATCATCAACTTTCTTATTTCCTATGGACGCCATATTGTTTTTTTTTATCAAATTAAAATCCTCTATTCATTCTGATTACAATGATACCATATATGATATCTTTATTCTGATAAATAATCACAGTCTTGACAAAATATTTTTTTAATACTAAGAAATCACGCATGCCATGAAATTAAAAGTAATTAATACAATATATAATGTAACTTGTAGCTTTGTGAATATAACATTTATAAAAAAAAGTTGTGCAATAGAGCAAAAATTTACATAATGATTTTTTTACAAATTAAGAATTTAAAAAGAAAGTAATATGCGGAATATCAACATTGATATTAATAAAAACATTAAAACAAAATATATATTTTTTTAAATGTATGTTTAAAACAGCCTTAGCAGCAACAGAAATTCAATAGGAACGCCATTAAATTTCTCAAATTATTTATTACAGTATAAAAATATTTCAAGACGAAATTATTAGTTTTATAATCTTCTAATTTATGTTCTGACTATACACATTTGGCCAAACATTTATTCTAAAGAAAAATTGGGGTCTCATATTCAAGGTTTGCTTTGGCTTCAAATCACCTTAAACCCTATAAAATAAGGTACATTTATTATTTCTAAAAAGACACTGTTGATTATCAAAATTAAACGATTTAAATATTTAATAAATAGTAATATTTAATTTTAAATTTTGACATCCAATGACAGAATGGCATTCATCTAGTTACTATAAATCAGTGCTTCTTTAGCGTTAATAAAGAAAATTACAAAAAAGAACATAATTAATTGCAATAAAGGTATGATATGTTATATCATTGTAAATAGAGGATTTAAATCTGATAAAAAACGAATATGGCGTCCATACGAAATAAGAAAGTTGATGATGGTCCAGAAGAAATAAAACATGCTATTAGTAACATGAGTACGCTATCGATTAGATCATAAAAAGTGCTATGTGAATGTGTTTATTGTATTGAAATATTTTTTTTAAATAACGAAGATATAAATTAAAAAAGAAAATCGCATTTTTCAGTTTTATTTTTTATTTTTATTGAAAACAAAGAATCTTAGTCCAAGCTTCTCAACGGGAAATTAATCAGCATGAAATTCTGCAAAAGTGCCAAATTTAAATCTACCCTCTATCTTTTATAGTAAGCGAGATCCCCATGGCGAGACTAGAATTTGAAACACCCTGTATACTCAATGTAAAAATGTAATTGTTTGAAAAAAGATTATATAAATTATTATTATTAAATTATGTATTTGTATATATAATTCAAAAAATCACGCATTTCTCTCATATTATTAATAGAAGGATTTATGCTTTGTTGTTATACATTCTTCTACGTATAAGCAGTAAATCACAAATTCGAACTCAAGATGTGTGTACAGTTTATGAAAGTTTTAGTAATTAATGAAATGAAATTTTCACTGAATGTAGTTATTTGTTTTACAATATCAAGTATTTTAATATATGGCATTTTAATATAATTTTTGTTTCTATAAATGTGTACATAATTTATAACATAGTTTACCGATTGTTGTAAATTCTCACAATACCAAACGATGCTCCGGAAGTTGCACTGTTCCCATTGTAAAACACTCGAATCCACTCTACCAAAACTTTATTATGCACAACTGTAAATGTTGTCGCTAGTGTGGAAATTGCTCATTAATATTCATTTTCGCGATTCAAGTACCGTATACGCGATGCTTTTAAAAAAGGAAAAATTATACATTCCCTTATAATTAAAACAAATTCTCCCTCCAGGGGATTCCGTTTCTTGACGAAATAAAGCACTTCGGCAATACAGTTATCAGATGAATATATTCAGCCGGTGGGGCTGTAAAAGGGCAAAGGGTCCCGAAACTTGGAAACAGCCCGGAGGAACATTAAAAAAAGGATGCCGCGTGAAATTTTCAGCTTGTCCTGGGGGGCGCGTGTAATATTTAGTGGGGTTAGAGTAGGCATATGCCGCCATCTCGCCGGTCCCTCCTCCCATCGCAGGGGTGCAATTAAATCCAATAATCCCGATAGCGGAAAAGGGCGCGCGAATTTTAAGTGCACTAACCCACATTTCTCGGTGTGCGGTAATTTGTAGCGAAATTACGGGCTGAAAGTTGAAAAACGCTGAAATTCACGACCACTCCGCGCAATTCGCGTAATTGAAAAAAGGTCGGCGAGAAATGTCGTAAATTGCTTCGAATTTTGTGTGTTCCAGGTGAAAAAAGTATGCTTAATGTGTTTTATTTCGCGATAAAGCAGAAGTAGTGAAAATGTTTAATCTATTAATGTTTTTTGGAAAATCGAATATTTATCAATTAACGATATTGACATGTTTTCCATTTTTACTGATTTATTTATTTAATATTTAGTATTTCCCCCCTTATACTTTAATATAAGATTTTATCTGTTAAAAAATATTGATGCAATGTTTTAATCTGTTGATAGATTGTAGTTTAGAATAGATTTAGAATTTTCATTCATTCGAATTTATAGTTACAGAATAATAGTTCAGTCAATTGCGAATTATTAGGTAAAATGCATACAATATATTAATATTTTTGACATCAGAATGTTATTTGAAATAGTTATAAGGTAAACATATTAAAAGTCTCTGATCTTAAGAGATGTGCTAAAGACAGGAGTATGATTAGTATAAAGGAAAAAAAAAACATAAGATGTGACTTTTAGGTGCACAATAATATTCAAAGATCTATTTACACGTGTAAAAAAATATTTAAAATATATCATAACATGAAAGTTCACACCTCACGCGACTGTTTATTGCAAGTTGCATTTATTTCAGTTGCACAATATTTATACGGTAATAGTTTTTGATTTAATTACTTGCTAGAAAAATGATAAGTATAAGTAACCTTTTGGGAGGCGAAATCGCTCCCATGATTATCGAGAATCGCAATGAACTTCAAATATTCATTTGTAATTACGTGAGTAATGCTAAATCGATAATTATGTCCTCCAAATTTTATTCGAAATTACTATTTAATTAAGATGTAATGTTGGTAAAGTGGAAGCTTTGAATTTAATCATTTTTGTATATAATAGTCAATTATATGTACAGTCGAAATAATTTACATTTATGATATAAATTTCAGTGAATGTTATTTGTAGGTATTAAAATTAGTTTCAATCAATAATTATATTCATTTTTATACCGGGATAGTTTTTGATTTGATTACTGATCAGAAAAATGAAGAGACCGAAAGATCAACAAGATTCAGTGGAGAAGGAGGAGAAGAATTTTCACAAAACAACAAACTAAAAGGCAAATATGGACTAAAGAGTGTATAAAGAAACGAGATGTTTCTGGAATAGGATGGCAGTAAGTGTTCTATAAATATATTGCGATTGACAAAAACTGTTAAAAATCAGTTTATTACAAAAAGCACACCTTTATTTCTTAAAAGTACACATTTATGAGAAATGAGCCGTACCGAATGACTCGTTAAGATATTTAGCTACAGGTGAGTTAGAATTGCAGAATGACTATCAATATTATATAAGAAGTGTCAATAGCCCTATACAATGCATTGGAGGTAGATTTTGTAAGGATATAAAACAATATTTTCAATTAACGTATTTTATTTAATATATAAAATGAAATAAATGTAATATTTAACTGAACATTAAATTGCAATAAATAAAATTAAAGGTCATCTTTCAAAGCATCAACTACATAAATTACTTGATTTTTAACAGCATGAGCTCCTATTGTTTTTGTTTTTAATTTTCACTGAATATCTGGTAATTCAATTAAAACTCTCAACTCGCTGGCTACAGTAACGCCAAATATATTAAACTAATCTCTTTGTTTCGACGAACTTAACATTTCCATTAATAAATTTATAACTTTTAGTTCTTTATCTTTCTTTTTTTTATTTTTTTCATTTTGGTTGATTTAGTTTCTGGAATATTTGAATCTGATGCTATATTTGCAATCGTTTCTTGAATTTGATATTTTAGTTGTAATTTATCTTCATTAAGCGGAACTTCTTCAATCTAAGATAATCCATATATTATTTAATATTTTAAGTGGCAAATACAGAAGAAGAATGGATTTCAATAGCAGCAGACTGTCAGAAAATGCTATTTCCTAATTGCATAAGCTCTTTGGATAGAAAACATCAAAGCTCGATCAAATAGTAGTAGTTTATAATTATAAAGGATTCCATGACATAGTTTAAATGCCTTTGGCAGATCCTAATTACGCATTTTTAGATATAAAGATTGGTTCACCAGGACGTGGTTCTAATGGCGGGGTTTACAATAATATTTTGTTGGATATTGCTTTGGAAAATGAAACATACCGTCTTCAAGAACTCTTTATAGTAGAAACTTGCCAGTACCATTCGTTATTATGTCAGATGATGCATTTGTAATCCAACCATGTTTAATAAAACGTTATGCATACAGAAATCAAACCATACAAGAAATAATTTTTAGTTATCGAATATCTAGGGCATAAGGAATAATTGAAAATGTTTTAGTATTTCTTTGATAAGATTTAGAGTCCTAATATAAAGTAAATTTATACATCTTAGGACCAAAGAAACTAAAAATAATAATATGTGCCATTGTTTCTACACAATTGTAGTGTTTCAAAAATAATAAAATAATTAAATGCACCTTCAGATATTTTTGATATGGAAATCAAGGATGGAACGATCCAATAAAAAGTTAATATTCAGATGGAGTTAACTTGGTACCACTTGAAAAAGGTGCTACAGAAATAAGGGTAGATGTCAAATATATACAAATTATTTTTGTTAAGCAGAACAAGAGCCATGGCAATAAAATTACATTTTATACTGGCAAAAAAAATCGTTTTTTTAAAATACTTATCGTCGTCAAATCGCGAACAGAATGCGACGCGTCCCTAGTCCTCAAAAATACTATACTCTGGCAGAAAGAAAAATAAAAAAGATGCAATCTACAAAAATAGACAACATTTTCCAGCTTACTTGAATTATAACGCGAGTTACGATTATATATATATATATATAAGGATAATCATTGTTTAAATTTAACTAAAGAAATTAATATTTGCATTTTTATGAATAAAATAAATTAATTGTTTACCATTGATACCAAACTATCATTTTGTGAATTATGCTGGATCATAAACTGTAGCACATTAAAATCCTACCTCGTTTTTTTTTGACGATTACCGCTGCTATATCCACTTTTAATTTTCTTTATTTTTGATCGTTCATTTGTAAATTGTGTACGTAAACCATTATTTTTGTTTACCTCAGGCGATATTCTTCAAATTTTAGTAATTTTTGCAATGCGTTTTCGCTTTGTTTCTCTTTTAACTGACATTACCACAAATACTGTTTTTTTTTCAATTTTTTTCCCAGTCGCGTACATTTAAAAAAATATGGTTTCTGACACTTTGGTTATAATAATAAATAATAAGATACCTTCTCAATTTTCAACTTTCTTGTTGTTTTCGACATTTTAATTTTCATAAAAAGATTAAGTTAATATTCAAAATACAAATGACAAATATGTGGCATTTAAAATTTTAATAAAAATTGCTGAATTTTATATAACCAAAGTGTTGGTACACTTTTCATAACGCCCTTCTTTTTGATTTTGATAGTTTAGACATTGCAACTTTTAAATAGTACACAGCATGGAAAATTAAGTGAATTGTGCCACTTTTAAAATTGTACAAACATTAAAAGGTGTAGAAATATGCGAGTACCATTTGAACTATCCACCTTTAGCTCACCTCTTAGGGTCATGGACTTCTGTAATATTTACTAGAGATGGGCGAAGTCGATATTTTCGATCTTTGGATATTCAGAAATACTCGATTACTACATTCACTTGATTTTGCTCAACACTAATATTTATTACGTAACTACTACTCTTAACAAAGTTGTGAAGTCAAAAATTGTCGCATATTCCATGCACTCTATAATTATGTACCGGGTGTCCGAATAAGAAAGGTCACCGGCTATATCTCAGGAACTATGAATGTTAGAGCTTTTAAATAAAAAAATGTTAATAAAAGTGATTATGAGAAAATGCTGGAAATAAGTTTCAAGTTCGTAACTCTTCCGGTAGGGGGCGCAATGAACAGTCGAAAAGTAATATTGCGATTACCTCAAAAAAATGTTTAATAAAGACATCGTAAAACTACACTTTTTGAAATCATGATAAGTTCGTGAAACAAAAATGTTACAGATTTTTTTTCTTACTCTTGAAATAAAGGGTGGGGGAAGGTCAGAATTTATAAAGAGGAAATGTCAAATAACTCTTTTGTTTTTTAACCGATCTTAATGATTATAATGTCATACGAAAGAACTTGTCATGCTGATTAAAATTATTGGCAACAATCAGAAAAATAACTAACTTTATCGCCGCTAGGTGGCGCCAACTTAAAGTATATATAATTTTCCTATTTTTCTTAAATATTTCAAATGGAATGATATATTTTTCTTAATGTTAGTAGAAAGAGGATTAAAAAGTAAGAAATTTAGTGAAAACCGGAAGTCTATATCTAAATCCTATCACAAGTTATAATTAAAAGAATTTATAGAATTAAAAATTATTAATGTAAATTTTAAGAATTTAATGTGTTAATTTAAAATAAATGAAATTATAACTAAAATAACAAAATTAAATTATTTTGTCACCGGTAGGGGGCGCTTTTTAATTTTAATAATAATTTTCTCATTTTTTAAATAAAGAAATATTTCTTATAATACAGGTGAAACGTGTATTAAAACCAAATGGAAAAACATTTTCAATGCCAAATTTATATCAAAATTTTGTCTTTCAAATTGTCTAATGAGTCCATCATCATATTTTATACAATCACATAATTTTATACAATTAAATAAGCAGCGATATCCGCTCTAGTAATAGCAGTATATCTATTGCTGAAGTTTTTACATTTCAGATCCAAAAAATTATGTCTTTCCTCGTTTTGGGCCTGGATTGATAAAAAATCTATTTTAATTTGCCCAAAAAATAAAAATCTGAACATTCGGCAAATCATGGTGACCAAAAAATTAAGCATCCCCATCGATTCACCTCTCAAGAAAGAGTATACCCAAATAATTTAGCACGCTTTAGAAAATGCCCCCTGGTGGTGATAAACTAACTCAATTTTGTTGTTTTTTTGTTATAAATTTTATTAACCTCAAAAAGTTTTCGAATGACATTTGAATTTTTTAATTTCAAATTTTCTTTTATGATTGTTGTCAATTGTTTAAATCAGTATGATAAGTTCTTTCATATGAAATTAAAATCATTAAGATCGGTTAAAAAACAAAAAAAGTTATTTGACATTTCCTCTTTATAAATTCTTCTTAAATTCTACTGGAAGAGATACGAACTTGAAATTTATTTCCAACATTTTCTCATGGTCACTTTTATTAACATATTTTTTATTTGAAAGCTCTATGAGTTTTAGTTCCTGAGATATAGCCGGTGACCTTTCTTATCTGGACACCCGGTACAACTGACTGGACTAAAACTGGTAGATCGTTTGAAATTAACAACGGTTAAGTAATTGTATAAAGAAATAGATTAGGCGCATGCCTTAAATATGACTAAAATATGTTATATTAATATGATCAATTTTCGTTTTTGTGCACTAGACGTTTATTATTAAAATAAAAATACTAATTATAATTAAATTGTTTAATATGTGTATCGTAACAAAATTATAATAAACAATAACCTCAGAAGTCGATACTTAAGTAATATTTATTGATTGCAATGTACATTTCGGTCATGATATAACCATTATCAATATTTTTATAATAAAACAGTGTAGCATATAGTTAATACCGTTGGTAACTGAGTAACAGTTACCATAGTATGGATTACCACTTCGAACAAGAGTATTTGTTTATGCAAAACCCTAATGTGTGCAACATTTTAAATGAGTGTGGATCAACGTAATAAAATAATACAAGAATATGTAATGTCCCGCAAAAAAACAAATTAACGTATTACGCCCGGCGATAACAATTTTCAAATTTACTTTTTCCTTGGTCGAAATATCGATTGACAAATATCAATAACTTTCTCATGAACGATGAAAAGTTGTAGAAAGCATGCAATGTGAAAATAGCTTATGTTTGTTTTGCCAGTGTACGCGCGAAAATATTCGAATTCGTCTGCTTCACGAGGTTTGAACGACCGAAAAGGAGGTGAGAAGCAAGAGAGGCGGTAATTCAGCATACTTTTACATATATGTATATGTATCACTCGATCTACCTTGGTTTGAAATTAGTTTAATGGATATTTTTTTATTCGACTTATTAATACGAAATCAATTATTCTTTTAGTTTTTGTAATTGGAAGTTAAAAAATGCAGTAAATATTTTTTTTCGAAAGAGGGTTGTTTTTAATACGGACAGAAAATATTTGTATATATACACACAAATAAGTAGATATTTGGAACGAGTAATGCGAAATAAAATTAGTTCATTTAAGCACGAGAACCTGAACAACATTCCCGCTTTAATTTTTATTAAGAGTTTCCGGTTGCGTGAATTTGATGTTATTAATATTAGAAATAAAGCAAAGCGTTGCCTAATTAATCAATTTATATGTAAATCCATTTCCTTTAATAGAACGCAACGAGTCGCAGTCGGCAATTTTTGCCGGAGTTAAAATGCGAACCGAATTAATTACGATTGAGGATCTGGGGAGCCGTAAAACTCCGTTATGAAATTAATACGGGACAACGGGGATGGGGAAACTGCGAGGAACAGAAAGGGGGGCATGCTTTTCGCGAATCAATTCCTCAACGTCCCGACGCTCCAATTTTTTCCAATTCCGCGCGCGGTCCCAATATGTCGCTTGTATTCACAATGTCACCCCATTTTTTACGTGGATGAAAGAAGTGCAGGGGCGGACGTTAATATGGATGTTGACGCTCCCGCCGGTATTATCATTCATCCCCTGGCGTCCGATGATTGAAGGAAGCGCACAATGCACCCCTTTCCCCCGTATAGTTCTTTTTTCTTGCTTTCTTCCCGACGCGCGAAAATGAGAGTTATCGAGGATCGGAATTCGCGCGATATTAAAAGCGGCTGCCCTTAAAATATTCATCGCGGGGAATACACGGATGAAGAAGAAAAAAGCGGCGATCGCTTGTACTGACGTGAGAATTTCGACGGGAGCGCAATTTCCTCCGTCGGAAAAGCGTCTCCGGAATTTCCGCGATGTTCAAATGAAAACCAACAGTCGACTCTGTTGACATCGTAATCAAATTTTAAATCGTCTGGGATTTCTTTCATACCATACTCATTCTTTAATATTAACAATAAAAATTCCAATACTATAAACTTATCTTCCTCTGTCCAAAATTATTAAATTCATTTCTTTAAAATTTATGGAATGTTTTGAGGATTAACGAGTTTATATCTATTCAATATAATCTACATGCGGTGTTTCTAATAAAGTATTAAGCGGCTATGTTTAAAAACAGTTCAGTTTTTACGCATGCGTTGAAGCGCAGTGTTATTGGCCAAGCTGCAAGGAAGTTTGATGTTTTTCGACCTGTTACGAGTATTTAGAATGGGGGCGAAGGAACAGTACAGCAAAGGAAATAATTGTATCAATGTGGCTTCCAGAAAAATGTATTGTGGCTGAAAGTGTAAGAATTACTCGGAGAAATTAGATAAAATCAAAGAAACTACACTTATTCGCCGTGGTACAATTCAGTGTTTATCGTTTGCAATTAATATTCCAAAATCGACCGTTTTTCGCATTTTTTAAAAGGGACAACAACAGTGAAGCCACTACCAACGGACTGTAACAAAAAGAAAGAGACTAAAGTTATGTTTGTTGAAGGTAGTCATATCCTGAAACTAGCGATTTATAGTTTCAGGATGTGACTACGTACATATGACAAAAGGTGGTTTTGCTTATGGCAAGTTAAAAGGTCATACTATACCCCACTAGATAAGGCAGGACCAGAAAGATACTGTAAAGCAAACTATTTATAACTAAAGTTATTTAATCGCTGCAGAGGCCAGAATTTGTTACGACAGTGCCAGAATAGTATATTTCATTAGGAGTCCAGAAAAAAGGAATTTCCGTGCGCGCTGACTGTCATGCAAGCACGGAAAAATCCATTTCTGGACGTGTAATGAACGCTATTTTTTATTATACTTATCTGAAAACAACAATATAAAACTAAATATTTAAATTATTTGATAATTACACTAATTCTAAAGAAATTTAAATGCAATACCTGTTTTTTCGGAATTTGATCTGGTAAGCACTTTATTTCAAAATACAATATCAGTATATTCTAAGTCTGTGTACATTTGAACAAATTTACGAATTTCACAGACGGAAAATAAAACGTCAGTGAAACACAGAAGTGAAAAATACATCGTTGCTATGGAAATCGGTTAGTGCACGGAATGATCGCACAAACAAACTTTTTCTGTGCGGTCGCCTGAAAAAGTGACGATTCCATCATTCTAGAGGCATATGGAATCAACGTGTTTTCAGATAAGTATAATAAAAACAGTATTTCATTGGCAAAATAGGACTCTGACCTTTTGTTTATGAAGAACCTGCAAAATGAAACTGCAAGAATCGGACAGGAGGAACACTTGTGGCCAAAAACAGAATGAAGAAGTATTATTATCGATAACGTTTTACCAGTCATTACATCCTCAAAAGCGCATTTTATGTGTTCAACAAGATAATGCAATATTATTGCGAAAACCATGCAGAATTGCTTGTCGAAGGATCAAGAGGTGAATGTGAATTCTAAATTAAATTCTAAACATAACCACCGAATAGTCCTGATTTGAGTGTTTTAGACTTTGGTTTCTTCAATTATATTCAGTCTTTGTAGTACCAAACATCGCCAAAACTATGGTTGCATTAATAGATTGTTTTGAAAGTGCCTTCGACGCATTAAATCAATAAAAATTAGATAACGTATTCTCGACACTACAGAAGTGCATGGAGTCAATAATGGTGGCCCAAGAAGCAACATTTATAAAATTGAACAGATTAATAAAGAAAAACTTTGCCGTTTACCAGACACGAGAAACTATAAAAATGACAGCAATTAGGTATTAAAAATTAATATGAGTTTAAATAATCTAGCATTTTAATTATCACAATAATATAAGACGTTATAGTTTATTTTATTTCAATTGTTTCTATGACAAACATTTAATTAATTCTAAAAATATCTTATTATCATCATGTATGATTAAATATTTCACATTACATCGAACGGCATTTTCTTAGTATACATTCAAACATTTATTCTTCCATCTCGAAAAATAAAAAAAGCTAATTTTTTACGTACACCTCTGCAATTGTCAACTTTTGTAGAAAATATATTTTTCTGCAGTAACGACTGATCAAAGGTACTAATAATCTTATATTGTTGTAAAGATAATTTAAAGAGAAATTGAATAAAAAATAATATACAGGGTATTTCATTTAAAATAACAAAGTAGATATCAATTTCGGGAAAAAGGGAACGCACAGTATACGTAAAAATAATTTTACGATATGCTTCTTAAGTAATGGATTAAATTATATTAACGGTAAGTTATAGACCGTTGGATTTGTTAAATATCCGCTATGAACGACAATATCGTTAAGAGTCTCGTAAATTTTTCTTATGGCTTATTTTCAGGAGTAATGAAAACAAATTTTTAAATACATGCAATTGATTACAGTGAAGATGTACTTTGATATTTTAAAGTCATGTTGAAGATTAATTAATAACCATTAAATATTTTTTACTCAATGCAATTTTAATTAAATTGTTTAAAATTTGTGAGAATTTGAATTTAAGTAGAGAAATCGAAAGAAATAATCAACTCATACGTATACGAATGTTTTGTTTTTATGAAGAAATTTTCAATATACAATATTGAGATATAGTTTAAATTAATTAAATATAAGTGAAAGAGAAGCATCTCCGTTGTGATTTTAACCCATGTCCCTCGATTTCTAGCCGAGTGCGTTACCAACTACACCACAGATACAAGTTATATCAAATCTCCATTCAGTGCTTTAAGTTCATATATTCAATTTATACAGATATTCGTGATGGTCCCGAGGATTACCTAAGACTTTTGTTTCGTTTTTGTTCCTATTTTTTTGCAAATAATTTGTTGATTTTCCGAAACATAGGTTCAGGGAAGTAAAAATGTAATGGACATTGTTGTTTGTTTAGGAATTTAGAAGCAAATTTTAATTAATGAAAAAGTGAAAAAAAATATGCAGAAATTATACTTTAGAATTTTAAAAGCAAAATTTAAATAAATTAAATTATGTTATTGATATGCAGCAGCAGGTGTACATTATATAATTTAATGTCTGGCGGGTTATTTGCCCGAGAAGTAGTTGTTTTAATGTGCATTTAATTAAAATGTTGAAGAGCTAAATGCGGAAATAATTAATTAATTAATTATTTTCAAATCATTTTTATTTAATTCATTTAAATAACTCTGACCAATTGAATGAATGCTCTTTCCGTTCAAATTTTAATTCATGAAAACATTTAAAAAGTGAAATAAAAGCTTAAATTTCATACAAATTGTCGTTTGGGATTTTAAAGGCAAATTTGCAGTTCATTAAAAAATAAAAAACACAAAAAAAGTAATTTAACCGAAATTGTTTTTACAATTCTGAAAGCATGTTTAATAGTGTTTTCTGCTTACACAGAATCAGGACGTATTAGGGCGCACTGAATGAGAGCTGTGACATCTTGAACTGCCCCGGTTTTCAAACACTACATGCAATTCAACATTGACATCGAGAAGTAAAATGCGCGAAATGTGAATTGGCAGCCGATTTCAAAATAAGGAACATTATTGACATATTGGTAGGAAAATATACTTTGCATATGTTGGCGAAAACAAAAAAAATGGCAAGCAAAACAAATGTCGGGTGTTTGTGCTGAGGATGTTACGAAAGATACTATTTTGTAATAGCAAGGGAAGAAAGCCTTAAAATTTACGGTACACGTGGTATGGAGAGACCAAACAATAATTCAAACCCTTGTTGTTATCCAGAAACATCTATGCCACAAATAAATGTTTCTGTAAATATCTAAAAAAAATAAGAAAGCAATTGTTTATCTTAACAAGACATGGATATCATTTAAAGAAGATATGACAGAGTTTTTTGGAAATGTGAAGGCTAGTAACTACGTACTTATCATAGCTAACATGATAAATAATTTTAAAGTTATTAATAATTTCATGATTACCTGACGAACCTTAACTTAGGTGATGTAAGTGAAGAACTAGAGGAATACTTTCATTGGGATGTAAATAGAGAATCGATACGAAGTACGGTGGAATATCAACATGATAAAGTACACAAGATTCAGATAATTGGTGAAGAACAAAATGCATCACATTTGAGAAAAAGCTATGCAAGAATTGATAAAGGGAGAGAAACTAAGTGTTAACGTCTAATCTTTAGTAATTTAACAATTTATTGATGAACATTGTAACTTAACTTAAAAATAATTTTTAATTTATATTTATAAAATTTTCCTATTTTTATTAAAAATGTAAAAATATATGATGCAGTTAGTTTAAAAGGTTTTTGGAAACATTATTATTATTGGCCGGCGTATTTTTTTTAACTAACCAATTATTAACAACTATAAATAGAAAAGAGTATTCATTCTCTTGGTTACAGTTATTTATATAAATTAAATAAAAAATATTTGAAAATAATTAATAAATTATTTCCACATTTAGCTTTTGACTTACGTTACGTAAGAATGTTAAACAAATGCACATTAAAACTAGGGATAGATCCCGGAACACGTATCTGCAGATGGCCGTATATTAAGTAACGTTCCTTTTGTTAGTTTTTGCAATAAATTTTTCTCGGATCAAAATTTGTTGCATTATGCAATATTTTATTGATATTCAATAGCAGGTGTACATTATGTAATTCAATGTTCAGCGTGAGTATTTGCCGGGCAAGTAGTTGTTTTAATGTGCATTTATTTAACGTACTTACGTAACGTAAGTCAAAAGTCACGGAGCTAAATGTGGAAATAATTTATTAATTATTTTCAAAACATTTTTATTTAATTTATTGACAACTATATGACAAAATTTATAATATTTTTGTGGGAAAAGTTGCATTTTGATTTAACATTAGGGGATTTTAATTAACTAATTTTTAAATTGTCGAGAATTTATTGTGAATGTGACTTATTTTATAAGTTCAAATAAAACAATGAAAACAAAATAGAGGCCTAATTTATCAACATTTAAAAACATTTACAAACTATGTATTTTAGTAGTGCCACATTTTTTTATTTTAAGGGATATCGAAAAATCGTTTTCTCAACGCTAATGATAAAAACAATGGTGAAGAAAAAATATATCTATTTTAAACCATTTCCGAATTATAACTGGAAGTAGATGCTAAGTTACTTTTCGATGATGCCCCAGTAACTCCGTTATTATTCAAAAAATATAATAAACACTTTCTCAAAGCAACATTTTATTGCAAAAACACAAACAAACTACATACATTTGGAATCTACAAAAAAACTGTATCCAATAATATCATTATCGACTATGGTTACAATTTGAAATGTCGAAGTTTGAGGTTCTAACTCAAAAACTTTGCCATTGTTTTTATCATTAAAAATTGGCATAGGGTCCGGAAAACGGTTTTTAGAAATCTCTTAAATTAAAAATGTTTTCCGTATGTGAAACCATTAAAATGCACCACCCAGTACATATCAATACGCGACGAAAGAAGAATAGGTAGTGTTTGTTAATTATTAATAATAATTAGTGATTATTATACAAAGATAAGTAAATCAACTTATTTAAATATTTTTACATAAAAACAAGTCTAATGCTTCATTTATAATATAATACATTTTTAAAATGCAAGATTTGATTAAGCCATATTAAAAATAACATACGGTAATTAAATTAATTAATTCTCACTAATGATCAATTACGTCTGTAAAACCGCACGCATATTTTTTTGCCAACCGAAGTACGAGTCGCGCCATGAATTCATTATTTATTTGTGCATTCACTGGATATCTGACATCTGAGAGGATTGATAAGGTTCTCGTCGCTGATTGGCAGATGCTTAACCCGCAGTGTCGTTTGCATTCCGTGAGAAAGCATTTCCGAATGCGATAAGAAATCGGAATGCGATTGCGATGCAGATTTAACGTGTGGTATTTTTTTGCGTGTTGTTTTACGAATTACATTCCTACTTAATTTTTACACAAAAATTGCATTATTGAAATTGATTTTAATGCACTATAATATATTAATTTTTGGAATTAATATTTTACTATTAAATCAATTTATTTTTTTATTGTTTGGTAAAATACTCTTAACACTGAATATAAGGTTGCTAGAATTTGTTTTATCATGTATAGTTTTGTTGACGTCGGATATTTTTTAATTAAATATTTTCAATGAAATTCGGTGTGGTGTAGTTTTATTTTTCACAATTGTATTTGCAATTGCATTATATTTTACATTGCTTTTTTGTAAGTATGTTTAAATTTATAATTTATTGGCATTTATTGGCCCTACTGACCGATAGCCAATTATAAAAATAAAAATGTTCTACTTATTGTATTATTTTAAACTTTTGATTAAATGTATGATAATAAAGATATGTACTACTACTTTATCATTTATAAAGAAATAGTTAAAAGTTTCAAAAGTTAATAAAAGTCTTAAATTATGGGAGGCTTTAATTTATAATGAAATATTAGAAGAATAAAATCATCAAATGGAAGTAAGTAAAAAATTATCTTAAGTATATGCAAATACATAGTTATTTGCTTGTTTGAATCAGAATTCTTAAATCTTTAAAATTAAATATTAATTTTAAAGATTAATTAAAAATACAAATTGGAGTTTTTTTTTTTATTGGAATTAATTAAAAAAATGTATTTACATTAAAATACGCATTTACTGTTTTTTCTATGTATATATGCGTTTATTAGTTCATTTATTTTCAAATTTTATACTAATATCCAGACATTTTCCCAGATTATTTTAACGATTCATTTAAATCTTCGTTTACACACTTTCTTTTCAAAATAATTTCAATATTTCAATGGTTTGAGAGTTAGAAGTATGCAGTTGGGATTACAGGTGGTACAATTAAAAGCAATTAAGGGGAAAAGGCACACAAACAACACAGGCAATTATACATTCGCGTGTCGCGGGAAATGTTGACACAAAAAGCAAATACACTGGCGCATGCTGAATTATCCCCGTTTATTTTTGCGTTTAGCCAGTTTTTCCTCCTGGTTAATTAAAAACAGGAAATCGCGAGCCGGGGACTGATGATAATTACCCCACACTTAAACAGACACGGGATCTTTTTCTTTCACACATTTCAATAATTTTATTCAATATCTGCAGTAACATTTTATGTTTTCAGAAATAAAAAATATTTAATGTACAAGAATAAGGTAAGCGAAAATTCAAAACCGATTTGTTGTATCAATTTTAGATTTTATAAAATTAAATGCTAAATTTGACCCACTTTTCAGGCGTTTCAGTCGTCTTCCTCAAGTGAATTAAAGAACCTTGTTTGATAATAAAAAGTGTAAAAACTGTTAAAAATATAGTCATTGAATATAAAATTCTCTTATACAAAGTAAAGAAAGCGTTTTTCTTTAGAAAGATACATAAAGTATATTGTTATAAATATTTTCGTTTGTATTAAGTTTTAATTTAAATAATGATGTAAAATATTATAATTTTTAGGTTAGTTTGTTATTACAGGGCAAAATTTAATTACAATGTCAAGTAGACAAAATAATAAACTGTCCATTGAGCATAAATTTTATTTTTCCCGGACCCCAGTCCAAGGGAAAGTATTGTGACCGTAAAAATTTTCGAATCGCCAATTTCAATGAAAATGCAAATTTTGAGGTCCCCGAGTCCATTCGCATTGTGTTTTCGCGATAGCGCATAAACAGCTTCAATCCCTGGCCATATTATTAGACTCATAATATTTATATTTTTCTGTTATTAATAAATATATATAGTTTGTTTATTTAGGGTTTCCTAAGGGTATTTAGGTAAAAATGATGATCGATAATACATGTTTCTTACCAAACGTCAAATTACTTGACATTATTTGTAATTCCAAGTTGCAGAGTAGTAGTTTTAGGAGTTTTTTTTTAAGTTCAGAAGTTTTTTTTGTAAAGGTAAGTGATGAATGACCAAAATATAGTTTTTGTAAATATTATTTTATATTATTAAACCATTTTGTAATCAATTACTTACAAGAAAAATTAAAAACCATAGGTTTGATATTTGATGTTATTGTTTAAGATGGGAAAGTGTAAAGATCTTTCTGTAGAGCAAACTTTTTCTGTGAGAACATTATTACTTAATCCCAGCTTTAGTCAACGGCAAATAGCGACAATATGTGAAGTATCGCAGTCCTCAGTACGTCGGATAAGCAAAAAAAATCTAATCAGCCTTCCGATGCAGCTAGGAAAGGTCGGTGTGGAAGAAAACCACTTGCAATTCCCCGGAGTAAGCGGCAACTTCGAAATATCTCTCTAGAATTTTGAATTTCAATTTCATGCACAAATAAATAAGAACAAAACTTGAAGAAGCAAAGATTGACACCAAGGATGGTACAGAAGAGGCTAACTTGGACCATGGTTCATAAACAGTTAACTGTTGATGACTGGCGGATAGTACGTTGATTGAAACCTCTTAATTATATGTTTTATTTACTGTTTTTGATTTATTACATACTTTGCTTCAGTGACGAGTCAACCTTCCAAATTCTGGATGATAAGTCACAGTTTGTCAGGCGACGACCACATGAAAAATATAGCCCTGACTGCGTTATAAAGACCATCAAGCGTCTGTCATGGTATGATCTGTCATCAGAGGAAAGGGTCTGGTTCCCTCGACCACGTACAAAGGCACGTGGTCGAGGGAACCATGCAGCAAGACCAATACAAGAAGGTATTGGAAACAAAACTGCTTCCACGGATGAAGGAATGGTTTGGTGATGACAAAAAAGTATTTATGCATGATGGGGCACCATGACATACTGCAAAATCTATTAAAACGTTCTTGGAAGAGGAAAATATTCCACTTTTACCACGGCCGGGCAACTCTCCGGATATGAATCCTATCGAGAATGTTTGGGAATGTTTGAAGAGAGAGCTGGGCAAAGAAACGCTAACAACGAAGGTTTAACTGATAGAACGCATTATATATTATTGAAACCATAACGAAAAATTAAAGAAAATTGCTTTAAATTGTGTTGACAGAATGCCACGAAGGATTGCTGCACTAGCCGCAGCGAGGGGTGGCTTAACAAAATATTAATTTCCTATTATTTGTGTGAATATTTCATAAATATTTTGATTATAAATATTCTACAACATAACATCTATTTATTACTACCACTTACACTATGATTATCTTCCTATTAATAGATAAATCATCAAAAAAAAACATAGATTTGGCGGGTGAGTCTAATAATATGGCCAGGGACTGTAAATGAATTCAACCCAAACGTTATATCCAAGCTTTTGATGGAATGATCTGATTTTTTTTTTCACAATTTGGACACAATCAACACTGCAACTTTATTTTGATTTTCACAATTCTTGAAGAATTAAAACATGTTTCAAATAAAAGTTGCAGATCTTGAAAAAGTAAATACTTTTAATTATACAACTTTTTATCGTCGGACATTTAGTTTTCTTGTCGTAAGCGGACGAATTTCGTCTGCCTGATAAATTCCCTTACAAATAAATCTTAATTTTGATGCCAAATAAAACGTCATAATGCCGTCATATTTCGATAACTCAATACATCTTTCGCAAACGCCTAAAAAATGTTCAGGAAATGAAAAATATAATAGGGAAAATTTGTGAAGCCATTGTAATGTAAGAAATAACAAAATATATTGTAACATTCTTCCAAATACTCAGCTTTAACTTTAAAAGACAACAGTATTTTTTTCATTCGATAATTATTTATTTACTATTAAATGTTCATTCAAGAACGTCTTTGATTGATCAAATTCATTGGAGATAGTAACATGATGGACACATTATCATTTTCAATATTATTGCCATATAGAAAAAGGCAAGATGTCCTTATATCTTGAAAATATTCATCATAAAACTATAATATGAGAATTTCAAATAACAATTAAATTGAGCAAATGAAATATGAAATTGAATATACCGGGGTTATTCACGCTACACGAAAGGGAGTATTGAGGCCAAAGTACACCACTTTTTAGAAAATTGATTTCAGGGGTGTGTAGGGGCCTGTAAGGGCTAAAATTATTTTCATATTATACAGGGTACCATAAAAATATCAAAGTTGTATTTTTTAAATGGAACACCTATGGTGCTAACAGCCTTAATAAAAACGATAATTATTTTTAACGTAGAATCTAAAAATATAATAGTATACTGGGTGTTCCATTAAAAAAACACAACTTTGATACTTTTATGGTAAATGGGACACCCTGTACAATATGAAAATAACTTTATAAAGTAGTCCTTGTAGGCCCCTATACACCCCTGAAATCAAAATTTTAAAAAGAGGTATACTTTGGCCACAATACTCCGTTTCGTATACCTTGAATAACCCGGTTTATTGATAATGAAAGAATTTTGAATACTCATAATTAATTATTTTGAAAATACCGTTAATTAATATTATCAATTATCCAAACTGAAAACGGATTGTAAACAATTAATTTACATTGTAAGTCTTGACTTAATTCACTTGATCTTTTTTCGTTGATTAAATATCGGGTAAAAACAATTTAATCTTAAAGCCGGCCCGGAGGGGAAGGAAAGTATAATTAAATTTGTTCGAGGTGCGGAAAAATCTTTCGGCGGGTCGCAAATTGTTTCGCGGGGAGGATTCTTAATTTCCGTCCGCGGTAAAAGCGCTGGTTCAGTAGAAATACGGGGGTAAAAAAAGCCATCCCGAGGATTAATGTCTTTGCAGCACACGCACATTTTCTCTTTACGGTGACACGCTTTTTATTATTTTAATTGATTTTAAAAATTATAAGATCTATATTATTTTATGTATAATAGTTATTATGAATATCCGCATTAGTTGAATTAATCTGGATTCTTCTTGGAGTAGAATATGTATTCAATACCCAGATAAACTTCTCATAATACTGTATTCGCAGTTTCCGAAATAAATCTGGCTACAAAATAAAATAGTAGAGTAAGTAGAAAACAAACTGTTATTTTATTTAAATTAATAGTGATTGTAATTTAAATGAATTATCAGATAAAAATAGAGAAAGTAACGTGTTCCAGAAGTTTAATTAGGAATGAATAGATAAAAACAATAGGAAGGGAATTAATGTTTGATAGATTTTTTTATATTATATATTGGATTTTTTTAGAAGAAGAATTTGTTTTTGTTAAATGTCATTTATATATTTTTCTGTACATCTGTATATCTAAAGAGAGAGATATTTTTTTATTGCTTAATTCTGGTAATACAAACCAAATTAAAAATTTAAGGGATTCCTGACAGAGAAAAATTTTGAAATAAAAATCTACATTGCACGGTTGAATGCGATCACCTCACAGAAAATATTCCGACTTCCGGTTTTACTGGAAATAGCTAACAACTTGGTTATTTTAAATAGAACACTTAATTATATATTAGATTCCCTGTTCAATTGCTTGCCCACTCATTCATGTTTACATAACTTTTACAGTTTTTGAGTTAGAAATTTATTTGTGAAATATTAACCTCAAGTAGTATAATTGAATTAGTTCGAGGTAGAATTTTTATTAATAGATCCCTCTAGAATTAAAAATATAACACTTGTCAATATTGACAATAGGTATTTCAAAAGTGTTAATATTTCACTTAAAATTTTTCATCAATTTTTCAAATGGAAATGACTAATATTTTATATCATAGGGCCAGACAATTTGCAAGTATTTAGATTGGAGAAACAATAGTAGGCTCACAATGTGGCTTCACAAGAGGAAGAAGCACCCATGACCTAATATTTACATTCAGACAAGCAAGCGAAAAATAAGGGAAGGGAGATACATGTATGTTTCATAGATCTGGAAAAGGTGTTCGACTGGGTGAGATGAGAAGACATATGGGAAGTTCTAAAAATAAAGGAATGGACAGAAGGACGATAGAACTAGTTAAAGCCTTGTACAAAAACAACAAAATTGTAGTAAGAACAAACAACGAAGAGTCTAGAGAGTTCAAGACAAAGTTAGTAGTAAAACAAAGATGCGTTATGAGTCAATTACTATTCACAGTGGTACTAGATGAAGCTATAAAGAACGTAAAAAATGAAAAGAGGACATTAAAGTTCGCAGATTATATGGCGATTGTGGCAGCCAAAGACCAATGGCACCACATAAAAATACTCGACAAGGCATTAACAAAATAAACATGAAGATAAATACAGACAAGACCAAAATAATGATAATATCTAGAGAAAACAAATTACATACAATAAAATTGCACGGAAAGCAAATCTAACACGTTGAACATTACAAACACTAAGGAACAATATAGAAAATAATGGGAAGATAGACATGGAGATAAATGGCAGACTACAAAAAAATATTCAATATTATGAAGACTACATTTTTGGCAGGAAAGAAATAACTAAAACATTAATACGAACATAATGGAAAAAGGTATAAGACTTTCAATAATATATAGTAGTGAAACATGGACCATGACAGAAAAACCACAAAACAAAAAAAAGCAATAGATATGAGACTTTTAAGGAAAATTGAAAATAAGACGAGAAGAGATAGAATAAGGAATGTGACGTACAGAAAAAATCTATAGATAGTATCTACATATGATACCATTGTAGAAGGACAGCTGAGTTTGTTCGGATATGTAAACCGAATTATTTACGACAACACTGTAATGAAAAGGGCATATTATGAACCTGGAAAACATAGTCTTTCCACCTCTAAACCAAATTTGATTCTGGATTAGAGAATGTTGTGTATATGGTAGGATATTCGAGGACCAATACAGGATGAGTTTTTAAAACTGAACGGAAAGTTCAATTCGGAGAAGTATTGACAGCAATTGGATAATTTAATGACAGCGGTCCAAAACAGTTCAATAGGAAAGACATCATAATAATGCCAAGCCATAGGCTGCTTTGGGGACTGGTCAAAAAATTGCAAAACTAGGATGGAAATTCTGTCGCATCCACCATATTCCCCGGATATAACACCCTTCAACTATCACTTGTTTGTGTCCTCAGATATTTTTTTGACGGACAAAAAAAAATTAAAAATGTAGCAGATATCTCCGCCACTGGTTCAATTTTTCGCATCAAAAGATGAAATAAATATAAATTAGCTTTGCGCTAGCAAGAAGTTATTAATAATAATGGCAATTATATTATTTAATAAAGTAAGAAAAAATTGTATAAATATTCCTTATATTTATTGAAATGAAGATAAGGGTAAACTTTATGGGAGGTAATTCTGAGGGACAAAATGCTGAGTTACTGATTTGTTAATTTTTATTCGTAGTTCTCTTTCGGATAGGAGTTTTCTAGTATATGTATTAAGTGAGGAAGAATTTTAAAGATATTGCAAACCCCCGTGCCATACTGAGTTAAAGAATTTACAGATATCACAGAATAGTACAGTAGATCGCATGTCCACGAGATGTGGTGTTGATGATATGATATTGATATGTCGGGATACTATTCGAAAGCTTTTTTGTAGGAGGGTTTTGTAAAGTTTTTTTTAAGAGTAATGGTTCGAAGTTATTCACTAAGACTAAACATATAGAGAGGTTACCGGAGCATAAGTTAGGTATTAATTTCACCAGAAAATAATTATTAAATTCTTGATTAACCAGGATATCAATGTAACAGGAATTAGAAACTAATAACTATATCGTTATTTTTACCAAACCCCACTCTTAATTAAATTCATTACATATACATTATTTTCATTCAGACATTTTAAAAACATAAATCTAGATGAGCGTTACTGGTTTATTCAATGAAATTTGTTTTGTCTCTTTAGATTTTTATTTTTATAAAATACTACTATTTATTTAAAAAGAAATTAATAAATTTAAAATTACTGAAATATTAAAAGATGCTTCTACTCCAATGTTTCTACATAATTCGTAAGAATTATTTAATTTCACGTATATAGCGTAATTACTTCGCATTAATGTAATTCGATTTTAATACATCTCCTCTTTTGAATTAGTGTAATTCATTTCCCAATAATTACCACTGGAGATAGGTAGTCGAGATGAAAAAGAGGGGTAGTAAAAGCATATAATCTGCATTTATTTAGCTCGATGCCGTTATCCAGTTACGAGCCTGGCAATCATTTTACAGTTCCCCGACGTTGGCTAGCATTCATGCAATGGGCGATAATAGAAGAAAACGCTTGTCCGGGTTTTATGGTGGGCAATTAAAGTGGTAAATATGAAATAAAGACGTCGAGCACGAGAACGGCGGTTATCTTCCGTTTAATAACAATCTCTGAGCCGATTTTTTTTTAAACGATGCGAAGTTTTCCCTTTCATTTTTTTGTCTTGTTTTCGGCGGAAGGAAATTGCAGCGCGAAGCAAGAAGTGCACTCCGCGCGCCGTCCGGACAGTAAATTATATAACCGAGCAAAGTTGCTTTTATGTGAATGTTAGGGCTATAATTTGAACGGAGTAAATCACCGTGGGCCCGCGGCGAACAAGCTACCGGAACGGAGATTTTAGTGCTGTTTCCCCCCGTTGTTTTTATTTTATTTTATTTTTTTAGTTCTACTTTTTCGCTGGTGTTGTGTTTTGTGTTTGCGTGCGTGGTTTTATTTTTATTACTCGCCTGCTGTGAAGTTTCTGTTATGAAGGAGTGGCAATATTGGAGGCTGAAGTGGCCCTTTGGTTCCCTCGCCAAGAAGCTGAAGAGCAACTGCTGTGGATCACACGTTGCGTAGGAAATGCGCCGTAGCGCGTGGGCCATATGAACTATCTGAAAATTAAAATTAGATTGTTTATTAATAATAATATCACTGATATAATAATTTTATTGCGAAAACCATTAAAATATTCTTAATTTAGAATTATGTTTTCCTTAAAAGACAATAGCCTCAATGCAATGGAAAGAACAATACAAAATAAACATAAACGTTTTTATTATATATGAACAAAGAAAGTCCAACTTAAAGAAAACAATATATATATATATATATATATATATAACAGAAAAATACATTTTAATTGAAATATAATTATTGCATATACATGGTGCCCCGTTAAAGTTGGGAAATGGCTTAACTTCAGGTTCCTGGGATAAAAATATGATGATGAAACCGAACTTATCTATATACAAAAGTTAACCGTTAAGCCGGAATTCATCTACAAAATTAAACAAAATAATATTTATTTTATTGATAACAATTGAATGCTTTATTTGATTTAAATTAATTTTACTATAGTTTAATATGATAATATAACACATCATTTAAATTAAAATGAGTACCATCACTTGATGCTAAATGTAAAATATAACATAACCTTGTAAATAAATACGTAAATATCTTTTTATTTGGACAAGTAATGATATTTTTTTAAAATATTACTTAAATGAATGTTCAATTCAAAGTATTTTTTGTCTCTTTATAATTTTTGATAATTTGTACAGTAAAACAATTCCTTCTATTAATTTAGTAAAATGCGAATCTAGTTACCTGGAGAACGTAAATAAATGTGATTTATTACTTAATAATGATATTAATATATTAAATATACGCTATAAATTTAGTTATTGAATCATGACTTATTTATTAACATGCTAATTATAAATTTTATTCTCTTAGAAAACAAATGTGTTTACAATGCCTTGGTAACTAGTTTTTTTTTTTCACAAAATAATTAATGTAATTAAATTTTATTTTTTTGTTTGAATACTATAAAATTTATCGAAAATTATAAAGAGACCAAACATTTTAAAATTAACTAATCTTTCACGCAATCCTTTTTTAATTCAATTATGTTTTCGAATAAATAGATATATAAATATTTATGTAGCGGTACTGCTTAACACAAATAATATATTATACTATATATATACATATATCTTTATTCAGACTATATAGATAATTTCAACAACATAACAATATAAGTAATTAAAATACATGTAGGTGTTAGTCTGTCTGGGCTATCGACCAGAGGTCCTTCTGGCCTGTCGTGAATTTATGATGAAGATAAAGAAAAATCTATGCTAGCTAGCTGAACTGTCCTGATGATTTGCGCAAATGAATTGATGAATGATGATTGTAGAATATTTGTATTTAGGAAGTATATTAGGGTTACGGGGAATACATAATTTTGTAAGAAGGGGTAGGTTATCAGAATTATTGACACATTTTTATTTATGGCTAATATACGCTGGGATATGGGTGGATACATAAAGGAATTCGTTAGAAGGATTGTGAAGTGGGTTTGTATTATACTAAATAGTGTCCCAGAATAAACCGTCATTTTAATTTTTAAAATTAGTCGCATTCTTTTCGAAATGTTTGGAAACTTTTATTGAAGTGTGAAGTAAAGACATGGAGGTTAATTATGAAATAGGATATCGGCCAAATGGCCATTACGGCTCTTTTAATGAAAATTTCAATTACACTTTCGCATAATTGCAGCTCAATTGCTTCAATTGCTGCTTGGATTTCCTCTTTCAGTTCCGCAATCGTTCGAGACTTATTGGCGTAGAACTTCCCTTTGAGTAAATCCCAAAGAAAGAAGTCCAAGGGTGTCAAATCGCAAGAACGGGGCGGACAATGCACATCACCTCGGCGCGAAATAACTTTTCCTTCGAATCTGGTATGTGACAAGTGGCACCGTCCTGTTGGAACCACATATCTTCGAGATCCATATTACCAATTTCAGACCAAAAGAAGTTGGTTAACATGTCGCGATATCTCACCCCATTGACAGTGCTGGCGGTTCCAGCCTAATTTTGAAAGAAAAATGGCCCAATAACACCTGCAGACCAAAATCCACACCAAGCAGTGCATTGGAAACTCTTGGACTACCCTGTTCTGCTTGTTGACATACCTATTCAGATGGAAATGAGCTTAGTCGGAGATGATTTTCTTTGCAAAATCGTGGCCGACTTGATGATGATCCATCAACGTACGACGCTGTGCATGGTCTGCCGGCTACAGTGCTTGGGTCAACTTAATCTGGTATGCGTGCAGATGAAGATCTTTAACTAAAATGCGCTGCATGGAGCTTCTGGAGACACCAACTTTTTGAGCACGATGACGAATTTTCGTTGGAACGGACGGAACGCGGACGGCCAGGTTTCTTTATGTTCACAACTGAACATGAAGTGTGCGAGTTTTACGGACCACCTCTGCAAAATTTTTACCATTTTGTAATGAATTTTCACAACTTTAACGTGTTGCTCGACCGTGAATCTATCCATTACTGATAATCTCAAAGTCTACTAGTGACAGTTGTAAAAGAATTAGCACTCTACGATTGTTAAAAAATTAATGCTCAATTCAAAATGACGGTTTATTCTGGGACACCCTTTATTATATTAAACCATGATAAATTTTATAAAATTTGCATTCAATTGCTATTAATAAAATAAATAATATTTTGTTTAAGTTTGAAGATGATTTCTGGCTTAATGGATAATTTTTGTGTGGTGTTAGGCCATTTACCAACATTAACGAAACACCCTGTATTTATGCGTATTTGACTGATAGAAGACAGTTACGTATTTTAAATTTATAACATTACATAACTTTCTAGGATGTATATGCATAAATACGTTACACATAGGATGATATAGGTATCACGTGGTGCAATATAAAGTTGATATCTTTCGTAGTAATAGGACTAATTTCATATCATTATTAAAATCTTATTTAATTATATCTACCTATTTTTGTCTTATAAATGTGAATTGCTTATAATTTTAAATGCATTTCATGTTTCATTTTTGGTTCCTTAAGGGCCACACTTTGGCCCTTTGATATTTAACGTCTTTATTAATGATGTAAATTGTTTTATATATGCTAACTATTTCTAATTTACTGATGACATAAACATATTTCGTAAAATTCGATAAATAAATGATGCAATTTTACTTGAAAGGGATTTGTACTCGTTTACGCAAAAGAAAAATGTAACGTGATAACCTTTTCAAGAATACCATATTTTTACTTTCCCCGGACCCCTGTCCAAGGGAAAGTATTGTGATCGTGAAAATTTTCGAACCGCCAATTTCAACAAATATGCACGTTTTGAGGTCCCCTGAGTCCATTCCATCGAGTTTTGAAAAATGTCTGTGTGTGTGTCTGTGTGTGTGTCTGTGTGTCTGTGTGTCTGTGTGTCTGTGTGTTTCCGCGATAGCGCCTAAACGGCTAAATGGATTAAGACCTAACTTTATATCTAAGCTTTATATAACAGTGGAATGATCTGAAAAGCTTTTGGTTAGAATCAAAACTCATTAAGTGCAACTTTACTCTTAGCAATTTTTCATTTTTTAATTCGGATAGAAAAATGTTTCAAATAAAAGTTTTAGATCTTGGAAAATAAATAATTTCTGTTATAAAACTTTTATTGTAGGACCTCCGGTTTTCATTTTATAAGCATTTATCTGATAAATTCCCTTAGAGATTTTAATTATTGAAATAATTATTTTAATGACAAATAAAACGTCAAAGTGCCGTCAAATTCAACTTATCATTCGCAAACGCCTCCAGTTTGCAAAAATGAAGAAGAGTGTGGAGGAATGATTTTAATCTATTGTAAGGTAAGAAATAACACACTTAATTACAATATTCTTCTAAATACTCGGCTTTAACTTTAAAAGATAACAATCAATTTTTTCTATTAATCATTTTGCTTCCCTATTAAATTTTCTATCAGAAACTTATTTGACCGTATTCACCGGGGAAAGTGCCATGATGGACACATCACCATTTTTTAATCTGTAGCTATCACATTCTTGGTGAAAATCATCAGTACTCTTATATTTACCGCTGACATCAGCAGCATCAGATCCAAAGCTTTGTAGTTGCTGGGTTTTATTAAATAAAATTCAAGTAATACCACTAACAGACCTACACGTCTAAAGTTCGTCCTTATATTGCATATTGTTCAAGGATGTATGAGGTGTCCATCATCATAAGATTGAGCATGTTCAAGAAAAGTTAACGAAATTTGTTTCCCATAAGTTCAACATTAAAGGAAACTATTTAGAAATAGTATCGTACCTGAATATTTCTAAAGTGGAAAGTAGGCGGATCAATTCCGACATTTTCTTGTCTATCAACTATTAAAAGGCCTTGTTGATTATCCCAATATACTCAATCTTCTTGAATTATATGTACCACGTAGATCGTTACACAAGAGTGATGATTATTTATTTACTATAAGTACTGTTTCTATTGTAATTAAATTTATTCTTTAATTAGTAGTAGCTTTCATAATAAGTGAAAGATGCAAGCGCAATCTTTCGTCTAATTTCATGTGGTATCGTCAACGATTCGAGTCTACAAGCTAGACAACAGAGAATCGTTGTTTCGTCTACTAAAGGAAGGCTGTCCTTTTTATGAGAACAGGAAACGAAATTATTTTAATAAAATGTTCAGTTACCATTTATCTGGCGTATGGATAACTAAACTAGTGGAAGAAATAACGATTTTATGGGTATTTATGTTTTTATTAACCAGTTTTTTAATGGTATTTGGTTATAATCTAAATACTGATAGATCAAATAATAACTTAAATTCTATTTCCCTATTTCCTATGTATCATACTTTTAGTTGCAGAAAGCTTATATTTAAATCTGATGATGCATGGATATAATTAAATGAATGGATTTTTCTATATACTGTTACAAACTCGGGTTTAATCAGACTCGGAAATAAGTAACACAATGTTATTTATAATACACTTAATACATTTATTTACATCACACTATTTATCACTATTTATTTATAACGAGATATTGAGTACTCGGACGTTTGTAATTGACTGCCTGCAGAGCCACTAGCGAGCTTATAAAGCGTGCTTGCTTCTCGAACTATCCGGAACTTTCGATGATGTCGCGTTTACCATCATGCGCTCTGTGGAATATTCCAGAGTAATCTCTTCAGTTTCCTCTTTCACTTTCGTTGTTTCTGGTTATAAGGATAATAGAAAGGGGTGTTGTTCGTTGTTTTCTGTTTCGCGTGTCAATACTTTTAAAACACTTTCTTACGATAAATCTAAGGATTTATCTTATTGAAGACTTTCTGAATATGGATGTTAAATGTGAGATGAGTGTCAAATCCAACACTTAGGTCTATTTTACTATATTCTTTGAGAGTCTGAGCGTTCTTCACGCAGTATACAATCTGATACACGCGGTTTCTATTACATGTTATAATAGAGCATTTGAAAATATCGATTTTAAGACTAATGCCCGAACACCAATCGTAAAATATTGTATTATTACGTCGCATAGTGTTTCAATAGTGGAAAAAATTACAATATTATAAATTTAATCTTTACATTTTTATGGAAATACATACATAAATGTCTATTTAATTAAGATTAATAAGCATTTCACAGTTATTTTCTGTATTTTCACGATAAATAATGTTTAAAATTAAACGCTAAGATTTTACAATTTATAAAAGATCGCATTTATTAATGGTTATATAATTTTTAATAAATTCACTTTGTGGTAAATAAAAAATGAAATAAAGATGATTCACACATTTGCAGCTATTTAAATTACAATGAAATTAAACAAGGAAAATTTTTTGGCAATGATCAATAAAATTCGATCAATCCCTTTTTCCAACTGCAAAAAAATACTTACATTGTAAGCTTACGTACGTAGAAATTGATTAAAAATTGTTTAACAACTAAGGGCTTGCAGGGCGTAGCTGTACTGATAAGGGATGAAATCCCGAAACACGTGTCTACAGATAGCCTTGTAACTATTATTTGTTGTTTCCTTTCATTAAATAATTTCGACTTAAATCGTTGCAAGTCGCAGCAGTGCTGTTATGCAACAACAAATATCTATTGTGTAATCCAATGTCCGGCGGGGTAAATGCTCGGGAAGTAGTTGTTTCAATAGATGTTTGTAAAAGCTTACAATGTAAGTATTTTTTTGCAGTTGGAAAAAGGGATTGATCGAATTTTATTGATCATTGCCAACAAATTTTCCTTGTTTAATTTCATTGTAATTATATCTATTAATTAAATTAATGAATATGACACATTTTTTTGATCTATCTATTAATGAACCAAAGTTATGCACACGAGTAAAACATAAAACTACATTAGAGATAACTTTGATCAGCGACTTTTGGAAAGTATTAAGTGTAAACCTTAAAGTAAAATTTTAGCTGCAACCATCTGTAATCAAACTTATAATTTAAAAATGAGTGCTTAAAATAACATTCATATAACCGTATATACTGTCGTTTGTAGTCTTCTATTTAATTAAATTTAATTGCTTTTTTTGTCATTGGAATCCTAAAAAATAAAAATTGCTCTTTAACAATAATATGAAGATATTAGAAATAATACTAAAATGTACAAGCAAAATTATATAAAAATTATTTATCAAAAATTATTATGAAATACATTTCTATAAAATTTAAAAAAGTTCATTTGTTGCAAAACTAACTTTTAATTACTAAAACATCTTTTTTTTTCATCTTTTTTGAAATACACCATTACAAATGTGCATTAAGGGAATTAATACTGCAATGCACAGTCTTACAAGATAAAACTTTGAACGTGATCAAAACCCATAATCAATTTCGATTGCATTTTACGAATCCTGCTTTTTCTTGAGGCGGTTATGTTATATGCTCCTCATCACTAAAAATAATTTTTAACTAGACTGGACCACAAAAGCTTGAAGCATATCCTCAGAAGAACATAAGTGCTTATCAACAATATGTTCTCTCCTACTTTTATTAATATAAGTGCAGAATGCCTTGGGATCAGTTGGTATGTTACCTTCTCTATATGCCATAAACTTGAAAAAAAAAAAAATCTTCAATATTTGTATTATGTCTGCAAAATACTGCTTTGTATTAATGTTGTATATGTGTAAAGGGACAAATAATCAAGACAAGAAAGTTTAGAGTCGTAGATGCCATATAGCCAAGTTTCAGTAAGGGATAGTCGGGGCTATTCTGTAATATAAAACGTAAAATTTAACGTATCTGCTATGTTTATAATCAAGTCTAAGCAGATTTGAATTTATTATAAATTATAGAAAATCTACTTGAAATATTATACTTTTCGGATAACGTTCATGCCATGTAGACCGTTATCTATACAGAATAGCCCCGATTATGATAGTTACTATTAATAAGGGGCTATTCCTTGCGTGAAATGTTAAGTTTAACGAGTACGTTATTAATTAAATTCACATTCTATGAATACATATTAGATTAGAAATAACGTACACGTTAACCTTAACATTTCTAATACGAAATAGCCTTCAATATCTGTGGAATTATGATAAAAAAGAACTAATATGGAATATGCATTTATTATGTAATAATAAAACGGTTATGGAGTTTTTATGTTAGAATTGTATCGTGGTTTCGGTTCATGAACAGTTTATTAGTTATTCATATTCATATATTATTAGTAATTTGAATTTCTGCACACAGACGTAAATTAGAAGTGGTAGAGAAGGGATCCTTCGGTAACTTGAACGCTGTTGCTTATTTACAATATCAATTCGTAAAGACTTTATAAATTTTATACAACTAAAAAAATCCTGTCATTTTAAAAATAATGACTATAATCTTAAAAACATGAAAGACAAAAAATCTTACAACGCGTCTAATGAAGTGCGTTTTCAAAAAAAAAAATGCCGACAGAGTAGCAATTAGGGCCTGTAATACCCTTTTTTCAAAGGCGGACGTCCTCACAAATTCGTAAATAATTGACCCCGAGTATACATTTTTTGTCATCCCCTGATGACCACAAATCCTTTTCAGGGTTATATAATATGCCCTTTATTACGAACCGAGGTCGTAATAAATTGCATGTCTGGATTTATGTTATTTTCAATACCATGCTATATATATTGAATGGATATTCTGACACAATATTTATTGTATCAGAATATGTTTTTTACTATTAAAAAAAGGTTCAATTTGTAATTAAATATTCAATATTTCAATCATAATAAATTCTTTTGACATGTGAAATTTAAATTTGTTTTGTAAATTCCTCTCTAGGTTAAATTATTTTTCCATTTGTGATTGTGTATAAAAGAAACGAAACAAAACAAAAATCAAATGAAATCAATTATCCGCATTAATTTCCGACCCTTGGTGTTATTTTATAATTTTCAATATAAATTCACTCACAAATATTAAAAAGCACAAACAACTGTTGCTCGCCAATGTGATTTCCGGTTTATTTTTCCAATCGTACGGGTGCGACCGGAAATCTATCAACAAAAAAAACTGTGCCGAGTAATTCCACTGTTGGAAAATAGGTATCTAAAGTCGTTATTATCCGGCATAAATCAACTCGGGCGAAGGGTACTGTATCGCACGTGCCGAGGTTTTCCGCTTTTCCGCCGGTTGTAAACAATATTTTATATGTGTGTGTTGCTGTTGGAACGGGGTCGCGGGAAATGGGAGTTATTGCTTTTCCACTACTTAACGACTGCGTAAAACGTGCTCGCAATAACTGCAATAAAATTAATAATTACTTAATGGTGGAAAGTGGTGAAACAAACGGTGAAACTAAAAGCGCGGGTCATAAGTGTGAAGATGAAAAACGGTGGATGCTAATGTTCTCGGAAAAACAAAATTACTCAACAAGTTTTAGTCAAGTAATTTTATAACTTCAAATAAGTCTATGCTCATGCATACTTTGTAGCAATGCAGATAATATTAATAAAAAATATTATTAAAAGTGATATTAATTAATAACGAAAATATAAGTAATAGAAATAGAAACAGTTTTCTGATATTAATCAGTATGAAATTCTACAATAGAGACCAGTTTAAATTAACCCTTTATGTCTTATAATAAACGAGATCGCAATAGTAAGACTCAAATTTAAAACACATCTTTAATATGCGTAATTATTCGTTTAAATAATTCTAAATTAGGATTAAATTCTGTTAAAATATCATGAATAAACTTGTGAAGTATTTTCTATAGTTCACTATGTCTTCCTTTATTATTCGATGTTATAAAAAACTCGTAAAAAAGAGCATATGTGATCCATTTATCATTAAAATATAATAGAAAGACCTTTCCAACGGTGATAAAAACACGGCTAGACATCGGCTGACATTTTTATTGTACGCAGAGACGTCCCTTAGTCCTCATCCTCTTGTTAACTGTTGAATGCAGCGCTATTTGATTTTAACTCGAAGAAAAGCTCCGAGGGTCGGCGATGCGGTGTGAACAAGGAGATAACAATCGCCGTCTCGGGCAACACCTGGCGTTCGCAAGAATCACCTGGCCTAGAGGTATAATTTCATCTCGCAGGCGCGGGGCGTGTTTAATTCTGAGAGGGATGAAAAATTGCGGCCTATCAATCCCAATTACCCTCCATCCTTCGCAAAGCTGACGTGCAACAAACAGGGACATGACACGCCTGAAGATGATGACCGAAGGATAAATCACAACCCTTGGAGTAAGCAGTGTAATCAACCGGGGGTATTCAGCTTACGCACTTTAATTAAGGCCTCGGCACCTGGGTGGTTGGGGTTTGTGTTAGTGAAGGGCTATCTGCATCACGTCTGTTTGAATATTCGGCCATTGTTGCTTGCATCGTGGAATTCCTTTATTACAAATTCCAGCGTCTACACGCTGATTAATTTGACTGACAAGCAAACTTAAAGAGGCTATTAGGATATATGTGGAAAAGCAGGAAACAATAAGGAGGAGTTTGATTGCGCTTTGTTTCTTTAAGGCCGCAAACGATTACACCTTAGGGGAGTAATAGGAAACCACGAGCGCTGCAGAAACTGGGTCGGAAATATCTTCAAGTCCACAAAGTCAGATGAAAACTCCAAGAAAATTAGAACTGGGGGCGACATGTGATGGTTCGCGGATCAAAAACAAAGAAATGTAAGGATTAAAAAGGAAATACTTCAAGGGATTCACAGGCATGTAAGCATTACAAACGAAAATCTACTCCAATGGATGATTCTTTGTTGCGATTTATAATGTACAAAATATATTATAAAAGATGATTATTACACTATTTCTTTCGACCCAGTTATTGTATTTATTTATAAAAAGAAAATATTGCCTAAAAACGAATGAGCTGATTGGTAAATTAATTCTTTGTGCTTTTTATCCATTCTACAATGACACAATGTTTAAATTATTGTTTTCAATTTCCTCATCTTTCAGAATATAAATTAGAAAAATAATAAGTAAATCAGTTTCTATCTTAGTTCATTACAAAGATCTAATTGAAATTGTTGATTTTCCTATCTTTCTCTAAAAAATTTTTTTAATATTTACAAATGCATTTAATGATATGCGAACCAGAGAAAAGAAATTGGATTCGAAGCGATTTTCGGGTAGGTCATTCCGGATAAAATATTCGTGCCTCCCTCCGCCGGAACGCCGTCAAACCCACACGCGAACAACAACGGCACAAAGAAATCATCCTCGGGGGAGAAAAGGCATCTAAAGAGCAAATAATAAGCCCGCCGGTATCATTTTGTCGTTTTTTGCGCTTATCGCTCACACAATGGAAACGGCCTCTTCCTCCTGGAGGGCAGATTCGCTCTTCGGCCCATTAAAGGTAAATAAGGGGAAGAGAGATACCGATGATTTCTTCATCACGACAAACAGCTCGAGGGTAGAAGACATCATTTTCTACAGTTTAGTACTTAATAATCCATACGGTTTATATTCTGTTTTTTTTTTTGCAAAAAATAAACAATCGTTTTAATGAATGTTTTCAAGGTAAAACAATGAACAGTTGTTAAGGGAGGAAGAATGGTATATAAATTCAATAAAATTCCTCTGAAATGAAAATAAAAGAATGTGTGTATGACACAAAATGTTGAAACATACAATAAGCATGTTAAAAATATCATAATTCTTTATTGTCGAAGCCTTATTTTCTGAATAACATACAATTGCATTTTTGAAGTTCAACTGCTTGTAAACCAAACATAATTCTGTTCAAATCTTATAAAATATGATATAGAGTTTTCAAAGATTATTATTATTATAATGAAAAAAAAAATGTTGCAGATCGATAACAAAAAGCATTTATCATGAATGTTTGTATAGGTCTTCAATATGCGATTATATGTTGTATCTTATTAAACTTAAAGACCAAGTTTTGAAGGTATTTACCAGGGCTAGTTGTGTAATAATAAAAGTATTTATGAAAGAAAAAAAACCCTTTGTGATGATTTTATGAGATAAAGTATGTTTTATATATATAACAATTGAGTTTACAAGAACATATCAATAATTGATTAAGTATATCACACAAAACTTAATTAATTGTTGAATAGCTATCGACCATGGGTCTTTCTGCTTGAATTTTAAATAAACCGTCTTTGTCTTATATGTATATACGGGTCACGATTGATAATGTCGTGCTATTAGTCATAATGAAGGTGTAATTTAATTGCCATGATAGCTAGTGTTATGGAAAGATTTAATAAACTCGTGAATTGCGGTAGAGGGTAGGAAATCATGTTCTTATTACCGGGAATACAAAGTGGCTGTAGTCAGTCTAGGTGAATAGGATTAGAGGTAAATTTTGTAGCAATTGGATAGGAGTGACTTTGGTAAGATGGTATAAAAGGATGTTTGACGGGTTGAGTAGATGACGAATTTTAGTTAGTACTCTTAGGGCCAATCTTTCTGAAATTTGTATATTAGTTATAGTTTCAGGCTAGGAATTATGAAAACGTATTGATGTGTATTCAAGCAAAGAACGACAATAAATGATCTTGACTTTTGCTTTCAGGATCGCTAAATGAGTTTTAAATGTCAATTTGGGATCGAAATGGATGCCTATGTATAGTTTGTTTTTAGTAATAATATTACATTATTTTTTAAAATTTCAATATTAAGTCAAAACAATTTAAAATAATTATTAGCATAAAATAATTTAATGTAAATGTTTAACAATAGTAGTTTTAAATTTTGGAGAAACTAATCGTTTATTTAATTCATTGATTTTTAAAATAAAATTATATTAATATTTGATTAAATTTATGTTGTTTGAAATCAATCGAATTCCATTCGAATGGGGACGAGTTTTGGAGGTGGATATTAGGAACGAATGAGCGGACGAACCAGTTTGAATAATGAATTTACGGTGAAATGATGGGGGATTAATTCCGTATTATCTCCCGACCAAAAATTATACACGCAAATCCATAAACACATTAACGCCCATTGAAATTGTTTTCATGTACTAAATCCCCTTTGGCTTGCATTCACCCGCAACATAAATTAATCCTTTCAATCATCCATATTCATTCGAATTGTTACCAGTTTTATCAATTTATTTTACGGTATTTTTTTAACAAATGATTTTAATGATATAAATAATGTTATCGGCAAACATTTTTTTCTGCCGATCACAACAATAAAATTTTCAATTTTATTTTTCGTAAATAATTAAAATGAGCTTATCCCAAACGCACGTTTACGGACTGTATCTGAAAAGCCCCAGACGGATTACCAAAAGCCATTAACGGCCGATCCGTTTCACGAGAAAGGAAAACCTTTTCTTTAATGTTTCTCGTGAAACTCATTAACCGGAATTTTGGTAATCCGAGAAGTACAAATCGGTAATCGTGCCACAAAGAACAGCCTCCACCCCCTGCGAAGAAATCTGGGTATAAATCCGGACAGATAATCCATCAGAATCCAAAGAGCAACCACCGTCCATGCTATCTGCCTCTCCGCCGACGCCTTTCATCTGGGTTGCTGTTATTTTCACCACAGTTTTTTTCTCTCTAATTATTCCTAAGTTTATTTTGTAAATACATATCATTTATCATTTGGACCAGTTGTTTTGGGTTAGTTACTCTTCCCGCGCTTCCCGAGTTAGAGTCGTTCAAAGGGGTACCTTCCATCCTTTAACAATAAAACGTTTTTTTCATTGTACAAATTATATATGTTCATCATATCTAATTTTGAAAATAATTAATAAACCTAAATAACTTATTTTCTGTTTAGCTACTGCTACCGAGAAGAAATAATAACTTAAATAAATAATTCCCGGGAAAATACTCCACAGGGACGTTATGTTTAAAAATGAATTTTTAACAACTTTAAGAGTTTGTAAGACAACACTGTACTGACGAGGAAACACGTGCTTGTAGATTGCCTTATTTTGCGAAAAGTAAGTATGTTATTAATTAATTGACTATAATTATTAACCATTAGTAATAGTTGCAGTTATTTAATAATACAGTTTACGAAATATATAAACGAAAAATTAAATGCTGTATGCTGATAAGTATTTTAATTTGCAAGACTTTAAGGCTTCTCAAACTCTACTCAACTTATTTACCCGGTGGTCAATATTCTCTCTTTAACTTGAATAGTAAATTTCGTGGCCGTCCCAGATTAGTAAACTTTCATTGTGCACTAGCAGTGCGGTATGTCTGTTTAATTTGTAAATGCGATAGGGAAGGAACCGAGTCCGTTGTCAGGAAATTACTTCTGGTTAGCTCACCCCTCCACGAACGCCATCAATCACGGCAATCGGAGAAGTCCCCCGTCCGCCGAAATGAATTACACAGAAACAAAAAAAGCATTGAAACCAAAGAAATCGAATTAACAGAGCCGCGGGCGTAAATAAATAAACGCCAAAGCCGGGATTAAATTTAATCCCCAATTCAGCCCGGGGTTAGTAATTGCATGGCCCTGTAATCAACGGATGTATCGAATGATGGAGCGCAAAACAAACATAAAAATCTGTTGCACTTTTACGCGGATCGTTCTGTTTGAAAACCGGACACTGAAAAAGGAGTGTGTAGATGTAGAGTGATTGATGGAGGCGCCAGGGTGCAAAAAAATAAAAAAGCATAGAGGAGCGTTACACGCGCTGTTTAACACTACAGAGGGACGCGGATTAAGCGCGATGGGAATTTTTAATATAGGCGAGTGCCCTTTTGCGGACACTTAAAAAAATTGCGGGCGTCGCGCTATAAAATTGGACTGTGCTAATGCGGCGAAAAAGGGAGATTGAATTGATCGAATCTAACCCTCCCGACGGACGCACAAAGCGGTTCGCGGGTGTGAATAAATGTGCCCCAGGACGCACCGTGGAGAATCCCCGTATCTGCGTTTTCGCCAGCGCCCTTTAGGGCTTTCTGGTAGATGAGAAACGCGAAAAGCCCGGCTCGGGGCGCGGTTTAACTTTTACTGCCCTCTTAAATGAATTAATTTTTCTCCTCGGTAATGGAAAGTCTCCATTCAAACAAATTGCTACATTCTAACGTGGTATTGCTTGTTTTGAATTTATTAAAAAATTAACTTAATATTGCACATTTACGTGTAAATAAATACTATTATTCCGTTTTCTGGTTTTTGACGCATCATGGGGAATTTTCATGTATTTTTTTAATTGTTTTTATCTCTACTATAGATATGCCTTGTCGTGGTGAGAGGGGCTCCTTGAGCCTTCGACTATTACCTAATTGATAGCTCTTGGCTCAGGGCTAAATACAAACTCCACGTGTTTGTGATGTGCGTGGCGACCCGTGTCGTCGGACGAAGGAGTCCTGGTGGTTGAGAGGAAGCGTCACCAGTTTGGCCTGGATTTCGGCTAGACAGGCGGTTGGAGGTCAACCAACTACAATCAATCGGCTGTGTTGTCTCGTCAGAGCGCCAACAGGGGAGACTCAGTGGGGTGGCAAGCGCGTAGGGGGTTTGTGGCTCATTGCCCTGGTTGGAAACTGGGTATAGTGACCGCTTTCCCCTCTCATGCTGCAGGGTCTATATCCATCCGGTAACCCTAGGCGTCAAGTTGACGCTCCCATCTTTGGGCTCCGTGGCGGGTGGGGAGCCGGATGGATGACTTCAAATCTCATCCTGTATGGAGAAATTAACTGCCAACAAGGAACTAGTGGCTGGATCCTTGAGCTCACCACTAAACCCTGTGCCCTAATCAGGCTCTCTAACAAACATGAGAGAATGATGTTTGGTCCCACCACCCTCACTGACTTTACACCTAGGTTCAGGACCTGGTGCTTCAAAGGTGAAACCCTCAGGGTTCACTGCGAGGATTAGGAAACCGTGCTATGGCTGGAAAGAACTAAACCTGTGGCCAGATTTTAGGTTGATTGCAACCACCGAAGACCGTCTCACCAGGCTGTCGAAGGCCATCTTGTGGCTACCGAAGGCCGAATTCGATATTGCTGAAAAAGAGGCTGGTGTCATTGAAAGACTCAGTTTTCAAAATCCGTTTCCAAACATTAAGGACTGGCCTGTCTACCACCATGCCCTCGATGAGAGTCCACTTGAACAACTTTTCATCTTCGGTTTGCTGCATATACCCTAAGATTCCGTAACCCCAACAAGCCGTGTGCAGAGAGAAAACCAGAGGCAACCGAAACTGCTGGTAACTGAGGGGTTTTCAACTCTCCACTGTTGAAGGAGGCCGACAAAAGTGAAAAACAGGAGGCTGTGTTATAATCACAGCAACCAGCGTGTACCTTGATTGCGGCACTAGAAATAATAAATATTGACATGGAGTGAACATCAGGGAAACCTCTCGCCCTATCATCCAAATCGGAAGAGCTAATGCTCACTGACTTAGAGAAGAACAGGTGCGAGAAAGCTAAAGGAAAGCCATTATAATCAACGGCTGCCCAGGTAAACTATAATTTTATACAGTGCAATCTGAGCCACTCGAGGGCAGCCACAGCCACGCGCTGTAGGCGACTTGATCTGGCCTCAGACACAATATCCCTAAAACAGGAGCCCTGGATTGCAAAATTATCTAGGGTCTGTGGACTGGGCAGACGGGTAACGTGTTTTACAGGCCATCCCAGCAGCCTAGGACGGTGATCTACACCACCGAAAAAACAAAACACATGAGGGAATCTGCTATAAGAATTTATACAGATGGATCCCTGAAGAAAGAAGGCTCGGCCTGGGGATTTACTCCAGAAGCCTAAACATTCAAAAGAAAATGCCTATGGGTATAGGCTCAACCATCGAGCAATTCAAGTTGATAGGGATAACATACGCGGCGGAAATTATAACCCAGTGTGTGCTTATCCTCACGGACAACAGACATGCTTTACAGTTTCTGAGTAGAAACTACACCTGCTCAGAGACAGTGAAAGAGTACCATAATAAACTCAGACAGGCCTCGATACACAACAGAGTCGAGATCTCCTGGGTGAAAGGGCACAGCACTGATATTGGGAACAGGAGAACTGATGCTTCGGCTGGAGCTACGGCTAGTATGATTATTCACACGTCCGTCCCCCCTCTAAGTTTCCTATATGAATCTTTGCATCCCTATAATCTAAAGAAATTTCGGTGTAGATGGGATGATGTAACAGGCTGTAGACTTTCTATCCCTTCGGTATCTAAATGAAAGATCAGCCAAACAATACCTGCGGCTGTCCAGAGTGAATTTAAAACGTATCACGGCTGTTCTAACTGGACTCTGCAGACCTAGAGCACAGCTCCACAGATTGGTGATTGTAGAATCACCAGACTGTAGAGGATGCTGTTCGGAGGACGAAACCGCGGAGCATATCCTTGGATATTGCCCAGCGCTTAAGCCCAGCAGAAAAGCCATACTGGGTGAAAAATGGTCAGAAATGACGAAAATCAGGGATCTACCTACGTCGGCACTGCTAGCCTATCATGATGAGGTAAGCTGACTGTGCTAACACATAGTCCAAATACTCTAAAGCCATAACCGTAACCATAATCTCTATCATATAGACAAATAAAAGCGAATGCATTATTTTTTCCATTTTTTAAACGTTTATTTGCATTTCCTTTTATTTTTAGGCGAAATACCGAATTCACCGAAGAAAGTACCATGATTCCCATTTTTATTTATTATTTTTAAAATTAACTTTATCTGAACTGATAATAATCAAAAATATCTCTGAATATTTGTAAAAATTAATCTATATCTATTAATTTCATTCTACTCATGCATGTGGAATGTTAAATATATATTAAATATAAATAAGTGCATTATTTGCCCCATGGATTTTATCACAGCTTACTTGGGGATTATTTTAAGTAGATATAACCTTGGTTCTTAAGTATATGTACATTACACTGGTATTTTAACAAGCTTAGAAATGCCAAAAAAAATGGTTTATAATAGTTGGAAACAAGAATATATGGATGAAGCGCTACAAAAATTGCGAAATCGCGTTTGCATTAACTAAAATACTCAAGAAAAATTCAACAGGCCAAAAGATCTTAGAGAGATGCAACAAAAACTATTATCACCTTCCCTTGTCTCCGCATACTACAGAAACAACATCGATGGCAAGAGCAAAGGAAACAGAGAAAATGTTAATAATTTCTTCAATAAATATGAAGAAATTTTGAACGAGTTCAAATTAACCGCGGTGCAAATATATAATATGGATGAAACTGGTTTGTCAACCGTACAGTGTGGTCTATTTTGGAATACTTTTTTATTTTAAGAGATATTGAAAAACCGTTTTCGCGACCCTATGCCATTTTTTATTGATAAAAACAATGACGGAGAAGAAAATTATCTATCTTTAACCGTTTCCGAGTTATTACCGAAAGTTAACGACGAGTCATTTTTCGATGGTGCCCATAATCCCGTTATAATTAAAAATAGAAAAATATAATTAATACTTTCTCAAAGCAATATTTTATGCTGACTTCGAATATGTTATCACATTTTATGTTTCATTTTTAGTTTTTGAGTTACAACCACAAACTTCGTTTTTTTAAATATTAACTATAATCAAAAATTACATTATTGGATACAGTTTAGTTCGTAGATTTAATATATATATATATATATAGTTTGTTTAGTTTTTTTTTAAGTTTTTGCAAAGTTATAAACAATTTTATGAAACTATCTTAGATATATTGTAATGAAATTAAATAAGGAAAATATCTGGCAATGATCAATAAAATTCTATAAATCCCTTTTTCCAACTGCGAAAAAATTACTTAAACTGCAAGTTTTACAAACATCTATTGAAACAACTACTTCCCGAGCATTAACCCCAGGATATTGGATTACACAATAAATACTTGTTTGTTGCATAGCAGTACAACTGCGAATTGCAACGGTTTGAGTCGAAATTATTTAATGACAGCAAACGACAAATAATTATTACATCATTAGTACAGCTCTGCACTGCAAGCCCTTAGATGTTAAATCATTTTTAGTTAATTAAATTTTTTTATGAATATTTGAAAAAAATAATAATAATAATAAGCACGCCACCAATTTCAATAGTTCTCTATTATTGTATCATACATAAAAATGCAGTTAAACCAAATTGGAAAGATGCAATAAGTGAAAAATCCTAAATACATGAGATTATTATGACAAGTTTCTTAAAAAATACAATTAATTGCTGATATTGTTTAAAACACTTAAAAAATATGGCAGAATGAATGACTGTTTTAAATATTAGTTAGGTGTTTAGAATATTAACTGATACTATACCCTTTTTAATGAAAATATCTATTAACCTTCAACAAATGTTGTTTGTAAAATTATAAATAAAATAAAACGGAAAATTGAAAAATTGTTGCATTCTTAAAACATAAATAATCTGTTATCTATATATAAATTGTGAAATTATTATAACAAAATTAAAAAAAAATGAAACAGTTTCTTATACAGGGTGAGTTTTTTTCGATGTTCTCTATGGGGATCTCGGAAACTATAAGAGATAGAAAAACGGTTAATTGGGGAAAGAAGTGTAGTTTTATAAGACGAATAAAATGACACTTTCAAATTATTTGAAAAAGTCAAGGGTAACTAGATATTTTGAAAAAAGTAAAATGTGTCAATTTTTTGAAATCAATATATCTCTATTATTATCATAGATAGAAAAAAACTGTAAAGGACAAAGTTGTAGAAAATTTTACACAGATTAATAACAAAAAATCAATAAATTTTTTTCGCCCATATTTTGGGAGATATGACACAAACTTACCTTTTTTTAAATGGAAACAATAGTTGGCTATGACTTTATTAAAATGGCTATTTTTTCCCTTTAATCCGATATAACATATGCCATAGTTATTTTTCAAATAAAATAAGTTACAGTCGTTTTTAATTTTACCATCCACCAAAAAATAGTTAGCCATGAAAAAGACAAAAGTAAAACAATTGCGGTTGTTTATAGCAACGAAATCAATATTTAATTTATTATCTTTCTTTAGATTTGTCAAAAGCAACATAAAGTAAAATAATTCCGAAATTATCAAAATAATAATAGAAGAAAATTTTAAATATTACATAAGATGCTCAGAAAGTCCACCATTATTATTATGGCATAAAGTACATCTTTTTAAAATCGAATTTGTGGCTTTTTTGACTTTTCTTCTGTCAATAGAATAAAATGTTTCAAGTACAGCTAGTCTAAGATCCTCCACGGATTGATATGATTGTTGATACACTTTGTTCTTCGCATAACCCCACAGAAAAAAGTCTAAAACTGATAGGTCGGGTGATCTAGGTGGCCATAGGATTGGTCCATTTCTTCCCACCCATGAATTAGGAAAAGCATCATTTAAATAGTTTCGCACAGCCAACGTGCTATGAGGTGGAGCTCCGTCATGTTGAAACCACTTCAATCTTGCCCGTACTGATAAATTTAAATCATCGAGCATATCTTCAAATGTTTCTTGAAGAAAACGAAGGTAATCATTTCCATTCAATGTGTGAATTCTCGATCCGAACACACGGCACCATACATTAAATCCAAATTTAATTTGTGGTCTACGTTGTGCAACTTCTCGTGGATTCTCCTGACTCCAAACATGTTCATTGTGCCGGTTAAAAATCCCACAATTAGTAAATCGCGTTTCATCTGTCCAAATTATTTTTGTGGGGAACGTATTATCTTGCCTCTTGGCACATGTTTTTGTACCACATACAGAAGACCATTCTCTTATTGGTATCACCGTCATGTAAATTTTGTGAAATTGATACCTTATATGGGTGATATTTATGTTTTTTCAAAACTCGTACTACAGTCCGTTGAGATATGCTTGCTTCTGTTGCAATTTGTTTGGTCGATGTGGATGGATCTATCATCGCCAATGCTAATCGCTAATACGTTTCCGAAACATCATTAATTTCGTTTTTTTTTTTCAAGTTTCGGCTTTGTAAAGGATCCGTACTAACCCAAATTGTGGTAAATTCTTCTGAATGTTGGTAAAGATGGCTGCCGACGATTGATATATTGATTATAATATTGTTCTGCAGCATCCGCAGCGTTTTTATTACATTGAATGTAACAAACAAGCATATCACGCTTTTCTTCGTTGAAAAAATTCATTATCACTTTAAAAAACTTACAACACCAAAAAAATACAAAACAAACTTATCGAAACAAACCAAATATGGAAATGAATTAATGTGTGTTTAGAATAAACAACTGCAATTGTTTTACTTTTGTCTTTTTCATGGCTAACTATTTTTTGGTGGATGGTAAAATTAAAAACGACTGTAAATTATTTTATTTTCAAAATAACTATGGCATATGTTATATCGGATTAAAGGGAAAAAATAGCCCTTTTAATAAAGTCATAGCTAACTATTGTTTCCATTTAAAAAAAGGTAAGTTTGTGTCATATCTCCCAAAATATGGGCGAAATTTTTTTTTTGATTTTTTGTTATTAATCTGTGTAAAATTTTCTACAACTTTGTCCTGTACAGTTTTTTTCTATCTATGATAATAATAGAGATATATTGATTTCAAAAAATTGACACATTTTACTTTTTTCAAAATATCTAGTTACCCTTGACTTTTTCAAATAATTTGAAAGTGTCATTTTATTCGTCTTATAAAACTACACTTCTTTCCCCAATTAACCGTTTTTCTATCTCTTATAGTTTCCGAGATCCCCATAGAGAACATCGAAAAAAACTCACCCTGTATAATACGTATTACTGATAAAATTAAAAAAATGGTGATGTGCCCATCATGGTACTTTCCCCGGTGAAATCGGTCAAATGAGTTATTGAATGAACATTTAATAGCAAATAAAAGTTATTGAATCAAAATTTGAATTATTGCCTTTTAAAGTAAAAGTCAAATTTTTATTTTGTTATTCCTTACCTTAAAATGACAATACACATTTTCCCACACTATTTAATTTTTAGAACATTTCTTTTAATATTTGACGTTTTATTTGACAGAAAAATAATTATTTCAATAATTGAAGTCTACACAGCCAACAAAAAGAAGATTATAAAAATAATTGTTGATTTCTGAGAGAATTTATAGGGTCGACGAAATTCTTTCCCTTATAAAATGAGAACTGAAGGTCCTACAAAAAAAAGTTTTAACAAAAATATTTATTTTCTTATGGTTTACAACTTTTATTTGAAACATTTTTCTATCAAAATTAAAAAAATGAAAAATCGCTAAGAGTAAAGTTGTACTTAATGAGTTTTTATTCAACCCAAAAGCTTTTCAGTTTATTCCACTGTTGCAAAAAGCTTAGATCTCACGTTTGGGTTCAATCCGTTTAGCTGTCTAGGCGCTATCGCGGAAACACAGATACGCACACAGACATTTTTCAAAACTCGATGCTATGAACCTCAAAACGTTCATATTCATTGAAATTGGCGATTCGAACATTTTTACGATTACAATACTTTCCCTTGGACAGGGGTACGGGGAAAGTAAAAATATACTGTTTAGAAAAGTTGATAATAATTTGAGTTGATTATGTTACTTTTGCTTGTGTCGTCAACAATCTTTTGCAGGTGTGTCTTTTCCTGCAGAGAGACACGTTACTCGTAAGTCATATATTATAATTAATATTTTGGTACAATAATATTAGTAATTGGGTGTGATTATTGAAGTATGAATATTCGTTTAGTCTTTTGGACTTTTTGTTACTCTTAGACTATCTATATTATATTATTATTTAATTATCTGTGATTGCATGAATACGATTACTCTCGCTTTAGCTTCGCCTTATCGTCTTAGTCTATCTCTCTATAAAGACCAGGACCTAACTTATGGACCCGGACGTCTTCAGACGCCTTCTATTTGCAATCACGAGCACTATTCACGCGCACGTAACTAGCCTCACATACATGCCACCAACAAGCCGAGATCTTGATAATATTTACTGAATCGATGGTCGAGGCTTTTACGCTGCTGCTACAATTGTTTTATCAACATAGCGGCAGATGAGGAAAATTATGTTTTTTTGATTCCAGTATATTTAATATAATATGTTATTGCTGTGCAACAGTAAGTGTCCATTATGTAATTCAATATCTGGCGGGACACAGGCCCGAGAGGTAGTTGTTTTAATGTACATTTGTTTTAAAGTACTTTCGTGACGTAAGTCAAAAAGTTACATTAGCGAAATAAAAGATTGATTAATAATTAATTATTTTTATTTAATTTATTTTATATAACCATGGCAATGCGAATAACTTCTTTTTTTCTATAGTTATCTACAAATTCTAATTGTTGATGTATTGACAATAATTTTTTTATACCTAGAGTATACAGTATTTCCCTATATAAAAATATTATTCAATATCAAACAACTCGATAAAGAAATCACAGTGAAAATTACTATTGTCGTACGCGATTGAAAAAAGAAGGAACGAGATTAATGGGACATGGTGATTCCGGTAGCGTAGCCTATCAATCATTCAGGACGCGATGTGACAAACGAATTTCACGCATTATTGGCGACGGAAAGATGAAAAACATTATTCACCGTGTATCCGATGTAGCGCAACATCCACAACATCCACCCTATTTACAGTAGGAGGGGGATGTGAACCGAAAGTAATTACTCTGTTATTTCAGTAATAAGCACACAAAGATCCTTCATCGCATCGCAAATATTTCCAGTTATGAAAAATTCCGCCGTACAATTATCTTAATCCAATTACAGATATCCAGTGGAGAGAAAAGGGAGTATGGTGAAGGATTTTTCCCGTTTCTACTCCTCGTCTCGGGGTCATTGTTGTTGGTTATTAAAGGAGCCAACGGAGCGCGTCTCGGGGGATGCGGAGCAGGGCTACAGGGGAGTCTAGCGTACACACACGGGTACCTTTTAGCATCCCTTTTAACACGCTTTCACAATTATGGTGAAAGTAGGGCGCGGATTCACGGGGTCAATGGGTAAAGGCAGAGGTTAGGTCGGGGATTCACTTATTATTAAAAGCTCTCGTAGATTGGAAATTGGGATAATGTTGGATGGCTCTAACCTTTCCCCAAATGGATATTTTATGTAAAGAGGTGAACATCGAATATCGGGATTGTTAATTGAAATAAACGATGAGCGAAAAGGCAATTAAATAAATGTTTTATTATATTCAAATAATAAAAATAAAATGTATATGCTACACATTTTAGATTAATTAAATATAATAAGTTAATTATCAAATAACTCTATAATTTTAAGATTTATTTGATGATTAAAGTGATAATTCTCTAAAATAAAGCATACATATATTATTCTAATTAATCGATGGCTGAGGCCTTTACTTGGTGAAACTCCATTATACATTATTACAAAATAAAACAACAGTTTTTACTTTCCCCGGACCCCTGTCCAAGGGAAAGTATTGTGATCGCAAAAATTTTCGAATCGCCAATTTCAATAAATGTGCACGTTTTGAGGTCCCCTGAGTCCATTCCATCGAGTTTTGAAAAATGTCTGTGTGTGTGTCTGTGTGTTTCCGCGATAGCACATAAACGGCGGAATGGATGAAACCCAAACTTTAAATCTACGCTTTTTATAACAGTGGAATGATCTGAAAAGCTTTTGGTTAGAATCAAAACTCTCTAAGTGCAACTTTACTCTTAGCGATTTTTCATTTTTTAATTCGGATAGAAAAATGTTTCAAAAATCTTTGAAAATAAATAATTTCTGTTAAAAAACTTTTATTGTAGGACCTTTGGTTTTTATTTTATAAGCGGAAGAATTTCATCTACCTGATAAATCACCTTATAAATAAGCAATTATTTTAATGTTAGCATGAAAATTATTGAAATAATTATTTTAATGTCAAGTAAAATGTCGAAGTGCCGTCAAATTTAATATTCGCAAAATATTTAAAAAGGATGTGGAGACATTTTATCGTCATTTTAAGATAAGAAATAACACAATAAGTTATAAAATGCTTCCAAGAACTCGGCTTTAACTTTAAAAGACAACAATCCATTTTTTCAATCAATCATTTTTCCTTTTCTATTAAATTTTCAATCAGAAACTTATTTGACCGAATTCACCGGGGAAAGTACCATGATGGACACATCACCATTTTTTTAATTTCACAAAATTTGTTGTAGAGACACTTTTTCGCCAACACAGTGGCATCATCAGACAGATGATTAAATCTTAATATAAAATTTAATGACCTGTATGATGATGCCACTGTGTTTATTGTAGCTGTGTCTCTACAATAAATTTTGTCTAACTTAAAACACTTGTTTTATTTACAAATAGTATATAATATTTTAGTTAAAAATATAACGTTAATTCTATAAATTGATAAAATCAACTCAGGCCAACGACCCATCAGAAATTTCAACACTTTCCAAAACTCATTACAAACGCAAATACATCAACGTCCATTTATTTACATCTTGTTATCGCCTTTCCTGAACAAAAGAACGGAAAAAATAGACCAGCCAGAATTTCCGACCGTGCCCAGTATTGGAACGCACCTTTCATAGATCCTATCTGACCTTATTTACACCCCGAGAGCACCGGATAATTACCACCTGTGTGGTGTGCGGACGTTTTCGAGCTTATCAGCTAATTTCTCGCCATTCTCTAGGCGGGTGTGATACAGAGGGAGCAAAAGCGGTGTTAATTAAGGGCGCGGGTGCATTTATACATCGAGCTCTGATTGGAACTCGATTGAAACGTCTGGCCTGTAGGAACGTGTCGGTTTTCAAGGGTTGCGACGAAATGTAGAATTGGATTTCATTGAGTGGCCTTCATCAAAGTATACAAACGCTAATATATTTGGAATCAATGTGACCATATAACTAGATTAACAAGTAGTAAAACTAAATCTGAGCAATTGTCTTTTATTTGGCGACTATATTAAATAATAATCTAACAGTTAAATATAATCTAACAGTTAAACGAAGTCAAACAATATTTTATTTATGATTACATATATACAATATACTAAATACTTAGTTAATGTTAATGAAATATACACTTTTTTTAATTTGTAAATTTTTTAATGCTTTGTTGTTATTCAATAAATTAATATATATTTACTAAAGGTTTCATAATTTTGTATTATAATAGTATCAATAATTTTATATAAATATAAAATTTTAAAATAAACACTTAACTTTTTTATACCAGTTTTTATACAAAAGTTAAGTGTTTTCTTTGTTTTTTTTTTTGAAAATGTACCACAAAGTGATCGCCTCCAAGACCCAAGAACAAATCTGAAACATGTCAAGATATGATTGTTTCAGTCTTAAACGTACATAAACAATAATAATCTAAATAAATATACAAAGATAAATGTGCCAAAAAATATCACAAAAATTAGGTTATGTAAGTGCAAATAAAATTAATCAAAAATTTAAAGAGGTGTATAAATAATGACCAACATAAAAAACTTTGTAAAAATATTAAAATAGATAATATATTAAAAACATTGAAAATATAAATAATATATGTGTGTATGTGCGGTATATTACTCGGCTAATTAAATAAGCTACTTTTACCTAAATTATTTAGAAATTGTGCATAAGAAATAGTAAATAGAAAAAAAATGTTCTCTAATGATAGAGATATAGCATATCGCATAACATGGTTAAAATGACTGTACAAACCATTTTTAGTGGGATGAAAGGGTAGCTGAAAAACTATTCCGTATCTTAAATGAATATTCATGTTGCAGATCAAGAATAGATAGCATCACAGAATTGCTGAAATTCAAACCACATAGAATGACAAAACTACTGATGCGTAATGCAAATGCGGTAATGCGTACTAAAGATAAGTACAACAACTTAACTGTTGGGTCTTTAAATGTATTACAAAAGCAATGGATAAATCCAAGTCTAGGAACAGTTAAACAAAAAACAAACATTTTCAATATCTTTGCAACATTTTTCAAATGCCATAAAACACACGCTTTTACCCCACTCCTGTGGGTGAGGTGTATGGCAAATATTAATTTTTCTTCTAAACCATCAACCTCATGGTTTTTATTCGAATCACTTTATTCTTGATAAATGGCGTTGTAAGTTGAAAATAATTTCTTTCTAAATATTGAAACAATAATATGGTAAAGTGTTCCTTCGAAAGGGCGAAATAGTGCGTTTTATATTGTTTGGTAGAGATTTTAAAAATATTGAACACATATTTTTTTTGTTTTTCGATTGAAAAACACCCCTATATATGAAATATGATTTTTAAAATTCAATTTAAGTAAAACAAATTTTTATCGCACGTAAATGTCTTCAACATTATATTTTCCCCGGATCTCTGTTCAAGAGAAAGTATTGTAATCGTAAACATTTTCTAATCGCCAATTTCAACGGATATATACGTTTTGATGTCCCTTTTTAAAAATGTCTGTGTGTTTCCGCGATAAACGTTGTCTCTAAGTTTTTTATAACAGTTGTGAGATCTGAAAAACTTTTGGTTAGAACAAAAACTCTTTAAGTGCAACTTTACTCTTAGCGATTACTATTTTTTATTCGGATATAACAATGCTTCAAAAGAAAATTTTAGATCTTAAAAATATTAAATACTTTCTATTATATAACTTTTTATCCTAAGAACTTTAGTTTTCATGTTATAAGCGGAAGAGTTTCGGCTGCCTGATAAAAATAAACAATTATTTTAATCATAATAAATTAAAGACGACGCAAGCGCCATCTTTTGCCAAATTTCAAGTGGCATCGTCAACGATTTGGGTCTACAAGGTAGACGACCGAGAATCATTGTTTCGTCCATTAAAGGAAGGCGAACTTGTCCTGTTTGTGAGAATTTATTATGATTAATATCGGGTATATAACCACAATATAATTTCCGTTCAGTCGCCTTCATCATTGCACATGGAACACACTAGTCTGATGATGTTCGAAAAACCGAAATGGCCATCACTAGTTATCCATACGCTAGATGAATGATGGCTGAACATTTCATTAAATGTGAATCATTTTTATGTTAAATAAAACTGAAATAATCTTTGATGGACGCCTATAAATATGTTTTAAAAATGATATATGGTGTGGGAAAATTTCTAAAGTCCTTGTAAGGTAAGAAATAACAAAAATATTCTTCTAAATATTTGGCTTTAATTTTAAAAGATGACAATTCATATTTTCATTTAATAATTTTTCATTTACTATTCAATGTTTATTCAAAACTCATTTGACTGAATTCACCGAAGAAAGTACCATGATTGACCCATCACTGTTTTTTTTTTTTCGAAATTCAAATGTAAATTATTCCCCTCAAACCACGATGCGATGCTATCTAAATCTTTCTGAAGTAGTTGTTGGTCTTCAAAATAACGTATTCTTAAAAATAATTTTATGTCGGCGCATAAATAAAAATATACATAAGAGCTCACAGTGTAAGCTCTGTGGTACTCCAGAGTTTACACTTATCCTGTTCGAAATTTAACGACCAATACGCGCTTTTTGCGATCTGTTAACCAGAGAACTCAATAAAATATGTTAAACTTTATTAAACGCCTGGTAGAAGTCCGGGTAAAAGGAGTTATCTTTATATGTGATTAATTTCTCACTTAACACTTGGTGAGACATTTTTGAAGGTTCAAAAATACAGAATAAAACACTTAGTTTATTTCACTTAACTTGATAACCATATTCCAAAGCATTCAAAAATTTTAACGAATCAGGTTCGTCAGTCGCGCTCCGTCACTGAACCATAATTTTTTAATTTCGTTTCAACGATATTTTTCGTTTTGACTGACGTGAACCTAGTACAACTAACTGCTACGGTATGTATATATTGTTCCTTTTTTCTCGTTCCAAATTAGTACCATAACAACAAAATCGTTCTCCGAACACTCTATCACAAATGTATAATAGAAAAAACAATAACTGAATGTAATAAACAAAACTGACGGGTAGATGCGACTGGACGGTGCGGCGCGTGGCGTCGGTTTTGATCCGAGCCAGGAATGAAATGTGACTTGACTAAAGTGTGTGAATAGACCTTTAAACATCATATTCCGTAAATTCAATACTTTTTAGCGGCAATTTAGTTACATACCACATCTAATATGAAATGAAAACTTAGTTTACACAATATTTCAAAAGTAGAATTAACAGACTTTATAGACATTAGAAAACACTGGATGCAATAAAACATTTCTCTTGTTGGGAACGTGGTTAGTTGAAACAAATTCCGAAAATTGAAAATTTTGTCTAGAACATAAGCCAAAACACAATTATTATTAGCGTTTAATATATATTTTTTTGCAATGTTCCTCAAATTGTATTCGACAAATGGTAGTCGCTACAAAAACAGAAATAACATTCGGATCTTGATTTACACATAGCATCAACTTCATGGCATTTACCACATAGTGCGGAGAATGTAATGCAGATGGAATATATGTCGATCCTATTATAAAGTTATCCAATAGTTTTATAAAGGTATATTTGACAGAATCAACACAACTTATTAACGCATTCCTAACATAACACCTTTGATTTTTTCGCAATTATAACTTGTCTCTTATGTAAATATCATAATCCATAGTTCACCATTCAGAATTAAGAATGTTTATCTAATCATGTTTTCACTAATACGACAATATCATAAACACAAACTCTTACATTTAAAGGAAATAAATTAATTTTGTCCTTAATTTTTATTAAACTAGATATATTTCGGAAACTATATATTAATAAATCTATTAAATGGCCGATTTGAATGAAAAACTAAGAAATAGAAAAATTGTAACTGTTAGTTATCTGCATCAAGATTCTTTATCTTAAATTCTAGAAGAAAAGCAATCAAGTATTTTATGCACATTAAAATTATTTTTTGTTTTATTAATTTTAAAAGACAAATTTTCTAGTTATACAATCAAAATAATTTTTTTGAGCGATCTATAAGCAATTTAAGAAGAAACGATTCGTAAATGCAAGAATTCAGATGAATTAAAAGATAAGCGCGTGACTTAATAAATATTGATTTTGAGTAAACAATGAAATATAGTAGTAACGCAAGCGCCATTTATTGCATAATTTCAAGTGGCATCATCAACAATTTGTTTCTAAAAGGCAGACGATGTAAAATCGTTATCTATTATCGTTCATATCAGGTTATATAACTACAACACAATGAAGTATAATATATTTGATATACTTATTTTTTACTATGAACCAATTAAGTATTAATTAGCTTTCAGTATCAATATACAGTGCATTTTTTTTATCCAGGCCTCATAGGGATTTACATAGGAAAATCTTTTCGTCGTGTTAATGGTTTTTCTATGGTATGGATTTTGATCAAATTAAGCACACATTTAAATTAGAGTAATTTGTGCAAAGTTCAGCAGTTTTTAAATTATTTTAAATGCATTTAATGTTTTATATAGTGATTTAAAATAATGATAATTTTAAATATTTTCTTAAATAATAGGCTTAGTTCTCTGACATCTACTGAAGTTGTCAAAGTATTCTAGTTTATTGTACATCTTTTATTGCAAGAATGTTGATCACGGTGTAGACCAAGATAATATTTAAATAGTGATGGATTACACAAAAGAGCTTATTTTGAAAAGATATTAAGGTTTAGTTAATTATTTCAAATTAGTTTTCAATATTCAATAAACTTTAATTAATTAACTTAAACTAGGCAATACAATAACTTAAAAAAAACCATAACATTAAAGTAAATGTTCAAACTGTTGCCCATTAGCAGCTAAACAATGACCTAGCCTATCTTTAAAATGTCTTTTCACATTTTGAAGCTGCCGGAGAGTTATTTTAGTAGATTCTTCGAAAATTCTTCCTTTTAATTCTTCTAAATCCTTTGGTCTGCTACGGATATCGTCAAAAACATTGCTTGCCAAATAACCCCAGTAAAAGAAGTCGAGCGGTGTTAAATCGGGACTCCTTGCTGGCCATTTCAGAGGTCCAAATCGCCCAATCCATCCATGCGGAAATTGAGTATGTAAATACTCAGTAATTTGTCGCGTGCTATGTGGAAACACACCGTCGTGCTGGAAAATTATTTCACCATTTACTGGCACTTGTTCAATGGCAGGAAACATATTTTCCATCAATAATCTTTGATATTTTTCATTATTTAGCGATCCCTCTATAAAAAATGGACCTATAATATGGTTACCTACCATTCCTGCCCATACGTTGATCTTTTGTGGCCATTGTGTGTATGTGGTTTGGAAGAAATATGGATATTTTCTAGACCATAATCTTATGTTTTGATTATTTACTGACCCATTCAATATGAAAGTTTTTTTATCAGTAAAAAGAATTCTATTCATTACATTTAGATTTTCATTAATTTTATTAATCCAATACTCGCAGAATTCCTTTCTCGGAAAATAATCACTTTCTAACAGATGGTGGCTATTGTGAATTTTATAACTTCAAAGCTTGGTAGCAACTGCTTTGTGTAACTTGAAATTGGCTGGATAATTTTGTTACACTTATTAATGGATTTTCTTCAATTGCCAAACACACATTTTCCCTCAAGTCTTCTGTCACAACCCGATTTGTACGTTTTCTTCCTCCACAACCAAATTTAACAAAGTTGTAATATTTTAGAATTGTTTTCTCATTTGGAATTGGCCGTCCTGGATACTCCACGGAGAAATGATCACGTACTTGTCTACTTAGGTGGTATAAACCGACATTCTTTCAATAAAAGGAGTACAATAAATTGGAACACTTTGACAATTGCGATTGATGTCAGTGTACTAAGCCTACTATTTAAAAAAATATTCAAAATTATTATCATTTAAAATCAATTTTAAAAACATAAAACGCATTTAAAATAGTTTAAAAACTACGGAATTTTGTACTCCAAATTAAATGTGTGTTTAATTTGATCAAAATCCATACCATAGAAAAACCATTAACACGACGAAAAGATTTTCCTATGTAAATCCCTATGAGGCCTAGATAAAAAAAATGCACTGTATGTGTGAAATTCCTTTTAAAAAAATAACGTTAATCGTAAAATAGATGATATTACACAGCCAAACTGTTCTAGATTGGATCATTGGAGACGTTTGTAGCCTTGAAGTGGCAGACTAAAATAAAATTTATTAAATGTTAATATATATTTTCAGTTGAGGTACATCTTTAAGATTTAATCTATAGATACTAGATTGATCAATAAATATCAAACAAACTAGTGATATAAGCGAGGAATTGAGAAGATATAAGTTTTGATTGTTTAAACTTGAGATTAATTTTATTATTAAATTGTGAAATACTGGTATTCTGTGAAATAACTAGACATTTAAGGAAATAATGTACAACTTTAGTAAACTTGCACTAAATGTTTTTCTATTTTAAACTTAGACTAGTTATTTTAATGCGTAGTTACTTTATAGAATTTAATTATTTTCCTGTATAATTTAGTGTTTCGATAACTGGTGTTGGCCATTTTGATCTTTCTGACTTTTTGATATCAGTGAGTTTCAAGTACATTGATGGGCTCCATCAATAGATGTTATATTTATAAATATTCACATGAATCGATTGTTTAATAAATCTATAGAATGGAAGATTTGAATGAAAAATTATGAAATAGAAAAAATAACATAATTCGTACTATTTAGGAATTTTTTACACCATTTATCTCATGAAAGATTATAGTTTATTAAATTATTTATTTCTTTACATGTGGGAAGTTGGAATTATATTAAATGATTAGTTATAATCCATGAAATAGCTAAATGACACATCTAGGCCGCAATAATTTATATGTTGTATATACCACCATTATGAACAATATAAAATTATGAAGAGCATACAAAATTTGAATAAATAAAATTTCTTAAACCATTCAAACTTGTTAAGAGAAATATTGACAAAGTTATTATCATCCATGCACTACCACATTTATAAAAAAACTTTATATTATGAAATTTCTGCGTCTGTTTGATTTAAGTAATTTGATAATTAGTGATAATACGATGCATTAATTATGTCTATTAATTAGAATAAAAATGTTTTCATTCACCTAATGAATTAAAGTATATCTATATAGTGTAAAAGGGTTCTTTTTCATTACGCCGATCGCTCCCTGATATTCCAGACTCTCCATTTCACGGTGAAACTTTTTTAATTGTAAAGTTGTGTACGGTAAAGTTCCCATCACGGAGATCTTCGGACTTTCTGCGGTAGTACCGCACTGCCGCTCCCCCACCCGGCGTCCCAGCCGAGCACTTTAATAATATGGTCCGTTGTCTCTGCGGCCGTATATTTGATATAAACCCCCTCATCCAGCGGCTCCTATCTTTCTATCCCGAATGTGTGTGTGTGCGGTTTTGTCCCGGCATACCGTACGAGGGGCTCGAATTTAATTCAAATGTCAAGTCGGCCGATGTCCGGATATTACATCGGAAAGGGCCGCCCCCTTCAACCCCTCAGCTTGTGCGACTATACGGCCAACAGTGAATATTGTGAAACAGATAGATGAACTTTAATTTCCTTGTTGTGTGTGTAAGTTGATATATTTGTATTTATTTATTCAAATATATATATGTCAAATGTTAATAATGTTTCTGTCAAAAATATAAAAAGATAATTACAGTTAATATTACTTTACAATACATTTTTTCCCCTCCTTTCACGGATTATCGACTCCTAGGTCTTTCTGCCCTATGCTATAACTTATTTACGTGTTAATTTTAAGATGGAAAAGTTTAGTAAAAGAAGGATTTTATTATGTGTGTTTTTTCTATATTTTTGCGTATTTTGAGGTCTCTTCAGATGCTGATTTATATTAAAATGTTGATAGTCTGACAAAAACGAAGTCTACTTTTATTCGGATAATTTGGGTAATTAAAAATTCGGTAATTGAAGTCTCCACAGCAAAAAAAGAATATAAAAATAATTGTTTATTTCTAAGAGAATTTATAAGGCAGATGAAATTCTTCCGCTTATAAAATTCTTCCTACAATATTTTTTTTTTAACAAAAACCATATACTTTTTGATGATCTACAAATTTTATTTGAAATAATTTTTTATTCGAAATAAAAAAGAAAAATCGCTAAGAGTTAAGTTGCACTTAATGAGTTTTGATTTTAACCAAAAAGCTTTTCAGATCATTCTACAGTTATAAAAAGCTTAGATGTAATGTTTAGATTTAGTCCATTTATACGTTTATGTGGTATCGCGAAAACACACAGACACACACAGACATTTTTCAAAACTCGATGGAATGGACTCATAGAACCTCAAAACGTACAAATTTGTTGAAATTGGCGGTTCGAAAATTTTTACGATCACAATACTTTCCCTTAGACAGGGGTCCGGGGAAAGTAATAACTTATTAAATATACTTGAATTATTTCCAATTAACAAAAAAGACAGCTGTGTCTATATTTGTCATTCATAATTCTTTTGATAATTAGTTTTATAAGAGTAAAAAGCTCTATGAATAATTGTATAGGCCCTAAAAGATAATGCCATAGAAAGGGCTGTGAAAGGCTATAAGACATGAGCGATATTCTTAAAGACGGAATAGCTACTTGATGTTAGTTAAGAACATATTTTGTCTATATAAGTACAAAACAATGTTTTGACTAGTGAGAATAAGAATGCCTAAAATCGGCTGAATAAAACAAATGTGAAAGATACCATGTGTCTCAATTTGAATCGATAATAATTCAAATTGCCCCTATATTTTTATAATTTAAATCCAAAGCCATGTCTTTTAAAATGCCATACCATCAAAGAAATTCACGCTGTAATACCTTTATGATTTATTGGTGTGCTCGTGACATGTATCAACAAAAAAGTCAGTGGATATATTTATATATAAAATCAGTTCCACTAGATGTGACTTAGATTTTTAACGAAAATGATTTCCCATCTGGCGGAGTCGATAGCACTGGAGGCACCCCTTATGTACACATGCACACAGCGTTTCCGTAAATAACGGGCGGCGAGCCTGTGTCACCAATAACTTATCGATTCCAGCTACAAACTAACTCCCCTCCTACATCCATTATACGCCATCCACTTTCTTCGTCTTCATATTATTCTTTTACCAACACAATTTTATTATTTATAACAGATTACGTTTACTTTGTAAATATTTCCCTTACCGAAATTATATATATTTATGAATGACAAATACATAAATGAAAATGATATATGAATAAATGATTAAACGTAAACACAGATTAATTGGAATAACATCAAATTCTCATTTTTAAATTCTCCATTTTTAAAAGAATTTAAATGTAATTATTTTAAATTTTCTTGAAAATGGGCTAATAACCTGAAACTAATGGACAAATTTAAAGGTATTAATTTTTAACTGTGTTTAAAATTCTACGCAATATTCAATTTTTGATTGTCCTTGATAAATGGTGAATATTCCGGGATGTTTCATGCTTTTCAGAAATTATATAATAAATACAACACATATCGAGGCACATTTTCTATTTTTTATCCAAAAAAAAATTACGTTCAAACATTTTATTTTGATAAATTATTATAAAGTGTTCTTCTTATAATATATTTTTTAAGAAAATTTATAAAAGTTCATGTGGTTACTGTTAGCTCTTGCGCGCGCCCCACCTCGGTAACAACCGGGGGTGAGTCGTACCCTCAAACCGATAAGAAAATTTAGATCTAAAGTAGTTTCACTTGGTACCACGGTGTATATTTTTAAATAAAGTGTACTTGTTGAACAACAACTCTTTGGTACCACTATTTTATATTTTTAATCTTCTTTATGTTGGGTATTGGTTGTGGAGACTTTAAATATTTAAATAAATACTTATTTTTTATTGAACTAAATATATTTCAGAAAATATGTTTTTTTTAAACTTCACTAATGCAGATGGAAACATAGTTTCCGAAATATATTTAGTTTAATAAAAAATAATTAGAAGAAAGGACAACTATTTTTATTTAAATATTTTATATTTATCCATTTTTAAAATACGAATTAAATATTATTTTACATATGCAAAGTATTAAAGAGGTTCATTTTTCGAAAATTGTAGTTGGCGACTACATAATATTTACTTAATTTTCTTAAACGAATATTATAAGAAGAACATATTATTCGTTAAAAACTTACTTCATCAATAATTACAATACATTATTTCTTATAATTATTTGTATAATATCATTTATCAAAATAAAATATTTTAACATAAATTATTTTTACATAAAATACACAAAATGTGCCTCGATATATGTTGTATTTATTTTATAATTTCAGAAAAGCATAAACATCCCGACGCATTCACCATTTATCAAAGACAAGCAAGGAAGTGGATATTGCTTAGAATCCGGCAACTGCAGCTTAGGAAAAGCTTGTGATCAATAAGTGTGTGCATATTTTGGTTTCAAAAAATGTTTACGATGATCGATGGTGACATTCCAGTGCAGCGACGAATTAAGATAGTCGCATTGGCGGCAGCGAATGCAGGGCGGATTGTTATCGCTGCGCTCGCGTTCATCCACCCCCTACCATCCGTCCGAATTCGAATATTACATAAATACAGGTCTATGATTGATGACTCAGTTAAGCATAAATAATGGCGCGCCTCTCCGATGACAGTTATCATGTCTAGATGAACGGTGATGAATGTTTGCCGAGCGCAGTTCGCAAGAACTAACATCCCTCCCAGACGAAACGCGACGATAAACGATCATCGTATTCAAATCGCTCAGCGATTTAAAATATTTATTTCCGATGATATCAGAAATGCTTCTGTATAGAAATATAGCGACTAGAATTTACGAACCTGTATGGCAATTTATGTTAAAGTTGTTATTAATATAATTTTATTTATTTGATAAGGTTATTGTAAAAATTGAAGTATATTGTGAATGTGAAAAAGACGTATGCAGAAAATTTATGGTTTATTGGGGGATTTAATAATGCAAGCTGTCGTGTTTGCACAGTTAATGTTTTGACACGTGCGGGGATTTGTATTGAGCAAAATTCCATTCTCCCCCAACGCTTCTCGGGGAGCGAGTGAATAGTTAAAAGTCCAAAGGAGCGATAAGAAAATTCCCTTATCCGAAACAATGCAGCGTCCCCTCTATAAATCCCCGATATTATTACTCCCCACTTCCAGAGATTTTCACAGTGGGTATATTCGAGTGGCGTGTAACCGAACAACTGTTAGAGGGCTAGACCCACATACACACACGCACAATCACCCATACAGACACACGTATGTATGCCGCTATACCTAAAACGTATATACACGCATAGTAAACACATACAGGACAGAGCGTTTTTTTTTTTTTTTTTGGTAGGGGTGGGGGTGTAGGGGAAGAAAAGATCAAGCGTCTGGAAAATTGGGACACACTTACGGCAACGTGATGCACTCACGTTGAGCGTACATATATGAACCCGATCGGGGTTTGGACCTTTATTACCGACCCTCGGTTTCGCCCCTTTCTTGGTTTTCATCTGTTATTCAAAACAATGTAATAATAATAATAAAAAAACGCCAGGAAAGAAAAAGTTTTGCGCCTTTTTAAGTCGGGATTAACGGGATTTAATTTGTGTTCCGTGGAGCTAAACCTGATTATGCCCGACGTTGTAAAAATTTGTCTGGGAGGAAACTTGGCGGCGCTCTTGAATTATTAAATTAAAGGATAACACGGATTGCGGTTCGATATGACCGCAAAGTTTCCCTCTGACCGTCGTTTCAATAACCAATTATAGGTGAAATTCGAGTTGTATGCTCTTTCTCATAAACCCATGTCCTACATATTACGCCCCAGATATTATATACAACGCGTCGTATTTCAAACAACCCCCGGGGTTGAATGACACTTTCCACTTATGCATTATTCGCGAATGTTTTTCATATTCAAATGAAGAGGCGTTTTACAAAACGCGCGCACTTTTTCATAAGTTACGAGAGGATGTGAACGCTATTTATCACGGACACCCTGCGGTTAGTTCCTAGTTTTTTTTTCTCACTTTCATCCCGTTGATTTACATGCGTCATAATCGATTCTCCCCGCATCGAGAAAGAGCGCTGATTAAAGCGATGCCATGATATAGCATCGGGGATTAATGTCTTTTATTGAAGAACGCTTCATTAGCTAATTTCTTTTATGTCTCAGCTTCCCCCATTGGGGAAGGGAGAGAGCGGAGACAGGGATCGTAATAATTCGGTTTCTATGTCGGAATTAATTTATTAAGCTCCGCTGTATGTTTGTAATGTAAACTTGGTATTATGTAATATGTTAATTAACAGGGTTTATAATTTGCATTGCAGTGCTACTATTACTGCGAGATCAAACGTGAATTCTAAATGTGCCGAATTCTCCAAGTTTTCCTAAGAGAAACAATGTGATAAATTTAAACATTTAATAATTCGAACATGTTATTTGTATATAGCATATATTAATCATATCAAGTAACATATAAAATAATAGTAATAATGAATAAATTAGATTTAAAACGTTTTTATACAAAAGCTGTGATAATCTTTAATTAGTATGATTCGTTGATTAATTTGGATAAAAAATTCAAAATACAAATATATAGAATTCTTCTTAAATTATGTACAAATTGATTATTTTAATAATCGAAAATTTATATTCGAATGCTATAAATAATTGATTATTTTTCGAATCGTATATTCTGAATGATTATACTTCACATTTTAATTCAAACCATTGTGATTCTATTGCTCATTAGTGTCATGATACGAACACAATAATCACATTAATTTATTTATTTTTTTCAATAATATTAAATGTGTAATTGTATTAAAAAAAATATCACCCATAATTTTCTATAAATAACGAAAAACTGGAGAATATCAATGAAGAAGATAATAATAGTTTTGCAAATAAATTTTATAATTTTTTAAATGCATTAGATTTAAGAGGAAAATTATAAAAAAGCTTTAAGGATTCATAAAATGCATTTTTTTTTTTCTAAAAAAATCAACTCTTACAAAATTAAAAAAAAACATTTTTATAACTAAAAACAAACGGAAATGATGTTTTTCCATACAAAATAAATGATCGAAGTTTTTTTATAGTATCAAATAATTAATATAATACACATACATCTTAAACTATTAATGAAATTTTCACTTTTTTTATATATTAAATATGTATTATATTAATTGTAAGTTATGTTTACTTTGTCAAATATTTTTAAACAATAAACAAAAGTCTGACATTTTTTTCATTTTTTTAATGCATGGAATTTTAAAATATTCAATGGAAAAAGTAGATTTGTGCAAAATTAGAAAATCTTAGAATAACTTCAAATTATACCAATATATTTATGATGATTGTGAGCATCAACTGTATAAATTTAAGAAACGTGGAGTAAATAGTTTTTGAACTGCCGGCTTATAAATTAGTCCTTTGAAAAGTAAAATAAAAAACTGCTCAATTTTGATTATTTGTAGACGAGCTCATTACACCATTATAAATGACAAGTAGAGCAATCCATTTCAGATCCAATGCTTTAAGTATTAACATTCTATTTCATATCTCTGAGCAGTTATCTTAGTATAATAGATGGCGCTCGGCTTTCTTAAACCGTTTCCATAATACTCTATATAAATATGACTCATTTAAAATTTTTCCTAAACGCCTGGAAATATTTTTTGTAACATCATCAAAAAATTTCACGTTTTTAATTCAGTTTTTTTTCGAAATACTTCAATTTAAATTAAAATGTTCCCAATAAATAGGAGCACCAACTCTATATATTTAAACAATAATGAACAAACAGTTTTCGTACAGCAGGAAGTAAATTGCGGTTCTGAAATAATGAGCAAAAAATGTCAAAATTTGGATTTTTTTTGTCATCTGTAGAAACCTAATTAATTTAAAGTTAAATCCTTTCCTCTAATCCTTTAAGTTCAAATAATTCATCGTATCTGTGAAGAAAGTTATCTTCTTTTTTTTTTCAAAGGATCGATCGTTTAAACAATTTCCATAAGAGTTCATATTAATATGGCTCATCAATGTAAGTGGCATTAATGAAACGATTTTTTTAGTAAAGGTTGTTTCTAACGTCATTAAGAGTATTTGCGATTTTTTTATTTATTTTGGCGAATTTTTTTAGTGATACCCCTACCCCTCTTCCGATCTCTCCTCTTTCAACACTCTCCACATTTTCATTTATTTATTATTTTTTTCTTAAGTTAATTTATTTATTCCAAATTATTACAAATATAACATCAGAGTTTATTGTTAAATTTGATTAGCCTAATTTTATTTGAGAAATACCTAAATTATTTTAGTGAATTTTTTTGTTGGATTTATGTTTCATATTTAAAGTGATGTAGTTATACATTTATAAAGCAAATAAATAGTTTATAATTGTTTATAATTTACAGATTGTAAATGTAAAGTGACGTCATTTTACTCTGGGGTTAGGATCTATGGAAATGTGGTTAATCAATTAAGTTTTTTCTAAACAGAATTTTATAATACGTATTTAGTTAACTATTTTTATTTAAATTTAAATTTTAATTAACTTTAATTATAAGTAATTTAGTTTTAATATATCAATATGTTCAAGTATTCATAATGATTTATATTCATGTTAATTTTCTTACTTTTAAATTAATTCAATTGTTAATTTTAGTTTAAATACTTAAATTTTAATTATCTTTTTTACCTTTTCTTGGTTAAGGCGGGAAGAAATATTTAATTACTTCTAAAATAAAACCAACTGTTTTTTTTATAATTAACTTAGAACCACAACCTTTGTTTACCTTTAAACAGAAGAGCTGCCGTACGTGGGTTATAACTTTATCCAAGAGTTTTAGAGTATAACAAAACAAAAATCGGTAGACTGAATAAATAATGATTAATCACGAGTATAAGTTCAAATGAATATGGCCGAATCTTAATCTTTTTAAATTCTTATAATTTATGTTTTAATAAAAACACTGGTTCACTTTATTTGTATAACTTTAAATTTATTTTAGTGAGTATAGTTTAAACAAATTTAACTTAATAATTATCAAACTAAGATTCAAAATTAATATCATAAAATGTATATATAAAAAATCTTTACTCAGGCAAAATTTTAACACAAAAAATTAATTTTAAAATTAATGAAAATCGTCCAAGCCAGTGGTGTTCACATATTTTAGTATGGTGGCAAAGTTGAATTATAAAACTAATCTCACGAAAACTCTTTAGTAAAGAAAAGTAATAATAAAGTCCGGAGGAATCATGAAGATGTTGGAAAATATCGATACACGATGGGAACCCGATTTACTTCCTTTGATTTCCTCGTACGATTCTGCCTGGTGTCAATATTTATTTAAAAAAATAATAATACAGTTTTCTAGAGTATTTTTTTTTTGAAAAATATGTATTCATCTCGCTGTTCCATAACTGTTATTTGTTTATAATTTACAAGTGTAGATAATTCCATTTCAGAGAGTTGCGATGTAAAAAAAAAACTACAGTAAAATTGATACGTGTTAAAAATGTCGGGGCACTCTTGTGGAATGTTTATGGCATCTTTTTTTAATACAACTGATCTATAGTCTATTTTTTAAGATTACAAGCAGGGAAGAATAGGGCAAATTTGACGTTGTTCAGTAATTATTATTTTCTCTGTCTTTATTTTGTCTAGTGGTCCCTGTCATTTTGCTCGTCGGCACAAGCGGCGTAGGATTATTAAGTTTAATATTGGAGTACTATGTCTAAAATCAATCTAAATCTAAATGATTGATAATAAATTAAAGTGTATCACTTAACAGTAATGTTAAATTCCTAGAAAATATGAGCCAGAAGGCCAGATGTGCCAGCCTCCGCCATTACAGTCTCATTTAATATTCCTTTAATTCTATAATTATACAATGAGTAAAAACGCCTGTTCATCGAGTGAAGTTATTAAAAATACGCATGGAAAAATTATTGGAATTTATTCTATGCTTTTCCCGTGCGGTGTGTTATATTCCACTCGATTTGAATTTCGCGCCAATATTTGTCACCAGATTTACCTATTTTAATGGTGTAAATCAGTGTTCTGGTTATTGTAATCTTAAAAAAGAGTATATGCTATTGTCATAGGTTTTTCGGTCAATATTAACTAATTATTTTGATTTTTGTAATTGTAAATATTAAGATCTAGAAGCAGTTGAGGTATACTAATAGTAGGAAATATTTAAATAATAAATAAACAGATTTTAATCAAGACAGAATATCATTGAATTACAAAACAACGGTATATGTTGGTCCGGTTCGTGTATTGCAGCAGAAAATGAGAAGATGAAAGCAAAAGGGCCCAGGATTCATGTCCCATATCGCTGATTGGATTTTTTTCCCGGACAGTCCGGCTATAAAAATATTATTCGCCCGCTCCGTGAAAAGGTGTACGCGTCCGGAGGGATCACAAAGGGATCGGAGACGTTAAAAAACATCGATACACGATGGGAACCGGCTTTACTTCTTTTGATCCTCTCGTACGATTCTCCGTGAATTTTCTCCTCCGTTCTGATATAGACCCGGACCGCACGTGTCGCTCTCAGAAATGATCCGAAATCGATTACCAAATAATAAAAACAAACAAACGGAAAAGAAAGAAAAAAGTACATTTATTTTTATCAAAGCACAGCAAATATAAATATAATTTGGTTGGTATATATATATATAATTTTTTGATTGGTATTCTTATTCATTTTAATATTAATTAAACGAAGGCTTGATAATTAGTGTTTATTTACAATACATATATGTAACATCGACACAGAATGTAAAGAACTTGCAAAAATAAAAGAATGGTACAAATTGATAAAAGAAAGAACTGAAGAATGAAGAAAAACAACTTCGACATTTCGAATCACGAAGAAAGTTTATAATAATATGTAGCATATTGTGAAATGGTTAGCTAACGTTATTGTCAAAGTCTGTATCATTTGTTGAAATCAAAAATAGTAGAAGTAGGAAATTTTTATTTTGGAGAAATTTATTATTTACTTTTAACTTGATCATTCTTAATAATTTTTTTAGCAAGCTACTGTAACTTTAAATATTTTCGTAAATTGTTGCATTATGTAATCATTTATGGTACAACAGCAAATGTTCATTGCGTGGTTCAATATCTGGCGTGGTATTTGCGTGGGAAGTAGTTGTTTCAATGAATGTTAGAATAGAATTCAATTACATTTTACAAATACATATATACAAAATACACCATAAAAACTAGGTTTAAACGAAAAAAAAAACTGTTATTAAGGTTCTATTTGACACAATAATTAATATATCGAGTTGAATAATATACATTTCCGAATATTAACCTATTCTTTATAAAAAAATAAACGTTCATAAATATATAGGCCACAAAAAATCAATATGTTTTCTTTCCTAAAAATTCCTCTACAGCTTGTATTAATTTTTTGTTTCAGTAATATTCTAATTGCCCTTTTTTGATTATTACTGCCACCTCAAAATATCAGACCATAGCTTAAGCGGGATTCAATATTTGAGAAGTAAAATAATTTTCCAATATTATAATTTACGTTATTCATTAATACCCGGAGACCGTAACAAGCTCCACTTAATTTATTGCAGACAAATTCCACATGTAAGTCGTGTAAATTTGTTTATATCTGTTTATGTGTTTCTGTTATTAATAGGTTATTGTATTTTATAGCTCTCTTTTGTATAAGTAAATGAATTTCTTTTTACAAATTGACATTGTTTTGTATAAAAAAGGAAATTCTTACTTTTTTTGAAGGCTTCTGTTTGGAATACCATTTTTCTTTTCCTGTTCATTTTGTTTTCGAATCTGAAAACTATTGTGAAAGTGGTTTAAAAACATATTTATGAATAAATCATATTTTGTATCTAAACAGTCTACTTTGAAAATATTGTTAAGTAAATATAAATGTTTTTTAATGAAAAATGTTTAATACAAGACATAACCGATTTTTTAGCTTCAATATTTCTGTTATAAGTAAGTAATTGCTCAGTTTGATCTGTTATTGAAGTTTGCAGTACTTTTGCTGTTACATCTGATGTCTGATTGAGTGGACTTTGATTTAAATAATTTACATTAAATGATTTCAATAAATATCTGAAATTATTCACAGTGTTTGAGGTTTTTTAAAAAAACAATATTTTATGTGGATGAGAGGCACAAAAGCAATTTCTCGAACCGTTCGAGAAATAAATCAATATTACCTGTCTATACACACAGATTATGATTACAATATTTGCTATTATTACACTCGAATTGCCGCAATTCTGTAAAAGCACTCACATCAGCCATGTTCTTTTTCCTTCCTACAGCAGCTTGATCCTAATTTGAAATTCGGTATATTGATAATCTTAATCTGTTAATTGGTGAGCCAATGTTCTGATAAGCATAGAATGTTTCACTCATATTCTTGCTGTCAGTTGGTGCATTAAAGTTGTAAGACATTGGACGTTCTGGTGCAGTAGCAGTAAAGTTTTTGATTAGAGGTTATATGTTTTGCTTGGTTTGGCGACTGTTTCGAAAATTTGAAGGTTTTTATTTGAAATAGAAACGATCTACTATTATATTTGGTGACTAGAAATTTACATTGATTATATATTGTACACATGTGATTGGAATACCGACTTTAAATGATGAGTATGATCCCTGGGTATCAATTTTTATAGGTCAAACGAGAAATTGCCAGCTTTTAATAGGTGTGATTTAATATCATTACATGTAACATCGTTGTGGAATGGGGAGACAAGCAACCATTTAGGTTGAATTTCCGCGACTTTGAGATTTGCATCGGAACTTTGTCATATAAACTTAAAGGTGGATTTTCTGCGTTTGTTAAGTTGAAGTTTTCATTCGGTATTATTTTTGGTGTTGTTAATGTCGACACGCAGTTTATCCGTGTTTTTTTTATTATTTTGCCAGGTATTGTCGATGACCAGGCGTTATCGTCTCTTGGGATTCGATTATTTTTATTTATTTGCTCATTTAACCTTGCAATGGATTTAGTAGATCCATCTCTTGGCGGGACCGTATTTTTATTTTTTTTTGTATACGTGGAATTATCGAAACAGTTGTGGTTTGTTTCCCTGTTATATTCTGTTTGTTCTTTTTTTAAGTACTCACGTTGAGTAAGTCAAAAAGTTGTAGTAGCTAATTAATTATTTAACACGGTAAATTACTTATTTTAAAATTTCTTTTATTTAAAAAAATGTGACCAAGTGAATATTTTTTTTTTTATTATTCTTGATTTTATTTGTATTTTGATTAAATTAAATAAATAATAATTAAAGATTTTATATTTTAATAAAAATTTACTTGTTTTGAATCATACTATATTCGTAATATTTTAAATATTTTGTGTAAATTTATAATGATATTAAAATAAAAGTTAAAATTATTGTTATAGGAACAAAATTCCCAATTCTCCATCTATTCTATAGAACTGTGTACATAGGGGTGTCGTGTCACGTCGGAGGGCGCTCGATCTAGATAACAATTGGAATTAATGCGATGGAGCGCTCAGGCTGATACACGACTGTATTTTAGATAGCGGCTTGACCTTTCTGGTATCGGGTACATACATCCTCGCCAGAGCAAATTTTTTATTGCCGCCAGAAACAAACAGCCGTTATCTACCCCCCGCTCACACCCCTTAAAACTGGTCGATTACACCCCACAATCCGACCGCCCTATCGAATATCCGCAACCGCAACGGTCCGGTCTTGGAAGTCGCTTTTCTTGGTCCGAGGGTTAATTCCGCAGCGGAATATGCTAATTCCACCCTCTCGATTAATGGTAGTGGGGCGGAGGGTGTGCGGCAATGGGGCGGATAGTAACGACTTCATATTTGGGATGCACCATTTAGTCTGTTGTGTATTACGGCGTTTAAGTAATGATATTATCGTCTTTATCCTTAGTTGAAAGAAACGGCTTTCTACAACGGTTAGATATTCCGCTCGTTGAATGTTCTTGTTAGTACAGCCTTTATGGCTCACATCGGTCGGGAAATTAATTGTCATTCTTAAAAATACTTTATTACTTTACTATTAATAATTAATTAACTTTCATTTTGTTTGCTTAAATATATTCTTTTTTATAGATACATTAATCATTGGTATTATTTAATATAACAATTATTATTATTTTTTTAAACAAATTACTTTTTACGAGAAATGAAATATTGCATTTTTTGCTTCGAGTTTCCCTTCATCCAGATACGAAATGAATATTGGATGAGTAATGTTGCGGCGTATCTAATTTTTTCTGGTGTATGTTTTTATTGTGTATATATTTTTTCTTCTTCTCGACTCAATATTGTAAACAGAAAGAAAAAAAAAAACAGAATGATTTATAACGTTTAGAAAATATTTTGTCGGATTTTTCCCAGAGGCGCAATTCTTCCTCGCATACACCGAACTTGAAAAAGAAATGAATCCTAAAGACGATACTCTCTTATAACTCACGGACTTTGATTGATCATCCTTTAATGATGATAGTGCAACACGTTTACGTTACATCCCTCTATAAATCTGCAACGCAATCCCGAATGAACGCAACCGCTAATTACCGAAGGGTAGCGCCATTAGTTTTCCGAATGCTCTTTTAAACCCTCCCCCTGCGCGCTTTTGTAAATATTTGTCGTGAGAGCTTGATTAAAAAAAAACTTCTGCCAGTTGGGGCGGAATACGATGCCGGGCTTATCTATTCAACGAAGGGCTCGTGCGATAGCGCGTATGTTCATCGCTGTGGAAACCCCGCCGATAGCTCGCATATTTCGTTTGTCGGCGATTGATTAATTCAGGTGACCCGCAAACTCAGGTGGGACTCCCTTCCCCTTAACCTTTTCGCATACATTAACAAACTTTCCGCGCACCGAATTCCATTTGACACACACTCACTGGTGTAAATTTTAAGTAAGTGCCGAGACGGAAATTAAACTTCTGGTGGATGCGCCGGGGCTACAACTTCAACACGTGAATTAAATTAATAAGATCCTCGCGTCTCGTGTAACGGAATTTATTACTCCTACCTAATTAACAGTACTCACTACCGAGAAACTCGTCCATTTTTATTAAAATTAGTATGTTCGTAATTCATTTGGGGCTACGCTTCCATCAATTTTTCACCCGGCGGATATTTCTGTTTGTCACGTTTCAATCAGCGAGACCCTCCGGGCTATAAATTCTCGATATGGCAATCAATGGGGTGAACTGTACTTCGGAAACACTGATTTGAATCGCTTTTAAACATGCACGTTATAACGCGTGTCATTTCGCAAGGGTAATGGGCTATAAAGTGAATCATAAGGAAAATAATAGCAATTACAATAAATGCAATAAATGTCGAAATAAGTTATTCCAATACATACATAACACGTCATTTAATTCATTGTAAACAATAATATAAAATTTATTTTCTCAACCCAAACATCCAAACACAACATTTTTTATTTATTATGCAAGTCAAAAAGTAACAAAATGGAAAATAATTAATTATTCAATTGTTTAAATTATTTATTTTCAAATTTCTTTTTATTTAATTATATTTTTATACAGGATGCACACTAAGGTCAGCCTCAAGGTAGTCTACACCTTGAAATTGAGTTCAATTAATTACTTGTATTATAATAATACGTATGTAAGTATATTCAGCACAATTATGTTTGCAATATTAATCCTGTTGAAGTTTATTTATTTTAAGTTTGACATATGATTAAAAATAATTAACCTCAATTAACCCCAAACTCAACTAACAATTCTTTACTGTACTGTCGATCATAGTTACTCACCTGTGTAAATAATTAAATAAATTATTCCAATCCATGACCCTTTTCGTGAGTTATCATAAAGTAAAACCCCTCGCCGCACTTAAATCATATCTCTCTTAAGTAGATCAATCTTGATATAAATTTGACATGGTCTTATGGAGGAATGTCTACAGATTATCACCCCCCCCACCCAAAAAATAATTAAACCATTCCAAAGTTGAAAATTTATTTATAAAATTAGGTCTTATAGAAAACAAATTATTACCATCACTATTAATTCAAATAAAAAATTAATATCATTATTTTTTATAATAACTGTAATATATATTTTTTGTGTAGCTCCTTTTCGCCGTATTTTACACATTTCAAATTGTCTAATTTTACAAATTAATTGCATTTGTTATTTATTTAATCGTTTGAAAAACATAGGATCCCAGGTTTTATTCTATGTATAACGAGATGGTATTAATGGATTGTTTAAAGTTTGAGTTTCATTTTCTGTTTCTCCTCTGCACGTATCATATATCAGACATATTTTTATGTTTACCGAAGATCATTTAATTAATTAAACTAAAAAAGTATAAATTAAATTCTTTAAATGGTGATGTTCAAACATATGTTGTAATGATATTAATGAATACGAAGATTTTTTGACAATATTTATTACTACATGGTCGAATGAAGATTTCTTGTCAATTTTACAAGATTCTAGTTCAAATATATACCCTACGCGATACTTGTGGAAATAAGTTTACCGTTTTGTCTTGAAAGCAAAATAATTTTGTTAGGCGACTTTAATATTATATATATATATATATATATATTATCATATAACCCTTATACCCTTTCGAGTGTCGGGTAACTTTAATATTAATAAAATTGAATAAGGAAAATTTCCTTCTTTTCAACGCTTTAAGTAATTTTTACTTACACTGTAAGATTTAAAAAAAATCTATTTGATCTGAGATGCGGTATCTCTATTATAACAAATATGAGAATTTATTTAATATTTTTAAATAGTTTTGTATTTTTTTTAATTAAAAAAATAAACAAAATTGTAGTCATTATAATTCTGCCTAAAATATTTTCTTGTTACTTTTTTATATAAAATCTTAAATCACTCCATTAACTATATTGATTTACTACCTGAAATAACATGTAATTAGGTTCCATATTCTTTTAGAAATAGTCGATGTTTTAAAAATCCTATTCTCAGAACAAATTTGTTGTTAAATAATTCATTGTATGTTGTGGTAATAAATATGTTGTAAACGATTCAAAAATATAAGAATTGATTTTTTATTATTTTGGTTAAATATTTTATAAATCTATAATTGTAATTTATTTTCTCTCGAAAAAATCTAAGAAATATATAAATAGAACTCGCAGAAAACATCAGTTTATATATATATATATATATTTTCAACCACGGTATTCATTTACTTTTATTTTTTTCTTTAGAATTATTTCTCTAGATTTCCTATAATTAATTTATATTTAAAGGGTGGACAATTCTTATGTATTATTAGTAATATCCCCCTTTGTTATTATACTTCTGATTTTTTATGTTATTTATTTCTTCTTGAATGTAAAAGAGTATAATACATATTTCATTGTGAGTGTTTTTCGCTGTTGCATATCAAAAGCGTTGGCGCGGTTCGTTTTTATTTCATAACGTCCGCGAGTAACGTGATGAGGTTTTAGTGCACAATATATTATTTTTTACAACAAATCAACATTTTACTTTTTAGAAGCTATGCGTTGTGTCTGTTTTTTTCTATTACATTCGAATGCGACCGGAACGTTGAAAAATCAAAAAGTATTTTAATATAAATAAAAAAAATGTTGACGTACATACTTACATACAAGTAAAAAATATACTCATTAAAAATAAACAGTGAGGATTTTACATTAAATATAGCCTTATGTACTGTTTATGACATTAAGGTGCTCGATTGTCAATTCTGTATTCCACCGAAGAATTCTTCGAGATGCCACGTCATACTGTGCTATACATTTATTTCCCGCCGGTCCTCGGGTGGCGAGGAAGGCAAAATGAAACTAAATATTTTAATGTTCATCGTATTCTAGATATTTTGAAACCTATACTTTTTAAAAATTCTCATTATTTTTGGTTGTGTAAATTTTTCGTAATTAACTCACAAACTAAATATGAAAATATTTTTTTGTAGTTTAATGTAAATACAATAAATTTGATTATTTTACTTGAAATCATCGAATAATTGGGGATCATATCCATCCGACGATACTGTAATTTAATGTTTTAATTCCTTGAGAAAAAAGTAAGTAAAATCGTGCAAAATTATAGATGAAATTTCAAATATAAAAGGCTATCGAATCTATCATGTGTTGTCAAAAATCTACTTACACTACGATAATCTACACGCTTTTCTCCATACGTCCATGTACATTTTAAATTCGAAAAGATCCGATTTTTTGTTTTGAATTTTTTTTTTGCCCTGTCCCTTGACATTGCAAGCACTCTGCCGTGAATGAACGAGTTGACAATAGTCACTCGATGCGTCAGTTGCTTCTTCAAAAGCGTAAAATATGTGTGAAAAATTGTGAACTGTGTGTACTAAAAAAATCATAATTAATAAAATCGGATCGTTGCAGATTTGACATTTTCACGGTCGTATGGTAGACACCATTAAAGTTGACATTTCATATTTAATTTTTTTTCTGACGTAACTAATTCATTAAATTATAATATTTTGACATTATAAAGAAGGCCAGAATGTATACTTATCATATAAAAAACAGGTTCACTGAATTTGTGTTTAACTGTACAAAAACATATTTTCATGAGGGTTAGTTTTCTATACGAAATTATCTGGGAGTTAATTATGGAATATTTACACATCGAATAGTATTGATAGTTTATATAACTATTAAAATAATTAGTTTCGTTTTTGCCTTCCCCACTACCCGAGGAAAGGCGAGAAACAAATTTATAGCACAGTGCGTCATCGTTTGCGCGTCTTAATCACTTCCAGACGTCATAAAATATGGCGGAATATTTAAATTGACATTGAATATATGGAAAACTTCAACCAGGAAATTTATTGTTCCCACTTATTGTATTTTTCTTTCATACATGTTAATAGTAAGCATCATACTACTATTTGACTTTGTTTTTTCAATATTATGTCAATATTATGTCTCGAAATGGACTTTTAAACAAAAAATATTTCGAGGTTAAGTAAAAACATTTAACAAATTTGTTTGTGCCATTTTGTTACGAAAGGATCAATTTTAATCAATGTAAAAGTAAATTTGAAAAATATAATTTTATATCAATGCTGAAATGAAAGTCGTTACATACAATATTTACATGGCTACTCTTGATATTTCACTTTCAATACTTTGGCGCATATTTTATTAACTTGAGCAAAGGATTATGTTTATTTAAATAATATTCTGGCTATATATAATTAATATAACACCGACCAATGTGTTTGAATAATTACAAAAATGTAATTATTTCTATGTATTTATTATCAATGTTGGCGATAAGTGAGGTGTGTTCCCACCCACGGAGAGAACCGAAACTATTTTAAGTGAAGATATTTTGCAAATTTTATCTGAATAATTTCAACTAATATAATTTTTGTTGGTTAACTTAGATCGAACGTAGGTACTAAATAAGTATTTCATAGAACTGCAGCGACAGTTTATACATGGTTGTTAATATTTAATTTATCATCGAACCATTTCGAGCACTTTGATAGTATGCGCGGTTTGCAAAATGTTTGTTTGCAGAACAATTGAAACTGAAAAGGTAAGGTTATTGATTTTCTTAATAAACGTCATATACTTACATTAGTCTCAATTTAAGAGAAACCTATTGGCACTACACCAATCGGAAACAATATTAATCTGATTTTGCAAGTGCAGAAGTCTTCAATGTAATAGATTTTTACGTCATCAGCACGTAAAAGATCTTTATATTTAATTACACCCGATAGATTATTAATAAACGTATTGAAAAGAAGTGACCACAAGACAGATCCTTGTGGAACTTCTCAAGTGGTGTAATAAGGTTCCCATTTGACGCCATTGACAATTCACTATAGGAAAGAGAAAAAAAAAACTGATACATTCGGCGAAATCCCAAATTGTTTAAACTTAAACAATTTAGGGTTTCCTGAAACTTTATTGAAAAAGATTGTGGTCCACTCAAATACTTTTGGCACGTCGGTATAGATCACAATAATATGCCTAGAAGTATCTAAGGATGCAGCAATGTTATATGAAATGGAAGATAGATTATTAATAGTAGAATGCTTAGGAGCGAACACATGTTGTGAAATGTACGTTGAAACATAAAAATAAATTTAATCATAGTTTTTTTCTTAAACAAATTGGCAACACGTGAAAGGCGTTTTAGGCATTTTGTAGCTATCATTAATCTATTAGAAAATACATTTTCATTGATAGTTTTTTGTTCTCCCCTATTTTTTTTGTTACAAAATTCTTTAAAAAAATGTACTCACATATAAAATATGTTATAATGCTAGTTATTAGTTATCGTATTACAATAGAATTTTAATATTTTTTGGCCGTATTATTTAAAAAATTTATTTCTTTCAGTTTTTAAATTGATTTAAACAAAGAACTATTGGTTGAACCAACTTGTTTATCTTGGCCGAATGAATAATAAATAATATAGAATTTGATCTTAAATACAATACACATTAAATATAAGAAATTGAAATTGTATAAAAAAAATGAAATGTTACAAACAAAATATACTAATATTTTGTTTTGTTATATTAGGACTACGTACTTTTAAAATAGAAAATCGATAGCAAGTGCCATCTTTTGTATAATTTTAAGTGGTATCGTCAACAATTTGGGTCTACAAAGGTAGACGACCGAGAATCGTTGTTTCGTCTACTAAAGCAAGGCGGGCTTATCCTGGAAATAAAAACAGGAAACAAATTTCATTTAATAAAATGTATGGATAACTTCAAACGCCTTCGTCAAGACATTCCTGATCTGACGAGGTCTGAAAGACCGAAATGGCCATCATCAGTTTTTTATACGCTAGTGATGGTGGTTGAACATTTGATTAAATGATTTATATATATATATATATATACAGAGAGTTTTATGTAACACCGAACATACTAGATGTACTCAATGTAAACTTTCCTATGTTCGATTTGTACTGGAAAGCATAAAAGCATTGGGTGCGATGTGATTGGGTATGATTTCTAATGGTAATATAGTCAACCCAATTTACACTCTTTACACGCTTTAAGCGCCAGAACACTAAATATCACTTGCTTGCGATAACTGACAAGTGTAAGTCATTTTTGACGGGGAAGGGTGTAGTTTGGGTTGACTATATTATTTTTAGAAATAGTAGCCAATCACATCGCACTCAATCAATGCTTTGATGCGTTCCTGAACAAATCGAACATAGGAAAATATACATATTCTAGCATGTTCGGTGTTAAAACTCTCCTCTCTGTATATATATATATATATATATACTGAGAGTTTTAACAGAGAAAGAGTTATATATATATATATATATATATTTATATATATATATATATATTACTAAAGTTTGAATACTTTTCATGCAAAAATAATTAAATTACATCAGGTTATAGCTTACAAATTCGTATTGTTTTAAAAATTTTACAAAATCCAATAAAAAATGAGTAGGTAATTTAAAAATATTCAATTAGTAACCTGTACATAAAATGGACTTTTATCGGTTCGCAGATTTGTGTTTTAACTTTCAATCAGAGGACCAAAACTTTTGAAACAGATATTAATGGCTTGTACGTGAAATAAATAAATCATTTCTTAGGTTCGTTCCGAATTTTATGAGATTAAATATATAACTTAACAAACTGTAATAAATGAATATTTGTTCTTTAAATATATCTCTAGTTGTTCCTCATAAATTTCTAATCATTTCAAGCATGCATTTTACTTTATCGGACAAGTGAGCGTGTAAAGTGATAAACGGGCGCCGCGACGCGCTCGTCCGAAACGAGTAGTATTGCGATAAGCGCCGTCTATATACAAAAAACACTTCGCCCCCCAACCTCGACGCGTAAATGAATTTATTAGAGCGCCACTGTCCGATTGTTGTAATAAGATTATGATGATGAATGTAATAATCGTGATTCATGAGGGCGGCACGACGCGCCACAGACACCTGTTACTCCAGAAAGCATATTTTCCAGCGCCGCTTGAAATATCGACGCGACACAACGAAGGGAGCTTTGGCATACCTGCATTGGGGATTAATAAGAAGCACTCCCCTTCCTCATCATTTCCTCTCCATAGTTACAACAAAATCCGCATGATTTACTATTTACGAGAATTTTATTAATAAAGTCGTCGCGACATCAGTGGGAAAAATATTTTTATTTTCAAACGTTCAGTAATAGGTTAACAGCACTTGGCATAGCTAGAAAAAATTAAATTAAAAAATAAGAAATAGATATATTCTCATTTAATGAAACGTTCAGTCACCATTCATCTAGCGTATGGATAACTAGTGATGGCCATTTCGGTTTTTCGAACCTCATCAGACTAGTGTGTTCCATGTGCAATGCCTTGATGAAGGCGACTGAACTGAAATTGTATTGGAGTTATATACCCGATATTAATCATAATTACGACGCAAGCGCCACCTTTTGCCTAATTTCAAGAGGCATCGTCAACGATTTGGGTCTACAAGGTAGACGACCGAGAATCATTGTTTCGTCCACTAAAGGAAGGCGAACTTGTCCTGTTTATAAAAACAAGGAAAACGAAATTCACATTTAATGAAATGTTCAGCAAGGCATTGCACATGGAACACACTAGTCTGATGAGGTTCGAAAAACCGAAATGGCCATCACTAGTTATCCATACGCTAGATGAATGGTGACTGAACGTTTCATTAAATGTGAATTTCGTTTTCCTTGTTTTTATAAACAGGACAAGTTCGTCTTCCTTTAGTGGACGAAACAATGATTCTCGGTCGTCTACCTTGTAGACCCAAATCGTTGACCATGCCACTTGAAATTAGGCAAAAGGTGGCGCTTGCGTCGTCTTTAATTAATTAAGATATATTCTCAGGTAAAGATCAGTGAACTCTATAAAACCTCCATGAATCTGCGAGAAATTATTGAAGAGGTCAATGAACTCTCAATGTTTTCGTAAGGTCCGCCTACCACAATTACTCAAGTAGGTATGGAAAGAGCCTAAAATAGTAAATTTGAGTATTTTTTAGAATACAATTTGATGAATTTGTTCATCCAGAATAAAAAGAAAAATAGGTAGGTTTGGATTCGACCCCCCAAACTTTGAGGAATTTAAGAACGGGTGCTGAAAATTATTGCCATTAGATAATAATAAGTATATTAAATTCTGCAATTTGCGTATTTGAGCCAGTGTAGAGAGTTCACCCTCTATGAGCTGGCAATTTCCATTGCCTGGAAATTTTAATTAAACTCGTATTAAGGTATCTGGGACGGAACAATGGCCCGTGATTAATATGGGAACTTTTAAAGATCGATTCCTCCCATATTTTATCCACCCTCTCGACACGGATTTAAGTTCATATTAATTAATTCGGTGCGCGCAGACGGCGATACCCCGATCTGATAAAAAGTTATGCAATAAAAGTCGGATTTGGAAATTAATATATAACTTCTTTCCGACAAATTTAATTAAGCAAATATTTTTTCTAATAAAAGCAATTTATTTTTTTCCGGTGAAACTGATTTGATATTATGGAATAGTAAATTTAAGTTTGTTGCTTTTTAATTAACGGTAAATCAAGACGCAAGAGAGAGAGAGAGAAAAAAAAACAAATGATTCTACGAACATTTCATTACGGACCAGCCAAATGTGCACGAGAACGCCTAAAGAGAGACCTCCCCTCGGCCCTCCAGCCTGATTCCCCCGACCCCTCAACCCCTAATAGACTGTTAAGTTTGTGTATTGATGTGTTTAACTTGGAACGAAGGCAATTACGTCCCGGAGAGCAAATATAACTCGGGGCGGACTTAATGAAACACGCCAGCGTAAAAAAAGAACGACGTGCTCGAGACACTGACAATTTCCTCCATGATAATTATTTCGTTTGCATCGGCTCTAATTTCCCATTATTCTCAGTCCCTCCGGTCCTTTCAGCCCTCATATTTTTTCCTGTATTTTTCATTATTCCCCAGCGTTTTTTTTTTTTTTGCTGCACAGAATCGATAAATAGTTGAGCAGAATGAAAAGTAATAAAAAAAGAGTGAATACGAGCGAAAATAAACTTGAGCAACGATCCAGCGACAAGAAGGGAAAGCTGATTGTACTTTACGGATTTTCTTGGTGAAACTAAAACAAAGATGCTTCAACTTTATCAAGCCGTAACGGACAAAGAAATTTTTACACCTGCATTATTTCATTAAAACTATACACCCCTTTGATAGATAACATTTTTACAAATATATATATAACATTCAACTTTATAAATTTCAATTATATTCGAGTTAGTGAATTCTCACAATATTGATATCATGAAAGTATGTAAAATTAATTAAAAGTATAATTAACAGATACGTAATAATATATAATTACATTCGGAATTTAATAAACATATCAGTGGAAATTAAATTTATATATGTATATTGAAAATAATTGTAGTTTCATAAATAATAATCAATACAATAGTAGTTATAATTAAAAATTAATAATAATACAGTAAGTGTAAAATTGTGTTTAATAAATCATTGTCCAGTGTATTAAATGTGACGTAATCATTCCGACAATATATAGTGATTATTATAATAAACGTGACTAATACATATTGGAATTCAATTAAAAAACAATGCTGTAATAAATAAAATCTAACAACCAAACAATGGCAGCTTTATGCAGTTCAAAGGAGATAACGTCCTGGCGCATCCGCCAAATAATTAATTAAAACGAGCGAGGCTTCGTTACGCTTCTCATTGAAATTGCACCGTTTAATATAAATTAAAATCAATGCGCCGGCCCTTATCTGCCGAATATTTCATTATTCCACCCGGCGCGATCGATGATTCCTGGGGGGTAATTAAGGACGGTAGAATAAATGAAACGGAGAGTCGAGGAATAAGTAATAACAGGGACCCCGCAGCGGAATTTCGGAGATTTTATATTAAATCCCCGCCTCCGTTCCCGTTTTATACCCTTTCGATCCGATTACTTATTCATGTTAATTAGTCGCTATAGAAAATTACTATTAATGAAAACTTAGGAGTTTATTGAATGGAAAGGTAAGATTATCATTAGCTTTAGATTATATTAAGAAAATTATAATACTTTTATTGGCATATAATGAATATAATTCATTTTACATTAGTAACAAAAAAATAGTCCGCGGAATATCATTTGCAACAAACTCAATATCAAATCTAAAACAATAAATTTCCTATAAAACCAACAAACCTAATAATTTACACAATTTTAACGATGATGACAGAAAACATTAAATTTTGTTCATTTATTGTAGTGAGCATTGTTACTATTATTATATGAAATAAATGAAGATTGAATTGTCTTCATTTGATATGTAATAATAATCTATACTAAAATAGTTTTAATTAAACCATCAAAGATAGAGTCATAGTTATTTGTAGAACTCTTCCGTATCAAGTATTTAAAAAAAAAAACGTATTTGGAGAGGCATTCACCCTAATCGTCCACCCCTAGATCCGCCCTTGCACGATTATTTGGTGTTCTATGGAATATATGAAGTAGGTTAATGCCTAATTAGAAGCATTTCATTTCCCTTATAGGATTTCAAAGATATAGACAGGTGGATTAAATTTACGAATCTACTTCTAATTCTGTTCCTTTTTTTTATTATTTCTTGGCTTAAATTAAAACCACATGGACCTGATTTGAATCATTTTTTAAGAATTTATTTCTCAGAAATGGTACTTAAGATTTGGTTACTTTTGCAATGCTTTTAGTGATGTCTTGAGAATATTTTAGAATATTGTCTGCTGTGTTTGAGAAGAAGTAAATTCTTTTATACAATTTGTCTATACAATATAATTTGTTAATAGTAATTGGCTATCGTAGGCCATCCTGGTACAGATAGAAAAAAAATGTTTTGTTTTTTATTTAATTTTATTTTAGAAGTATGTTAGTATTGATTGAATTATTCTTTGAGTTTTGGAGTCTTTCTTTAACATTTATCATTTCTGTAAGGATGTAAAGGTGTTCGGATAAGTTGCAAAGGGTGGTGTTTTTTATTATTCAGTCACTGATGCTAAGTCACCATGGCAAGTGTTGCGATCATTTTACGGCAGACGCGCTGGCTATTCTAAGTCGACTCTCCAATGTTTCGTGGCTAAATTGGAGACAACCGATTCGGGAAACAATCATCGCCGCTGTCCATCTTTTCTCAGACTTTAACATTGTGAATTTTGCATTGAGACTTGGGCATGCACCCTTACAAGATTCAACTGATCCAGGAGCTAAAAGTTAATGACTATAGACAACGCCGATTGTTCGCTGACTGACGTTTGCAGCGTTTGGAGGAGGACCTCAATTTTAGGTGAACAAATTATTTTAGCGATGAAGCGCATTTATCCGGATCTATGCGGTAGAAAAATGCTTAATAATCAGTGAATTGCTTGGTTTTTTTTTTGTAAAGCAAATTTTTATATGTAGGGTGAAGCAATACTACTTCGGTATATACTACTTCAAACGAAAATGGATGCTCTCCATTTTTGTATAACAAACTATAAATTATATACCTCTCAATTAAAGTTTTTGAAAAAAATCAAACTTTGAATTTTTTAAAAGTTTATAATTCAGGTATATTTAAATGTCAATCGATATTTTATGGCATATGAAGAAAAACATAATCAACAAATATTTATTTTATATATATATAAAAATATTTAGAATTATTGAAAAGTATTCAATAGAAATATTTTATATAACTATATAAAATTTATAAATAAATATTTATATATCTTCTAAATTATTTTTTTACATTAACATAATATTTTGGTACAAGCATTTTTTTTTTTTAATGGAAATTTAACTTTAGTGTTTCAGCCTACATGAATTATTTTAAAATAAAATATAATTTTGTGATTATTAGGTTATCAAGTATAAAATGGAGTAGAGTTCATGTTATTTATATCAATTGCACTTAACCTCATTTAGACGCCGTATTTTGTCATAATTTGTTTTTCGTGTGAAAGGTACATCTTTTCCTCGATTTAACGCATATTTCAATTTAAAATGCATGTTTTAACTCATAATCTTTTGCAATGTGACATGACAATTATGGTAAATATATTATATTTTATCACATATATAAATAGTTTAAGAACTCTTACTATTTTATTATAAATCCAACCCGAGTCCACATCGCAAAATGACAATTTTTTTTTGTGTAATTTGTAGCTATCACCGCAATAGTTGTAATTGCGGTTATATTTTAATTCCAAACATTGCCGTTCATTTTTGCAAATTTTATAATTTTATCTGCACCTAGAAAAGCATTAGTGAAAATACCATCTTGAGATGCTGCATGGATCATCATAATAAATAAATAAACCGTATTTTTCAAAATCAGCAATTGCACGTTCTTCAATTTTTGTCTATAAATATATTCTACCCAAAATTCGCTATGTACAATTTGTCTTTCTTTTGAGGAACCACTTGTACTGATTTTCATTTTACAAACATCTCTAAACAGAGACGTTAGTCTTATTGAGCGTTCTCTTTTGAATTATTTTTGACCTTAAGCTTACCTTCAAACCCCACTTCCTATTAATAAAAAATATCGTTCATCATGGCACGATACTTCAGATCACCAACTTACGCCAATAAAGGTATCTCAGTAAAAACGGCAACTCACATCATCAGTCATCCCTTGTTGAACTATGGTGCAATTATTTTACACAATCCTCACAAAAATCCGACATCCAACTCCTTCCATAACTCATACACTTTACGAAAAAAGAAAACTGTTAAACGTTTAAACCTTCTATTTATTACAAGAATTCCCAACATCACTTCAAAATTCTAACATCCTCAATCTACCATTCATGAATTCATATCATCGCAAATAAATGACCAACTGATATACCGAACAAAAGATAAGGACTACTGACTGAAATGGCCATCGAACAATGGTGAGTTCGATAGCTATTTTATAAATAAATATGTATTGGTTTTTAAACTTAATGTAACTGTAAATATAAAAATAAAGATGATTATCTATGTATGTAAAAAATATTTAAAAAGAATTGTAGAAAGAAAAACAAATTTATATATTTTATTGTCAAAGAAGTCTTCTCAATCCGATAAAATACATATCGGTTTCAATCAGAAAATTAAAATTAATTTAATTAAGTTATTAATTAATATAAAATTATGTGAAGATTATCATAGAAGTAACTACTACCTTTTATTTAATTACGAATAATAAAAAAAAAATCGATAACTGATAACATTTAAATAATTTTGAACAAATGTAATAAAGGTATTATTTCAATAACGAATGGATAAACAGTCTGCTCTGGTAAAAATAACAATTTCAACAAGACTGTCGCCACGTGCTAAGTTGTATCACGCCGACATAAGTCCACGTCCGCTCGAATATTTTTTGTAAAAACGGATCGAATTTAATCAATTTCAGAAATATATACTTGATTACACACTTGTATCCCAAATAACACTGTTTAAGTGGGACGTACACTTGTCACAACTCCAAATTCAAAATGACCCTATAAGAGATACTGCCATAGCCACATCTGTAGAGTGGGCTTAGTCACAGGGAGAGAGGTACCGCAATGGGTCTAAAGTTTGGGTGATCGCCCCAACACCCTACGCTAAAGTACTTAATCCTTTACCAACCGCCCATAGAGAGCGATTTTTATTAATCCTGTTTTGTGGCAGCATTTTAGGGGTTTATTTTTTCAGAACTTAAGTAGTTTTTTTTGTTTAAAAATTGTTTTTATAAAAAATGTTATTAGGATTAAATTTCGTAAAAATACTGATGTGGTGGCTTCCTTCTATTTTTAATTTTCTTTTCATATTTTGAAATAAATAATAAAAAACCTCTCCGTCATCTACCCCGCAAAAATATATCAGTGAAAACAGATTTAAAATATCTCAATTTACAATTGAAAGAAATATTTTTTTATAAAAAAGGGTCCTATTCAAATAAAAATGCGAAAACACGTGGGGTTAGAAAAGTAAAAAAGTAAATAGAGGAGTTCTTTAATATTTTTGTTTGAGAATCAATATTAGAAAGGTATTTATGTAAAAATATTGAATAAAAACCGCGTTTTTTGTTTATTGTATTCAATGTGACTTTAATGTTTATGTATTCTGATAGTTACAATGGGTATGTTAAACATTGAAATAAAATTAATAAATTGCTAATATGTGGCAATTTAATTTACTAAATCTTTCTTATTGCTATAATCCATTTAAATAATGTAAATTCTGTATGGTGAATGCGCCGGGAAAACCAGCTATTATCTCATCGGTTGTTTTTTAAAACTGCAGTATGTAACTGTAGCTTGTTATGCTGATAATGAAGGAATTGATTATATAAATAGCTTTAATATGGACAATGTGTAATATAAATGTAAACATGTTATAAAATACATAGGTAGGTGAGTCCCAAGTGGACGGTCTTTGAAGAAATTGAATTGAATTTCTGATGATTGTGTCTCATCAATTTGTTGATGCCAGCCGCACGTACCGCACGCCCTTTTATTTTTCCATAACGGAGTGGTTTGTTTCAGTTTGCGGACGTCGCGTATAAATGCTAGTTCCTCTTTTTACAAATGGCCCCCATAAATCCCCACCGCAAGTCGACGTTATAATGCGACACTAGTGCGATAGTCGTGTATTTGTATTGCGAGGAGTGAATGTGTCGACTCCTGCAGCTGGGTAAGCCCTACAAATCGTCGAGCGTGCACCTGGGGGTGGCGTTGCGCCCGCCCCGTGGGAGCACTCGGAATATTCATTAGTCGCCTAAGAGATTAATGCTCGTAAAAATGCTGACTGATGGATCACTCACGATCCGCACGTGTTGACTCCGCCAGAGCAACAATTAGTTGTAATGACAAATCCTCGTACGCGCATGATTAATTCAGGCGATGTGCGAACGCCGGCTGACAATGCCATTTCTCAACTACCGGGGAATCAATTTAGAAACGTCCTCGTTACATCCTGGAATGGAATATGAGTGGCGGATGAGTAAGCCGTCGGTGATGAGGGTCGACTGCTCCTGACTAATTACCCCCCGTGTTTTGTTTGTCATATTCTGCGGTGGCTTTTCTCGTCTCATCCCCAACCACAAGAAACAGACACTAAGAACAAACACACAAACACGTCTCGTCTGTTCATTATGCTAAGACGTCCCGTATTGGTCAGAATTAAAACGTTCCCGATTCCCTTTCCTCCCTTTATCCATTTACGTTTTCCCTACCGAAACGTCCCAAACATACATATATCCGGGTAATTACAAACGAAGAAGTCGGGCTTGTTTATTTACATAGTGGAGGGGAGGAATATAAACACCGAAACCCCAATCGATTTCTCCCTTGTTGATTCCCTGAAAATTTAATTAAACTGTTACCTTAGCATACCTGTTGGTTAAGGAGCGCACGTTGTTAGTATAATGCTAATTTCTATTGCTGTAATGTTGTATGTTCTACGATATGCAAATAAATGCTAGTTTTATTTGATAACAAATTGTATTTTATCCTATTGAATTAGTAGAAGTACTTATTAACCTATGTGACAGTAATGTTTTACTTAAGTAAAAATAATATAATAGCAAACAAACTGATGGTAGAAACGAGTTTTATTCACTTGGCCATAGTTATTTAAATTAAATCAAATAAATAAAATGAAAATTATTAATTTACTCTAATGAATAATTAATTATTAATAATAGGAAAATAATTTATTTACTTGGTCACAGTTATTGAAATAAATTAAATAAAAGAATTTGAAATAATTAATTAATATTACGTAACTTTTATTTTAATTTTTACATACATAAACATCTTTATTTCTGAGATTGGAATATACAATTACAATACAATATCTAACAATACACTAACATTTACAATATATTTCCAACTCTGAAACTGGCTATCGACCAGTGGTCTTTCAGCCTTAATTTTTTGTTTTTGGCATTAAATATTTTCGATTCAAAAATTATTGCATTATACAATTGTTATTGTTATGCAACAGCAAATGTCTATTATTAGACATTTGTTAAAGTACTTATGCAACATAACTCATAATGTCACAGTAGCAAAGGAGAAAATAATTTAATAATTAATTATTTCAAATTCTTTTATATAATTTAATTGATTATTTTTTTCTTTATCTTCTGCGACTGTTTGTCTTACGTTGAGTAAGTACTTTAAAACTCCTCCACACAGTGAATTACACAATAGACATTTGCTATTGTATAGCAATAACAAATTGAAACTAAGTGACGGCTTGCGAATTATTAAACCTAAAAATGCCTTTTTTATATAGTGACATTTAATTTGAAATTCAAACTTTGCGAGTATATCTAGACAATTAGAGAAACTAAGTGTCGGTGTTATCTCGACCGGTCGCCCCGATGCGAGTGTCGGAGGGTGTCTCGTTAAGCAGGGTGGATTAATGTCTTGGGTCGCAGGACAGATCCGCGAACCCTGTACATACACATCGGACGTATGCAGATGGGACGCCGCGACACTAACCGTACATTACACTGACACCGGTATTTAGGGTTTATAATTGCCGCGAGCTTTAAATTTCCACGGAAAGCCCACGCAGAGGGAGATAACGGTTCTTGTCTGGGTTTTATGATCCTTTTTATAGCGACTTGGGAATTATTTCCGCTGTAAAACAGTTACAAACTGTGCATGTGACTAACAATGTGATTTTTCTGCAAAAGGAAAACGATACTGCTCGACTTGGACTTTTTTTAAGCGCATTGGAGTTGACAATTTTTTGGGGGAAACAATGGCCTTTGTTCTTTTTTCCGCAAAATGAGACGTTTTTATAAAGAATGAACAAACAAAAGAACAAATCATTTTTATTGTACTTAAATAATTTTCCTTATTGTGTTACACTTATTTTAATTAGAATAGAAAACACTATACTCATCTAATGTACTATATATCTAAATACCTCATGACCCGAAAACCAGTTGTTTGGTTTGACACCCGGCTGGGCAGTCATATAGTACATGCTCTTGTGTCATGTAGAATTATCCCGTACACATATTCTAGTGAAATGGGTGGTTAACGACAGTTTCCAATTAATATAATTGGCAATACTTTTAATGTAAATTAGTAATTTTGTGTTAAATTAAAAGCGACATACATTTAAAATATGAATTTAAAAGTTGATAATTTTCAATATTTACGCACAAATATTGGGTTGATATCTTTCATTGACGTTACAATAGACTGATTTTCTGTTAAAATATCAATTTTTAAATTTGAAATATATATAGAAATTCATTTGTTATAGAATACAATAGAACTTTATTTCTGTAAATGAAATTGTGTCAAAAAAAGGGAGCCTAACAAAAAGCTCCTACACATCTTTAAGATCATACAACTCACTGTTTTTTTAACCATTTATGTACCGCCTCATTTAACTATATAAATGTCCTCAATTCGCTTCGGCAATTCATTGAAAAATTTAAAACAATTTAATTTAATAAAAAAAGTTAAATATACTATCAATTAAGTATTCCGTAAATTTGTTGTAGTAAAAAATCATTAACTCGATGTAAAATTATTGCAGAGTTTTGTAGCGTAATTTAATTTTACGGTATTTAAATATTCGCGCCAAATACAACTTAATATGTTTTGATTGTTATCAGTAATCCTTTTCGCAGAGGACATTCATTTTCATTTCTACACACAGTGTGTTCAGGTGTATTATTAAACTAATGCGACTGCCTTTGAATTGTGAATTAATTTGTTTGTTAACTCGAATACAATTAACTTAGCTTGGTGTTTAGGTACGTGTGAACTATTTCCTTGATTACGTTATTTGTTTATATTTTTTGTGTTTAGCTTTTGTTTTAGTAATACATAAATATATTAATGTTATCAACTTAATCAGTAGTATTTAAACAAAAATACTGTGATTAATTAAATAATGCCTATATATGATTAGCAAACAATTATTATTTATTTTCGATTTACTAAAACGCACAACTCACAATTCAAATTATATTTTATTACTATTTCAAACTTTATTTCATTTTAACCCGAAACTTTTTCACTACTTCTCTCTTCTTTGTCCTCGGATGAACTTTATTACAGTGGGTTTTAATTAAAGTCGTGATACGCGCCCGTATAAAGATAGTTCGAAAGGGACGGGGTGCCCGCATTTTAGTTTTAGGCGAAAGGAAATGGCATGTGGACTCACCGTTCCGTCCGGTCTGCATACTTTTATTCCGGCTAGGGTCACCACCAAGAGAACTTTCTTTGTCCTATGTCCGACCTGAAACTAATCGAAAAGTGTTATTACGTCCCGACATGAAAGTCAAACATGAAACGTATTTCTTTTTATTACAAAGTATTTTATTTACAAATATAAAAAGCCAAATTATACCATTTTATTGAAAAAATCAAATAGATTAAAAATACCGAAATTTTAAAATATTTCATAAATGTTATACATTCATTTTAATCATATGTTATATATTTTTAATTTTTCATCGTGACTCTTGCAATGTATTTTAAAATATCTGACTGCAAATAAAGTGTCATTATTATTAATATATATGGTTAAAATTACCGGAACCCCTAAATATTTTCCAAAAATGAAACAAATTTAAAAAATGTTTCAAATAAAAGTTTCTTGGATATGAAGAAGCCATCATTTAAAAATATTTCAATTATACAACGTATTAAATATTACTTAGATAATTGAGTTTTTAAAACGCAACACCCTATATATTTTTACATTTTTGAACTCTCTGATTAATTCTAAAAAAAAAACATTTTGTATTAATATTTTTTATAAATTGTGTAATTTTTTGTTATAAAATAATAAACTGGTTAATTTAATTAATATTAAGAATTGAAAATCCAACTAAAAGTTATACAGGTACTTAAACTTAAGAATATTGTGGCATTTATATAGATTGGTTTGAACCAAATGGCTAAAAAATTAGAAAAAATAAATCACAACAGAATTAAACATAATTAATGAAATATAAATAGAAAACAGTATTCATTCACTTGGTCATAGTTATTTAAATATATTAAATAAAATTGATTTGAAAATAATTAATAAATTATTTCCACATTTAACTCTGTGACTATTGACTTACCTACGTAAGTACGTTAAACAAATGTACATTAAAACAACTACTTCCTGGGCAAATACCCACGCCGGACATTGAATTACATAATATACACCTGCTGTTGCACATCAATAAAATATTGTATATTGCAATAAATTTTGATCCGAGAAAAATTTAATGTAAAAACAACAAAAGGAACGCTACTTAATACAAGGCCATCTGCAGACACGTGTTTCGGGATCTATCCCTCGTCAGTACAGCTATGCCTTACATAATTTAAAGATGTTAAAATAAATTAATTAAATTAATTCAAATACAATCAGCAAAATTAAATCAGTTATATTAAATCAAATTAAACTAAATCAATTTAAATTAAATTAAACCAAATTAATTCAATTTAACGTACTTACGTAGGTAAGTCAATAGTCACAGAGCTAAATGTGGAAATAATTTATTAATTATTTTCAAATCAATTTTATTTAATATATATAATTAATGAAAATTGATTCCTACAAAAAGTTCTTAGAATTAACCTAAGAATTAAAAAAAATGTGATAATATATAAGATGTTACAATTTGAGAAATTGCAATTTACCTAATTATCTTAAGAAATTAAATACCTTGTATGTCATAAATATATGTAAATGATACCTTGTTTATATTCAAGAAGCTTATATTTGAATTTTTTAATTCTTACTGTTGAAGATTTTTTTAGGTGTTGAGAATTTTTTTCTAACGATGTATAATTAAACCTCTAAGTACAAAATCTAACACATCGCGTTTGTAACAGTTATATAAAAGTAATAAGTAACTACAAGTAATTCGTAAATGTACTATCTAGCGAACCAAATGGGTTACACTGCAGGTAACTTTTTTTTATTTATTAATGATATTGAATATAATTTGAAACATATAAACTCCTTGGATTTTGGAGGCGTTCACTTCGTGGTACATTTTCAATTTTGATATAATGAAAACACTTAACTTTTTTATACCACTTTTATTTTACTTTAGTGACTAGTTTCAATTACACGGTAATCATTATCAAACTAAGTACTTAAAACGCGAGTTACATCGGTATATATATTACATCTAAAACGCTTCGAAGAGGGGGGTGTACATCAGGTCAACCTGGTCGTTAAGAACGGAAATTCCCGGATTAATTTTTGCTTTGTGGATTTCAGCGGCTTCCAGTAAATCCATTTTTCTACCCTTTTCGGTGAAATGGATCACCGAAAGTACATCCTTGCCAAAATTGTGGTTTGTTTCTAATAAATGATTTGCAAATGTTGAATTATCATGTTTTAAATTGTATGATCTGTAATGTTCTTTTAACCTGGTTTCAAAATTACGACCTGATTGTCCGATGTACACTCCTTCACAATCTGGGCATGTTAATTTGTAAATTCCTGACTTGTACATCTTATTTATTGGAGTTTTTGCATTGAATATTAAATTACAGAGTTTAGTATTTGATCTAAAAACAATGTCAATGTCTCGTTTTTTAAAAATATTTTTAATTTTAGAGCTAAGTGTGCCAAAGAATGTTAATATTTTGTATGATTTGTTATCTGTGGTTGGGCTGACCGCGTATATGTAATTTTGAATTTGTTTTGTTTGGAATTTATTAATTAATTTGTTTATGAGGTTTTCCGAATAACCATTATTAGTAGCAATTTGTTTAATTGTATTAATTTCTCTGTTCCGTGATTCAGGGCTAAGTGGGATTTTGAATGCACGGGTTATCATTGAGTAAAAACTGGCTATTTTGTGTTTATATGGATGGCGTGAGGTATTCGGGATAATTGTATCTGTGAAAGTGGGTTTGCGGTAAATATCAAATGTGAGTTTGTTATTCGTTTTAGTTAATGTTAAATCTAAAAAGTTAATCTTGTTATTACATTCTGTTTCTACGGTGAATTTAATGGATGGATGAAGTGAGTTAAGAAAAGTTAGAAATTGGTTAATTTGTCTGTCAGTACCTTCGAAGCATGCGAGAATATCGTCTACGTATCTATGCCACCATTTAATGTGTTTTTTTTGCCTTGGGGTGAGTTTAATATCTTGTTAGTGAGGTTATTCATAAAAATGTCGGCTAACAGCGGGCTCAGGGGTGAACCCATTGCTAGGCCTTCACTCTGTTTGTAGAATTTACTATTAAATGAAAAATAATTATGTTTTAAAATTAAATCTATTAAGTCAATAAAATCTGATTTTACTAGTGGGTTTACATTGTTCTGATCTAAATGTTCGATTATTAGTTGGAGGCATTCTTCAGGTGGTATTTTCGCAAACATATTTGATACGTCGAAGGACACTAACTTACAACTGTTAGGAATGGTTAGATCTTTAAGATTATTGGCTAACTCTACGGGATTTTTAATGGAATGGGGATCGGCGAAGTTTGTGATAGTTTTAAAAATAGAATTAAGTTCAACAGATATTTTTCGAGCTGGAGAGTTTATGTATGAAACTACAGGACGGATGGGATTATCAGGTTTATGAATTTTAATAAAGCCATACAGCCTGGGGGTTCTAGGGTTCATAGGAAATAGGTATCTTGTTTTATTGTCTGGAAATAAAGTATTGTTATTTACTATGGATTTTAATTTGCTTAATAATTGATTAGTCGGATCTTTCTTAATTTCTGTGACATTGGAAGTGCTTATGAAATTTAAATATGAAATATAAAATTCACAGACAAAGAAAATTCAATATTAATGTTAGGACCAAAATATTCACCACATGTCAATGTCTCCTCTTTTAAAGAAACACTTGTAGTAGAGTCAGAAATTGCATCAAAAAACACAAACATATCGGCAATTGACAAATCAAAAATAGCTAAACTAATAAAGCAAACAGAATTAATTTCAGACTCAGACACAAAAACAATCAAAGCAATAAACAAGAAAGTAAAACACAATAATTTAATAGTAACTAAAGCAGATAAAGGCAATTCAATAGTCATCTTAAAAAACGAGGAATATATTCAAAAAATGGAAAATTTCATAAGCACTTCCAATGTCACAGAAATTAAGAAAGATCCGACTAATCAATTATTAAGCAAATTAAAATCCATAGTAAATAACAATACTTTATTTCCAGACAATAAAACAAGATACCTATTTCCTATGAACCCTAGAACCCCCAGGCTGTATGGCTTTATTAAAATTCATAAACCTGATAATCCCATCCGTCCTGTAGTTTCATACATAAACTCTCCAGCTCGAAAAATATCTGTTGAACTTAATTCTATTTTTAAAACTATCACAAACTTCGCCGATCCCCATTCCATTAAAAATCCCGTAGAGTTAGCCAATAATCTTAAAGATCTAACCATTCCTAACAGTTGTAAGTTAGTGTCCTTCGACGTATCAAATATGTTTGCGAAAATACCACCTGAAGAATGCCTCCAACTAATAATCGAACATTTAGATCAGAACAATGTAAACCCACTAGTAAAATCAGATTTTATTGACTTAATAGATTTAATTTTAAAACATAATTATTTTTCATTTAATAGTAAATTCTACAAACAGAGTGAAGGCCTAGCAATGGGTTCACCCCTGAGCCCGCTGTTAGCCGACATTTTTATGAATAACCTCACTAACAAGATATTAAACTCACCCCAAGGCAAAAAACACATTAAATGGTGGCATAGATACGTAGACGATATTCTCGCATGCTTCGAAGGTACTGACAGACAAATTAACCAATTTCTAACTTTTCTTAACTCACTTCATCCATCCATTAAATTCACCGTAGAAACAGAATGTAATAACAAGATTAACTTTTTAGATTTAACATTAACTAAAACGAATAACAAACTCACATTTGATATTTACCGCAAACCCACTTTCACAGATACAATTATCCCGAATACCTCACGCCATCCATATAAACACAAAATAGCCAGTTTTTACTCAATGATAACCCGTGCATTCAAAATCCCACTTAGCCCTGAATCACGGAACAGAGAAATTAATACAATTAAACAAATTGCTACTAATAATGGTTATTCGGAAAACCTCATAAACAAATTAATTAATAAATTCCAAACAAAACAAATTCAAAATTACATATACGCGGTCAGCCCAACCACAGATAACAAATCATACAAAATATTAACATTCTTTGGCACACTTAGCTCTAAAATTAAAAATATTTTTAAAAAACGAGACATTGACATTGTTTTTAGATCAAATACTAAACTCTGTAATTTAATATTCAATGCAAAAACTCCAATAAATAAGATGTACAAGTCAGGAATTTACAAATTAACATGCCCAGATTGTGAAGGAGTGTACATCGGACAATCAGGTCGTAATTTTGAAACCAGGTTAAAAGAACATTACAGATCATACAATTTAAAACATGATAATTCAACATTTGCAAATCATTTATTAGAAACAAACCACAATTTTGGCAAGGATGTACTTTCGGTGATCCATTTCACCGAAAAGGGTAGAAAAATGGATTTACTGGAAGCCGCTGAAATCCACAAAGCAAAAATTAATCCGGGAATTTCCGTTCTTAACGACCAGGTTGACCTGATGTACACCCCCCTCTTCGAAGCGTTTTAGATGTAATATATATACCGATGTAACTCGCGTTTTAAGTACTTAGTTTGATAATGATTACCGTGTAATTGAAACTAGTCACTAAAGTAAAATAAAAGTGGTATAAAAAAGTTAAGTGTTTTCATTATATCAAAATATAAACTCCTTTTTTCTTTTTGCAATCTGGCGTGATAAAAATGCGCTACACTTAAATACGAATAACTGCGTTTACATTTCGTTTGATCATGATAGAATTAGTAAATTTGACAATATGCTGTACAGTAGCATTCTTGTTGATAAATCTGCAATGAAAGACTTGAGGGCAGTATTTACATAGAAGCTTAATTTTAGTAACCATACATCTCATATAGTTAATAATGCATTCAAACTCTTGGGCTTTGTGAACATATATTTTTGGGATTTCAGTTACAGTACGAGGTTACTTATTTATGTATTGATAATAGAAAAAATAAATAAATGAATTTGATGAAAATGATTTTTATTGCTTTTCAAAATATTCTATACATTTTTCAAAGCATTTTGTCCATATGGTTGCCTTAAAACAAGCATTTCGAAGGCCTCAACCGTTTCTTCAGGCGATGAAAATCGTCCACTTTTAATTACTGGGTGCCAAGTCGGGGCTGTAAGGCGGATGACAATTCGATCTTTTGTGTGTCCAAAAACTCGTTTGTTGCATATGATGTGTGTCAGCTTGCACTGTCATGGTGCAAAATGATTCGTTGTTTTGGGTTCGTTTCTCTCAATTTACCGAAAACTTCAGGCAAACAAATGGTCGTATATTACGCTGAATTAATGGTCTTTTGATTTCCAAGAGTCGCAGTTACCAAAGGATTGGTTTTCGTGAAGGAAAACGCCACCATTTGCTTCATAACGCTTCGAGAACGAATAACCTTTGTCGGCTTCACATTGAAAAAGACCCAAACTGTCGATTGATTTTTTTTCTTTCTGGCTCATACGTATAAATTCATGACTCGTCGCCTGCGACGATGTTGTATACCGCTTCGGAACTAGCGTTGTGTTTTGAAATCATTTTATGGCACCAATCGAAATGAGAAATTTTGAGCGTGTGGAATCCAACGCGCAAAGATCTTCTGAACAAACAAATGTTCTTGCAAAATCTTATGAATGTTGGTCATACTAATTCTTAAAAAATCTCTCGATTTCCTGATATGACACATGACAAGCTTCTTGATTTAGTGTTCGCACAGCATCGTTATTTTCCGGCATAACAACCGATTTTGGACGACCTTTTTTAACTTCGTCCGTGTATTGGTCATTGGTATATAAATTTATCCGTGTTTCTCAAATGGAATTATTTAATTATACCTCCCGTTTGTGATAACAATTCATTGTATCATATTTTTTATATTTTCATCTTACTTTATTATTTAATTGATTTTTTGTATAAATTTCTATTGTACTTATTATTTAATGTTTATCTTTATTAATTGCTTTATATTATTTTTTTTTAATTCTTTGATTGAGACTACAATCATATGGTATATTATTTTTCTGATTAAGCCCTATGGATAAATTGGATAGTCGTAATTATAATAATTTTAGATCTTTGTTATGTTTTTTGCTACATTGTCTATATAAACTGGATAATAATAATTATTGTAAAAATGGTTTCCCTAAATAAAAGTTTAGAATTAAAAGGAATATAAGTTGTAGTTAATAAACAATTAGAGTTGGGCAAAGTCATTCTTTTGGATCTTTTTTATAGATACAAAATGAAGTATATGCCAATTTCTTAATGTTATTTATATTATTAATATTAGAAAGTGTCACTTATTTATTAATAAACTCCAATTTATTGTTATTTTTTAACTTCAGCTATTTAAAATTGGTTAATCAGAAATATTCGGTAACTAAATTCACTCGATTTTTCTTAACACTATAAATAATAAAAGTAATAATAGTAATTACGTAAAATGCGCAGAATATGAATTGGCAGCTAATTTTAAAAGATAACCCGCATAGAAAATTAATAGATATATTAATTAATAATCTACAATTTTGCCGTGTGACATGAGAGAAATAAATTTTTCATTATAGATACGGTATATATTACTAAAAAATGGACGAATTGGTATTCCTTCATGTATTTATTATGAAGGTAATAGATGTAATAAATATTCCAACAATTCATCACATTATTGTTTTGTTCGCCATATTGCACTGAAACTAGTGTACTCACTGCCAGAGTCAGAGTCGTTTTCTCGGTCGGGGCATATTTTGTATGTAAGCAGAAAACGATATTGACAGGGCACAATGAAAAAGTGCACAAGCAGAAAATGCAAAAATACAGGCGAATACGCTATAAGATAATATAGAAAAGATATCTCTAAAAATCAAACAACCTCAATCCACCATTAATGAATTCCTATCATCATATATAAATGAATAACTGATAAACGAGACAAAGGACAAGGACTGCTGGCTCAAAGACTACTGGTCGATAGCCATTTTGTAAACACATATGTAATGTTTTATAAATTTAATGCAATTGTAAATATCACAAGAAAGATGATTATGTATGTATATAAAAAAGTAATAAAATTTGTTATAATATAAGAATGTTAATTTAATGATATTATTGAAGTAAAATTTAATTATAAAATTATATATCGATGGTTTTTGTGTTTTTTTTTTTATGCACAAAATAAGCGAATCCAAGCGGAAAATGATTTCCACACTCAGCACACAATCGAATCAAAAACTTTCTTGCTTCACGCCATAATCTTTATAACCTGTTGCGTTGTGCGCATTTCACACAAGAAATAACACCCCATTTTCCAAAACATACATACACACACCAATAACCGACGAAACGAAAAAGGGCAGTTTAATTGTTCGTGATGAAGTGCTGAACGTTTTTCGTCCAATTATCGTCGACATTTAGCGTTTTCGCGGTGGGAAAAACGCGTCAAGTCGACTCATCGCTTTTCGCCTGGGCCGCCGAGAGGGGAGCGGGGGTTGGGAATAAGGGACGGTTGATTGATCACCCTTCCACCAGACCCATTATCTTCCCAATTTTTAATCGTAATTACACCGCGGTTTTAGACATAAGGGGTGAGTTATTTTTTATGGACGGCTATAAACGCGCTATCATTTTTATCCGCGTTGGTGTTTATGGAGTCTGGGAGGTTTTTTTGTGACTCGCTGGCCACGTTTTTTCGTTATTTCTGCCAACTTGCATTTTAATGGATTAAATGAGGTATTATGCAGTTTATTATGGAGTATTAGCATTTTTTACTGTTTTATTGTATTTTTTTAGTTTAACAGAACATATAAAAAATTTAAAAAATAGAAAAAATCATTATATTAATTGCCTATAAATGAAGACGACATGAAATACTTGATCATACCAAACATATATTCTGAAATTACATGTGACCGTAAGTCGAGTAGTGTTTCATAAGGCAATATATTGAGTTTTAAGTTTTTTTTAGATCATCGTGAGAATTATATTAATTTAAATAATATTGTTAAACTTACAATTATTGCAATCGTTGTGTATCGAATCTGATTTCGTTTTATGTCGATTTTGACTGAACTTCTGAAATCGGCGATGATATTGAGTTGACGTTCCGTCGCACAGTACATCAGAATTAGCCGAGCGCGCCAAGCGGCGGTGGGGAAAGAAAAAATAAAATTCAAAATGAAGATATGAAAAAAATATAGGTACAATTTAGATATTACAAATTTCTCAAATTTTCTAGTCCCATATTTTTCCGATGTGCCCTCTTTGAGAAATAAATTCACAAAGTTCGATAATTTTGGAAAATGTTGTGTATGAATATATATTTCATAGGGAGCACGAAATATACGAATAAAAAAATCATCATTACTTTATTGGGACCGATAACAAATTTCTTCATGCATCTATAAAGTTTTACGAAATGTCATAATATAGAGGGATGCGTGTTAAATTAACCCATGTGAAATTGTAATTGTATGTTTGCTGAGAACGATAAAATATATTATTAAAATACGGCTATTTTTCACGCCGACATTGCGTTCCGGAATTATCGAACTTTGGGAATTTATTACTCAAATAGAGCACATCGAATAACTATGGGACTTGAAAATTTGAGAAATATGGAATATCTATATTGTACCTATATGTTTTTCGTTTCTTCAATTTGATTTTTATTACCGACAGGCGCGCTCGGCTAATTCTGATACACTGTACCATATTCTTAATGATTTCTTTAATATTTATTCTGGAAATTGAAAAAGTACTCAAAGGAGTTGATCTGTTAGCGATGTTTTTATCTCATTTTTTGCACATATTCGGGTTAACTTGCTAATTTCGTTTACTGTAAGTGACATATTATTATGCCTGTAGCTGCGTATTATAGCGAATATAGGGAAAGAGTAAATAACTGTTGCATTGCGGTCCCTTTTCTGAATCTAGCCGGTCATAAGTCTATTTTCAAATATCAATATACGCGGAAAATAGCAAATAAACAAACAATTACAATATTAAAGCTGGTTGCGAGACAATCTTTTAATAATCTACAATAATACGAATGATTTCTTTATAAAAATACCATAAAACATGAATTAATACCATGAACCTATTAATATCTGGACGGAGTCTAACGTCGATAGGAAGGTATCGTAAGTGAATGTCAATGCGGCGGGAGCTCCACCATTAAACTCAACGACAATTGGCGGTAAATTTAAAATGTAGTGAATTATTAATTTAATCACTTATTTGAGAAACACGATAAAACCACCTTATTGATTGTTTGATTTGGTTAGCTATCATCCTGGATACATTTACATAGCTAATCAAATATAAAATGAAATTAAATCAAACACTACTCAACAAGGTGGATTTATCGGGTTTCTCAAATAAATGAATAATTGAATCGTTTATTGAAAGATACAGGAATTGATACATGCATCAAAACGTATCAATTGCTCTACAATTAAAACAAAAATATATAATTTTAAATTTAGTACCAGTTGTCACAAAGAAGAATAAGGGAAGTTATGGAGAAATTAAACTTTAAAGTATACTAAAATACAAATTTACTTGTACAAAAAATAAGCTAAATTAAAAAAAATAGTTTTTTTTTTATTGAAACACTATTTAAACAAGTTCTTAAAAAATACCACTATATTATAATTAAATTAAATTTAATATTTTGTTTACATAACCACAAGCATTATAGTTTGTCAATTCAATATTTACAGTCCCTGAAATAATGTTCAGTTATATCTATAATGCCTCTGGGATAATTGTATATTTCTGAAAATAAAATCACATGTTCATTTGTAGGTTATAAATATACTTACACATGGAAAGTTACATCTTTTATTTTTTCTAATTTTACTTGCATTTTCGATTTTCTGTAGATTTTCTTCTAATATCCCTCAACCAATAGGCTCATGATTTATACCAACCATTGTTGATGGAAAAATTTGCATTACAATAATATGCACCAAATCATTGAATCCATTTGATGTTAAACCACATGTACAGGGTGCCTCAGTGTGTTCTAATGGAATACCTCTTTTTTTTTCAGATTCTACAAGAAAAATAAAGTTAACTTTCATAATATGTTCATATGCCTAAACCTAATAATTTATTAAATTTTTAATTATTTTTGGAAAAACTGACGTTTTGAAAAAAAAATCATAACTTTCAAATAGATAATTGAAAACAAATGAAATTTTGTATCAGCATATTTGACTAATAGATGAATATTTTAGACTATCAAGAAGATTTTAAAATCATAAGATGTTTTGATAATTCAATGTATCAAATTTCGTGCTTATTTTAAATGACATGCCCTATATCTAATAGGCCTATCTTGTAGGAAATGTTATTGTCTTTCAGAAAATATAAAAGTATTCTGCACCTAACCCTGATAGTTTTCAAGATAAATCTATTTTTGTTAATTTTCGTCATAATTATTATTATTTTAATATGGCAAGGTAACATAAAGAACCACCCATTGTCCAATTTAATACTTGTTATTGGCAGTTATTCTAATAGGCTTTTGTTTATAAACAAAATTTAATTGACACATTCGCATTTTTAGTAACAATTGCAAAAACGATGTTTTTTAAATAAAAGAATTAATATGATTTTAATAATAATGTAACGCTATGTAAATGGTTTTTAATGTACGTTTTCTGATGGAAGATATCCTAATAATAAGACTGTAGAGGAAGTTTTAAATACATTAAAAACTGTAGGCAGTGTGAAGTATCTGAAAAAAAAAACTTCAATACAGTAACTAATAATGAGGAGACACAATTACAAGTTTAATATCATCGAATATTCGCCAAAACGGATGTTCACTGCACGATGGTGCGCTACCTAATTTTTCATTGACTGTTCGTCAATATTTAAATAGAATATTTAATAGGCGATAGATTGGAAGAGGAGGCCACGTTGCTAGATCCTCTGTTTTTATCTCCATGGATTTCTTTCTGTCAAATAAAATATACAGCACTCCTCGCACGACAATTGAAGACATGAAAGACAGATTTACGAATGCATTTAGATCAATTATAATATTCGGAGAAATGTTAAAATATCATTTAAAATAAAATTGAATTTATTATGAATTCATTTTAATACTATTTGTCAATTTATTTGTTGGGTCAACTGACTTTATTTATAAACAAAAGCTAATGCCTATTCCAATAATTGGTAATAATAAGTTCTAAATTAAACAATAGATAGCGCTTTGTATCACCTTTCTATATTATGAATAATAAATATTATGTCAAAAGATAACGAAAATGTATATATCTTGAAAACTATTAGGTTTACGTGTAAAATACCTTTATAATTTTTAAAATAAAATAAGATTTCCTACAAGATAGGGCTATTAGATGTAGAGTGTGTCATTTAAAATAAGCATAAAATTCGACATAAAATGTATTTATGGAGTTACGTTAAATTATTAAAACATCTTAAGATTTTAAATTCATGTATATAGCCTAAAATATTCAACCATGAGTCTAATACACTGGTACAAAATTTCATTTGTTTTCATTCACCCATTTGAAAGTTATGATTTTTTTTTCTAAAAGTTATTTTTTTCATTTTTTTAATTAAACCATTTAGCAGTAAAGCTACTCTGCGCCCACGCATATGTTTATGTATGGTGTATATAAACAATTCGGGACATAGGATTTTAAATATTGATCTTAAAAAATGTTTCCAATTTCCACAATTGGCCAGTTAAAAATGAAAACATTTTTTGAAAGATAATTTGAATTGTTTCATTTGTACAAAATTGCAAATTCAAAAACAACAACCAGTTAAACTTAATTGTAGATTTTGCAAAATGCAAATTTTTTTTAATAATTATGATTTAGCGGTTCATAGAACGGATATAAATACACTATTTGTAAATAAAACAACAGTTTCTTATATTTCACAAAAAATATTGCAGAGACACTACAACATAATATTTATGTATTATGGAGTATCATCAAGTAAAAGCCTTAACAATCGATATATATATATATATATATATATAAATTATAAGTAATTTTCGTAAGCCTATTGTCTGGGTTAATTAATTTAAAGTGTTTTATAAACTCACTGCCTTACTGTTGCCAACAAACCATTAAACACCTATATATGTTCTACGGTATTATTATAAACCATGCCATTCTGCCTATAGGATAATTGATAGAAGAAGCTGCAAAAGCGCGCAACAAATATATTTCGACATATTTGTTAAATTATGATACCATATCCTGATTACAGGTCAACACATTGAACGAATCGGATATTGAGAGCGGTTCGAATCATTCTTCCGATTAAGAAAAGTTATAATTCTTACATTTACAGTTACAATTCAGTCATTATTTAAATAATTATATTTCTGTACAGTGGCTTATTTGAAATAAACGATCAAATAGAAAATTGTATAGATTACATTAATGAGAATTTCTAGAAATGACTAGCATACGCACAATTTTCACCATTATATACAAGTGTATGCAGTTTTATACAACGTTGTTAGTATTGTTATTTTTTTACTCTAACCATTTTAAAGTCAGATTTTCAGGTATTTGCCCGGAAAGTAGATATTTTACTGAATCCTTATTTAAATTTATCGTCTAAATAATTCATTGCTGGGGGCAGAAAGAGCGACGGCCGATAGCCGTTTTTTAATGATAACGTATAATATATCGAGCGTATAACAAAAATCGATGACGAAGTTGGCATTGGAAATCTAAAGTCATGTCTGAACTAAAATCACACGCGCACGTGTAAAGTACTGGTTGTCATGTTGACACTGTTTAACCGCAACCAGCATTTCATGCGTGTGGTCTTAGTTCAGACATGACTCGAGATTTCCAACGCCAACTGCGTCGTCGATTTTTGTTATACGCTCGATAGTATAATAATTATATTGTTAATGTATTGTATACCGGCTGTCCCATTTTAATTTTTCAGGTGGAATATATCAAGACAAGTGCGCCCAATCGAAAAAGTTGTCTAATGCAAAGTTTAGTGGTTTGCAGGGGGACATTAGATTCTGTTATCAATTTCACTTCTCACCCCCCAGGGGGGTGAATAACAGGGGTAACTTCTGAATCTTAAATGGGAACCCCCATTTTTTATTGAAAATTCGGAAAGTGTGAAGAAAACTATGTAGGTTTTACTCAGAAACTTTTTTTGTATGGGCAACAGGTGGCGCTGTAATCGTCAATATTAGATTATTTTACACTTAATCTAGAATTGATATAAAAATGCCACCTAATGATTACAGAGAAAAAGTTTAAACAAATTGAATGGAAAAAGCCAATCTACTTACCACCATCACTTTGACGTCTGTAAAGGTACAAGGGTAATAGAAATTCGAAATGAAATTGTGCAGTTCAAAGAGAAAGATGTCAAAATTATTATTGTTTTTTTGTACGGATCAGTTTTAGGTAAAATATTCGTTGAGTAAGAAGATCATTTTAGGAGGTGTTCAATGTGACCACATCCCCAGAGGAAAAAGTCTGGAGACGTTAGATCCGGCGATCTAGGTGGCCATTGCGCAGGCCCCCCGCGACCATTCTACTTTTGTGGATATGCGGCATCCAAATGATTCCGCACAATTCGTGCAAAATACGGAGGTGCACCATCTTGCTGAAACCACATTGTTAACCTTGTGGCGTACGGAATGTCATCCAAAAGCGCAGGAAGGCCGCCATGCAAGCCTTGCGAACGCGACACACATAATCATATCAACAATTTCATCTGGCAAGTAATCTGACATTTTGGCTAAAAAGTGTGACTTCAAAACGTCAAAGGCTGACTGAGAAAAATAAAAAATGTTTCTAAATGGACATTCGTTGTAAGCCCCTCCATCTCCCCCCGATTTGTAATCGTCACATTCGAAGTTAACTTTTTTGTCAATACAATGTGGCAGTTTGAAGTAATTCCAAGGTATTAATTAGACTTAAAATTGCCCTAATGAATCTTGGTGGTGGAGAAGGTTGGGGGGGGGGGAGGTGCAGCGATGCATCAAGGTGTCAAAGGGCGCTTATGTCTGGAATCTGATTATTTTGTAATCATTAGGTGGCATTTTTATATCAATTCTAGATTAAGTGTAAAATAATCTAATATTGACGATTACAGCGCCACATGTTGCCCATACAAAAAAAGTTTCTGAGTAAAACCTACATAGTTTTCTTCACACTTTCCGAATTTTCAATAAAAAATGGGGGTTCCCATTTAAGATTCATAAGTTACCCCTGTTATTCACCCCCCTGGGGGGTGAGGGGTGAAATTGATAACAGAATCTAATGTCCCCCTGCAAACCACTAAACTTTGCATTAGACAACTTTTTCGATTGGGCGCACTTGTCTCGATATATTCCACCTGAAAGATTAAAATGGGACACCCTGTATAGAATTGTCTGCAGAAACAAACATGTTTTTTTAATATAATTCATTGCCATAGTGGAAAACAGAAATTGCCTGATTATTATATACATAATTTTTCATTAAATTATATTACAAAAATAATTGAAATTACTAGGTAATATTTTAACAGTATAACTTCAGAATTATAAGCAGAGGCTTAAGAAACATCATGTTTACATATTTTTAAAAGTTCAAGGAAAAAAATATATTTACATACGGCTGGATCTATAAATAAAACATAGTTTACTGGCCGTTAAAGGAAAAGCGCTTATTATTGGTTAACAGAATTCTGTATTAAATAATTCAGATTATTAATTTGATGTATTCCTAATAGATAGTAATCTTTATTGAAAATTTATAAATATACATAATTTTACAATATATTAGTTACTATTTGAATGGCTATCGACCATCGGTCTTTCATCCTGTATTCTTTGTTAAATTTATTTGTTTAATATAGAACTAATGTTAATTATAAATAGTGAATAACTTCATTACTGAAATTAATGTATTTATCATTTTGAAATATTAAAATTTGAATCGCAGAAATAATGAATATACATGTATGCATATATAAAAAAGAGCAAAACACATTAATCAACCGTTGCTGAACAAATTCCACGGACACACACATGCGACAAAAGTGATTAATTCGACTTTCCCATTTCAAACGCACGATTCATCAACGGCGGTGACGAGAGTGACTCGGTGATTCGACTCAATTTTTCTTCATCTTTCGTCATTCCCATGCATACTTCGCTTAATTATTCGCCCGCTTAGCTATTTCGCGTTTAATGTTTTTATTCTTTACGAGCTTTATATTACACGGAAGCACGTGAGGTAATAATTATGAGAAATACGAAGCTTGTTATATTTTTGTTATATTTATTTACAAATTCGTTCTGTAAACATATTACGAACATATTGCGCGTATTATTTATACACGAGCATGAAACGTGATCTGTGTAAAGGGGAAAGAATCGAATAGAATAAGTAGATTACAGCGAGGGATATCAATTTCGAATTGTAAGCAGAAAACTCATCTCGGAACGGTCGTTGAGCGCTGAAACGCGCCGCGAAATTTGATTATGAAAATGCACGTCGGCCATCGATTTCGCCCTTTCTCCCCTCTGCCGAATATTTAACGAACGTGCTACATGTCCTAGCTGTTAAGGGTTGAGAGCGCGATTAGCGTTACGCCTTCCTCCCTTTGAAAAACGAGGGACGTCTCCACGACGGCCCCATTTAACACGGGTCGGGAGGCGGTTTGCATTAAGACCGAACATCCACTGATTCTTAAGTAGAAACAAAGTGAATTCACAGGAGCGTTTACGCGGGGATAATGGATGGGAATGTCTTGTTTAACATTTATGGTGAATGCGCCCGGTTAACTCTTAATCAAATGTATATTAAAATCGAGCAATTATTGAAAAATATAATTAATTAAAAGTTTTACTCATTTTTATAACTTTGCTAAATTTCTCGTAATTTCGAATATCTTTATAACGATGAAATAATAGGCAATTTTAAACGTTGTTTTTATAACAAAAACACAAGTTTTTGAATTTCACAAACTTTATTAAAAACGAGTGAATTCTTATAAGTTATGAGTGAGTTTCATCAAGTAACAGCCACAACTATAAAATAAATGTATAGTTGTAATATTTGTAAATAAAATCATTTGATTTATTTTATACTTAGAGTTTTTTTACTCTCAATAAGTTTTGGTAAAATACCATTTCGATTCTTCATTAATTCTTGAATATGGTGTTTTACCGAAATTAATTAAAAAAAAACGAAGTGATTTCATTGAAAAATAATACACCAGTATTGCAATAACTGTTCAATAAGTTATAAGTGAGAAGGAAAAAAATAAAATAATAAATTTACCTTGTACGTCACGCTTTAATGTATTTTTATTATTTTGAAACACATTATTGCGAACTATACTATAAGTATGAAACAAGGTGTATATGTATATATACATCGTTACAAACAAACTTAAAACGCATCAAGGGTTGAGCATGTTTGAAAAGTCCCCTCGCCCTAATGCGTTGCCATTTAAAGCGGTACATTACTCCAGAGGAGAAACGCGTCGAAGTGCGCACTGAAAAACGGATCATATTTTATAAGTCGTGAAAAGGACATTAACACTTCCAGGTTGTATAAGTCATCCTTGATTATACCTTTTAACGTTTGCTCCGTTTCCACCCCTTCCAGCCTTTTACCGACAGCAGACTTTCATTGGAAATCGGCGGACAAAAAATCCACCGTCCTTTATGAAATCTCTGATGTTTTTGACAGGCGAAACATTAACGATATTCGAGTGGTTATTTTCTATATTGAATACTTTATTTTTGAAACTTTCTATGTGAAAAGTGTATAATATTGAATTGGATTCAATTAATTAACTTCTTTTATATGCTGGCTTCTTTAAAGCGGTATATTTAAAAGAATAATATTTTTTGGTTTTCCCTTTTTTATGTTCGACTATAACTTATAGCATTTTGATAATATCTAGCTTGTACAAATAATTAAAATAGGAAATGCAAAAACAAACTTTAAATATATTATTATTATTTCAGCATCATATTTTATTAGAAAATAATAATAATAATAGTGATATTTTAAAATTAAACTTTAGTTTAATTGTTACTTCTTTACAAATTTCGTAAAAGAAATAGTAAAACTTATAAGACAACAGGTATTTCCATAAAATAATTACTGGCTCATTTTAAAACCTCCCTATCGACTTCAGTAACAGGGACAAAAAATATTTCGAACCCAGCAGCCTAATCCATCCCTTCCCTCTCGAGGAAAGACGCGTCGTCGCAGCGGCGTCACTTAATTAACTTGTGCAATTAAACTCTCATTAGCGGCGTGATTTCCTGACACAGGAATATGCAGATTAAACGCCGCGAACCGCAGACGAGCCGCAGAAGAAGAATCATTAGGAAGTTTCACCTCGGGAAGTCCGAGGGCATCCGATAATCGATAGCAGCGCTTAAGAAATGGTATGAATATGCAACGCGGAATAAATTACGTTACAGACACGGCCCGCTTAATTAAATTAAGGCCAAATTGATTCCGCTAACTTTTTCACGTTCAATTTTATAAATATTGAAATCCTCTCAGTTAGTCCCTTCTGTGATGATAGGGGCGATTAATTAAATGGAATTTGATAGCTAATTTCTTTTAAAATTTAAGTCTTGTCGATATCAATAATTTTACTTAGAATATTAAGCGTTATTATATTAATTATCATTAAGTATACTAAGAAAAAAAAATAAATTAATGTATTAAAAATCACGAAATACCCACAATACTACATAACTTCAAATGCCTTCGATATCTAAAATAAAAATAACTACAACTCAACAACTAATTTCGCGACAAATACACAGTACCATCATCAGGTGATCATTATTAATATCTTCACCTGATGATGCTACTGTTTAGCGAAACATTTTTTTTGTGAGACGATAATAATAAAAATAATTTTGAAATTATAAACGTGACTGTCTCTACTTTATCTAAACAAGAATTTATTTTAACAAATAAAAACCTCAACTAAACAAAAAAGCTTATTGTTAAAACCAATGTGCGAGATTTCCCGCATACAGATAGTTCAAATAGGTTTATCCTTAACTTTATTAGCCACGACGTGGTACTGATATACTACTTTTTAAGCTTAGAGCTTAAAATGAAAAAGAAAATCATAATTTGAGGAAAATATAACTATCTTTAAACCACGTACTGAACCTATTCCTTCGTACTGTTGCGTAATTCGATGTATCGAATTAGCAATGGAAGATACAAGAAATAAGCAACATAATAAACGAAGTTAATGTACAACATCCCTACTGTAAAAGTATCATAGCTAAAGCTACTGGGCAAAAAAAAATCAGGGATAATCAGGACAGTTACTGGATTCCATACTGCTACACAACACATATCACCACATTACAAAAAATGCCACAAATATGACTATACCACCGACAAGTGAAAGGAAGATACACTGTGCTAAATGTTCTGACCTCTACATGCACAATCAATCGTCTTACTACCATGCATTTGGGGACACTTCATATGGAGCTTAGCCAACAAAGTATCCAAATTGATCCTTGAAATCATACTAGGTATAAAAGTATTCCTAACTTTCCCACCTTCTCTACTAATAAAAATCGACGCAAATTAATAAACAACTACCATTTACTATTTTTCACGTCTATCAACCGATAATCCTGCACGACATTAATAAAAAAAACTCAGAGAGATTTGTATACTGTATACCATATGTTTATTGCCATATTCAACCTGGATTATCTCGAAATTATACCCACAATAATTCCAACATTATGTACTCATACTTATTCTATAGATATAATTAGTAGAAATATTTGTGTTTTATATATCATAAATTTCCCATCCCCAAAACCCAATCTGGTTAACCATCTTCTTAACAACAATCCCATCTAAATTAACCAAGCAATCAAAAAATATATACACCCATTATCATAAATTGAAAACATCATCTTTACTAAAGCATGTTATATGGAAACGAAAAACACAATTAAAATAAATATATAATAAACGATTCTAGAATATATCGTTAACAAACACATTTACAATCTCATAATTTATGTAAGTGCACTGTTAGCATTTATGTCGATCAACCAACATTAATTTCGCCAAGAGGCGTCATCGTTACATTTTACCAGTATTTATCATATTCAATGTTTCGCTGCAAATCGTTACAAAACTGGTTTAAAGTACTTTCGTCTGTTTGATTACTCTCGGTGACGATATTTGTTCATGTAAAATGCCTTACTTTTGTCAGGAATTTATTAAGCATTGTTTTTTGTATATAGATCTGTAAAAGGTGCAAAAAGCCGCAGTAGTTAAAGAAGGAATAATTTATAAATTCTTTTCAAATTCGTTATATTCAATTTATTATTAAAACTAACTTAAATTTTTGTTGTGTATGAAGAACACTGCTAATTTTAAATTATATTTACAATAAATTTGTTTTAATTATTATTTGAATATTTTTTCATAAAGTAATGAATTTAAATGTTAATAGTCGTTACTTGAGTTCTTAACAAGTAAAGATTACTTAAGTAATATTTGGTAATTTTTGCATCTATAATCCCTACATGACAATGTTATAATGAAGGTGATTTTAATTTAAACGATTACAAGTGAAAAACATTGTACCGTTTGAAATTACTTTTAGTTTGATAATGACAAGTGTAAATTTTTGAAACTATAGTCACTAAATATATAATTCTGTTATATAAACAAAGTTTAAAAAGTGTTTTATTATAATCTTACACAATGTATAACGAAGTAGAAGCCTCAGTGATCAGTAATTTCAATACAGAAATGGTTGACCTAAAAATTAACAAACGAATTTTCACAACTTATTATATACTAAGCTTGTATAAAATGACAAACGACAACTTCCACGATCACGAATTTAAAAGTACATTTGATAACTGGTATAAGAATCACCTTCTTCAAAAATATATTTTCTTATTTTAAACAAAACGCTCTAGGACATGACAATATACACCAGCCTATGGTGAAAATCTTCCCTCACTATATTTTCTCCCTTCCGCGTGGAAATATGGAATAAATATCTGCATCCATAAACGTAAAACAGATCTGACTTAACTAACATATTTTCTTCCTACACCCTCCTACCCGTACTTGGAAGGCTATCTTTAAATCCAATTGCAAAATATTTTGTTTAGAAGGAACAAAATCAGTAAACGACATAACTAATGCTTTTGATTGCGTCTGATTTTGTGGATTTATATAAGAGTCCAGTGGCCTTAATTTACCAAAACACCAAATCAACCTCATTCACAACTTCCTTTCAAATCGTAAATTAGAAACAAGGATTCTCACTATATCCCTTATTCTACATGATATATTGTTCAAATATATACGAACCCGATCTTAATTTCATTAATGACTTCCGTTACTCCCTTCTATTCGAGGACGTCATCCCACTAATAATCCACATCCACACCCTTATCTTTAAAATATATGCCCTCCAAAAATTCATTAATCAAATCCTTAATCAGTTAACCAAAAGAAGACTCAATTAATCCTCGCAAATCCTAACTATTTCCACTATTCCACCGCATTTTTCAAACGCCAAGTCTTCAGTACATCCAACACCCTTTTTCAGATATATAGGAATCCTACTCGATCCATTACTATCCTATAAAATCAACACCAGTTAAACATTAAGCGATAAAATAACATACTAACGTTGCTTTACTCATAGTCCTTGAGATATTAACACTAAAACCTGTACCAGAATCCATGAGATGATCTACCGCCCTCTACATGATTACAGTTCTGTATTATACAGAGTTCTCGTTCTTGCAGCCCAAGCATGGGGATCTCGTTTATTCGAAAAGATACAAGGTAAGTTAAATAAGAACAAAGTTTCCCAATCTGGAGTATAATATAATGCCGTTTTGAAACAGAAAGTATTCCGACTATTTCCGAAGAAATCCGAAAAAAATCGAAATTTTCAATAAACGTTTTAATTTTTTTGCGAGATTATTGGAAGAGATGCTTCAAAACAATTTACACTTTATCATTACCACTTTGTATGCTATACAACGTGACGATATTTATTATGATAAATATTTGACGTTTCAATTTTTGGTAAACACTATTAACAGTGTTTTATCTTATGGGCGCCATCTTGGATTTTTACATTTTCAAATACAGATTTTTACGTTGATTTGTCATGTGTTGGGATTTGGCCCAGTAGTTTAATGGATATGCCAAAAAACCTGTTTTGCAAAGAGTGTCTTGGAAATAACTACTACACTTTTGTTAAATAAAGTAATTTATTAAAATTAATCCAATACTAACGCAAACTTGTTTTCTATTGCACCACATGAGCACCATCTTGCTGAATCGAAAGGCTAATTAGGCGGATGAGGCAAATATTGTCATCGATGTAATCGGTCAGGTGTCATTAAAAAGTGCAAATACCCATATGTTGTCAAATTGTCTTCGTAAATATACGGGATAATGATCTTATCGCCAAATCGTCGTTCTTGGTGTTCATGTGGATTTTCAACGGACCATACATGTGACGATTGAACATGCCTGTGTTGGCAAACTTGCACTCATCCGTGAATATCAAGTCGGAAAGAAAAAAGAAAAAATGGGGATTTTGCAATAACAGCGTCATGATGTTCCTACAAAACGTTATTCTTTGTTTAGTGTCTCCTGGAAGCAAAACTTGCGTGATATGAACACTACCTGACGAAGTACAATGATTATTTTGAATCTAATTGAGAATACAATTTATAACCGTTTATTCATTTTCCATGTCATTTCCACAGGGCGTGTTCATACTCGTATTCTAGGGTTAGAAAATGCACCAAATTCAGCCAAATTTCTACGAAGAATCAGTAAATAATTTTCAGGAGGTTATTGTCTATCTGGATACCGGCGAAGATATGTTTCTGAAGTTACTTGTACATTTCGATGCGATGCGTAATAAACTTCTAACATAATGAGTTTTCTTCACTTGAAAACGGCATTTTTTTAGAAATTCAGTTGAAGTGTCAAAAATTGCTTTATTAAACAATAGTGTAGCTACAAATTTTAAGGCACTCTTTGCAAAAGCAGAATATTTGGGATTTCCATCAAACTGCTAGACCAAACCATAACACATGACACATCACCATAATCAGAAAAAAAAATATTTATTTGAAAATGTAAAAATCCAAGAAGGTATCCATAAGAAAAAAAAACATTACATTATATTTTACTGGAGATTGGGTAACATTGTCCTAATTTAATAGACCTTGTATTTTTTTCAAATAACCGAGATCCGCTGCTTCAGCTTAAAAAAAAAAACAGAGATCCTGTATATAAACTTATCTAATATAAACATACACAACCTTCAAGTTGGCGAGGGATGATCCCTCAAATTCCTCATCAAAATTCGTAATACAAGCAATTGCCGCTACAACCCATCATCTTCTATACAATATTATTATAATACCGGATATCAAAGATATAATACGGCTTCTCGCAGAAAACCTTTTTTTTTTCTTGATTTCTGCACCCAATCGATTCAACAATGCAATGTAATATTCACCATAGATAGTTTGCCTTTCTGAAGATTGCCTATGAATAACATTTAATGCGCGCCCCAAAATACGGATGCCATAATCTTGCCAGCCAACTTTTGAGTTTTTGGTCCACTCAGCTGACGATCTTTTTGATCACATACTGACGTAAGAATTTATTTTTATGTCGCTTGAACGGCTCTAAAGAGCGTTGTTGTTTCTATTACACTGTGAGCAAACGCGAAACCCAAATTTTCATGAAATATTGTAAATACACGGATATATTCAAAGTGTGATGTATCTCACACAACTTCATTTTACGGTCTTTTAAAATTATTTTGTTGACATTTTAATGTTTTGCGAAATAAGTGTCCATTTTGTTAATGATAATTTATTTCCCTGGCCCAGAATCCTCATAATACTCATCAAGCCACTGATTGACTCAAACAGTATTTTTTTCCTATAAAAAAGTGTTTAATAAAAATACAAAATTACTTCCTGTCCATTGTATTTAAAATGACAAAACTTTGCTCAATAAATAGACTTTAACCTTTAAACTAACGGTCAGAATACCATGAAATTTCGATACACATTGTTTGAAGGTGACAGACCCGGATAGTATGGCCTGTCAACACTGTTGCCATATATGTGTCCTGTTACATTTCAAAATTATTGAAAAACATTACATAATATTTGAATTGTAATGAACTAAAGTAAGCTGTATATAATAATGCACTAATACGTTAAACATTGTTTATAATCAGATAATATACACTGTTATATGCGTTTATTCAAATCTGAGCCGAGAGGAGTTTTTTGTGAATTTACGATAATAACAATACAAGAACGCATGCTTTGCCCGTCATTACTATCACAACGTGCGGCAGATGAGGGTCGCTCTTTTTAATTAATTTAATTCAATTCATTTCGTTTAATTTTATTCGGTTTTGATTTAAGTTAAATTAATTTGGTTTAATTTAATTTAAATTGATTTAGTTTAATTTGATTTAATTTCGTTAAGTGTAGTTGAATTGATTTAATTCATTTATTTTAACATCTTTAAATTATGTAAGGCATAGCTGTACTGACGAGGGATAGATCCCTAAAAACGTATCTGCAGATGGCCTTATAATAGGTAACGTTCTCTTTGTTGTTTTTACATTAAATTTTTCTCGGATCAAAATTTGTTGCATTATGCAATATTTTATTGATATGCAATAGCAGGTGTACATTATGTAATTCAATGTCCGGCGTGGGTATTTGCCCGGGAAGTAGTTGTTTTAATGTGAATTTATTTAACGTACTTACGTAACGTAAGTCAAAGTCACAGAGCTAAATGTGTAAATAATTTATTAATTATTTTCAAATCATTTTTATTTAATGCAAGGATTTAGTCATTAAATTACACACAAATGTAAACCAATAAATTCTAAATTCTGAGGGTAAACAATTTTTAGTTTTCACCGCCCCGAATAATGTAACGTGTACACTCACGTATGATAATTCATAGCCGAGCGCTTTTTATATTTGAAAAGTTTTCATTAAACCGTGTAGTGCTGCAGCATTGCAGTGTCTCGGAATGAAGTGAGCTTATAAACTAGTTTATATTCAGAGCGTGTTTTCAGGGATGGTAAATGCTACCTGAAGGCCGCACATGAATCTACTTTATCGGCGAAGGCGTGATACTTTATTTACTCCACAGCTGGATAAGGTATTAAATAAGGGAAGAAAGGCATGTCCTCCGTCGAATTGTTATATACCGAGCAAATTCCACGCCCGGATATTTTCATTTTCATTCTTTTCAACCTGGATATATTCAAATTTGTCGGATTTGTATTTTCAAAAGATATTATGTATGTATATAATATCTTTATTTGTTTTCTGCACATATTTCATTTTAACACAAAGCCGAAAGATTAGAATTATCATAAATGCACTGTTTGCGAATTTATGTAATGATTGTTTGAATAATAATTGATATTTATAATTTGAATTAATAAATCACCCATTTATCATAAAAATCAACCCATAAGAAAAAAACTTCTTAAGATTTCCTGAATGACTTAGAGTATTACTGAAAGGGCATTCAGCGTGAACGCAGCCCGCTTACTCACCCCATTTATTCAGGCCTATAAATCTCACCGGCAATAACACCCACATAAGATATTCAAAAGTGGCCCCGCAAGAGAGGGGCGACTCCATGAATGGAACAATATTCAATCCGGGTTTGGCCATAAAGCCACCTCCAACCCCTAAAGCGCGATGATTTAACAATTTAATCAATCCGACAATAACCGGACCCACCCTAGACTATAAAATCAAATTTATGCACTACCCCACCGTGGTTATTTTTTTTTTACTCATTCTTCGTTCCGAAATTATTTCCCCAGAAGGCTTAATAACGTTAACGTATTCGTAAGTTAAATATGTTTGCGTAGACATTTGTGTGGAATTGGATTTTTTATATTTTGGTAGTAAAATGTATTTTTCTTTAACTTCAAAGATATTTTTATAAGAACAAATTATATAAATCATATATATTTTGTTTTCATTCAGATTTATTAATATGGTCTTCAAATTTAGATTAAAGTTTTTATTTATGTAAAATTTAAGATATAGGTTTTGGTTCCAATTATAAATTATTGATAACTTTTTCTTATTTGTTATCAATTTTTCTACTTTCTTTTATCAGATTTATTACACAGGGTGATTCTTGGGTTATACACATAATTTCGAGTAATTATAGTTCGTGACGTGTAGTGATGGGAAATTAAAAAAAAAATAGTTTTTTATTTATTAATGCAGATATCAAATTAAAAATTTAACTTAAACAGAAGTATCATGATAAGTGTTTGAAGGGATTTATTTCGTTTCGAATGCTTAACTGAGTGGGTCTGATCCATTTTCCACCACAAGCATGGCGTAAACTAGCATGTTGCCGAATAAACTCGACAGAAGCATATACGATTACGCAACTCTTTCTCAGTTTTCTCTTTGGACGAGTACAACAAACTTTTCAAGTGTCCTCAAGTCAATGGGAAATAGGGCAGGCGACCTAGCAGGCCAAGCAGTTGTACCTATATAACCAAGATGTATTGGTTTTTGATGCACAACTGCAAGTTGTTAATTTTTTTTCCTTTAGCATAGAATGTTTTATGCCCGTTTGCACCGATTTTACTTTAAGGCCTCCTTAGTTAAGGATTCCTTAAAAGTTAAGGAAAGAATAGTAGAGATTGGATTGCACCGCTCATATAAAATCTCCGCTTAGTTAAGGTCTCCTTAGTTGGGGGAAAATCTAGTGGAAAGTTAGTGCCTAACTTCATGTCGTCTATTATTCTCGCTTCCTAACCTTGAAATCATAGAAAATTATTATTAATTTTAGAAAATCACAACTATTTCGGATAATTATTACCGTTATAAACATTATAGAAATCAAAAGAAACTTTAAATAATATATTTATTTAAGAATGTATACATTTCATCATTTTTTTATAACATTATCGCTCGCTTTCTCTACTTTATTCGTTATCTATAAATTTATAGGTTAGAATCAGCTGTACGTCAACGCTAAGGAAGCCTTAGTGAAGTTAAGCCGCCAACATCGGCGGCTTAAATTTAAGGAGACCTTAGACATCGTGCGCGCGCGGTGCAAACCAAATGACATATGTTAAGGATTACTTAGCACTAAGGAGTACTTAAACAAGGCGGTGCAAACGGGTATTAGTGCAGCATCGTGAAGGAACCACATTCGCAGTCGGGCGTCAAGATTCCTTCAACAATTCTGGTATATTTTCTTGCAAAAACTCTAAACAAATATCTCCAGTTGAACGATTTGGCATTATAAATGGACCAATTAGTAATCCATTTACAGTTCCAGTCCTTATTTTCACTGAAAATCGTTAGTGAAAGTTGCAAAATTTTCGTATTTTGAAAATTATGGATTCCGTTACGTGTAAAAATGTGGGTTTTCCATTGCAAAATTACAGTATTGTGAAAATTGTGCATACCATTACGTGTAAAAATTATCTCATTCTCATATATTGAGTAAACTTCGGATGTACCTGATCCTGATTTAAAACCTTCTCGCAAAAAAGACCCTATTTGAATTGGAAAATTTCTTTGAAGAATAGCTTGTACTCGTTGCACGAGAAAAGGGTGAAGTAAAGCATGTAAAGCATGCTTTACTTCACCCTTTTCTCAACGCCAAACTGTTGATTGTGATATTCCAATAGGTGCTGTAATCATCCGAGTACTAATAGAAAGTTGCTCCTTGACAAGGTTTAACACACCCTCTTCAAGGTTTAAAATACGTCTAGTCCTGGTGACTTCTCCGTAATAGCCGCAGTTCCGTTGTAAATTGCCAGTTTCTCTGCCACGTTATATAATACGCAGAAAAGTTTTATCGACCAGGTTGGTATCGTTGAGGAAACCTTTGTGTATAAAGCCGAGTTGCAGCTACTGAACTCTGGAATACTGCCCTGTATGTTAATACTATGTCCATAACTTCTGAGATGGTGAATTTTGATGCAATAATTTTTATTTTAAAAATAAAGGAAGCTTTAATTTGACAACTACTAACAGATATAATTGAAGGCAAATGCGATAATTTTCTCAGTGATCTCAACATAATTAATTCGTTACCTCCATTAATAAAAAAAACTTTTACTGCACTTTTGTTTTATTTCCCATCAGTACACGTCAAGAACTATACTTCCTTGCAATTATGCGTATTAGTCAAGAATAACCCTGTATATATTCAATGATAATGTATATTGCATAATTACTATGGAAAGTGAAATTTTACACACGGTAGTGAATATTGCACTCGAAGATGAGCCGAGTGTAATGACGCAAGTACACATAAAAACACTTTCCCATTAATATTTGTACACTATTTTTTTCCCACCAACCAAAATAAATTTTAAGTTGCAGATTTTTTTGTATATTAAAAAATAAATTTGATTAAGTTACAATGAAATTAAACAAGAAAAATGTCTGGCAATTATCAATAAAATTCGATCAATCCTTTTGCCAACTGCTACGCAACAACAAATATCTATTGTGTAATCCAATGTCCGGCGGGGTAAATGCTCGGGAAGTAGTTGTTTCAATAGATGTTTGTAAAACTGGCAGTGTAAGCAATTTTTTGCATTTGGAAAAAGGGATTGGTCGAATATTATTAATAATTGCCAGAAATTTTCCTTGTTTAAATTCATTCTAATTTAAATAACTGCAAATATGTGAATCATTTGTGTTTCATTTTATTTAATTTTGTTAAATATTTCTGACTAAATTTGTAATGTTTATATAAATGTTATGTATTATGTATATCTCTAAGTGAATTTTAATTAAATACTTTTCAATATTTTTTAGGTGACCTTAAACAATTTGCTTATATCATGTCTTTCATACCGTCATACACAGCGGTAAATTGGCGGTGTATAGTGAAATTGGAATTTTAGTAAAATTAAGTATTTAAACAATTTAGCATATGAAGGATGTTCGTTCCAAAATAAGGGTTCAATGTTCCTTCGTTGCCATACGAGAGCAAAAAAGTGGATATGACCTTTCAATATTTTTATATAATTGTTATATATTTAAATAAGAATTGTGACTAGAACGAAAAATGTTCCATGGTTTCATGTGCCATGGGACGTGTTAAGAATTAAAAAGTTTAAATATGATTTATGTATTTAGTTCAGAATTTCTTAAATTATTAAACGATAAGTAGTCATCAATCAATTATGTCCATAGTTATGATAAGGAAAAATACACGTTTGAAAATATTGTATAATATTATCAACAGTATTAGAAATAAAATGGAATTTTTGTTTCCATATATTTTGTATGCGTTCTGATAACATATAGCTTTGATATATTTTTAATGTGAAAAGTATAAATATTTTGTAAGTATTTTTATGAAAATATTATACTTTTGACGTTCTTATATTTAGCTTTCAAATAAATATTATCATTTCATAAAAGTAATAAAACAAATTCGCGTCTCAGGATATATATATTTTTTCAAACGGACTGGCGTATACATTCATACACATACGAAATATTGCCCATCATATTTTCAGCACCTGCCCACACTCGATCCCATTATTTCTTTTCATGTTGGCATAATTGCGCCACTTCCTTTCATGTAGGCCTAGTCTTAAAGAACCCTTGAGAACGGCGCTAGTCAGTTTTCTCATTACCCGAACATTTCTCTCATTTTCTCCACCGGTTTGTGACATATATAACGGAACATGCAGAATTTCAACATGTACGATATTCGCCGCTATCAAGGGAAATATCATTATAATAATTTCAATTATTTAGTAATACATACAAATAAATTATTAAAAAAATCCCATAAAACACACTAAATCGAATGTCTTCAAATTAACCCATTATCAAGGTTAATAACCCGAAACAGGTCGGTAATTTGAAGACATTCGATTTAGTGTATTCATTTTGTTTTTCGTAGATTTTAAATAATATATTCATGTATGATAATTCTGCTTCAATGGAGATTCTCAAAATTTGTTGCAATGAAAAGGAATAGGAAAATTATTTAATTGCGGCTTGTTAATTAAAATATATTTAAAATTATTTCGTTAAAGTAACTTTAAAAGGATATTTTTATATATGTATATATTATTACAATTTTTCACTTAACATAGATTTCGGCATAAAATAATAAAACAAAATTTTAACAAATAGTTAATATATGATATAATATTATTTACATGGCTGGAAGAAGTTCCTATAAATAAACAGAATTTATAGGAAGAAATTTCCTATTAATATATTTATAATAAATTTATTTTTTCTATTATCGTGTCATCGTTGTTTTACAACTGGAATTCTTTATAACTCCAGCTTTATAGGTTTCAACTGTGAGTATCATACAACTCCGATGTCTTTTGTGATTTTAGTATGAATATTTTATTACGTAATTGTCCTGGTACCTTTTACAACCCCGGCGCCATTCATGTTCTTAGGCTTAATAGTGTCGTTGTGCATGTGTTCAAGAAATATACTTAAAGCCAAACGACGAATTTCAGCGCAAGGGTTTCTCGGTAGTGAGAGTGATAAAGGTGAAATCTCTTTTAGATAGATTCCTCTTACAACACAGCTCCAGGCACTGGCCGTGCAACCATCTCATCCCTTAAAAACAACATTATACACCATCTACCTTGCTCAATGACTTATTTTGCCTAATGGTATATTCTGGTGGGCGATTTTAATACCCATCAATCATTATGGGGTTCGGAAAGGAGAGACCATCAACAAGCGTGGTTCAATTTTCGCTGGTTGACTTATCTTCTCGTCCGAACGACTAGCAAGTCATCTTTCCTGGTAAACTATCCATGCCCTGCAGCGATCACTTTCCCATCCTAATCAAAACCATCATAAGCTGGTTGACTTGTCTTTCTCGTCCCCACGATTAGCAAGTAATCTTTCCCGGTAAACTATCAATGCACGGCAGCGATCACTTTCCCATCCTAATCAAAACTGTATCCCGCAGATGGTGTCTCGGCAGGGCTTTCAAGCCAGTCATACACGCACATCGTCAACGTCCGACTACGTCGAGACAGCCGTGCGGGATTTTACAGAGATGGTTTTAGAAGCAGCTGCAGAATATATTTCCATGTCAAGCGGAATAATGGTCGGTCCACTAGTACCATGGTAGAATAATGACATCCAACAGGCAATAAAGAAGAGGAAACGGGCTCTATAAGTTTAGGCGAACTCCGGTCTAAATGGTATCCCATATCAGATTGTCCAGCAACTTCACTCATGTATGAGGGAATACTTGCTGGATATTTACAATCTGATATGGGGCAGGGGTGTCCACCTCAGTCAGTGGAAAATTGCCATCATTTTGCTTGTTTTGAAAACTGATAAGAATCCCACAAATGTCAAAATTTACCGGCCGATATTCCTAACTAGCTGCTTAGGTGAGGTCCTCGAAAAAATGGCCAACAACCGTCTGGTATGGCTACTGGAGCAAAATACTAGGCAGATTACCTACCACGAAAACTCCATCCAGGATGTATTCGTGGAGAGAAAATACCTCGTAACGGTGTTTTTCGATCTAGAGAACGCATACGATATCCCCGGAGATAAGAATTTTTCCAAAAAATGCACTAAGTGGCCGTCTGCCTTTTTTTTGTAAAATCGCTCATGTCAAGTCATTACTTTAAAGTCAAAACTGGGGAAATAGAATTTTCATAATACGTGTTAGAGAACAGGATTCCCCAAGGTTCAACCATATCTGTCACCCTATTCGCAATACAATTAATTTTTGAATACATAAGCTGGGAATGACAAATATAATAATCATTTTGCTTTATATTTCACATTTCTCTTACTTTATAAAAATCCTATTGTAGTCTATTAACTTATTACTTTAATTAAGTTGCATGAACAAAGTGTAGCATTTATTTTTTTTATTTAAGCGCATGTAAAAAATATTCGTAATCACTAACTTTATATTCACATAAATTACAAATATTTCCATAAATTACACGTTTATATTTTGGCAGCTTAAAATTCACCGAATAAAAATAGATATTACATGTCATAAACAGAAAGCTTTACTGTTAGGAGGGATACAAAAAAGAACCGAAAAAGAAAAATATATTACATATATCAAAAAAGCACATGTGTGTGTATGTGTATCAGTTGCGTCGTAAAAAATCTGTAATTTTATTGGCGGCAGTGCCGGGTAAACTATTCACCAAGCAGGATCGATCCGCGCCCCCAATATAAATAAACAAAAGGGGCGAAAACACACCTCGGAGAGGGTGAAAAATGGACCGTTACGGCCGCAAGAAAATATTTCCCCGATGCTTTATGGATACGGACGCCCTTTTATGAAGGAATGCTCTACCCAAAAGGTGTCAATATCGAAATATTGTCACACTATGAAATTGCCCAAAATAGAATCGATTATGAAATAATATAATTGAAAACAATATTTCTTATAAAATTTGTAATAATGAATCGATTATGTTAGCAAGTGAATAAGCCCTTTTTTATTAATGATATTAATTTATACGATAATAAATATTAATGATATAAATAAATATGAAATCTTAAATAACTTTTTTCATAATTATTTCTTTTATTAGGATCAATTTATCAATTAAGATCAAATTTGTTTTCTCCGCATTAAAATAAAGTCCGATTTTTATCAATAATAACAACTTGATTGATTTTCTGCTATGTCTTATAAAACGGAAAGAAAGCGGAAGGAAATTGCATTCGTGTTGAATTCCCATGCGGATTTGGGGTTCGAAACAATAATCTCCAATTATTAATTCAATAAACAGGGGAGATGCGCAGGGAATCAACTTCTTTGGTTGGAAGCATCTGGATTTTCTCGAGTGAAGTACTCTAGTTTAATGAGATTGTTTTTTCTTTTTTAGTACAAACTCCTGCTAAATTTAAAATTACAATATTTATTGCATACTAATATTATTATTATTATTATTATTTGACTCGCATTGCTACGGTATCTATATCTATTTTTACTAAATTAATTGTCTTTTATAAGGTCATATTTATGATATTCCGTGTTAAAACTTCATGAGGCAAGTTTTTTGATCTTCATATTTGATCTTCGTTGCGTTTAATAATTTCAGGTGTTCAGTCACCTCGACTAATAGTTTGGTGATCTCTCCAGTAGTCCCAATAATTTAAGAAACAAGTTCGGCATTTTCGAGTCCGCAAATCCCTACATTTTTCATTTCTTTTCTTTGTTTTTAATTGCGATGATTGCAGGTGTTGGGATAGCGCTGTTAATAATATTAAATAATTAATTTTCTTTATTTAATACGATTATGTTTGGCCTGTTATATTGTACAATTTGATCTGTTAGTATTGTGCGATTATAATAAATCTTAAAAATATCAGTCTAAATTATATCAGGCTAGAAGTTCTAAAATGGTTCATCGACGCACTTAATCTCATATTAATGGTAGAGCTCTTTTTAGATATATAACCTTGGAAACGTTATTATAGTAGTTGGTGTATTATATATGTTTTACAGCCGCCTACGTTTCTTTACACCTGCTACAACTGGTAGAAATCACTTCTGGGTCCCTCATGATCTGTTTTAGGTAAGAATTACTCCAGGTTGTGTAATCTTGGATCGCAGCAGCAAATATATTTATTACTCTTTGTGAGTCGGTACATCGAACCTTGCTTGTTAACTTATTGTTTAAGATACAGTAGAGTTCTTTTTTTTTTTTTCTTCTTCACCTAATCACCTAAATCCAATGGTATTTTGAATGTATCCTGACACTTGCTTAGTAAGTGATTCCTGAAGTTAGAAACTTATCAAGTTTGCAGTTCTTTTAAGTTTGTCACTCCTCTATTTACGAGATGTCTTGGTAGGTGGTTTTCGGGTGGTATATTATGTAGCAGGTATTCTTAAGGATTAATCTCTAGATCTCCCCAGAAAAAGCCTCGCTGGATCTTGATGGAGATTTCATAAGGAATTTATTGACGGTCGTCATTGTGTCTTCCCTCTTCGGTTAGTAGCAGGTAAGTTAACTGTGTGCAGATTGTGTCCATCACTATGGCATTCATAAGATTGTAGAGGGTTGGTGAATACGACGTGATTGGTTTACATTTACTTGGGTCCGGCATGATTCGAGTCGTTTTTTCAAGAAGGAGTTTTATGGTCGGTTTTCTTTGATTGAAAATTTTGTATCGCTTGAGAGAGTGTACACTTTAAGCTTTAAGCTTCTACTTTATTATATCCATTCCATGTATCGTAAGGTTGTTCCGGTGTTTGTGTTTTTGCAATATTTTTGTCCCCTGTGTTACGAAAAGACTGTTGGGTTTATTTCTATGCCCTTTAAGCATGTTATTCTGTGTCTTTGCTGTTTTTTTTTCGTTTACTTCTTTTCCATTCCGTATAGTTCTAGTGCCATTGCGTGTATACTTACTCATGTAGTGTATCTAAGATGAAACATTCTTTGATTTTGTGTCTCAGGATGTTGTTTATGTAGCTCAGAATTGTTGAAGCCCCTTTGGTTAATTTTAACATTGGGATGTGATATTTGAGCTTTTTTGTTATGAGATTTCTGCCACAGGCTACTTCTATTTCATTCTGTTAGATTAGGATGTCAGAAAATTGATGTTCTTGATTGAGATTCCTCTGCTGGGATCCTTTTTTACATGGGTTGGTTTGGGATCATTTTTAACTCTTCCCGGACCTGTTATATAATAGTTTCGATTACTCCTTTACTCAGTCCGGTAGTCGTGAACAATTATCTTCTCTGATCGAGAATATTCTGCATGGTTTAGTCAAGAAGCTCTCTTTGGTGAAGCTCGTATTTATTTTTGCTGTTAACATTTTGATAATTATCAGGAAAGTGCCGTAAAGAAATTTTCAACCTGAACCCATTCTCATTCACAGTATTGTCAACATTTTCTATCTTATGTGTTTTCATCCGTGGATATAGCTTATTGGTGGGTTTGTTTCGCAAGTTAACGACACTTGTCCCACCAAGTTCTGTATTTGGTTGCACATAATGACACTTTAGAGTAAGGTTATTCATTTCCTCTACCACGTCCTAATAAATTTGTTTTAACATGACATGACATAGGCGGGGTAGGCCTCCATGACGATTGGATCTGTTAACACTTTTCAATACTTGAAGAGTGCGTCCTCTACTGCAACATTGTGGATCATTTAATTAGGAAAATAGATTCATTTTTAAATTAATGAACAAAATTAACATTTAATGTTCACGATTTTTATTTCAAAGAACTATAGCATAGTTTCAAACACATAGTGTCTTCTTTAGATGTACATTTTAGGACTAAGTTATGAGTAATTTTAATAAAAATCTCATTGACACTGACATAAAAAACTCGTAAACTCTACATAAAAAAATACACTGTGAGCTCGAAACAATTATAATATTTTCCAAAACAAATATCGTGTTGTTAAGTTAATGTCATAATTTAATTTAATAATAAATTTAGATATAAAATTATTTATAGTTTTTTTAAATAAAAATAAATAAATATTTTATGAAAATCATAATGCTTAAATTAAATTAAACAAGACCAAATTGTACACTACACAATAAATATAAAAATTAAACGCAAAAGTTTCACAAAATGTGTTGTAGAAAATACTTTTGTAATTATTTTATATCATCATCTTCTGCCTAATGATGCCACTTCTTAGGTGAAACAATTGTAGGAGTGTTTCGTTCAATAATATAGAATTAAATTATTTACAAATAAAGATCGTGATTTGATTGAAGGAAAAGATCAATTAAATTGTAATTAGAAATATCAAAGGGAAATATTTTCATTTCCATTTACGTTTAGAAGCGTTAATTGTGTAATTCATCAGTGTGGATTCCTCGATAGTCCCCTCGGGGAATGAATTGGCGGAGCTCTAATTTTTGCCCTAACGTAATTATCTCTTCCGGCTTCTCATCGAGGACAATCGAACAGGCACTCGATAATCCTTGGCGCGATCATTTCGGTGCTCCGGCGTCGTTTCCGGTAATTCCCGACTGTTTGCTTTATCATCGTCGCTGTTTTAATAAGGTTGATTAAACACTAGCGGAAAATATTAGTCTGATTGGTGGTGTAAAATAACCAGAACCTTATTTGAATAAATAAGGACATTTTAAATAATTATATTTAATTAATAAAACAAAATAATTTTCATGAATGAAAACAAGTTTTCGTGAAATACCTATGAATTCCAGATATACTCTTCAACAATAGAATAATATATCGAACACATTAATCCCCCACCTTATCTCTTCCACTAAACCAGTCAATGCAGAATCCCCAATCTATCCATTCTTCTTCTGAAGACAATACCCACACTACGTGGCATTCCTCTTCTCAAGCTTTTCCGGAGAGGAGACTACGCCGGATGAATTTCGGTCGATCGGTTTCAAAAACGCGCCCCATCTGAATTTTCCGTTGCGTGTTCGCAGGGGGATGTTTTCTCCTTCGCGAGATCTGTCGCCTTATCGCCCCCGAATAGTAAGTCGAATTTATAATATGCAGACGCCGCATTATCGGCGCCGTTTATGGCACCTGTGCGCTTTCCCACGATTATTTTTTTATGCGCGGTGACTAGCACCGGAAATCACCGCCAGTGAGAAAACACCACCACAGCCATGCGGTCTTATCGATTGTCGACTTTCGATGGGTTTATTAAAGCCAAACAAAAAGTAATTGATAGAAAATAAAATATTAATTCCTGACAAAATTCTGTAACAATCGAAATTTAAATATCCCTTCTAAATGCACCCATCCGTTCCTCAATATTCAAGAAATCATTGCAATACTAAAAGACAATTTAGCTAGCTAACATAGATACATTTATTGCAAATCACCAATAATTCAGACATGGCAGAAAGACTAACAAAATCTTTTTTTATTGTGTGGTAAATATAAATGCATGTATTGTATATAATAAAATATTATATTAAATATACATAAATATGCACGGATGCAAGTTAAGGCAATATTTAATTTATGTTGCAGTTATTATTTAATTGCAACAAATACTTTACATCATGGTTAACTTAATGTAATATCCTATAAATTTACGTTTATGTTAGTTAGCTGTAACGTTTAATGAAGACAGATGCAAACGTGTATTAATTATGTAAAACATTTTTAATTTACTGAAAATAAAATTATTGGGTGTGATGTTTACAAATTTTCAATTTTGAATAAAAACATAATACATTTTTAGTTTTTGATTAACATTAATAAATGCTCTGTATAGTAATGTTTCATTGGATACATTTTATTCCAGAAAAAAGGCTTGCAGCAATATGCAAAAATATCAAATTAGAAAATCTACTTGTTATATAAAAAATTCAGTGATATTTTGTAAATAACAAAAGGCTTTAAAATTGCCTTCAATTAAGCATCGTGATTCATCGATACACGCAAAATATTAATCTAAAGGGACTTCGAAGGGAACGTTGCCTAGACAACAATCGATACCTGATTCCTCCTTCCCCTGTATAGGATATTAAAAATTAAACACGAATTTGCCAGATATGTATTCGCCTTATCTTATTTAAGGCAAGTCGCCGGGAAAACACGTTTTTCCCCGCTCCGCCATTTCCCGAGTTACGCGCGACTCCGACGTCGCCCCTTTTTCAGTTATATAAATTAGTTTTTTTTTCTGTTCTTTTCACCTCCTCATCTTCCTTCCAGCTCGCTCGCTCCGAGATAATCTGCTCACCTTCACTTACACAATGTCTGGAATGGAGTTAGTGGATTAAATATAATAACGACTGTAACGGAAACTCGGCTCGGGAAAAAGTCCTAGCAATTCCCAAACGAGTCGGAAATTAAGTTAAAAGTACACTGCTCTATTAAACACTTAATGGACATGGCATTAAATCGGATTAACACAAATTACTGCTGTTTTTTCCGTCTCTATTCTTTTTGCAAAAAAGCGGCGACGAGCTTAAATTACGCTGCTACATCATAATTTTTTTGCAAATTAATTGGACACGCTCGGTGGATTTATATATAGAGAGAGTTTAAATTGTAAATTAAACAATTTGTAATAAAAGAATACGGTTATTCATCAGATAAGTACGGGCGAAAATTAAATGGCCAAACTATGTAGATTAAAATAGGATTGCATTTTGAATTTCAAGTGTTCTATTTCTGCTGTTTTTAATCGTTTTAAAATGCCATAAATTAAAAATTTATAGCTATTATAACAACCTTATAGAAAAATGTATATTGTGTTTAAATATTCAATTTCTCTATATTAAAAAAATCGCTAGAAACAACCGATGAACCGATTTTGAGCTTCCAACAATTTATTAAGATCATTTATAAAAAAAGTACGACCTACGTCTATCTGTCTCACACAGAGACGCGAAATCAAGATAATTGTATTTTTTCAATAATTCCCGTAAATAAGTTTGCTTTTCGTTAAAAAGGGATGCTTTACTCTTTTCTAGTTTTTCATTAATATTTATTTTAACGAAACATATTTCAATATATATTACAATAGGCGTACAAGTAGGTTCAATGGAAATAGCACAATATAATAGCTACTGATATTGTTTTTTTTTTTGTATACCAACATTTATTCTCCCAAAAATGTCATATGGCCCATCTGTTATAATCTAATCCAAGTTAACGTAATGATATTAGCTAAATACTCTAATCCTATATCCTTCCGTAACTGGTCAAACCTATTCCTTTATCTTAGTTTATTAAAATAAACTTAATCTCTCTCCAAATTATAAATAATAAAACGTCCGCGTAGTTTTCCAAATGGAGACTCCAAATTAATGCATCCATCGAATAGCACCAAACCAGTTCATACTTAACCCAAAATGCCATACTCTATTATTATCTTCCTACTGCGAATACTTAGGCATTACATTCGATCCAAAATGTTTCTTTAAAAACTATATCGTTCAACTAAAAAATATCTTTAAGGGTTTAAAAGACTTATTCTGTGTAACCTACAGACTTCTGGGAATTATTAGCAAACTACACACATTGCACCTATAACACTTTTTATGTTACAGGTATCTACATAGTGTATTTATATTGTAGTAGTATTATTATATCAAAACAAATATTTTCGTATTTAATTATTTTAAGTAATTGTGATCAAGTGAATAAAATATTTTCAATTATTATTAAAATCCATTATATTGTATCAATTTTACTATATTGTAAAATTTTAAAATTACTTACTGCTTTTAATTTCTTGGTTTTTATCATTCTACAATTATTTTAGATTAGTTTAAAATTAATCTGACTAGAATCATTATCCATTTAGTATTTGTTGGTGGTATAAAATCATCGTAGTACAAATGAAAATTATAATCGGAACAATGAATAATAACACTAATAATAATACACATTCGTGAACATGCTAATCTTGTTTCTACTCGATGTGTTAGCGGCAAACATGAATGCATCGCCTCCGCTCTATCTGTCCTCCGCCACCTCCATATCGCAAAATTGCTCCGTCGACTCTAAGGCACGGCGAGAATGTGCGAATATTTCAAATGACAATTACTTCACATACGAGTTTGGAGTTAATTGTTGAAGTCTGTTACGAGCGATAGAGGGTACAACATGATTGTGTCGCATTCATTGAAATAAATCATGTGTAAATTATCACCAGTTTATAGAAATCAAGATATGTGAGACTACAATGGGATGACGTCATAAATATTGAGATAATTTAAATTTCAATTAATATTTTTAAACTGTATTTTGTAATTTCAATCATCGAGCTTCCGATTCAAATAGAAGTCTTAACCTCTTCGTTGCAATACCTCAATCCCATTTACAATCGAGCGTTTTATGAAAATTTATTTATTTCCAGTTGCCCGATCCGCCGGCCGACACACAAAATCCATTACGCAAATTCCCGGAGCATTAAAACTTTTTCGCATTCCGCGACCGTACTTTCGCCCTAATTAAATTTCTCTCCGTGTGTGTTTGCGTGTCGTGTCGCCGGTTTTGTCGCGGCGAGAGGAGAGCTAATGTGCCGATAAATCAGGCAGGCGGCGGCGGCTGCGGAGACGGGCGCTAAGTGTGGTCCGTGAGATATGGCCCCTGAACGCCGCCTCCTCAACCCCTACACACACACACACACATGCCGCCCCCATCGCGCCGTTTATCCTTAAGGAGAATCTGTTATTGTCATGTTTACATCCCGTCTGGATCTATAAAGTGCATTCCGCGAAATCTTCACGTCTGGATTTTTCCCATAACATATTCGCGTTCTTAAAGTTGAAATTGGCGGAATTTAACCGTGCGTGTACGGAAGGAGCGGATAAATCCGAGGATTTTTCACTTGAGTGCAGTGGTTGAAAACATGCAAAGTTGCTTATAAATGAAATAATGCTCTCCCAAAACGAACTCAACTTCGAAATTCTCTCTCAATTCTGCATCCCCTGAAATGACTCCGTTAATCCCAGATTCATAAATCCTCCACAAACTCTGTTCCAACTGATCACCCACTATAACCAGAACTAATTATCACCTCAAACACATTTTTTTTCTCAACTATAAATCACTATCATCGCACAATACATCCATAACACTCATAAAAATTATCAAGTTTGGCAGAAATGCTACTGGCAGATAGCCATTTATCAAAATAAAATTGTACTGTCTAATTTATTGTTTTAAACTATTGTAAAAAAGTATGATAATAACGATATTTACTACTACTGAATAAATTCTAAGGGTTCATGTGTTGTTCGTGCAGAAATGGTGGATTCGCCGGGAAATAGTGCTACTACCTAATATTATAAGTAAGAATTGTTACCGATACCACAGAATTACAGAAGAGTAAATATTATTTTGTTGTTTTAAATTAAAGTTACTTTAAAAATGCATCAAAATTTTGATTTTATAACATTTTTATTTTATATAAATGGTTATACAATCATTTAATCATAATAGTCATTAGCTATAATTTTCTTACGTATTTTATTTTTAAATATGTAGGGTATTTGGTAGTGTACCAACTCTACTTTGTGTTAATACTAATAATCTATTTCGAAGCAATACATTTTTTTAGATATAATTTATTAAAAATCAAAGAATATAATAATTATTACAAATAAAGGACAGACAACAACCAAACACTTTTACGTTTGCATTCCAAAAATATAACACAATGATATCTTATATACCAATAAAAGGTAAAAATGTAATTTTACTCCCGTCACTTAATCATGATGATAAAATAGATAAATAAAATAACGAGAATATTATACTGGAAATTATAAGATTGTATAACTTTACAAAGAGAGGAATGGCTTCAGTGGATGAGTTACAAGAAATTGTAGAAGGTGGTTGCTAAGACTTTTATTTTCGCTAATGGATACAGCTGGAATTAAAAGCCAAATAATGTATAGAGCAAACAATAATGACAGCTTTAAAAAACGTCAAAGAGAGGAGTGGCTACAGTGGATGAGTTACAAGAAATTGTAGAAGGTGGGTGCTAAGACTTTTATTTTCGCTAATGGATACAGCTGGAATTAAAAGCCAAATAATGTATAGAGCAAGCAATAATGACAGCTATAAAAAACGTCAACTTTTTTGGAAGAGCTGGGATTAGCATTACTTCAACCAATGTTTACGAGAAAATAATCGCAGACTTACAACAGACGCTCAAAGATAACACACGTTTTGGACGAAAATGTTCTCTCCAACTAAAATACAGAACACATAAGTTAGGATCGAAAAACAAAATACACGTGTGAGGAATGTGGAACATTTTCTTGCTTAGAAGACATGCATTTCTATTACGAAAATTGTAACAATTCGCATAACATGTAAATTATTGTAGTATGAATAAACTGTATTCTCATTATATCTTTAAATATAAATGTTTTAATTTCATTTTTTTAGAATATCTGCCTTATTTGAAGTTATAACAAATTGTATAGTTAATATAATTTCATTTTTTAATACATTGACTTTTAGTTATTCTGTTTTGTAATATTTTTTTATAGGAAATAAATATTTATCATTACACATGCATCTGAAAATAATTATTACAATTTAATCCGTTTGGATTAGAGCTGTGCGCTAGACGAGCAAGCGCTCCAAGGCCAGGCATACGCATGCTTCTGGGAGTTCTCTCCACTCCGACATTCCGGCCTGTATCTTTTAGTAGGCACTAATATAACATATTAAAAAAATGTATTATTTTTATCAACTGACAGTATCAAAATCGCCATTTTTGATAACAAATTCATAATATAGAAAATATGTACCTTCCACACTTTTTTTACAGCTTGGGATCTATTAATTTTCACCTGCATTATTATGTAATATATTTTTTTCACCAACTGTCTTTCAGCTATGATTATTATTATTTGCGAATTTATTTTTTCAAGTAGTATAATACCACTTTTCCCCAATGTTTTCAATGGGGAAATTAAGTAATTAAGTAATCTTTTCTTACTAATAAATTTATGACTTAATGTTATATTATGTGAATTTAAAATAGATAATGAAAACGGAATGATAATACTTTGGAAAAAGTACAAATACATAACCTTACCTTATTTCACAAATTAAATTAAATAATATGAAATAAATATGAATAAATTATTACAAATCAACCAATAAAACACAGATTAGATTGAATAACTTTAAATTCTCTTGAAAATGGGCTAATAACCCGAAACTAGTCGAGAATTTAAAGTTATTCAATCTAATCTGTGTTTTATTGGTTGATTTTTAATAATTTATTCATATTTATTTCATACAATATGAACTACTAATGTCTAAATATTAAAACCATTAATTAAATTAAATAACTCGACCAGTTTCGTTCTTAATTTATACTAATACCAAAACATGGTGAAATGTTTCATTAAGTGTTAAGTGAAATATATACATATACTCACGAAATATTAAATAAGAAATTAATTAAAAACAAAAAACTGGATGGCCAAATATATAGTGAACATTTTAATATTCCAACGGATTACATAAAAAAACACGGCAAAGGATGAAAATTCCTCTAGACATTTATAATCCCAATAAAAATATTTTGTATTATCGACGCGCACTTTTATACCCCGGCAGTTAAATCCGACCGCGTCCGGATATTGAATATTCCTTAAAGTAAAATTTAGTGCCGGCAGTTACCGTAACACCCGCGCGAATCCGACACGCCTTTACGACCGCCTCCCCAATATGAAAATGTTAAGGTCGCGGTCCTGGACTGCATTTTGTGTGTAATTTTTCGTACTGTATGCGCATTTCATACGCTTGTGCGCGTATGTTGCATACGTTATAATGCGAATTGAAAGTTTTAATTTGTATTACCGAAGACACGAACCGTCCATACTCACAATCAGTAAACCAAAACCATCGATGTATATAAAAGACGACCGGGAGGCCGAGCGCGCCGAGTGTTCACGTCCACTAACGAAGTCGTTTTCTCCACTAAAATGCTGCCCTAGCATTCGGAACGAAATTATGATCCGACGGCGAAGCAAATTTATGTTAGGAATTGTTTCGCAAATGTTCTTAAATTTGTATTAATATAGTTTACCAATAAAATCGGCCAAAATAAATAAACATAAATATATAAATAAAAATAAATAAAACGTATTATTATTATTTATAATATTGAACAGAAATAAACATTTCTTAATCAATTTTAATATTATAAAACAGTAATTATTTATTTACTAATGGATAGCAAATAATATTTAGCAAACTTACTTAATAAGTAGGTACTGAATTTTCGCAGATTTATAAATAACTTTATAAATCAACTTTTAAAATTATAGAAACATTTTGAGAATATACATTGGTGCGATTGTACCTTATGCTATGCAGAAATTGTAATTTTGAACATTGTAGGGTTCAAACTAAAGCGTATTTAATATTCAATTCTTTGTAACATTAACAAGAAGAAACAATGGAGAAATCATACATGCTTTGGCAATATAAAATTGTATGTTCATGATGGAGTCAATAAAGAATTGTATAAACAAAAAAATATATATTTTGAGAGGTTCGTCACATATTCATCAGTTACGGCGTGAAAATTCGAAACACTAACGTATATAAAAATGTATCTTCGTCTAACACGAACCAATATTTAACTTTGTCTCTTATTCTCGTCCATTGGTGTAGAATCGTCTGGGTATATCAGGAAGCTCATGCGCACCGTAGCAGGGCCAGGGTTATCCAAGGCAACCGTCGTTCATCGCCCGTCATATAACTACGCGTCTCGTCTCACCCCTCACCCCGCTAAAGTGTAGTTTGACTGTATACTAGACTATTTTATATCTCAAAACGTGTCCTGTCGTTTTCCTCTCAAGCATGCGCGCCAAATTTGAATTGTAGTCGATCCGTACAATTACACACTATTTTCCGCAATAAGACAGCTTGAAAATATAAATTGGATTATTTCATTATCATTAATTTATTGTTCCGAACTTTACTTGCTTGAATTTTATTGCTTCTACTGACGTCAAATGTGGACATTTAATTTCCATTATTTAAATATAGTACAGGAAATTATAATAAACAATAACCTCAAAAGTCGATATTTAAGTTGTATTTATTGCGTACAAATAAAAGTGTACTAGTAAATTAAAGATTGAGTCTTCTTCCTTCATAAAATTTATTATTTTCAAATGTATATGTCAGTCACGATGTGACCATTCGAATGCTTAAAAAAATGTATTATTTTTTTATAATAATACAGTGTAGTAATGAATTTAGTTATTACCATTTAATTATTTACCATTTCTACTCAGTTGCACTCTTTAGGTTAGGTAGTATGTGCATTTATTTGTGTAAAAACCTAAAGAGTGCAACATTTTAAAAGAGTGTGGATCAACGTAATAAAATAATACAAAAATATGTAATGTCCCGCAGACAAACAAATTAATGTATTACGCCCGGTGATAACAATTTTCAAATTTACTTTTCGCATGGTCGCTGAAAGACCAAAGTATAACTAAATAATGAAACAATGAATGGGCATAAACAAAGAAGTAGAAAGCACGCAATGTGAAAATAGGTTATGCCTGTTTTCGCCGGTGTACGCGCGAAAATATTCGAATTTGTCTACGTCACGAGATCTGAATGACCGAAAGGGAGGTGAGAAGCAAGGGAGGGGTTGAAACGAATAATTATTACATGTTTTAACAAATGTATTTCTCACTTTTATGCGTACAGGTTTAAGAGCCTAAATATTTTACGATGAAGTGTAAACACGATACATCAGACATGGCTATTCGCGCCTACCCATTTTTATTGCGGCAGATGACTTGTAACCGCGTCGCAAGTCTCCGTTATTCATTTTGAGTATAATCCGTTGGGTCGTTGGCAGAGCGCGGCGACGGCCACTGTGATAGTGGCCGTCATTTGCACACCCGTTTGAGTTTACTTACATAGTTGTTCTCTTATTTTGTATTCACTATAAAAAAAAAACCTATCAGCATCTATTGGCAAACGGCTGAACTGCTTGGTGGCGAGAACAATAGAAATTGACAGTGGCGCCCTCATTATACGACCAAATGTTTAATTCTATTCGTAATTGAGATAACACACTTTTATTTTTTATTATATTCAATCTTCTTTATCAGACGTATAAAGTAGAGGTTTTTCCTCATTTAATCACATATTTTTCGCCTTATTTAAATGAGTATATCTATACGAAATTAATGTTTGAAAAACATTATTTTTAATTTTTAATTTTTATTTTAAACGAAAAATATGTGATCGTGTAGCCCATTAAATATAGCATTTAATTCCGTATTTTTTTTTTTTAAATATGTAATCGGAGGCGACTAACATTACAAATCATAAGACCCATTATCAGGATCGCACCCTTAATTTAATTTTTTTCTCCCCCATCCTCCACCCCTCCTTCCCTGAAACACTTAAAACAGTTCCCCTTGCGCCTGGCTAAATCTTATAATTATCACAACAGACTCGGAATTATAATTAGTGTACGTCTACTGCAGCGTGCTTTACAAGTTCATCTAGAAAAGTTATATGGTGTAACTAATTGGATGAATTTACTTCAATTAACTGCAGGCAGCGGATATTTACTTAGCGCATTCGCGTTCATAACTTCTTCGCCGTGGGGGCGCAAGGAAGGCTTCTACAAACAAAATAATACCAATAAAAATAATTCGCCCACTTGAAAGTCCACTTAATGTAATAATACGCACGTATGGGATGATTGAAATGTGGTTGATCCGAATGGATGTATTTACTTACTATGCAACATTGTATTTTGTGTGCGGGATATTGGATGAGTGTCGAGGCGACGTCGCAACTGCGATAAGTGAATGATTGATGGAATTGGGTAATGAATTAAAGTTTCGCCACATCGGGTTCTTATTGAATACATTGGTGATCCATCATTTCTCGCGATGGAAATTAACATATTTCTTATTATGAATTATTCATTCATTTTACTTTAAATATTCTTGTTTTTAAATTTATTTGACGCTTTCAATATAAGTTTCTTTAAAAGAAAAGTTAATTTAATAATCTTAATAATCAGAGAAAATATTTAACTTGCAAATAATTTTCTGTTATTAATTATATACAAAGTGTAAGAAGACTATAGCGATTCATACATATCTCAAGGAAAAATATATCGAAAAACAAAACAAAAATTTTTTTTTTTGAAAACTGTAATAAATTTAATATTTACTCTATATGAAGCGGAATATTGTAGCCAAACTACGTGACTATTTTGAATTCTGACTACCAGTATATATGGATGCCTATAACGGCTAGTTTCTAAAATTATTTTCATATTGTACAGGGTGTCCCAAATATCATAAAAATATATAGTACTAGTATCGGGGTTATCAGTACATTACCAAGAGAATTCAAAATTAAAACTATTAATTTTCAAACTTCAAATATTTGAGAATGTCGGTTATCTGTAATTTTTCCAGAAAAGTTTAGCAATGGCTCATATTTTATTTTCCAATATTAAAAACTTTAAAGGTTTTGTAAGGTGGCCTAGAAAATAACTCCTAAATTAGATATTTCGATGACTCAAACTTGTACGTTTCCTATAAGACTAAGCTCCCGGTCATTCGGTTTTTTTTTTTGCAAAAAATGACCGTTTCCGTTTAGGGTTAGCTTTTAGTGTATTTCTAGATGGTTATGAATTTTGAAAATGTCATTTTGTAAAATAAAAAGTTGAGTTCTCTCAAAACTGTTAATAATTAATGAATTAGTAAGCTATTAACAACATTCTAATACAAAAAGAATGAAACTAAACTGCAGGCAACTTTATGATATTCAATTTTAAAATAACCTGTCTTCCTTCATTATTATTTTATTTATCGATAATCGGCTATCGGCCAACAGCCTTTCTGGTAAAGTTCGCGCATTCTATGGGGGTGTCTTATTGCTGGTCAAGGGAAGTGATGAATTGGAATAGGTTTTATGAAGGATTTTTGAATTTAGGAATTATATTATAGTCTCTGGGGATACAAAGTTGGGAGAGAATTGTGAAATTAGATTGTTTTATGGAGAATTTTTTCGATAGGTTGTGGAGGCGTTCGATAAAAGGGTAACTTCAGTTCGGTTGTAGAGGAGGGTATAAGATGGGTTGTAAAGTGGATTAAGGGGTTGTCTGATTTTTGTTAGGGATCTTAGGGATGATTGTTCTAAGCGAACGTTGTAGGTTTTGAAGGGTGGGATTGAGGGATGTGGTGAAGAGGATGGATCCGTAGTCTAATAGGGATCTACATATCATTTTGTAAATTTTAGTGGCATTTATTGTAGAAATACCCGTTGATCTTGGATTATATTAAATAATTAAAAGTCTCTTAGTCTTGGTGGATACGCCGGGAAAATCCGTGGCCATGTTCATATCGTTGGAATACAAAGACTACATTTTATTGGATTTATAATTGCAAAAAAACATAAAATGGCATGAAGTCAATTTGTAAGCTATAATGGCATATAATTCAAAGAATTTGATATTTCGAAATTCCATAGCCAACTAAAATTAAAAAAAAAATGATGATTGTTACCGGCGATTAATTTTAATCGTCGTCAACAAAATTAAAATTTTTAATTTTAATTTTTCTTTTATAAAATGAGTTTTTGGCCAGCACTTGACCTGCCGACCGCCGCGGATTAACCTACGGGTCAACATTTACCTGACCCGAGGTTAGAAGATCACCGCCCGGCCCTCCGGATTATCGTGCAGCAATTAGGGCCCGAGCAGCAGATTAAGACGCCCAGGGAGAGGACACGGGCCGCCGTTGCAATTTGAAAGAAGAGAGATTACAGATTAACGTAATTCTTTCAAATTGCATTTTAACGGTTGGATTTAGGAGTTCGTTGGAAATAATTATCTTGTTTACGATAATTATTTTCCAGTGAATTCTTTGCCAACGGCCACGTAGTCCTCGAAAATCATCCCTACTCCAGACGATTTTCGGCGATTAAATACGGGATGCATCCACCCAGATCTTCAGTCCACTCTGGTGCTGTACAGGGGGCAGCATGTGGATTCATGAGGAACTTTTGTTCCTCGATATTTAACCTTCTCTCTGAGACAGGAAACTCTGACCGACGCAGACGCCAGATGTTCCAGACGTCGTTCCTGCCAGAAGAAGTCGACTCCAGGACCAGTGCTTCCTGAAGTCCACCACCGCCGAGCTTCACGGTTACTGGTGTAACCGTCTCGACGCCACACCGACGCTACTAGTGTAGTGTCCTTTGCTGTTGCCGGATCCAGTCCAATCCAGGAACCTGCCGACTCCAGGAAACTCAGCCCGACGCCGACGTTAGCCGTTCCGCCGTCGTTCCTGCAGTCAACACCGACGCCAAGCACCTAGGTTGCCAGTACAACCGCTTCGACGTCAACACTACGAGGGTAGTGTTTGTTCCTGTCCCTGGATCCAACCCCGACGTAATAACCCACGGACTCCGACGCCGAATTCCGACGCCGATCACAGGACGCCGAACTGCCGCCTGAACGCCGCCTCCATCCAGACGCCGACGCTACATCAGGTCTACCTACATGTACACTGTGTGACTACTCTCTCTGTTTTTTTTTGTTTGTTTGTTTTTTTTTTTTTAAATTTTGTAAATAAATTATTTAAAAGCCAATTGTGTTTTAAAGGTTAGTTGCTTCGTCTTTAAATCAACCTGAGCTAGTTGATAATCAGCGTGAGGTACCTTCCCTCCCGTTGACATGATGAAACAAAACGATTTATTTTAATTTCCGTAAACAACGGAGTGCGTAAGAGATTATAGTTATAAGATACTTTTGACAGACAATTGAAGCAAATTCAAAATCCTTATTTAGTAAGATTTAATTTTGGGCCACCATATTTAAATTATACGGATTTATAATAAAGAAATAGAATTCATTGTTTAACTTCCCTAAAAATTTATAGCATAAATACTTTTCAAAATTTTCACATTTAAAAAGTAGTATATATTTTATCAAAATTAAAATTATTTCAAAAACTATTTGTAAATAAAACTACAGTTTTTAAGTTTCACAAAAATGATCGTAGAGACACTGCTATAATTGATCATCAAACGGATGGTTAATGATGATGTCGCTATGTTGGTGACACACATTTATTTATTTATTTAACAGATTTATCTTTTCACAAATCTACAATATAATTAATATTTATGTATAGTGGATTGTAGAACAAAAAAATAATAACAAGTGTGTTATTCTAGTTATTTTCGCAGTGTCTCTACAATAACTTTTGTGAAACTTAAAAAACTAGTTTTATTTACAAATAGTGTATCATGGAGTTTCATCAAGTGAAAGCCGCAACCATCGATTATTTCAAAAACTGTTGGGGTTTTGTACTAACAACCTTAATGAAAATAACAGTTACTAAAATAATATATACAACTTTGATACTTTTATGAAATTTTAAAACCCTCTATATTATAAAAATATTTTAAAAAGGTTGCCATTATAGCCCTATATATTTCAGAAAGCAAAATTTGAAAAACTAGCTAGAATATTATATTTCGTATACAGTGAATAATCATATGCCATTATATAAAGGCACTTTTGAATTATTTAGAATAGGGTCTAAATTAAAATGAACATAATTATAAATAACGTACTAAAATTTATATTTATGAATTAATAAGATCTAAATAAAACTATTTTTGTTTAAATAATTAAAGTCTCCACAATCAACATAAAAAAGGTTAAAATATATAGCTCTCTGGTCAAGAGAATACAATAGATTATTTAAATATTTAACAAAAAATAAATTTATTGGAATTAATTAATTTTCTATAAGACAAGAATTCCTGAAAATTTATTAAAATCAAGGTAGGAAGAATCAATAATAACAAAAATAAATTAATAAAAGAAATAAAAAAATATTACGAAAAGTGAAATTTTATTTCATCAAAAAAGAAACATTAATTAAAGCTTACGATCTGCATTTAAAATTATCAAATAATATTTCCCCTATAATATGGGATGAAAAACATTTGAAAATTAATGATGTTATTAATATGAAATTACAATTGAAAACAAATGCTTTAAAAAATAAACGTGATTATCTAATTAGAATAAAAGGGGAAGCAATGACAAAGGATCATAGGGAATTAGAAGACTTAACACAAATTTTAGTACACAACAAATCCAATAGTACATTCAATACAAAAATAGATTCTTTTTTAGTAAATCACCCTAAATATTCAATTTTACAGGCAGAAAGACCTCTGGTCGATAGCCATTTAACAATTAATTAATTGTTGTGTGATATACATAATCAATGTTTGTTACCTTATTGTAAAATTAATTGTTAATTAAGATTGTTATATATATTCAATTTTACTAAAAAGGAACCCAATAAATAATAAATGATTTAGACATAGCTTCTCATAAATTAAATAGTTGAGAATCAATTACGTTTAAGAATAACGTGAAAGAAATTTCAAAAAATGTGTACAAAATAAAGGAAGGAAAAACGAACGAATTGAGGAGGAGGCCAAATTAATTCGAAGTCTAAAGGAAAACAATATGTTTTACGAATAAAGGAAAGTCTATCGTAATACTGGACAAATCATATATAGAACAAAAATAGAATCCAACAAAATTGTACTGTGCTAAAATTATGATTTCTTGAAGACTTCAACATGTTTGATAGATAAAAACATAATTGACAAAACATTAAACAATTATTATAATCACATCTAAGTAGTTTTATCCCAATCCAAATGTCGATAATATTTAAAGCATTCACCAATAGATGGCAAAATGCGGTGTTTCTGGCGTGGAAATTACCTAAGTAAGCGTTGAAAAAACAACATGACATAAACAATTCAGTGCAAATTGAAATATTTTTAAAGAATTACTATTTAAATGTGTGTGTTAAAACGTGATATAGAACACATTGTGTTGCCAAATTCAAAAAGCTGGATGAAGATAAGTTTCTTTGTTATAAGTAAATATGTTTAATCAACAGTAACATTAAATTAATCTAAGCGTAGAACAGCGTTGCTTTGCTTGATGATTTTTAAATTTTTATGAAGTTAATATTTTATTGTATTAATTGTTATAAGTTTTGGTTTTGAAAAATTGTTATTTCATAAATTTTATTTACAAGTAAGGTTATATTACTAATTTTAATTTATTTGTTTATTTTCAGGATGCTGAATGCTGAAATGTGTGTGTTCTTCCATTCTGCCATCAAAGCAATTTTGATGTGTACTGCTAACCAAATTTGGATAGGTCATGGGAGAAATAATCATGTGTTATAAACTTTCTCGTCTTTGGATGTGCGAAACAAATCTGTGTGCGTGTGTATATTCTACCTTTTCACTGAAATGTCTTGTTTCATTATTATTATATTATTTAGTAAGGTATATTTTATACTTTAAATATTTCCTGTTGATATATTTATATATCTTTTTTATTTTGATTATTCATGTTATTTTTTAAAATCTTCTTTATGTTGGTTGTTGGTTGTGGAGACATTAATTATTTAAGGAGGAGAAAGGACATATATTTTTATTTAAATTATTTGTTTTACATATTACTTTTTGACTAAAATTAAGGTTCCACCTATAATATATAAATCATTTGTGTTACTTGCCTTACTGAGAATCAATAGCCGACAATTTAATTTTATACAAAAAGTAGTTTTCAAATATAGTAAAGAGGTAAAATATGATATTGTATTTTTTTCGTATAAATTATCAAAAAAAAAAGAAAATCAAATTATGTGATTTTATCATTTATTACAAGTATAATAATGTTAAAAATATTGCTTTTAATATATAATTTTTTATTATTATTAATTAATTGTTTTTGAATAAATTTCTTAATTGTTATTTTACCTTCCATTATAAATAAATTTAATTTGAATGTACCCGCTAAAAATTTGATTACTGCGCCCCTGGTGGATTGGGAAAAAACTAATCGAAACGCGGTATGAAACGTTTACATAGGAGTTATGTATCTATAATAATCTATATAACAAAATCAAAGTCACTAATCCAAGGCCTCAAAAATTATATAGCTTACCAAAATTTCATAAACCAGGTAATACATTCGGACCAATAGTTTCGAATATTAATTCACCAACATAAACAATTGCTAAATTTTTCATTTAGAAATTCTTCCGATTTAATAAACAAATTTTCAAAAGTCACTTCAAATTTTGATGAAAAAAATTTTTTTTTTTACGTTAAATCTCCATTTCCTCGCTGAAAATAAAATCAAAATTTACGTAATTTGAATAAATTAGTTATGGTTTGTAATATGTGTGAATTTAATTCCAAATATTTTAAACAAACATTTGGAACAGCTATGGGAAATCCTTTGTCTAATATTTTGGCAAATTTATTTATGAATATTTTATAAAATTTAGCAAAATAAAAAATAGTTAATTTCCCAAGAATATGATACTACCTGTATGTATCATATTCTTGGGAAATTAATTGTATACGATAATTTCAATATCATTAATTAGAATTTTAAAATTGAACAATTTATTCACGAAATTAGTAATATTAATAACAATAACAATTTTACATATGAAATTAAATTGAATGGAATATTACCTTTCTTTCTAGATAAAAATTAGAATTTAACATATAGAAAACCAACTCACACTTTTAATTATATTGACTCAGATTCTAACACATATTATAAGCAAAAATTAGCAGCATTTAATTCAATGATTTATGGAGAAATTATGTAACCAATTACTAAAGAAAATAAAAAAAATATAGATTAATTTAATATATAAGATAGACAAGAAATTAAATTATTAATCAAAAATAATCTCAAAAATAATTAATAAATTTAAAAACAATTTTTTAATTAAAAATTCTACAGGTTTTTGGTGTTAAACCTGTAGAATTTTTTTAATGAATAAAATTCAAGTGAAAATAATACAAACATTTTATATAATCTATATCTAAATTTTAAATTAAATTATATTAAAATAATAATAATAATAAGTTTAATACCTGCACACAATTAAGAATGTTATTAGGTAACACCTTTTTGAAAAATAGTCATTTAGAAAATTCTCGTATTTATTCAATATTTAATTTTAACTAGATTTAAAGAAAATATTTACCATATTAAAAACTTCAATAATGAAAAATCTGCTATAGCTTTTCATTTGATACTAACAGATGGCTTACCAACTTACCATAGAAGAAGAAAGTCTTAGGTAAGCCATTTGTTAGGTTTGGGAAACACCTGTCAAAAGTAAATATTAATTCAGCCTTCAAAACGAATTGGACAAATCACAGATTCCTCAACAATCCAAGTAAACTAATTAAACAGTTGTTGATGGCCGTAATTTTGCTACTAGAATTAAAGAAGATAACATATCTTACATAATAATAAACGTCACTCCACCTTTGCAGAACATCTTCTAGACCGCAACTATTCCTTTAATGATAAATTTGGTGTCCTTCAGATTTAAAACTCAACATTCCTGAATAGGTTGAAATAAATAAATTAAAATCTAAGGGTATTTTTCTTAATAATCAACTATACTATAATAATTCATCCCTACTAAACTCATAATAATTACCCTTCAATCAACTCTACTCCTTATCTCCACCACTTGTTTTATTTTAAAATATATATAATCCGCCTTGTTTTTGTAAATCTAATAATTAATTTACCTGATTTGTTGTTGAAACAATTTTACTACAATAAATTTTTATAGAACTTAAAAAACATTGTTTTTTTTACAAATACTATAAAATAATGCTCTATTTTTACAAAAAAAAAAACAATATATTACATACCTATTTTGATTATTGTTTTTGACTGTAGAGAATAAATAATGTTGATTGGAAGGTTTTAGTATAAACTACTGTTATATAAAAATATATTTTGCACAAAAATAACAGTAATTAATGTGACAAGGCAACAATTGAGTGGTTCACAATATGTATGAAACGTCTTTTATAGGTAAGGTTGAAAGATGATGAACGGCGTCGTTAAAGAATATCGACGTCCTAAAAACGATTTGGGGGAGGGGCGAAGCAAAATCGGAATTGACAATGACGTCGCCGCACCTCATTAAGACGCCCAGCGGGTCGCCGCCGGCGAAAAAATCATAAATCATCCCTTTCCTTCTAACACCCCACACACCACGCAACAAAAAGAGCTTGGCCGCCCCCAAGACTTAATTACGCGGCTCGGAAACAAACACACCACCTGTACTTGCGCCTCTCTTGAACATCCCGATGATATTAAACGGGCTTATTGTTAATACCTGTGTAGTTGTGTTTGTTCTCCGTGTATTATGTTGTAATTTAGCCTGTGGAATAATGGCTTGCGGGGGCTTTTGTATTCGTATTAGCGGCTGATTTATGTAACGGGGGTTGAGAATAATTATGTGTTGGTGCCCCGCTCCTCACTAGTCAACATTTCGCGCCGCGCACTATTTTTTCTTTTTGTTTGCCCTTCTATGATGCCCTTTCGGTTGGGATCTCCTGATTTATGTTTGGGGAATGATAAACAGGATAGGACACGTAGCGAAATTCCGCTTGCGCGTCTTCATGCGGATATATACTGTATATCCGAGGGATGGATTTTATTTATGGCATGCGTAAGATTATACATATATAGAATATTTCACATAAACTATATAAGTTAAGTTTATGTAAAATATTTGGCTTTATTATGTATGGTATATGATTCATCTAATAATTATTTCAATTTAAATTGGGGGAATTTGATCGATGAGTTTGCCGTTAAATTTGAAATTTATGCAGGTCTATACTTTATTACATAATCCGTTATAATTATGTACGCTAAGTTATACTATACAAACATATTTCGTTTGTATGCATATATTATTGCTACAGGGTTAATGTTCACCATATATCTGTGTTTAATGCATATTTTTTCAGAATTTTATTGTAATGTGTAAAAAATCTTGACATCAAGAATCGATCCCGAACACAAATATTCCCTTTTGTAAAACCCGGCGCGAACCCTAACAGTTTAGCGGTTAGATAGGACGTCCGGTTTACGTGCTGACGTCACGAGTGCGAGATATCCTTATCCGGATTACGTTAATAGTAAATCGATGGGCCGATAGGGTTTTATGTACCTGCCGCCCTCCGCGTCTGCAAAAAAACCCGCCCCTATCGATCCGAATCTACTTGATTTACGCCGAACGAACGCCACTGAATTTAATGGTTTTTATTAGACCCCGGGACACTGTATTTTGCTCGCCCTCCGTGGAGGTTTGACTGTGAACAACGGGATACAATATATAAAGTCCGCGCTAGTAAGATAAATGTCGCAGACGTGGCTTTTTTAATAGGTTTCAAAATTAAGGTCAGAAATATACAACATTCTATTCGTCTGTCAACATCTAAGTTAAAAAAGTACAACATGTGTACTTTAATGTATGTTACATCATAAGGCGCTCTAATAAATAACTGACCCAGGCCAACAAAAATAATAATATTTTAAAGTTGGAATGGATATTGAAGAGTATATGTGGTAGCTTTTCGGTAGATGAGAGGGAACTGATCTGATGTAAAGAATTTGAAATAACTAATAGGGCGATAAGGTTTTATGTACCTATCGGAGAGGGATACAAAAAGAACAAACGTACAATGTTGTAAAAGGAAACACTTTCACCCTCATTATTAAATAATTGTTTTAATTAAATAATGAGTATAAATTCCAATTGGTTTCATAAACACAACTAAGTTAAATGCTCACATACATTACATTATTGTTATTTTCTTTCAAAAACTTTCTGGTTGGACATTTAAGCGTTTGATAAATCTCATCATTATTCACTTTCTGCGTGGAATTGTCACTGAAGAATTTCAAACGGATTGTGGGTGTCTGCGTGTGGAGGAGAAAAAAATGGTTAAAAGAGAAATCGCAAAACGCGCCGACAACGACGATGGAACTGTGTGATATAAAAATTATGAGAGGTCGTTCATCATACATGAAAACGAGAACTCGAAAAGAAGGTGAGAGAGGGAAGGAGAGAAACGGACGGAATTTAATTATTCATACCCCCACCGACGAAATAATTTCAGTTTGCATAATGCCTCCAGAGGGGAATAATAATTAAGGAATTTTAGCGGAATGAAATTCGTGTTTTGAAATAAATATATTGTAAATTCTAAAAAAAATTATAATAACAAATTGTACGAAATGATTTCAATTGTGTGCATAAGCATCGTTTAGTACGTACACTTATTTGTTGAAAATAGTAAAAAAAAAAAACATAAGCGCTACTAAATAACTTGCAATTTCATTCATACTTATAATTATGAACAAACAGTATATTCATTATATTTCTCATGATAGTTCATATCACAGCAATAAATATGATTAAATCATTGAAAGTTTACCAATAAAGTAAATAAAAATATGGCTCAATTTTAATAATTTTAAATGTCGACTAGTTTTGGGTAATTTAAACCGTCTTTTATATTTTTATTATTCATATATTTATTATTAAAATAATAAATTTGTTACATTATTTCTGTAATTAAAGGAGCGAGTGGATGAATACGGCAAATTTCAATTAAGTAAAGTGTTACAAAATGATTTTAAGTGATTTGTCTGTGAATTTTGTATTACTAGTGCAAGCAACTTCACATTTTGTTTATATGAATCATCTAAATAAAAGTATTGTAGTAGCTTTAATATAAAACTAATTTTTTTGCAAGTTTTTGTTAAACAAAATTATTTATTGTCCATAGCATATTATCCAATTTACATGTTATATATTTGGAAATTTAATAGCAGCTGAACACGAATATTTTCAATTTGTTTGTCCGGTATAGTTCTTACTTTTATCTGTGGGTTCACTGGGTTTAACTCACAGTTAACATTATTATATTATTGCTGTTTGGCAGTCTTCAACGGGGATACTTTTTTAAACGGTGTGCATGCATCATAAGCTTCATAGGAGCCAAATTCGTCAACCCGTATCTACTTAATTGCTTTAAATTGCACGATTTCATTTAACAGATTTTTTTAATGAATCAATCCTAGGTGCCTTAAAGCAATGAAGCATGTCATCCACATTTTTCCGTTTATTAATTTTTGTATGTTAATTAATGAAAAGAGGACATTACATTTATTTTTTACATGAAATATATTTTTGGGCAATGAATTTTATTAAATCAAATCAGCGTTGAAATGTTTAAATATTTCCCCCTATCATTCAAAAACGTATGGATTTTTCGAGAAACAATCGCACACGTAATTTACATGAAGGAAATTAAATCCGGGGGGAACAATGCGTCGGCCGGTAACAATGCCTGTTCGGTAAATCAAATCTGGTGGTCATAATGGGGAGGTAGCTTCGCCCTATTATATTCCCTCTAGCTACTACATCGATGTGTATTTTGCCCTCAGCATATATATATATATATATATATATATATACATCCATGCACACTCTCACTCAAACATTTACACACATTCCACGGCACTGCAATTCCGGCAATATACTAAAGTATATGAGTGTGTGTGCGTTTCGGTTGGGGGGACGGCGCACCCCCCGCTATTTATGTACTTCTCCGGCGATATAATTCTGCCTCCGACATAACCCGCCTGGGCGGACTTTTGCGAAACCGGGTGAAATATCGCTGGTGTAGTACAATAAAAATTGGCAGAGGGTGATGCGGGGTGGTGGAGGTACTCATTGAAATGTCCACTTTAATATAACTGAAATGTTTAATATTATAATTGTTCTGTAACAGGAAATGGATTTATTCTTTTTGTTGCAGTTCAATTAAATATATTAGATATAACTGAATCTAAATATTTTATTTAATTATTTTATATTAAATTTTCGCTGTTGCAATAAATGAATTCACAAAAAATACGCATTCCAATGCAGGATAATTCATTACACATTTTGCGAATGAATTTATGTTTGCCCAGGAAATAATTGTTTTAATGAAATCTTTTTATAGTAGCCGATTAAAAATAACATATTTATTAGAATTATTAATATTGAAAATAATGAAGCTAAATCAAGTAAAACTTAATGATCATGGCGGTTACGACCGTAACATCGTGGTAATTCATGATTATATCACTGAATAAACACTTATTATGTTTTACCACAATTATTTATTCTATTTATTTGTAAATAAATACATGAATTCACATTTTGTAATAGTTTTGTATTGTATTGTATGCATATTGTAAACATTAGTCATGAATAAATATTTATATATATACAGGGTGGCGCAAGATTCCGATGAAGTCCAATATCTCAGTTATTTAGAAATTTACAAAAAGATATTACTGACATAATTTGTAGCTACTGTAAAACTTCACATTTTAAAATTGGTTTCATATATACAGGGTGTCCAATAATTACGTGACGTATCAAACATATGATTTTTTAAATGGAATGCTATATTTTTTATGTCGATTTTAGATTCTACGCTTAAAATTAATCATTTTTGACATAATGTTTATTAGGTCAGTTTTTAATATTTTAAAAGTTATAAACAATTTAAGGTTGAAATCAATGGAAGATTGGGGCCTTATTTTTCAAAAATAAAAAACTATGTAAACTTTTTGTTAACGCAATTTAATTGAAAAAATGCTTAATAATATAAGGAATAATCGTTTGTTACCATAAAGCAAATGTTGTGTACAGGGTGAAACAATACGCAAAATGATTTTTTTCCTTTTTAACTTAAATGGAACACCCTATATTTTTTACACTATTTCGATAGAAAATTGGTTGATCTTTAATTTTTGTATAATAAACTATACCTCTATCTCTTACCGTTTCGCTTATAATCTACAATTTAAGTAGGCTATAATTAAAACAAATGCAATTCATAATCATTTTCTGGCATTTAACAACATACTTACTTCCTAACCTAAAAGGATATTCAAATGACAATCGATGTTTAAAGGCGCATGCAAAATATAAAGAAAATAGTTGCTCGATGATTATTTAGCGAGTTATAATGGTTATTGTGACACATTTTTTTTTAAGAAAAAAATTGTAGAATGTTTGAATGCTATTGAATTAAAAAAATGATGTGAATGCATGAAATAAATACATCAAAATGTTAATACTCACAAAATATAATGATATAAGTATTTTATTATTTCACTTAGTATCTATTTTCGGTTTTTCAGTCAACATGAATTGTTTAAATAAATCAATTTAAGAAGCATATAAGAATATTTTAAATATTTTTCGAATAATAACCAAAAAATATAGTTGTTAGTTTTTAACAATTAAATTAATCATTTATTGAAGAAGTGTTTAACTGCGCCAGTGTTACTAAATATAACGTAAAATGTACTTTACTTACTAAATATGATATTAAGCGTAACTTTCACAACTAAATAAATTAGTTGTTCTGGCGCGGCCTACTTTGGTTAAAAATTCTATACTAAATTTGTATTTGAGATTAAATATCTTAAAAACGGTAAATTGTAGCTATTTAATGTTTTATATAAAAAATGAAGAGTGATCAATTTTCTACTAAACTAGCGTAAAAAATATAGGGTGTCCCATTAAGTAATTATGGAATAGGATAGAAGCGTATTCGAGCAAGGGACGGCACATCTTCCATTTATTATAACATTTTGTAAGAAAAAAACAAGTGTTGTTTTTTTTGGAAAATTTCAAAGATTATTCAAAAATATTTCACCGCGGGTTAAGTTAAAAATTTACGAAAAAAAAATGTTTTCTTTGTTGAAAAATTAATTTATTATTAAACATAATTTTTGCGATGTGGACGATTTAAAAGAATAGGAATCGCAAAACAAACTAGAAAATCTTCATTAATGAATTTAGAACTAATGTATACCCACTTTAGTCTTGCGAAAATCGCATTTGTTTATTGCGAAAGTAATTTATTGATAAATGCAATTTTGGAGATTAAATTGATGATAATAATAGGAATCGTAAAATCTGTTTAAAAATAAATTATTAATATTAACACACCTTAATAGAAAAAATAACTTCCAACCCATTCCTGGTGAATCGAAAACCAACTCACCTCCACCACTCGCTAATTACCACAAAAATAAATCGCGTTTTTAATTATTAATAATTTCTAACGTTAAAAATTAAACCGGAATAGTGAACACTGCGCGTTTTCGGACGACTGAATCGAAATACAAGAGCGCAATTATCGCAAATCAAGAAGCAAAAAACGATCGATGACTCACTCCGAGAACGCATTCCTGAGATAAGAAGATTCGTTGTACCTGGATCCTGATGCACAGCCAAGAACATACCTATTTAAATTGTTGTATTTTCAACATTATCGTGTATTAAAATAATTACAGCTTAATATTTATTTACTTTTTTTTATTAAATTCTCATTTATCCCGTGCTAAAATAAAATATGTATGAATTATTAATTATTTTAATTAATACATTTGATTATTCGTTTCACTAAATTATTTTATATTTGTGTTCGCGTAACTTTCACAACTAAATAAATTAGTTGTTCTGGCACGGCCTACTTTGATTGAAAATTCTATAACAAATTTGTATTTGAGATTAAATATCTCAAAAACGGTAAACGGTAGCTATTTAATATGTTATATAAAAAATGAAAAGTGATCAATTTTCTATTAAAATAGCATAAAAAATATAGGGTGTCCCATTTAAGTAAAAAGAGAAAAAAATAATTTTGCGTATTGCTTCACATTGTATATAAAAATTTGTGTTGAGAGAAAAAAAGAGTATTTCTTTTATTATTAAGTATTTTTGCATTTGTATGGCGTTGACAGAATGTTTATTTCTTTTTTCAATATTGAAATATTAGGCTCGAAACATCTATCGATTTCAACATTCATTTGTTTATATCTTTTAAACTATGAAAAATCGACCTAATAAATCTTATATAAAAAATGATTATTTTTAAACGTAGAATCGAAAATCTTCATAAAAAATATATCATTCCATTTAAAAAAAACATATGTTTGATACGTTACGTGATTATTGGACACCTTGTATATATGAAACTAATTTTAAAATGTGAATTTTGACAGTAGCTACTAATAATGTAAGTAACATATTTTTGTATATTTCTTAATAACTGAGATATTGGACTTCATCGGAATCTTGCGCCACCCTGTATATATATATATATATATATATATATATATTAGCGAGAGGATTATTCATTCTTGTGAAATTTTCAGCGGATTCAAGATTGTTTAGTTTTGTACCTTTCGTACATTTATGCTAATTTTGTAATATTTTAATCAATTTATTTGTTCACGTTAAACTAATGTAACTTTTTTTGTGTAATTTGTCACTTGAAAATGACTGTAAAAAAATAATTGTGGTAAAAACATAGTAAGTGTTTACTCAGTAATACAAGTGAAACTTGATTAAAGTTTCTGTAAGTAGCAGCCTTATGGAATATTTTCACTCCAAACTAAAGCGAAATCGGTGCGCTACGGTATTTTAATTACGGGCAGGGTTTCCTACTACTGGCCCGCGGACCACAAGTGGTTATTAGTCTCATATTACGTAAAATTTGTCGTTATTTTTTACTTTGAACTTCTTATTGGTGATCTAAATTAATTGTGTAATAAAATATTATAATATACAGCAGTTGCCATTAATATAGTAACTTTTAAAAATCAGGTGACATTTTAAGTTATACTGCTTAATTTATATATTGTTTTGTTCATTATATCCAGTCTTCGATATTTTACGTATTAATGCAAATAAAGTCATTTATTTATATTAGTTATTAATACGATTGTTTTCATGCTTGGCATGGGCAAAATAAAAGTGAAAGAATAAAGAAATAAATAATAAATGCTAAACAATAAGAATATACAGTAATAAATTTCATAAAATGTTTCTTGGATATAAACAACTTATCACTTAAATATATTTTTAATTTACAGCCTGAACATATTTATATCAGTAATTAGGTAAACTTAGGTTTTTTTTAATAGAACATACTATTTATAAATTTTTATATTTTTAATTTACAAGATTATTTCTGACAATATTTCGTAAGAATATATTTTCATAAAATATATAGTTACTTTCTCCGGACACAAGGAAAAGTATTGTGATCGTAAAAATCGTTAGATTTAACGAATATGCCCGTTTTGAGGTCCCCTGGATCCATTCCATCGAGTTTAGAAAAATGTGGTTGTGTGTTCCCGCGATATACGTTATATCCATGCTTTTTATATGAGTATAAAGATCTGAAAAGCTTTTGACCACGAATAAAACTCATGCAGTGCCACTTTACTCTTGGCAATTATTCATTTTTTAATTCGGATAAAAAAATCAACTAAAAATTGTAGATCTTGAAAAAAAAATATATTGTTATAAAACTTTTTATCAAAAATAAGCAATTAGTTTTATAATCTTTATGTTTTCCGTGGAGACTTTAATTATTTAAATAATTATTTTTATTTATTATTGATTTTTTCTCGGATAAAAAAATGTGTTGCATTATCTAATTCAATGACCGGCGGGGTATTATCCCAGGAAGTAGTTGTTTTAATGTGCATTTGCTTAAAGTACTTGCGTAACGCAAGTCAAAATATCAGAGATCTAAAATAATTTATTAATTATTTTAAAATTATTTTTATTTAATTTATCTAAAAACTGCCATCAAGTGTATGAATACTCCTTTCCATTTAAATTATTTTTTAAAGCGTCAAAATGCCGTCATAGTTCATACATCTTCCGCAAACGCCTCGAGAATATTCAAGAAATAAAAATAGTGTGGAAGAATTTAGTGAAGCCATTGTAAGATAAGAAATGATAAATTAAATTGTAAAATTGTTCCAAATACTCGGCTTTAACTTAAAAAGACAACAATCCATTTTTTTGCAATTAATAATTTTTACTTTGCTATTAAATATTCATTCAAAAATGTATTTGAACGAATTCACCATGGAAAGTACCATGGTGGACACATCACCATTTTTTTGTATTATCTGATTATTGTATTTTTACTCCGTTGGCATTTATATTAATATTATTATTTAAGGCGTTATAAATATTTTTTCTTTGCCAAATAACTGGTAAATTTTTGCACGGAAATTTGTTTAAAGTTTCTTTAAGTAGTAGCCTTAACCTATCCACCGAAATCGGTGCGCATACTGTACCGCACCGATTATAATGTTTTAGATATTATTTTAAACGTAGGTAATCCCTGTGATCAAAGGATAGATAAAGCTGTACATTGGCATATACATGAATGTAATAATGATTGATTGATTTTGAAATATCGCTGATGTATAAGTTGAACAGCAAGGGTCCAAGAATGGTACACATTAATGGGTGTTAATAAATAACGACCTTATAGTGAATAAATTTAATCTATGTCAAAATGTTCAGAAATTACAAGAAAAAGGATAAAAAATGGAAGAATGAAAATATTTACAATACATATTGTTAAATATATAATGGTGTTTAACTCCATGTTCGGAATTAGGTTATTGACCAGAAGTCTTTCCGTCAAATATTACATATTTGAGCAGTATTAGTCGTTTAAATGAAAATAAATAATATGTTGGCCTGCTGAAAGATGTATTATACAATTAATATGTAAATGTATTGCTGTAAATTTATAAATGAAGATATTTGTATATATATTTTATGTTGGCATAAATACACTAAAGAAAAATATAATTTAGTTCAATTTATTTTTTCTTTACTTTAAAAATATAAATATCTTTCCAATATATAACGTAATTATCAAAAATAAACATTGCCATTTGATATTAATTATTTATTCATTTATTTATTTTTATTTTATTATTATTATTTAATTACTTATATTTAAAAGTTGCTATAATAATGGCCACCATTGTACCCGTCTTAAACTACAATCACGTAATGAGTTATCTTTTTATGATATGACAGATTTAATTAAAACTTGCTAAAGTAAAGTAAACGGATTCAGTTTCGTAATAATTTTGGAAACTTATTAATTCATATTATTCCTTCCCTTCCTCATTAAGAAATTTTAATTTGAATATTATTAAAGAAAACACCGCAACAATTGATTTGAAACTAAGTTTTGTAAAGTAAGAGACTTAAATATAGAATTATTGACATTCATAGATATCTCTCTTGCCGTTAGAAATTCAGTATTAATTTATTAATACAATTTGCTTGACTACTGAATGCGCGTAATGTATTTATTGTCATATATACATGGTGTCATTATCCCGCAATTCATGTCATCTTTATTATTTCAAATGGAAAAATATTTGTGTTTTAATTTTCCATTGAATGATATACCCCTGTATAGGTTCCAATTTAAAATAAGAAAAATGAAGTAAATATAATTTTTAAAAGTTTGACATTAAATTTTTGTCAACTCATATAAATAAAATGTTACTAAAATGTTACTATTAGGATTGTTAGACCCTATTTAATAAGTATCTTGTATAATTTTGTTCACAAAATGCTATTTTATTTTTTATTATTTTTTTTTAAATCGATCGTACAATATCTTTTTTTTTTACTTTTTTGTTGGTAATATTGAAGCGAATTTCAATAAAATATTAGGGGTAACTAGGGAATTATAAAAGGCACCTAAATAATGAATAAAATGTATATCAAGCAATTTAAAAAACACCATAATTCCGTTTTTTTTTGTTTTTGGACACACTGTATAATCAAAATATTTTCATGAAGTACGTTCTAGGATTCAATTAAAGCTACCAAAAGTTGCATAATGCTAAAGAAGAAAGTTACCTAGATTATTTATATGCGGACGATATTTTAACTGTTATTTCAATGCAAAATGTCATACAGAGAGTTTTATGTAACACCGAACATACTAGAATGTACTCAATGTAAATTTTTCTATGTTCGATTTGTTCAGGAACGCATCAAAGCATTGGGTACGATGTGATTAGCTATGATTTCTAATGGTAATATAGTCAACCCAATTTACACTCTTCCCATCAGAAATAAATTATATTTGTCAACTATTATGTCAAGTGCAACATGTATAATTATGAATATTATACTTAACCGCAATGCATACTATAAAAATCGTATCCTCCTTTGTACACATTATTGATACGTAAAGATGTCCAACTCTTCGTCTACTTCTGCTTTAAGAGCCATAACAGTAAATATCACTTGCTTGCAATAACTGACAAGTGTAAGTCATTTTTGACGGAAAAGGGTGTAGTTTGGGTTGACTATATTATTTTTAGAAATAGTAGCCAATCACATCGCACTCAATGCTTTGATGCGTTCCTGAACAAATCGAACATAGAAAAATTTACATTGAGTACATTCTAGTATGTTCGGTGTTACATAAAACTCTCTGTATATATATTCAAAACAAATTGGGATTTGACGGTAGCTAGGTCATTCCCAGTATAAGATATTATTAGATACAATTTTCACATCTAAAATCTCAGTCGTTATAACTATATTATCTCTATTGTTAATTGTTATTTTATAAGTTTAAGAAAACTAGCCATTGTCAATATTTATATAATTTAAAGTAGGGATATTAAATTGATATATTTTTTTATTATGTTCACTTACTGTATTTTGCATTTGGCGATAACGATAATCTCGATGATCATCTTTTATAACGATTGTATCACGTTGCGTCGTAAACGAACTAAATCAAGGTAGCTTGATTAAAACTCAAGTTACTGCACCAAGTGTTATCTGCACGAAATAATAGTCTGATTTGCGACCAAGTAATACAGGTTATTACAAGGAGCAATAGAAATATGGAAATGAAGATAACAATTGGAAAATGCATAAAACAAAATATTGAAAAACAGTTATTGAATTTAAAATTATTAATAGCAATTGAAATTAAAACGAACTTTTTTAAATTTATTAAAGATAAAAGTATTTGAGAAGAAGTTAAATTCCGAAAACTAGAATAATTAATGAAAATGTAACAAATGATAGGTATAATTAGTAGTGATCATGATGGATGAGAGGAAACTCCTGAATCGCTGTTCCATATATATATATATATATATATATATATAAACATCCTGTATATAAAATGTTTAGTCCGGAAGATGCACTATTAAGAACTCGAATTATTTGTCGATTATCTACAAATCTCCAAAGAATCTTTGTATCGGCATTTGTTAATGGGATACCCTGTATATTTAAAGATGACACCATCTATATATTTCAGTGTTATTACAATGATTACCTTTATTCGATCCACCGTTGCCAAATATAAAATTACTAATTGGCTCGTGTTTACATCTTTTCTGGCTACCTTGTATAAAACAATAATATTGATGAATTCATGCAATACCCCATTCCGTAGCTCTCTGCTTTTCTCAATTGGAGTACAATAAAATGGTGCAATTTTATATAATTTTATAAGATTTGATTATTGACGAATAACACAGTTCGAAAATAATAAGTCTTACAGTAACTGGAAATTGGATGCAATGGATTTTCGTTATAAATTTATTTAAAAATAAAGCTAGAGATATTTTTGCAAAGTTAGGTCAATAGCAATTGATAATCATATTTTTTACTATCAAATAATTAATATTTTCAGGCTAATAAAAATGTTATTTATGAAGGTATTACTTCCTTTGAAGGTATTCCATTATATTCAATAAAATTGAAACAATGTGGTTGTAAAATTCGTATGAAATTTTTAATTTTCACTGAATCTTTTTATTGCGTATATGAACAAAATTTCATAAAATCCTATCGGGTTTATTAATTAAATAAAACGAGTTATAAAAACAACAACAAAAAACAAACAAATATACGATTTCATTCATACGGGTTGAAAAGCTGAGCGTTAAATTAAGTTGTCAGTAGAGTTAATTACTAATGTAAACATTTTTTGTGTGTCCATTTAATTTGGGCGGGTCGTTGTGGATGCGCTTTGATGACTGCGGGACAAAGTGGAAAAAAGTGTAACACACAAAACTGAACTCCGGGATTACACAATCGAGGCACGTCATGTATTCCAAACAATAAATACCCAACCCGGGAGAGGGACCCTAATTAGGGTAATGTGTTTACATTTGCACACACACGCATGCGGGGTTAGTGCGGATGGGGTGCTAACACACAAAGGTTCGGCCCCGCTTCCCCGCGATTATCGCAGAAGTGATTCACGCGGGCATCTGCCTTTATTAATAGCCTTGATCAGCAGGGGGGAATGAAGATGGCCCACCTTTTAATTACGCCCCCTCCTCTCGCTCCTTCTCGCGCTATTATATCCGAAATATTAATAAGAGCTCGTTTCAGACATGGAATCCCGAATACAGACCCAGTGTATTAAATTAGATTTCATTATGTTTCACCGACGAGCTTTTTTCCACCCCCACCAACCAGATGGATGAAGCGGGAATAAAGAACGTCGCTCGTTGTCCTAGCGACCGCCTGATGCTTTCTAGTGCCTCCTGCGATATCGGCTGATGTATACTCGTTGATATTTAGCTGCCGAAACCGGAGTTTCCGCCTTGATAACGGCTGGCTTTTACCTGCAGGAAAAGTCCGCCGTCAGCAGAAAAAGAAAGAAGCCCGAGCTCGAGGTAAATGCGCGCGCGGCCAATTACAGCTCCTTATTTGCAGCGTTTTTCAGACCCCCACTCCCGCTGCTGCTACATAATTCATGGCCCTCTTAATATTTTATAATCGTAAAGTACGGCCACCTTTCGCCGTCCTGAAATTAACTTAACCCTCAGAAAATTTTACAAGGAATGAATAAATTACACCGCCATGGTAAATCCCTCTCCTTTTAAATACTACACTTCTTTATATTTCTTATTACAATCATTATTTTTAATCAACAATTATTTCCTTTTATAACAATGATGCACTATTTAACTAAAATGCTTTTTTATCTAGTAATTCCTCATGGTATGTTTATCTATTGTACTTTGTAAACTTCTATAACTTTGAGCTTGGAGTGGCGAACTATTACAAAAACTATTATAGAGATTGTCACTAGTTATAAATAAAACAACAGTTATTTATTTTTTTCATAACGTTAATTGTAGAGACACTGTTTCGCAAAAATTCAGTGGCATCATCAGGCAAATGATTTTTCTATAATATTTTTTTGAAACTTAAAAAATAAGGTTTCATTTACAAATAGTGTATCATAGAATATCATCAAATAAAATCCTCAACAATCGATTATCGATTATTTTTCGAAAATTACATGATTTTTGTTGGCAGTTCGTTAATTTACATAATTAAGAATCTCAATATATTAAAATAATGCACGGTGTGTATACGTATTGCACGTGGCTCTGGTAAATAAAGTGGTTTATCCATTAAAATTAATACATAGTAAATATAAAAGTGTGGTTACGTGGTGCTACTCTCCTTATACATTTCAAACATTAAAGATGGATTTTACAAGATCTCAAAAAGAAAAAATAAACGAAATTATAGTTGGTGCGTTAAAACAATCTGATGTTTTGAATGCCTTGTCCAATCGTATCGCTGCTAAATTATACACGACCTTTGAGAAGTTCGAACTAAAGATATCAACTCTTAAAAAAATTATCGATAAACCGAGCGAGGAGAACGAGAAATTAAAACGGCAATCGGAATTAAATTTTAGTAAATTGGAGCAACGCAACAAACTAAATAATTTGCTAATATATGGAATCCCAGAAAATAAGAACGAGAAATTAGAAAATATCGTAGCTGAAGTGATCCTGGAAAAGCTTAATGTTGATGTCTGCAGTGGAAACATAGAAAATTGCCATCGTCTCGGTGGTGCGTAAAAAATGGGAAAAACGAGATCAATTTTAATAATATTTATGTCATCAAACCGTGATCAAATATTCCGTAATATAAGAAAATTAAAAGGTTCCAAATTATTCATAAAGGAAGACTTAACTGCATTATGCATAAATCTACTAATTGATAAATTCGATCAAAAAAATGTATGGACTTCCAGATTGAACATCATTGTTTTAGATAATAATAAAAACATATAATTACCTGTGATCAACATTTAAATGAACTAAGAGACTAGAAACAATTATGTGTTATTTTAGCATACTACTTCAATTTGCTTTTTTGAACTCTACTCTTGTGTATAAAAATAAATTAATACGGAGTCACGCCATTGTTAATTAGGAAGACAAAACAGGAATTACTGGAAGTGTATTGATTACTTTTCCATTACTTCTATTTGTTTTTTATATAGACATTTTTTAAGTATAATCATCATTGTTATATTGTAAAAATATTTATTATGAAAATAGGTCACTTAAATATACGTTCATTATAACAAAAAATCAATTATGTTAGGCAACTTCTTACAATTGAATGTAATTGCATTGAGCGAAACATTGCCATCAGAAAATACTAATAGTGACATAATTTGAATCGCGTGATATAAAGTTTTTCGATGTAACCGTCCGCATAGAGGCGGTGGTATATGTTTTTATTTAAGCAGTAACCTTAAATATAAACTTATAAACAACGATCCTATAGTCGAACAGTTTATATTATTCTACAAATTTATTCTCATTTAGATAGACACAATATCCCTTGCGTTTAATCAGTAAAAAATTTACAAAGCTTCATTTTTTTTTCAAATTCAGTAAAATAAGATAAAATGGTCAGTCGAAAAGGTCGAGTGAGCATTTTACGCGTTTACAACAATAGTGGATATCGATAAATAATACTGCAGTGGGTGTTTTGTATCGTCCCGAGACAACAAACTACAAAATATTTGTAAATCAATTAGAAGAATCCATCGATAATGCACTACTTCATGTGAAAAAGACTCTTAATATCACTCAGAAATAAAACTATTGCTAAATTTAAAAAAAACTTCGTAACAACGAATACAAAATCTTGTTTAAGATTAATTTTCGGAAAATACGAAAATTCGATAAGTCACAAACTGTTAGACTTAAAATGGTTAAATATGGGAAACCGCCGCATAATTCAAAGTTATTGCTTATTTTTCAATATAATCAAATATAAAATACCTAGTTATCTTTTCGAAAGGCTTACATATCGTTGCTATGTTCATATTGTCAATATTAGGAACCGCGGCTGTCTATCACCACCTAACCACAAAACTAGTTTACATGAAAGATCATTTCATTATACAATAGTTATTTACCTTAGTAAATTAACCATTCCCTGCAATGCTTTCGAATCAAAGCCAAATTTAAAAAATACATTTTTTCGATATTGTATACTACACAATGTTCAAACAATGCACCAGTTTCATAATAATTTATATATATATATATATGCTTGTTTTGTAACCTGCTCTTACTTATATATATTTTTTTATTTCTGTGCCATCTCTATAATTATTTCCTTAAATTTATCACAATAAGGGGTAATGCAAAATCAGGGTGTACCTCGCTATACATCTGAATTGCATCTTGTTTTCCTGTATCAGAACTAATCTTAGGATTTGTTTATATTTTTTTTATTCTTGTATTTTTTTTCTGTTCTGGAAAATAAATATAGATATTATTATTATTATCCTGTACGATTCACACGTGCACCGTAGTACCGTGTCAATATTCACTGCACCGAATCTGGAAAAAATCATTTCCATTGTGTCAATATTTTTGAACCCTTTGTTTGAGTAATATTAAAATAATTTAACATATCTATCAAAAAATTATGAATTTATTCGTTATATATTGAAATAAACATAAATACCAACACAAATTTTGGTTTCAATATATTTTGTACGCGTGTTATTTTTTAATTGTAACACGGAAGATTAAATAGTGGAATCATTTCAAACAATTGTTACAATAAAAAAAATAGTTCTTGTGTTTACAAATAATTCTGTAGCACTGGCTATGTATGACGAATATATTCATAATTTCTTGAGTGGTATAATGATTTACTTTAATATTACTCGAACGAAGGGCTCAAAAATATTGACACGTTAGAAATAAATTTTTCCACATTCGGTTCAGTGAATATCGACAATAGCCTACTATGGAACGCGTAATTGTGCAAAAATTTAATGAGAAAATAATTTTTGAAATAACTCAAAAATTACAAGATATTGGGATACATAATACTTTTATGTTGCAAAATGTCTTGCCAATCGCCCTTTGAGATAAAATATTGGCCATTCCATTTGAAAAAAAAGTGGTTATGTGTCCAACATGGTAATTTCCCAATTAATTCGGAAAATACGTTTTTGAATGAACGTTTATCAGTAAATAAAAAATAAATGAATATATGAATTGTTGTCCTTTAAAGCTAAAGACGAGTATTTGTAAGAATATTAATTAATGGCTTAATAAAATTTCCATACATATTTCCATAAATATATAATTTCTTAACCATTTGTATTCGTTCGAGCAACATATTCTGTGTTATTGCAATTTGAAGTAATTTTGATGTCATTTTTTTTTTATTCTAGATAGATCTGTTACTAACAATAAAAGATATTGTTGGTCTATCTATCTTGTTCCTACTAGAAGTTATAGGCATTTTTCGAAGCGTCAATTTGAGGTTAAAGTTTGAGAAATAAATGTTTATCTGAAAAACTGTAAGAGTTATGTAGACATAAATCCATACGAGTGGGTAGGCAATTGAACGGGAAATCCAGAAAAAATATATAGGGTATTACATTTAAAATAACAAAGTTGATAGCCATTTCCGGTACAACCGGAAAGTCAAAATATTTTTCATGGGGTAGTCGTATTCAGCCATTCAATGTACATTTTTTTTTAATTTTTCCGCAGTCAGGAACCCTGAAAACTTTTAATGGCCGTTATTCGTAGCCCACCCTGTATACAAAGTTATTTGCAATATAATATCATATAGTAAGGCAAACAAAATTAGTTTTCTTAATTTATCATTTAATTAATCATATACTAAACTTTAACGAAATTTGTTGATGTATATATATATATATAATTTGTTGATACATAAAAAGCAAACAATTTTAAATACTGTATGTTACTTACAAAGCATACACATTAAGAGCATGTTTTCTAGGCTGGTTATGAAATTTGTAGTTGTAATTTAAAGTTAATGGACAAAACACACTGAACATCTGATACTTTTTTAACATTATAAATAATTGAGAGAATGCAAAAACAAAATAAATCAATTTTAAATTAAAAAAAATGGATTATCATATTACAAAAGAAAGGAGATGATATCAATTTGTATAAACTATTAATAATTTCATATAACTAACAGAATTAATTACATTAAATAATTTTGTATTATTCATAAAACATGATTATCTGTTTTTCCTAAACTGGCTATCGAACAGAAATATTACTATAATCTATTGGATATAATACTATCAATTTCTCATTATAAAATTCAGTGCATATGTCGCGCGTTTCATTAATGTAAAACAAATTTTCACATGGAAACATTTTATTTTTTTTGTTAAATATTGTGCTTTATTGAATTATCTGTCTATATGAGAAAATTAATTTTGTTATTATTATTTGTTACTAATTTTAGTGTTTATGGTAACTTTTTTTATTAAAAATAGAATATTAAAATGTTTTTTTTTTAATCGTAACAGTGTATTATGGCATTTTTGTTTTAAATACTATTCTATATCAAATGGTAATATAATATATAGTATGTTCTATATAAATAATGTTAAAAAAGAGTATTCATTCACTTGGTCACAGTTATTTAAATACAGTAAATTAAAAAGGTTTTGAAAATAATTGATACATTATTTCTTCGTTATCAATAATACATTGCACAATGTAATTTTTCTATTCAAGAATATTTAATACAAAGAACAAAAACGTTATTTCGGGATCTGTCTGTCTCTAAAAGTATATGTACTGATGAGGCATAGATCCCTAAACACGTCTTCAGATGGACTTGTATTACGTAACGCTTTTGTTTTTTGCATTAAATATTCTGGAATAAAAATGTTGCATTATGCAATATGTTATTGATGTGCAACAACAAGTGTCCATTATGTATTTCAATGTCTGGTGGGATACAGGAACGATAAGTAGTTTTTTTAATGGATATTTGTTTTAAAATACTTAAGTAAAGCAAGTCAAAATATCACAGTAGCTAAAGAGGAAATAATTTATTATTAATAATAGAGGATTCTACTTTCTTGTACATTGTTTTAAGTTTTAATAAAAACATTGATCAAACTAACTCTTACTTTGATAATGACAAGTTAAAATTGTTCAAACTATAGTCATTAAAATAAAAATTAAAGCTATACAAACAAGTTTAATAAGTGTTTTTATTAAAAAAATAATTTATTAATTATTTTCTGTTTTTTATTTAATTTTGAGAAAATGTTTATTTCGAAAATATATTAAAAGGCAATGCTATTTTGTTTTTGTAATAATACCATTGTAATCCCCTGAAATGTTATTACAATTCGGCTAAATTAACTGATTCTCTAGCTCAACAAGTAACAAAGTTAGGAAACGTGTTCACTTAATTTATATATTTAAGAAAAACCCTTTGAGATCTATATGAAAGGTATAACTCAAACCACGATAACAACGAGTCCTGTAAACAATAACATCGCGGTTTTTATAGCAAGATTGAGCGATTTACACAATCAAACACCTTTTGCATGAACGTCATAGCCTTTGTCTAAAGCGTTGTAAATATAATTGGTGTAGATAAATATGTTTATTAGCGAATAGAACCATGCTGATGTTGACTAATAATTCTAGAGTTGTAATTCAATAGCGGTGTATAAATTGACTTTTTAAGAACCTTTGACAATACACAAAGAATTAATATCGGCCGATAACTCTCTACAATTGACTTACAACTTGATTTATGATTCAGAGCGACAAATGACTCTTCCCTGGAATCAGAAAAAGATTTCCCAAGCGAAGAGAACATTTTTTAATAAGTTTGGTACATTGTCGGAGCATTTTAAATGCTTCAGTATACTGTCACCATCTACGTATGTTATATTAATATGTGATGATAGGTCAGGTAAAAACGTGATATTTTTATCATTAATTTTATATTTGAACATGCGAATAAATTGTTGACATGAGAAGCTAATGAAACTTGTCGCTCCATGTAATTCCAGTGACAATTATTTTTGCTGTATACAAAATTTCAAAATGATTTGATCCTTCATCATTAGGAATGTATTTATTATATGATGCCTGTATTCCCCCTTTAAATCTTGATCTTAAACTAGACAAAGCAAAATATTCACAGTATTACCTATGGATTTCCACTTACTCTGGTCAATCATTCTTGCTTCACAAGTTATAATATATACTTTGAGAATCATAATGGAAATGATTTGTCATGGGAGTGTTTTTCAGTACATATAAATTTATTGAAAAATATATAATATCATAAAATATATCCACAACTTCATTGACTTTAAAACTATTATGAATAACAGTCCAATAAATGCTATTTAAGAAGTTAATAATTTTAAAGTATTCAGCTTTTTTATAGTCATATCGAACACCGGGAGATTCATTTATGGCATTATATTTACAAGAACGCAGTAAAATTGAATATGTTGGATCACATGATATGTTATTATTAATAATAGAGTTAAATTAGATCGACCACATCCGTGTTCTTGTAATACAAATCGAAGCTCCATAAGGATTTAAAATTGGATTTCATTAGTTGAAACCTAGTTGAGCGAAACTGTCCGAAATGCGCAATTCAGAAGGAGACATTAAACCAATAAATTTCTCATCGTATAACCACTTAAAATCTGTTAAATTAAAGTCACCTGTAATGTACATTTGACGAGTGGAGTGTCTTAACATAACTTCTTGAATGGTGGCACAAATACATTCATAAATATCTACATTGGAGTTTTGGTGGGATATAACATAATCGCGAATCGACAGACACCCTTAAAAATATCAGTAAATGGCTGACTAGGGGGGTGTCTGACTTCGACGGCTTGCGATTAACTTGGTCCTGAGATTTTAAATAGGAAAAATAGCCACCACACCAAGAGATAGGAAGATCATCATGGCTGCCGGTAACCATATCACACGGGAAAGGTGTCGTAAAGAGCAAACGGTCGAAAAGGCACATCAAATAAGAAACACATTTCCATATAGGGGAACATAACAGCAAAGGACACAGTTCCCTGAAGTAAGAATATTTCTTTAAAACATAAAAGATGATAACACCAGACTACTTACACTGTAGTATTGGAAATATGGTAACTTGTCATAGCCTGGTGGCTGAAACATTTTATTGAGAAAAAAAAAATGAATTCATTATTATCAATGGAGAGTTTAGCTACAATCATTTCTACATTGTCATCAATATAAATTTTAAGTGATGGAATAATATTTTTACAGCAATTTAAACCTACTCGCCAATTGACTTGCAACTGTTCATTTCGGATCCATCAGTTCTGAAAATACTGTGTATGTTATAAACTAATTCCGAATTATTTATTGACAAAGACCTCTTATGTTTTGAGAGTATAAAATATTACTGGTTATATCACGGGGGTGTCACTCAAATCTTCGTTTGTATATATTAGAACGTAAAATGTTGCCAACATTAAAATATGAAATTTAATATATTTTTCAAAGTTGGCATCAACCTCAAAGCGCATTCGTGGTGTGGCTCAATATCGCAGTTTACGTTTTCTATGGCCGTTTACACTTAAAAGATATATTTTAAGAACCACCAAAATCACGGTCAAATTGTTATCGAAGCCAAATATTTCTCTGTATTTTCAAATGTTGGTTTCAAAGTGTGTTGTTAATGTGTAGTGTTAATATTTAATCGAGAACATCAGTTTGCTTAGAAGTAAAAATATCCAAACAATAAAATGAAGTTGTGGTGAACATTTTCCAAGTGCTATGTGTAAAAAATAATTCTAGCATAAATAAAAAATAAAAAAAGTCTTGTTCATCGTACTTATATTTGTTTATTTTAAAATTGTTTAAAAAATGTCAATTTTATATCATTTAAAATTTAGAGTTCTTTATGGATGATTTTTGATTGTTTTATATTTTTTTATTTTATTATTATTTTTTCCGCTATTATTATATACTTAATATCCCAGTATTTCCTTTCAGATTTTAATTTTCCCGCTAACAAAATATTTCAATGTTGGTAGAACTGCTTACAAGGTATTCTTTCAATATTTGTAGGTTTGTATCAAATAACGTTGTAATGTATACTATCGTTATAAGTGTCCATTTTGGAGGGGAGTTGCTTTTTACTTTCCCCGGACCCCTATCCAAGGGAAAGTATTGTGATCGTGAAAATTTTCGAACCGCCAATTTCAATAAATATGCACGTTTTGAGGTCCCCTGAGTCCATTCCATCGAGTTTTGAAAAATGTCTGTGTGTGTGTCTGTGTGTTTCCGCGATAGCACCTAAACGGCTAAATGAATTAAGCCCAAACTTTATATCTCAGCTTTATATAACAGTGGAATGATCTGAAAAGCTTTTGGTTAAAATCAAAACTCATTAAGTGCAACTTTACTCTTAGCGATTTTTCATTTTTTAATTCGGATAGAAAAATGTTTCAAATGAAAGTTTTAGATCTTGGAAAATAAATAATTTCTGTTATAAAACTTTTATTGTAGGACCTCCGGTTTTCATTTTATAAGCGGAAGAATTTCGTTTACCTGATAAATTCCCTTAGAAATAAGCAATTATTTTTATGTTGGCAGTGGAGACTTTAATTATTGAAATAATTATTTTAATGACAAATAAAACGTCAAAGAGCAGTCAAACGCCTCCAGTTTAAAAATATTTAAAAAGGATGTGGAGAAATTTTATCAAGTCATTGTAAGGTAAGAAATAACACAATAAATTATAACTTATTTGACCGTATTCACCGGGGAAAGTACCATGATGGACACATCACCATTTTTTTATTTAGATTTTCTATGGGTTACATGATCTGAACGATTATAATTTCCATTTTTTTTTTTTCAATGAATTTGCGGGACACCTTGAATATACTTAATAATGAAATCACGATATCACGAATGTTGTAAACTTAGATGTTGAATGTTTGTTAAATCACTTCTAAACTTAGTGTTTATAAAGCACTGACAAGTCGCAGAATTTTGACAAACGTAACACGATCCTTAAGTATCGTTCAATTTTCCCAATATACGGTATTTAAAATCGAAAGAGTGCACAGAATAATCCAGTAGTGAACGAATGGCTTCAGTATCCTCTGAAATTGTTTCTTCCTTAGTACTAGTATTTTCGGATAAAGTGAAGACAATAATATTGTTTGCCCATTATAGTCGTTCTTCGACTTATTGTCAGTTATATCCACATTGCTACATCTCTACCAAGTTCGTCTCTTGAACATGCAATATGCCATTCGCATTTAACATGTTTAATATCTCTTTTAATATGTCGATACCATGATTTATTTTCTTACAAATTTCCTTTGCCATATCATATAGCTCTATTCAAACAAGAGATTTAGAACAACCTGTACAAGAATCACATGGAATATTCGACACCACATCGTCGTGAAACAAAAGGGAATGCTTTGGAACATTCCGGCAACCACTAGAAAATAAAAGTTTTTGCAAGAATATGAATGATAACTAAAAAGAATACATGAAGTTTGTAAATTACATAATATGACACTTCTCGCTGGTAATAAAGTAAGTTAGTTGTTAAGAACTTGCAAGAAAATAAGTCTTTGTTAAGAAATGGGCTTAAGGACGAGGTAGGTATTTTATTTGGTTTAAAATACTTTGGAACTATACGAAATTAATTATATGTAAACAATCGCAACGTGTAATACACACGTTCAAAATTAAATATTATTATTGCATTGTTTGCATGTGCATATCATATATAAATTTCGCTTGCTCAATTAATACAACCTGTTTGTTTTGGTGCAGCTCTCAACCGTCTCGTATATTCCAATTATCGCTATTTTACACAAGAATAAATTTTATGTTTTACCTCTAAAAGGAATTAAAACAAATTCATTCGAAATTACCAACGAAAACCACGTTTACATGTTTGAAACCTCTCCCTAAAAAAGAAACAACCAAGCACGCTTTAACATTCGACACGGCGCGATCAAGTATTTATAAATCGGCCGGTCACGCGCAACATTCGCCCCCATAAATAAGCCACGAGACATCCGTAGCGGGGCGATCTCGGGGCCGTGCGCCGCCTTTCTCGCAAACACTTGTTTTGTATCTAAATTAAATCTGGCCGCATGCACACCGTAAATGCGATTACACGACGAGAAACCGAAACTCGATTAGAAAATCGAGGGGCTGGATGACAGGTGGGCATTCGTCAATCCCACACACACATACACAAACGAAACTGCATCCGGTCCGTTCATTCAAACTGCTAATTGAACCTGAAATTCGCCGAACTATTCACACGGGATTTTCCCGCTGCTAGGATTAATTCGTTTCACAAAAGTTTCCAAACTTATAAGACGTATGCTTAGATTCCAAACTTTGGAAAAGGTTTATTTAACTCGTTTCAAGCACATAATTAGGTCGAACCTTTGTAATAAATAACAATACGCAATAAATGAATATTAAGCATTTTTCTAAATTGTATTTGTATATTTACTGTACTAACTAAATAAGATTAAGTAAATTACAAACAGTAATATTTTATTATTATAATAACTGCAATCGCATCAATAAACTATAATATTGTTTATTTATAAATGGAATTACTTATTTTAAAAGAGTATATACAAGGTATCCAGAAATATAATTGATACAAAAATAAATATTCATCATTGTGAAGTAATATCTTTTTTTATAAAATTGTTGAAATATCTAAAGAATAATACGAATTTCTATTCTCATGTTATTTATAAATCAATATTTTTTAAGTTAGCTCGCACATAATATTCTAACAAAAAATTATAATTTGAATAATAAAGGAGAAATTTCACGACACAATTTAAACATCAACGGTCTCGAGAGAAGTTATGAAGAAGAATTCAATATTTTTTTAATTAAGCATTTTTCTATAAATTAACCTTTATACCAATCTTGTATTTATGTTATATTCGGTCTACCACTAAGTTGTTTTTCGTTTTCTTTGTAAATTGATATATTATAATTTTGATAACAATTATTGAACCTTTATTTTTTTATTAAAATTCTTTCAAAAGAAATATGATACGATATATTGTAACACCCATTACGATTGAATGAAGATTTTTGTAAATGACAGCACAGTAATAATTATTTTCATTGCAGGACCGTTATATAGAAATTTACACGTGAGCACAGAATGCTGGGCGAGCCTTTAAATTTGAGGATCGGTCGAGTATTGTACAATATTTTATGGACATTTGAATAGTAAACAAACGGGCATTTGAATCGCAATATACTTATATTTAAAAATACATTGCAGTATTATAACTAAACAACAAAAATGTTCAATACAGGTAGACTTGAAGATTTAAAGCTTCAAGTTTATGGACAGACAATTGATATTATAATGCAGTTGTTACTATCAACTACATAAAAATATCAATTGTTTGTCCATAAACTTGAAGCTTTAAATCTTCAAGTCTACCTGTATTGAATGTTTCATATAAAAAATTCAAAATATCGAAAGATGTGCGATTTTTTTAAATATGTTGTCAACAGCCCGTAAAAAGTCTCATAACCCGTAAAAACAGAGATAAATAAACAATTCCTCTCTGTTAAAATGCCCATAAAGATAAGTTAAAGTATTCATAAACATAACGAATATTTAGAAATTTGATTCAAAAATTTAATTGGTTTTGTAATTATTAATAAAAATATGGCACAAGACCTACTTATTGGAGGATAAATGGTTAATAGAATTTTTATTACTATACAGAATTGTATGGTCTCGTTTATTTCAAGCTCGACAGCTTAATTTTTAATTTTCTACAGCCATTTCATTTTCACTACATGACAAAGAGAGAATTAAATTTACCATCGAAATATTGATCTTAAATTTTGATTTTAAAAAAATGAGGACAGCGTGAATGATAAAGTAAGATTTAATCTAAAATTCGAACATAAAAGCGGTCCGCAATCAATTATGAAAGAAATTTAAAAAAGGACATCGACATTTCTATTATTTTTTTAAAGTTTGCAACGACATTAATCGAGATGTTCATTATCCGATGAAAACTGTAAAAACTATGGAGGACTCGACCTGAAACGATTCATCTGGTTTTTAGACGCACGTGGTGCACTGTAGACAAAGGTTGTAGGCGAAGCGGTAAGGACACTGGTAAGGCCGGCCCAAAGGCACTAAGCAGCCAATGACCAACTTAGAAGGCTGCAGAAAAGACCTAAACGAGCAACTATGGCCGATATCGCTAAGCAGAATCGATTTAAGGATGACGGCATCATTAGTGGGTTGACGGACCTCGTACACTAAAGAGTTAAGTTGTACACTAATTTGAAAGGAATACTGTTTCGATATAAAGGCATGTGAAATTTTTACACGAGTAAAAAAATAGTGATAAACTTTAATGTGCGATGTCTGCCCGTCTATATTATTGTGTAATTCGTCCACGGTAAGCGGTTTTTTGCAATTCAGAGCAATACGATAATTATCCTATATATGTTTAGTATGTTTTTTTCAAGTTGATCTCATATAAAATTTGACTTGAAAATGAAAACGGCTAAAAATGATACGTTTGCAACAAGAAACACTTTAGCCATTTTATTAACTTAGCTAATGTATTATCATAAAGAGTCCGGTTTTTATTCTAAGGAATAAAATTGTATTCTATAGATATCAAAGTATGATTAAGTCTGGAAATTAACCATTCATTTGATTATTGTCTCCTTTAATAATTCCTTTATAGGTTTAGAAGTATTCTTTGGATCATGATCTTACGCAAATAAATATTTTAGTAGATAAATTTATTAGCATATTAAGAGAAATAGAGAAGATTCGATATCTTGTATGATCCAGAGAAGCCCAAAAATAGTTGTGATCATTATATAAGGTAATCGCGTCACAAATCGATAAAGAGGCTTTATCCATTGTTTTTGGGGTACGGAAATTTCATAAATATTTATATGGTAGATATTTTACACTAAATATAGATCACACACAAATCTTTTTGTCGATTCTTTGCAGTAAAAGGGGAATTCTGACCATTGCCGCAAGTCGTTTGCAAAGGTGGTCAGAATATTATCTGCGTATCGGTACGAAATACGTAAGCTCAAGTAATAATTGTGCATATGCATCATCGAGATTACCGTTAGAAATTACAACAGCAAATCACACGGGTGACGAAGCGGAGGTAGATAAAACATATTTAAATAGATAATTTCAAACACGTATCGTATGTTTATTTTAGGTATAAGTATTACAATTCCTACGAAATTCCATAAAATTATTTTAGATGATTTACATTCATCGCATTTAGATGGAAATAAAATAAAATCCATTGCCAGTTTATACTTCTGGTGGCCCAAAAGTCTGTACCGGAAAAACCGTTGTCACGAATTCATGTGGATTTTTGTTGGACCGTTATACGGAAATAAATAATTGATGTATATTTAATATATAAATATATCAATATGTACTGTTTATATCTAGAGGTCAAATTTGTGTTGAACATCTGTTGATTTTTATTAAATCAGTCCTGTAGTAACCATGAATGAAAGCAGTACGATTTAATTATTGACAACCCGTTCAACTGTATCCTTTATTACGCGTTAAGTGTTATGACGTTAAGTTACAACAAACCACTGCAGGTATAATTTCCCCCAATATTTTTTTTTTACTTGAGAAAAACAAACAATTGTCGTTATCGACCCACTGAACTTTAGTAATAAAAAAGAGGCCACTGATGCCTCTCTTTCCTCCTCGTATGACTTTACAGTCTAAGAGGTTAAAACCGACGGTGGATCGGTTCAAAACAAAGGGTGCCGAAAAGGAGGCCTGGCTGGAAGAAGTGTGTGCCAAGGAATTTATTCTCCTTGGTAATATCCATATCTTTAAGTCTACGTTTTTATTATTTTCACTTATCACATTATTTGTTAATTTATTCATATTTATTAAGCTGTTTTGTCCATTGTGTTGGGCATATTTTAGGTGATTCAACTGTGATACTAGTTTTAGGATTTAATCGTGTCGACGTCCACTCATCGGAGGTTTTTACAACTCCGGTGTCTTTTCTGTATTTAGGTCTAGGTTTAGGTTCTGGTTTATCGTCGTCCCGGTATCGGAGCTTTTTTACAGTTTCGATACCTTCCGTCTATTTAGGTTTTAGGTTTGTGCTCGTCTTAGTGTTATTTATTTTAATTTATTATTTAAGTGGTCCAATGGAATTGTAACGGTTGCAAAAAACACTACCACGAGCTGAAATTACTCTTAGGTAGGCATACACCATTTTAGACCCTTTCATTCCCAGAAACACATTTTAGACCGTACGAAGAATTTCAGCTCGGAGGTTTTTCGGTAGTGAGAAGGGATGTCGTGCCGACAGAAAGGCAAAGGCGGAGTTGTTCTGAGAGAAGATCTCCCTTTTGAGGAGATCCATCTCAGAACAAGACTCCAGACTCTTGCGGTTCGTATTGTACATCCCCTCAAGATAGTTATATGCACCGTATATATGGAGAATCAGCTCCCTTCCCACAATCCACTATGGGGTTCCAAAAGGAAGGATCCGCGTGAACGACTGATTGAGAACTTTCTCGATCAGTGTGACGCGGTCCTCCTTAACACATGATCCCATACTCATTTGTGTGCAAGGAGTTCAGATTTCTCTGCTGTGGATCTATTTTTTTTCCTCTACACGAATAGTACCCAATTTAGAATGGAAAACTCTTAATACGCTGTACGGCAGTGATCATTTTATTATTATGATAAAAACCATCGTAAAACGGGTAAGACATTCAGTCCCCCGTCGATGGTGTTTCGACAGGGCAGACTGGCTTGGCCAATTTAACAGGCCCATCAGTAATACCAGACAATGTCGAGAGATTTAGAGAAGGCGTATGACATAACCTGGAGATATGGAGTTCTTCAAAAACTGAATGAGTGGGGACTAAGGGGCGGTCTGTCCCTGTTTATTAAATCTTTTGACAGGTCGTTTAGAGTCAAAATTGGGGAATCCGACTCCGCACTTTTTGTGTTGGAGAACGGTATTCCCCAAGGTTCAACCATGAGTGTAATTCCATTCGCAATCACGGTCAACAAAATGTATTAAATCCCCAGTCAAAAATGACTGTTAGTGTACATGGCAGGAGATACCATCCCTGTCATTACTCTCAAACTACAGGCTGTCATCGACAAAATGAATAGAGACGAAAACCCCTTGTATACTTTTTTGCCGACTCCATCGGCCGCACCGGACCCCGTGCTGTCTTTACTTGGCTATTGCCAAATGTGAAGTTTCGACTGGATCTGACCTCACATAAAAAGAGCGATATTAGCTCTATGTTCTTAGCGACATTTTTTGATATAATCGCAGAGTACCATGACTCCCCATGCGTTGTTCCATTGTTGTCGATGGAGCGCCTTATTTGTGGTCACTGCATGAGTCGTGTGTACACTGCTGAAATGTATGCTCTTTACCAAGCTCTCTGATATATAATCTATGACCACCAGAGCTCCTTCCTTATATGTTCCGACTCTCTAAGTGCCATTCAAAGTTTGACGTCGCTGTACTCGGTCGATCCGCTAGTCCAGCTCATACAATCTTCGATATTTGAAGTGTTCCGGATGCGAAAGACGATAGATGAAGACCGATGAAGGAATACAAGTTAGGCCAGATGACGTCAAACAATACGTTAACAGTAAAGTAATGGAGGATTGGCAAATGAGTTGTAACCGCTCCGAGAGCAAGTTAAAATTAGTCAAGCTCTCCGTGACACCCTGAAAGTCGCCGGTGGAACTTACAAGGAGGGAAGAGGTCGCCTTATGTCGTCTACGCATAGGGTATACAAATACGACCTCACTATACCTCCTTGCCGGCGACGAAGAACCAATTTGTCAGATTTGTTACAAACGTTTAACGATGGAGCACGTCTTATTGGAATGTCCAGCCTACGTAATTCAACGCGATAGGCTGAGGCTGGGTGGTGATTTGGTGTATATTTTAAGTAATAATAAGGGGTCTGTAGAGAAGCTAATGAAGTTTCTACACGAAACAAATATTTTAAAGCGAAAGTAGGGTTTGTGTTGTTTTCTTTCGCGTTAATTTATTATAAATTATTCTTCGTGTCGTTCGTTTGTTGCTTGTGGTCCCGAAGTCCCTTTATAACTTCGGTGCCACTTTTAATTTGTTCTGTGTCGTGTTAGATTAGGTGTTTTATTGTTCGGCATTTGAGGTCCATTTACAACCTAGGTGCCGTCTCTTTTGTTAAATTAGGTTTAGGTTTTAATTTGTTGTACGTTTAAGTTTTATTTTATTTATAATTTTTATAGGTTTTATTTATTTATTTATTTTAGTTTAGGTTTTATGTTATGCTATTTGTAGAGCTCCAGTATCAGGGTCTTTTCCAACCCCGTCACTGTCCCTACTGTGATATTAGTTGTAAGGATTTATGGGCAATGCCTAACATAACTATGAATGGGTTTCATACAAGAAAATAAGTCGGAGCATAGTTTAAAACTTGAGACCGGCTAATGACCTTAGCAGTCGAAGCCGGTAAAGTGGGAGGGATTTTAGTGTGTAGGCTTCCAGTTAACATCTGACTATCTACTGTAGCGATCTTATTTTTTGTAGATATCCACATATTACAAAAATGAAAATTCATTATACAAAACAATGTTTTAGTGTCCTTCTTTATGATTCAAAGTCTCGAAATTGTTTAACATAATTAAATTTAATGCCGAATAAAATAATTTGTATTGTAAAAATGTAAAATTATTTTTTTAAATAAGCATTATGTATATCTACTTTTCATTGATGTATTAGATTATCAGAAGTGTGCTTCATTAAGAATTTTAACAATTATTAGTAGTATCAACAGTCATTACTAACGAAATGTTTCAAAATAAAATAGTTATTTACTAAAACATCATTCTTTTTCATTTTAAAAAATAAAAATAAAATGCTTGGTTTGAGTGAACTCGCATAACACATTGAATGATATGAATAACACATAAGCTAATTGAAAAATATAATAAAATTCTACTTGCATTTTATCTTTTAATTGGCTTCTGTGTTATTCATATATTTCGATATGTTATGCGAGTTCACTCAAACCAAGCATTTTTTTTTAAATTTTATAAAATTAAAAAGAATGATGTATTAGTCAATAACTATTTTTTTTTTTTGAAATATTTATGGAAGTTCAAGATAACGCAAATATATTATATGTGTTCCCTAGATATAAATATTTATAAACACAAATTAAAATTCGAGTTACTTCAATTTTTTTCATTTGAATAAAATGGATTTTTGAGAATTAACAAATATAATTATTAGAAAAAAAAAAATCGTATAACATCGGTTTTCTCGTTTATTTCAATCTCTCGACATCAAGTTCGTTAATTTTCTAGAATTGTCCACAACCATTTCACGTTCACCAGATGACATAGAGCATAGAAAAAAAAAAAAACAGCACAATGATAACCTAACCACAACTTATTCCGACAAACACAAACAGTGGGAGAAAGAAAAAACATTTAGTAGACCAATTATAATAGGTATTAGTTTCGAAAATAAATCATTAACCATTAAATCGAAATGTCATTATTTCTCTTAAATAATTGGCAGATTGATGTTTCTACACATTTATGGTCCGCTATATATTTTGTCTTTCTCTTAATTAAAGAAACAATGCTCCTAATCAGTGGATTTTGCTGTTTCGCAAAAAATACGGGATTAATAAAAATACATGTATCCGTTTTAATTTGATGCTCAAACAATCTATTAGGTATTATAAAAAATCTTTGTTAGTAAATTGAATTTTCTATACAGTCTCATTCCAGTAGGATGCCATGCATTACATATTCCATCACTTTTAAATAAATACAACTTTGATTTATCCCTAAACACAATTTATATATTAAACACCTCAAGTTGTTACTGGCGATTATTTTAAACCCCAGCAACAAGAATCAAAAATTACATTTTCAATTCTTCTTTTGTGTAAAATGAGTTTTGACCTGGAAATAAACGAATTACCCCACCGACGGATTATGCCCCGCCGTTTTGGACGGTACCTGTTCTCACCCGGAGGAAGCATTATGACCCACAGGCTGTCGTAATGCTTCCTCTGTGGGTAATGCTCGTTTTTTTAATGTTGTAAATGTTCGTGTAAATAAATATTTGTTTCTCCGGATTGGTGTTTTAAAAAAGTTAGTTGCTCTTGCTCTCCTCATTCAACCCCCTGAGTTAGCTGGAAATTCCCCGATGACAAAGTGATCTTTAGCAACTTCTGATCGGCCTTTCCATCTTTTTTTAAAAGTGATTTCTTCGTTGATTGTTGACTAAATAAGCCATGACGGGGATTCTTATTCTTATCTATTTATGGTGAAAGTCCTAAAATCTTCTCAGATCATAAGAGAGCATTTCGTTTCGACGAGTGTATACATTGATTTATAGAATCAATGTATACACTCGTTGTGCAGTTTTTGAAGTTTTCTTTGGCCTACTAGAAATGTTCAATGCTTGTGCTATTACAGTTTGATATATATTTAATAATTTGGAATAGAGTTGAATTTTAAATTCGAAATTGCTTAGAAATTTGGTACTGTAATACATGATTTTTGTTTTGAATTATAAGTTCGCATCGTATATACAAATAACTACAAATACATTATTAAATATAAACTCATTTAAAATGAAAACGAATATTTCATTAAATTTCTCTATCTAGTCTGGAAATAGGTTTTCTCTGTTAAAACCATCGAAATGGCACCAATGGCTGAATAATTTCATGGTGAAATATACAATATAACTTTAGCACATATAGAGAGTTTAGATTTGCCAAAGTTAATATCTTTCTATATATGTAAAATCTTATGATCAATGTTATTTGTACTTTTTGGGAATTATGTTTCTTTTGAAAATAACAAAAAAATGTCAAATCTTAGATAAATTGCTTTGTGAATATGGTTCTAATGATTTCTATTTTAATTTATTTTTATTCTAACAGTAAATAATTTTTCTTACCATTTTCAATAAAAATTTGAATTAAAGAGCATCAAATGTTGTTTTTTTCTGTAATTACATTTCCAGTTCTGCATTCGGGTCTCGCGGTAATGTAATTAAGGGTCGAAGCGCTCTTATTCCGACAACGTGACGAAATCAATCCGTTTATGGGCCTCTTTCTTAAAAACTCGATTACAATCGTCCCCTTCCTAGCCGTCCGCAGGAAAAGAATCTGAATAATTGTATCACATTTCGGAATTGATAGCAACGGGGGAGGGAACGAAACAACGAGCGAGACGTGGCTTACAAAATTAAAATTAAATTGCATTCAGGAGAGCGGAAAAATATATTTGGTGTATTGTAGATAATACGATTTGTTTAAACATGCCATGAGACAAAAATATATTTTGAATACAAACGTCGAAAAATTACTTTGTATAAATTTAATTTAACCTTTGCAGTTTCAGACAATATACAATATTTTTTGGTGCTTATAATATACTTTAGAATATGTAGAATATAATTTTGTCTCTTAGAATCAAAATCGGACTTTATAATAATCCAATAACCAATTTAGTAGAAAGGCTAATGAGTTCGTAGCCACACATTTATGTTATTTTCAGCTGTTTATGTTTCTAAGACACAATAAGTGACAGAAAAGTGTAAAAAGTTTAAAATGACTACGAGATCAACGCGAACTCCACATTTGATTACAAAATGAATTAAAAGCAATCTAGCTCTAATAAATAAAGCTATGTTCGGAAGATTTATGACTGATTTGCTCTAATTTCTGTACAAGGTACTAATCCAATGACCCGGGTGGAATGGGCCATAAAAGAAAATGTTCAAGATTTTCATAAAGTCTGCTTTTACACCAAAGGTAGTCGATGAGATTAAACACGTTTTTTTTAATTTTCATTGGATTATCGTCTTCTTTATTGGCATTAATGCGATATCAATTTTTTAAATCTGTTCTGTTTTTTTTTCTTGGCTTTTGTGCTCAATTTATTGTAGTGTAATCGTACTTTATTGTTCCCATTGTAGCCATTTCTGTTAAAATCAAAGTCTTAAAATTGGGGATCTATTACTCCATAGTAAAATTAATTTAAAAAGTAACCTTCATCCTAAGACTTCTGCAGTTTTGTTTCAGGTTTCGTAGTCACGTTGCATAAAGAATACTTTCACGACATCTTACGAAGAAAATGTTGAAAATGGTGCGTTCAACATTTTCGTTGATAAAAGTAAAACTATGCTTGAATCATTCTTGAAAGTCAAATATAATTACACCTTCTATATCTCCTACAATACTTTCTTAAATATAAGGTTCTCGAATGTGGTATACTCCATTAAAATTGTCCTAAGAACGCAAGAAACATAATTTATTTAAAATTAAAATTGAGCTTATATTTCTGATGCAATTATATGGAGATATTTTGTTATTGGCAAGAATTATTGATATATTATATATTTTTGATAGAAATAATATTCAAATTGTTATTTAATAGTAATCGTTGTAAATACATTCAAACTGAATTTTAAAGATCATCGAATTACAAAATATAAGATGTTATTTCATTCGTGAGATTTTACGTAATTAAAGTAAACACATTCGAAAACAACAATTCTCTTCTCATAAATATTAATATCCACGAGCAAAACCCACGAATTATTAAAATATATAAACTTTCAACCGTATAAAATCATTCAACATATTAATTTCACTTATCCTCATTAACTCAAACAACTCCCCCTCCCCCGCTCTTCACTCCTCCTTTCCCTCCTCGCATTAATTAAACCCCTTGTTTATCTCGAAAATTCAGTGTTTGCCTCAAAGTGGCCGCGGATAAAATTCCTCCCGGCGGTAAATTGATTATGCTGAATTTTATTAACTAAATTTGCGGTCTAATTCCACGCGGGCGACAAACTTGAAATTTTTATTAGGCAAACTTGGATCGTAAAAAAAAACTCGGGCCCCGAAGCAAAAACTTAATTAAGGACCAAGGGGGATAATTGTCTGTGATGAGCTGTAAACTCGATTAAGCGTCCGGTACTTGAAGTTTTACTTTTTAAATGCGTCGATGGGAATTACTTCCGAATGGGGACTAAATTCAGTTTCCAGGATTGATTACATGCGGTTTTAATGGAATTTATGGTAAGTAAGTAATTCATTGATAAGGGACGCGTGTTTTTTTTTTGCATTTTTTATAATAAAATAATTCTAAGAAATTAAACATGGGTACTATATTTTTTACCACTATTTATTAATTTTATTACAACTCTAGGGATTTCTGACATTACCTTACTGCAATTTAATAAATATATGAAATGTATAAAGTCATACATATAAAAAATTAATTAAATATTCTGCTACTTCTAGTAATTCAACTTAGAGCATTAGACATATTATTTACTAAAACAATAATTATCATTATATAGTAATAATGACAATTTAATTACAAAAAAATAAAGTATTGATTTAATTGTTTGAAGCGAATGTTACTCGTTGAAAACAGTTTATAAAAATTCTAAAAACATATTTTATCGCATTTATTAAATTATTTCTACACTTAAATTGTTTTCTTAAAAACGTCCACAATGCAGATTCGTCTTTTGAACAAAAATATGTTTTTTTTTTAATGAAATTCAAAAAGGTTTTAATTTAACAATTGGCAAAAATAATATATAAGCAAAATAAAAAAAAATAATTTTATAAACTCACGTTGAATTCGGAAAATTTTATTAAGCGATAAATTAGAACGTTTTATTGTACATTTTCCGATTTAAATTAAATTTATTAATTGAAATTACCCGAATTTAATATAAATTTCAAATTATCTAAACTTATAATTCCTTCAGTATTTCATATTTTTTACTGAATTAATAATTTGGATTTCAATTGGATTAAATATTTTATATATTTGTTAAAATTGGAAAATCAGAAATGACAATTTATTCTAATCTGATTTTCTTGAGATTTCTGTAATTAATTTAATTGAAAAATAATTCAAATGAAAGTTGTATGTAATAAAAAAATATGCGTTATTATTATATACCAAACTGATGTTATCTACACAGGGACATATGTTTTTAGATTAAGCTAACAACATTATACTTAAAATAATATTTTCTTACTTGAAGCTCTAATCTTCAAGTAAGAAAATATTATTATTCAAAATTTCATTCATTTGTTAATTGAAGAATTGATGTTGCATACCATCAATTCTTCAATAATACTATATCCTGATGAAACGTGAACAATTGCACTATCACTCGAAGTGATTTAAGTAAGGTTAGTGATTGATGTATCACTAACAAGCTATTAGAACGTTTTATTGTACATTTTCCGATTTAAATTAAATTTATTAATTGAAATTACCCAAATTTAATCTAAATTTCAAATTATCTAAATTTATAATTCCTTCAGTATTTCATATTTTTTACTGAATTAATAATTTGGCTTTCACTAAATATTTTATTTATTCCGATTAGTGCCATCTATTATTACGAAGCATTTTTTGATTAAATAAATAAAATATTTCATAACTTCATCTTTCTCGGGTAAGGGTAATATATTAAAATAACTTACTCAGGCTTAAGGTAATCAAATTCTTCTTTGAAGATCATCAATTTAACGAAACATTTAATTGCATCTTTATTTAATACTTTCGAGTATTTTGCATCGGTCCGTGCGCGTATTATACCGGAGCTCTAATAAGGGATGAACGTCGCGACGTCGGCGTCGAGTCGCGTACAACTGAGCGTCGGCGAGCGTCGCGATGCACAGCACGTGCACGGGTGACATGCGCCCCGATGATTTTCATCGAAGGGCCTCTGAGTCGTAGAAGGAATTTCAAAATGATTCAATGAAAGACTTTAATTTTTAATAGAAAAAATCATAGATCGGGCACGTGTGTTTTCCGCCCCGCCGCTTCAATTGCACGCTCTTGTAATTGAGCACAGCGTATTTGGGTCAATGCATCGTGTTAAAAATAAAACGGGGGAAACGTGTACGTGCATGTTGTGTATGCGGGAAAAGATTAATTATCGTAAGTCATTAGGCGATGTTTAATTGGTTCGTGGATTGAGCATCTGAAAGGGAATCATTATTTCTTGTTGTGTAACTTAAAATGCCATTAGGTTCTGAACGAATTTAGCTAGTCTTAAATATATTTAGCTCAAAGCTGTCTTGTAAAGTTTTCGTGGTAATACTAAAAAAAATCAGGAATAAATAAAACAAGGCTAAACGTAATTATTTTCAAAGTAAAGCTTCCTCTCTAATAGTCAGGCAGATTTTACCAAGATACTTAAGAGGAAGCCTTAGTTTGAAAATAATTATGTCAAGCCTCGTTGTATGTATTCCTGGTATTTAGTAAGTAAGTTTTGAACTAAATATATATTTTAGACTGTCTGAATATTGGTGGAACTAATGTCATTTTAAATAAAAGAGCAAGAAATATTGATTTGATTTTAAATTCTCTATATACGAACCAATTAAACATTGTCTAATGACTTACGATATTGAATCTTTTTCCGAATATTAATTGAACCGCACTTGCTCACCAGACTTTTAAACTCGACATGAAATTAAAAATTTATATTACATGGCATCCCACCGTGACTAATTAAACAATGTTTTTCTACATAGAAACAAAAAAACAATCTTGTTAGATAAATAATACAACGAAAGTTTTTGCTAATAAGAAACCAATTTTATATAATATGAAATAAATTCCTTTAAAATATTGAACTGTATATATATAAGATTAGAGGAAATAGTTAAAATAACTAAGATCTTTATTTACAATATTTATCACTGTACACATATTTACAATGGTTAGCTAAAACTTGAATATAAATTGGGTATCGACCGAAAGTCTTTCCGCCGAGAAAATAAAATTTAATATGAATAATAATATTTAATTATATTTATTCGATTCTCTATTTTTTAGTATATATAAATATTTGTATTTATATAAAGAATTTTAAAGTATACATTAAACGATGGTACACCATTCCAATTTTATAAGACGTCTAGTATATAAATGTTGTAAACTATTTATCTGTCATGTCTAAAGTGGAAAAGTGCAGTCGAGCAGTTGTAATAACATCCTGAAATGAAAAGACGCATAAATCACCCTTAACGGAAAAAGTGTGTCTGTATTGTTCGCATATGAATGTTACGAATAATTTATGACGGATGCGCCGGGACCGCTCGTTATTTAATGGACTATTTTTGCGTAAGAAGTGAGCATTAAAAATATGTTTTTCATTTCGCACAAAACACACGCACGCTTGAATTGTAAATGCGCGCGTATTTTTCTTTATGTTCATTTTTTTTAAATTGTTTACTCGAATGGATCATCCCATTTTCCCTCTTATGTGCTTCGCATGTAAATAGCCGAAAGGATGAGTGTGTGTTATGCAGATGTACACATGTACGAGAAGACGATTAGCGCGGTATTATTATTATCGTTAAGTAAATTGTTGGTTCGATAATTCCCTGGGCAAACTTCTCGCCTGCTAACATTATCTGGAGGATACGGTCTTATGCACATAGGTAAACACTAAGTTCGGCCTGGGGCTTAAAAGGTGTTACGCAAGGCGAACAACAATGAGCTTAACTTTGGCCTAATACAACAAAGAGCCAAAGAGCGGCTAGTCGACAATGCTTCGAATGGGGATTACTAGTGGTGGCCGCCCCCCGCGTTCAAATATATTGGCCACCGTGGGGTCGCCTCCTGGTGGGCGGACACTCTTTGTCCGCAGGCTAATGGACTCTTGCATCGCCATTCACCGCCACCAAACACATTATTTAACGTTAGTAGCCGTGATGCGAATACTTTAAATGGACTGATTTCATTGGCGTCATGTCAAGATTTATACACTTCAAAAGCTATTTAAAATATATAAGTTTTCAATTGTGAAGTTTTCATTTCATTACACATCACAGAACTATAAATTTAAATTCTTCTTATAAAACTTTATTATATAAAACTTTCTGTATATAAATATAAATGATAGTACGTACAATGTTGTAAATACCTATTAAATATCCTAAATCTATTAAATCCATTTACAAAAAAATATGTATGTGTTTCGTCTCTACAGTAAAATCGGGTATAGATATTGACACAAAACATTGAAAATTAAGCTAATAATTCCCAAGGACGATAAATACTCTTTGTTAAAATTGGAAAAAAATAAATGTCAATTTATTCCAAACGTTTTTTCTTTAGATTTATGTTAATTAATTTAATTGAAAAATAATTCAAATGAAAGTTGTATGTAATAAAAATGTAATCGTTTTTATTATATACCAAACTGATGTTATCTATACAGGGACATCATTTAGTATAAGCTAACAACATTTAATGTAAAATACAATTAAATGCATTAAATTTTTCTCTGATCAAAATTTGTTGCATTATGCAATATTTTATTGATATGCAACAGCAGTTGTACATTACGTCCGGCGTGGGTATTTGCCCGGAAGTAGTTGTTTTAATGTGCATTTGTTTAACGTACTTACGTAACGTAAGTCAAAAGTCACAGAGCTAAATGTAAAAATAATTTATTAATTATTTTCAAATCATTTTTATTTAATATATTTAAATAACTGTGACCAAGTGAATGAATACTGTTTTATAATTAAATTGTTTACTAATTGTATAAATATCTTGATAAAAGTTTTCTTAATATCAATCCATTTTCCATACTTAATTGATTATAGTTTTCATCATATGTTAAATATAAATAAGGAGTTTTCTATTATTTTTATTAAATAATGTATTCTAAGTCTAACAATACTTTTATTGATATTCCCTGGTTTCTGTTGGGTTAATAAAGATTTATTATTATTTTAACACTTTGTGGTAATGGGCATGAACTTTTTGAAGAATTTGTCGAACCATTGCGAGCAATATTTTTTCAAGTTGGGGTAATTTTTACTACGAAATTTATAGAGATGATGGACACATGAACCATTTTTATTATTGACAAATAATTAAACTAACACAACACAAAAGTATAATATAGATTTAACAAAAAACACGCAATTTCACCGAGAACCTATTTCATGGAGCGGTTGGAAAAGGAAATTATTAGAAAATGGAAATGCGCTCTATGCGGTCATGTTCCATGAAAGTTCGTTTGTGCGCCCTCGTTGCGATGGCTGCTGGTTGGAAATTGATCCATTGTGATTTCTATTTGAAAGATATATACACTTGATTGGAACGGGTTTTAAAATAAGTATGAACAGAATGAATTTAAGCGAATAATTAACAGTTTTTAATCAACTGACTCTATTTATTTACGTAGTAACGTATAAGATTATAATATTGTAATAGTTTTGATTCACAAGTAAATAAAGTTAATTCATCATCGTCAATAAACCGTTAAATCCTCAAAGGATTATGGCTACGCTTTAGTATATTTTTTAATCAACTTTCTGAGATGGATTGTTCCTCTTCTTCGCTTTCTGTCTTCATATTATTTATTATTTCTTTACATTCTTTGCTGTTTCTGCATGCTTCTATCCAGTTTCTAATTTCCATTGACAGTGTGTCTTCTTCTATATCTTTCTTTGGTCTTGCTCTTTTTTATCTCCATTGTGTTTTTCTTTTAATCACATTGGAGTTTTTTCTTCTCATTATGTTGCTTTCAGTCGTTGTGCCTTTATGTGTGTTATTATGTTTTCTTCTCTCAGTTTGTCTTATATTTCTTTATTTGTCTTCATTCGTGTTTCTCTAAAGTTTTGGTCATAATTTTATTCTTAATGTATTCCTCTATTTTATCTTTAGATATTCCTCTCTTTTTCATCACTATGATTTACATTTCACACGTTATTACTAGTCCTATCAAGGTCTTACGTATTATGCTGATTTGTTTGCTTTTTAATAGTTTTTTTATTTGTCCCATATGTTTGGTACCATTTTAAAATTCTTTCTAGTATTCTGTCTTTTACTGACTGCCCTGTTGTTACACCTAAATATTTAAAAGTGAGAACTCTTTGGAATTTGTGTATTGCAGTTTGTAATTCTTTGCTGTTATTGTTATTAGCATTTCCTCCTAGACACACATATTTTGTTTTTTTCTTCGTTGATTTTGGACCATATTTAGCTGCTACTGTTGTTAATTTGTTTATCCCTTGTATTGATTCTTTTTCACAGTTTGCTACAACTGCTATATTGTCTGCATAGGCTATTGCCTGTATGTTATCTGTTATGATATTTTTATTGTGCATGTCAGTTTCTCTCACTATGCCTTCGAGTGCTAAATTAAATAGGGCTGCGGAGATTGTGTCGCCTTGTTTTACTCCTTTGTTTGTTTCAAATTTTATTTTAGCCCTAGTAGTTTTGTGTCAGCTCTTTCATTATTCTTGGTTATATACGAGTCATTGTAAGGTAAGAGTCATTGTAAGGTAAGAAATAACAATATAACTTGTAACATCATTCAAAAAAACAAATAGCCATTGTTTTTAAACATCATACTTCCCTGTCGGATTCTGTACAAACAAAGTTTAGTGTGTTATTTCATTAATTGCATAACGATATATAATGAAGTGAAAGCTTTAACAATTAGTAGCAATTTAACTTCTCTTACGTTAAATATCTGGAGGAAATTACCGCTAACGGAAAAATATCAAATTGCTAATAACAAAATTCCATTTTGGCGTCTCTTAACACCATTAAGGGAATTTCTAAAAATGTCTGACTGTCTGTGTATGTGAACATGAAAACAAAGATAATTACGCTTCTTAATAATTTCAGATGAAATTGAAAGCTTTTGGTTAAAAATCGCAAACTGGAAGTGCTACCTTATCAAGTCAGTAGGTTATATCTAATATGTAGTATCAAATTGCAAATTTAAAATATTTTAATTTTAGGTTTTTACTATGATTTATTATACTTGAGTTTTGACGAATTTCAAGGTGTTTTTCTTAAACATTTATATTTTGAATTAAAACATTTATGATATCTTTAACAAGGATCAATTATTCATATTTAATTTTTATTGTTATAAATCACATCCCATGAAATATTATTGTCGGTTATATTGTATTCCTCAGATTACTCCCAATTTTTTTCTGCCACTATAGCTTACCCAATATATTTTTAACATTTGATAAGTTATTCTATATAGTCTAACAATATTTCTTTTTAATTAGGATATTGTTTTTTATTTAGTAATACAGATAACTCAAAGTTTAATGAACAACTTCAAGAATAACTTTTGTATTACCTATATACAATTACTTTCAATTGAAAATCACCACCTACTAAAATTCAAACTACAATATTGAAACTTCAGTAAAATAATTCTTTATTATCAACTAAGAAATGATTAAAGTTTCCGCCGAAAATACACAACTGTTATGTATCCTATACTATTGTTATCTCCAACTTTTAACATTTTCTTCCTAGAAATTACTTAATTTCTGCTCACAAAATGTCAGTTTATTTTATTATCAAACGCCATATCAATGATTTTGATAGCGGCCGAATTATTGATATAATCAAGCCGGGTCCTTCATTCCGAGAGATTGGAAGAGGCTTAATCGGGACCACACTAAAATTGCTCAGATATAGTCCGAAGAAGGTATTCAGATGCGCCGTTCTGCAGGAAGACCCGCCCGAAGAAGAATTGCATGTGAAGACCGAATACTTACGCGGGTGGCTACCAGGGATTGATTTCAAACAACAAGGACGATTGCTGTGAATTGGACAAGAGCTTTGAACCGACAATTGTCGATGACAACTGTTTACAGAAGAATATCAATTTCTTCCTTTGGGCTTCATTCATATCGTCCTTACCTTCGGCTTCCATCTTCAAGAACGGCAAATGGAATGACATCGCCTTCAGTGATGTATAAAAGTTTTGGTTTATGGGTGAATGAAGGTCGTAGATGAGTACGGAGACAGAGGGAAAGATGGAACTTGGAGTTTGTTCAAAGAAGACACACAGCCCTAAAACCTGAGGTTATTGTTTGGGGGGCGATATGTACTGGAAAACGGTCAGCCCTTGCATTCATTCAAGGCATATTAAAAGCACGTTATTACATCGAGAACGTTCTGGAATTGGTCTAAGTATCTTTCTTGTAGACGTTGCAAAATGCCACTTTCCAACATTATAATGCAAGACCCCATACTGCTCTGGTTACAAAAAGGTTCCTGTAGCAGGTTGAATTGCAGATTTTTCCCTGGCCTGCACGGTCACCGGACTTATCATCGATTGAACATGTGTGGGATATGATGGGTCGGAGTCTAAGACAAGTACCTAGGTCTCTTGAGAATCTGGATGAATTTCGACACCATATAGAGGTTGCATGGAATGAAATATCGCAGGAGGACATCGACCACTTAATAGAGAGCTTGGCTAAAAGAGTTAATCTATGCATAGCTGCGGTTAGTGTTTTTTTTTTTTTTCGACTAAACTGTTATCATTCTTAGTTGATAATAAGGCATTATTTTAGGGAAGTTTAAAAATTATTGTCTAATTCTTAATGGGAGGTGTATTTCATATGAAAGAGAGTGTATATATTTTTTCAGAAATTCTTAAAATTAATTTTAGTACAAAAATTCTTTATTTTTGGAAGCCATTTCCAAACCATTACACCCTTACACAATAAAATCAACTAAACAAATAATACAAATATAAAAAAAAACAAAAGCATAACTTAATAATCACTCAACAATTAATTTCGTCTTTTCCTTACTTCTATCTCTCTTCCCAGTCTCTACAAGATATCTTAGCCAACTCCATTTTATCTTAACCATTCATCTATCTTCCTACCACTATCCATATATGCCTTACATACGAAATACACACCTATCACCATAAATTTCCCCCATCCTCTTTCGTCGGATCCACACTAGCTCAAGACAAGGTTACCTTGTCCTTTGCTGAAAGATCACTTTTAATTAAATACCTTGGCAACCTCCCATACACTTGCCACCTCTCATACATCGGGCTATACTCACTATTGTCTATATATTTCCCTTTCATGCTTTACTCCCTTCTCAAATCACTCGTTTGTCAGCTGTTTTGCTATCTAAAGCCCAGCTCTTTCATACATTTTTTTTCAATCCATCCTCCATACCTCTATGACTCCTTGAGGCATTAATTTGTATTTAAACAAATTTGTCCTTAAACAAGACATATTATGATTTTATGTGAATTTGTAAAAGAGGAAGTAGTAGTTAACTCCTTAAATGTAGGCTAAATTATAACTAATAACATTTATATTATTAGATATACAACTTTGCTTTCGCCGTTTTCTTGTAAATTACTTTAGCTGTAAGTAGCTGTCTAAATAAACGCATTTGAGTATTCCTGTCCAAAATATTTAGAGAACAATACTGATTTATCGATATACATTCAATTTTGAACGGTTTCATTAGACGTTAAGGCTACTTTGTTTAATAGAAGATTTAATAAAAGATTGGATCGATTTTTTTAAATATTACAAAGATAAAATCTGTATCAAAAATATATAACATTTAAAATATAATTAATACAGAATTACAATCGGCACTAATGATGTCATTAAATGTTGCGTTGTATAAAGTCAGTTAAATATATATACTTTTTATTTTCTATTATTACGTTTTAATCATTTTATTTTTCAAATTTAACGAATGCCATATTGTTTTGGACTATTTGTTTGCAAATGAAATGAAAATAAACGATAATTAATATAAATAATGGTTTAATTCCGGCGAGACACTTCACATTTAATCTACGTCTGGTGATTTCAACCGGAGGGCGAATTGTGTTTAACATTCAGATTTTTCCCGCATTCGAATGCGTTGTCTTGTTTGCGCAAAAAGGATATTGGAAGAACCGCACAATCCCGCATTTATGAATTCAATTTGTTCCCTCTTAAACGGCTGATTGGTAGCGATGTCTCAATCGGGCGACCCGTGACCCCTGACCCTCGCCCAGATTAGATCTCTGCAACCGGAATTGAACTCCGGGCGTTCCGGTAAATGAGGCAAGAAAAAAAAATCGCAGTTCTATACCGCATGCACATCGGACGACGCGTGAGCGGAACTCTGCAATTTTTAAATCCCGGGAATATATGCTCGACGGTTTATCAGAATACGGGGGAGACATCCATCGGGTTTAATCCGACCGTTAGCGCTCGTCCCATTTTTGAGCTCCCCTCTATTTGCGGCTGCCGAAATGGTCCCCATCCCGTATGTATCCCGGGAACTCACGTTATCTACTCTTCACACTTAATTAAACTTCCAAACTTCTCGCATCATACGTCTGTCCAATTACACGGCGAATGGATAAAGGTAACACACACATACAAACACAGACACATATAGAGGACCTGACATCAATTTACAGTGGTTAAAATCAAAGACTGATACTTATGGAAGCGTTGTAATTTGTCTCTCAGCGGGATTATGTAAAATGCAGCGCGGAGGAGAGTGTGAAGATGTTGGCAAATTGGAGATGTTTTAATAAGGATTTCTCTTAGAAAGTTGCTCGCCGGAATGTAAACTCCAGCAGTTTCCAACATTTAATTAGGACAAAAGTTAATGAACGAGTTTCAATTCGCATATACACTTTCCGGCGGTACGCCTCAAACATCCGAATTCAACACAAAGATAACAACTTTCTTCCACCCCGTGTTAATATTTGCAATGTAAATAATTTGCACGGCTTATTATTACCTAAAATGTTTACATAAAAAAGTTGAATTACATTTTTCGTTGTAAATATTTTGTTTCATTTATACCACTTACTTAGAACTCGCATCATATTTCACCGTCTGTTTTATATTAAAAGAATATTTAATATAGGAGCCAGATTCTATCCAATACAAAACAAAATGTTTACTAACCTTTGCTTTGCTCACTATTATATTATCAAATTGTAATAAATAAATATATTAAAATAACCTTTTATTATTTAAATAATGAATAATAATTGTATTTACAAATGATTAACATTAACGATATCTGTTTTTTGTAGTAGATCAAATCATACAAATATCAAAATTATATTTTTAAGCTATTCGATTTTATCCCAAATCTACTTAACACAGTACTAAAACAATGTTTAAAAACATTCCCCAAAATATCATCTCAAACGCAGTGTAAAATAATACCCTAATAAATTTTATTGCACATCTGTCTAAATCACTTATATGATTATCTCATAAAAATAACATAAAACGATTTATAGTTATATATATATATTTAACATCCGGCGGTATAAAATGCATTTATGAGGCATTCATCTAGTTTCAGACCGACCACTTTTGCCATTTAAAACAGCGCACGCTGTAAAAATCCGACGCTATTAAAGGAGGAGCCATATAAATTTATAGAAAACTTCGACTGTTATAAAAGTGTTTAAAGTACACTGTGAAACTTTTAATTTAGTGCGCCGGGAAAGTGGTGTAAAACGGCGAATTTAGTTGATTCGCGCCGGTTCTTAGCTTCAAGCCAACCGTGAAAATTAGATTACTGTTTATCCACAAAAAATCAGGAGAAAGGATATGAAACTTGTTAAGTTAACGCAAACAGACTTTGGGAATAATAGTGTTTTATAATCAAACACATTTTTTTTAACTTAATTGGGAATTAAGATTATTTTTTATAGTAGGTAAACATAAACTAGTTTTATTTTCCTTTCCCATTTACAATGTTATAGAATGCAAATGAAACAATTGCTTTAAACAATCATTTTTTTTCTTATAATAGCTTATGTATTTTATTCAATAATATTTTATTTAATGTATGCACCAACGAATGTAAATCAACGTCCAGGCGAATGTACCGTTTATAAAAATAATAAATTCGTTTATTTTGAATAATTAATTTTGGAATTATATTTAAAAGTAAATATTTTCAAAATAATCTAAACAAAATATTGTGTAATTAAACAATAATACTAGAAATTAATTTAGCGGATGTGAATAGCAGAAACGGTGGAACGGTTCAGAACAAGAGTTTCCATTCGGTATAGCATTAATTGCACAATTTATGATAATCACAGAAGCGATTAGATCAAACAATGACGTTTCGGCTATTGAGTTATCATGGGGGATAATTAATTGTTTGCAAGTTATCAGGAAGAGTTAATCATTTCTGATCAATAGAGTTCGGCGAATTTCAATTACAGCAGATAAGTGATTGCTCAGTAGCACGGCGGTATTAATTATGCACACCGTAACATTCGAATATGTCTGTTATTATAATCAATTATGTTCGTTACAGGTTTAACTAAGCCGTCCTTTGTCGATTAAAAAATAATTGGGATCGGATTTATTCTACATCTCTAAATAAAGTTAATTGTAACAAGCCTAAAATTGGCCATACATATTTTAGTGTTTCATAAGTCATAACGTATGAAGTCTTTTTCGTTTTTACTTAGCTTACAAAACGCATTCATTGATACAATGCTGCCATTACACGATGATCTGAAGGTTTGTAAAAAATAATAACAATAATAATAAATAAAAAAACCTTAAATTTTATACTGTTGACCTGAAGTTACTGGCATTTAAATACGGTGATTAAACCGAAGATATCAATATTCAATTGATAAGAATTAGACCATAGTTAATCTTCAATTATAAACAAAATAATATTTATTTTATTGATAACAATTGAATGCTTCATTCGAATTGAATGAAATTTGCTACAGAATAATACACATGATTTAAGTTTATGTGATCACTATAATAGATTATTATTACATGACCTATAAATAAATATCTTTTTATTCGGCCACCTAATGGTTAAATAAAAATCATTGAAAGAGAAGTCAATTTTCGAATTTTGTATTCTCTTTACAATTATCCATAGTTTTCATAGTTTTGTCACACAAAATAATATGTAAATAATTTGAAATATTTGCTTTCTAAATTTATTTGATAAGAACAATTTATACAAGGTGTCTCACCGAAAACTTGCATCAAAAGTATATTGATTTCCTATTGATAAATTATAATGCTATTTTACTGTTTATGTAAACCAATGTGCTCTTATTAATGAAAATATTTTCAAGATTCTATCACATCTGTTTTAATGCAATTTTGATTCCACGTATGATTCACTACAAAATTAATAAAAATTAATAATAACAACTCTGGAGATTTTTCAATATTTATTATCAAAAATTTGGTAATAATAATTTAACTCTTAAAACGCACTTACAACTCGCAGCAAATATAATGTATCTTCAGTCAAATACAAAAAAAAATCTATACATTTATTCACAGTGTTTTAATGAAATTGTATTTCTTTCTCAATTGAAATATTGATTCAAAATGAAACCTTTTATTTTGCTTGTCCATTTAAAGGACTTGAATTGTACAGCTTTAATATAAGCAGGTTATTGTCAATGCAGTCAAATGCTTTAGACAAATCCAGCATTATTCCACAAGGAACGTGACCCTTCTTTTCAAGAGTACAATGGATAGAATGCGTGAAATAATGTTGGTTATTTGACATCATATTATTTTTTATTTTGTAAAAAAGTAATAATTTGTTTTGCAACGTAGTATTCAGATAGTTTGGAAAAAGTTGATAAAATATTTATTGGGCTATAATTTTCCATAATTTCGTAGCCGCCTTTATTATATACTTGTTTAACCACTGCTAATTTAATGTTTCTCACAAAAAAAAACGCCATTTGCTAACGATGCACCGATGAGAAAATATAAAGCTTCACTAATTAAATGTTTTTTTTTTTAATAGTGACATTGAAAATTCATCAACACCTGAGCTTTTTTTATTTAGCAACCTCATTTATCGTTATGAGACGAAAAAATATCGAGTGATCATTATTAATTTCCAGCTATTGTTTTGGTCAGAGTTTCCTCCCAAAATACTCTTTGTAGAATTAAAAAAATAATTATTTAAATTATCAACATTTATATCGCAGTTACAAGAGTATTAATTTGTAACTCTTTTATAATGAAGTTTTGCTTTCATACGTGGAGAATATTATTTTAATACTATAATATGATTTTCTGTCATTTAAAAACAATTTATTGTATTCTGGTTTATTGTACTTATAAGTATTTTTACAACTAGGGAAGTAATTCACCAGGATAGTGTACAAGTCAAGTTGCTTTTTACATACTGTTGTAGCAATTTTTATTTATCTCTTTTATTATCTGTCTTTAAGAGTCATGTGTGTATCGGAATGAAATAAATTGTGAGAGGTTCATTACACATTCATCGGTCATGTGACGAAAAAGCGAAGATCTGACATGTGTAATGATTTATCTTTGTCTATCATGAAATAATGTTTGACACTTAAATGTCAGAAATAAGTGGTAAAAAAGCAATAACGAAAAGAAAATTTGAGTTATTTCGTATTGATCCTTTACGTATGCTTATGGTAGTACATTAATTTTCAATCTAATCGATATGAAATTATGATTTTTTGTTTTATTAATATAAAAATTAAATATCATAGTACACGACATAGTAAATAATAAAGAACATAATTTTGTTAAAGAAAAATTTAAACATTTTGCTTTCTTATTTTTTTTAGAGCGCTTAACATTTTACATTGTTTCTCCATATACCGATTCATACACACAGGTCTTTTAAAGGAAAATAGTTATTAAACTATTGTGAGAGTATTCTCATAAATATATAACCCCGTCCAGAAGAACATATAGCAATATTTTGGTCGGTAAAATGTATATATTCTATTTGAAATGAGTCATTTTGATGTTTTAAATTCAGATTTATAATTAGAGCCATATGATCAGAAAACTCAGTTGGAATTATATCATAATGTATTACATTCTGCGTATTATTTGTAATTACATTACCAATGTATGATTTGGAAGTTGGTGTTACTTTCGTATATTTCTTAAACAGACATTTTAGATTGAAAGATTTGATTTGCATTTTAAAATGATTTTAATTATGAAAATTGTTTAACATATCTCTTGAAAGAGTAATTCAATTTTATTCAAAAATATTTCAATATTAGAATTTGGTGGTCTATATAAGGAGATAAATGTTATTTTTTTTTTGTCAAATACAATATCAACACTTGTGCATTCGAAGCAATTTAATTGAGAATTTTTTTATATGAATACGGCAACATGACTTAAACTTTTTATTACGTATTGCTACCCCACCATAACTGTGATTAGGGTGGCAAAAACGTAAAAATTAGTTTATGGTTTAAAAATTTTATTGAATCAATTTTATTAGTTAATTGCGAGTGTTCGGTCAGAGAAATTACATCAATGTCGTGATTTTGTAAAAATAATTGAATAGATTTTTACCATTTCCGATAGATTGAATATTTAGATTTAGTAGTATTTAAATATAATGGCAGTTCTGTATCGGTGGGCTGAGCCGTAAGTCCAATTTTAATTAAAATAACCAATTCAAAACAAAAAAGTTTATTAATGTTGAGCGCCACTTGGTTTATAAAAGAATTTAAGTTACTGCCCTTTTCTAACCAAGAAATTGCGGAGGTATGCTAACGATAGAATAATAAAAAAATAGAAATACATTTAATAAAAAAAATAAAAAAAATAACAAAATGAAATATTTAATAAGAGAACTTCACAATAATAAATCTACAATAAAATAATATTAAACTATCAAAATTAATCAAAATGAAGATAACCGTTTTATATGTTTCAAAACCTAATAGTATATATTTTTTAACAAGTCAACTAACACCCCATACCTAACAAATAAAAATAATAAATTTCACTTGAATCCACAAAAATTTAACTCATAATAAAACCAATAAAATCAACGCCCCAATTTATCTAACGCATGCTTAGATTATTTTATAACAATAGCTAAATAGAATGACGGCACCCTTTACATTTGTTTACAACTGTTTTTTTTTAATATCTAAATCACTTAAATATCCCGTGTTAAATTCAACCAGTAATTATTTAATTAACTCTTGAACTAATTTTTAAATTTCCCAATCATTTCTTTTACTAATCAATCAAATAAATAATACCCTATTTTCAATCACTCTCCTAATTTTCAATTAATCAAGTAACTCATGAATTAAACAATAAATCACAATAAATTCTTTAAATATTGAAATTAACTAAGTGACTTTCAAATTAGTCAGTTTTAATTATTTGAAAATCTGTCCTTACTTGCCGTAATGTTTTTTTTTTTTAATTAAATCTGTCCGTTTTTATTAACACTAATAACAAAAAAAAGCGCTGATTAAATAAGTTCAATTTGCGATTAGAAAAATTATCACTTATTTTTCACACTTATTTGAGATTTTTTCTCGCACGTTCCATCACTCTCTCCTAGTCCCTTACCACGAATCCTTTTCAATTCTGCATATCGACCCCAAGAATTCATCGTTGTAGAAAAATCGAAATGAACCATTATCAGGAAGCAGCAAACTTCAAGCGGAGATAAATTTGAATTATTCTTGGTTAAATCTTTTGTTAAATTCAACGCTAATAAAGAGGCCTAAACTTTAAAATCAACCCTAAAGACCTACAGGGAAGAATCACTTATAATAGAAAAATATTACCATTTATTTAGATATTGGTCGGCCTCGCTTAATTTAAATTTGATCTAGAAAACATTTCAAGAGATCGCGCTGCTTTATTATTTTATTTTATTATATGCTAACATTATATGTTGCTCAACTCTAGCAGAAGAATTTAAAATCACAACCAAAAACCATAATTCGACTTATAATAATTTTTAAAATAGCGAGAAAATAATAAGCGCGATAATATAAAATATGCGGCGAATAAATTCAACTTGACAAAGAATTGCGCGTGTGATTCCTCCTCAACGTGACCTATGTTTGTCCGCTTTTCGGAATGAAAAAATAAATTCGTATGTTGGGTCGTCTATGTTAAATTAAATTTTTTGATTTTAATTAATATTTTTATTTACCAACATTTATTTTCAAAATCGAACTCAGCTATTTAAAAATTAAAAGGTAGCGAAACGTGAACGCTACAAATATTATTTTATTGTTCTTGAGTGTGTTTATTATTTACATTATATTTTAAGATTTTTGTCTGATATTTTCTTTTTTTTTCTGCATTTGAGAATGGGCAGGTTAAGTTCTTAATTAAATTATCATTTTCAGCAATTGTTTTATTTAGATGTCCGACTTGCCTGATTAGTGAGTTCATTTCCCCTTTCTTATCACTCAGTTCATTTCGCATACCCAATACTAGTTGGAGACATATTCTTTGGTTCCTTTGCTTCTCGCACCAATGGCTTAAAATTACGCACGCTTATAATTTAAAAAAGTCATATTTCCTTTAATTGGGTCGACCTTGACATGAATTTGTAAAAGTTTTAAAGAAAAATATCTACAGATTATCATGGCGTCAATTAAACTTTGAGCCATTCCCTTGAAAAGTTGAAAAACCATTTATAAAATTGATAATTACAAAAAAAGTAATATTGCTATCACTTTAAAAGATCATTTAGAAAATTCTTATGGCATTTTAAAGTACAATCTACATTCTCAATTAAATAAAAAAATGAAATTATTATCTCTTATAATAACTGTAATATATATATTTTTGTGTAGCGCATTTTTTCTCCTTATTTTACTCATTTCAAATTGTTCAATTTTACGAATTAATTGCAGGGTTATTAGTTATCTAAATCGCTTCAAAAATTTTGGATCCCAGGTCTTAATGTATGTAGAATGAGATGGTATTAACAGATGTTTAAATTTTGATTTTTCGTGTCCCACAATGTGCGCCGTTACTCCAAACTTATTCTAGGTTTTTATGCATCTTATGTGGTATTCAGTAGTGAAGAATACATAAGTAGAGAGTTCACTTTTGATGTGATTGGTAATTGATAGCCAAAACACTCAATATTTTCGATTATTTCAATAATTGTTTTATTCAAATCACTTTGTGATAAAGAACGAAGTTCACGGTTCTACATCACGAATATGAAATGGAGAGTGGCGTTGTGTTTAAATAATGAAGAAGAACACTTTGAATATTCAATATTCAAGTGGATGCAGGTCTGATGTATCAAATTACAGGGGAATTTCAATCCAATCCGTGTTACCCAAAATGCTAGATAACCTAATAACACAACAACTCATATGGGCGTCCGTAAATGCAATTGGTAGCCAGCAACATGGTTTCATGCATGGGAAATCTACTATTACAAACCTCTTAGTGTATCAGTCCTTTTTGTCAACGGCCTTGGAAAAAGGGTCACAAGTTGACTCTATTTATATGAACTTTTCCAAGGCGTTTGACAGGGTACAGCATTCAATTTTATTACAAAAACTTGAACTAATGGGAATTGGTACAAATGTAATTTCCTGGTTTAAGAGCTTTCCTCGAAGATAGGACCCAACTAGTTCGGATTGGTTCTTATCAATCAAAACTGATTAGGATGTCATCGGATGTGCCCCAGGGCTCGCATTGTGGGCCTATTTTGTTTTCGCTGTTTGTAAATGATATTAGTTCTGTCATAAAATCTAGTAACTTTTAAAATGTTTGGAAATATAGGTACAGTCAATGATCACTTTGCATTACAGCAAATGAATCATAAACTAGAGAGGGTTACTGAAATAAAAGATTTGGGTATTCTCTTTTCATCAAACCTTAGTTTTTCGAAACACATATCACTAATTTGTAATGAAAGCTTAGGAATTTTGGGTTTCATTAGAAGGTTTGCTGGGGACTTTAGTCCAAGTACTGTAAGGAGGTTGTACTTGTGCGACCTCATTTAGAATATGGGTCGGCCGTATGGGCTCCATACACTATTACTGCAATTAAACAAATTGAAATGGTACACAGCAAATTTCTAAAGCTAATGCAGTTTAAACTGGAGGGTCCTAATACAATCTTCAGTCATTCCCAAATATTGTTAAGATCAAATCTACAATCGTTAGCTGTAAGGAGAGAGCTTTTAGACATTTTATTTTTATTTAAATTAGTAAATGGGTTCCTGAACTGTATGGAGCTAGTGGAGATGTTGAACTTCAATATACCAAGGAATGCTCAATCCAGACATAGACCATTGTTTAGATTGACATTTCACTCGACGAACTATGGAATGTTTAATCCTATAGATCGTGTGACGCGTTACGCAAACATACTATCTAGTAGTAATGATTTTTTATTGTTCACACCTTCACTGGCTAAGTTTGAGAGCCGATTAATGCGCATTAATATATCTAATATCATCAAGTAAATGGTAAACGGTATAGATTGATAGTCACATTTTTGTTTTAAAACAAATTTTATCATTACATATTAAATATATTGCTTTAATGTTGTTTGTGGTTATACGGTGTTGGTTTGTCTTATATCATATTTATTTCATAGGCAATATTTTAGTGTGCAATAGTGATAGTGTACGCTAGTTTGTTATGTGCCATATTTATGCTAGGTATAAATTATCTGTGATATTTTTTATATACTATCTTCTATAAGTGTTAGTGCATCTGTGATATTTTATATACCATCTAATCTAAATGACACTCTTAACTGTGAAATGTTTGCTTTAGCCGTGACAGTTTTTATGCATTTGTTTTTACAATTTTAGTAGCTACGTATATTTTTAAATTTTAATTTATAACCGTGATACAGTCTTTTCTTATTATATACACTTTGTTTATTTGTAAGTGTACGGATATACATGTGTGTGTGTGTGTACGTTTTACTGTTAAAGCAACATTAATGCTACCTTTGATATAGAATAATTGTCCCACGTTATGAAAAAGTCAATACTTGCATCATTATGTTAATATCGGATTTTTTGTTTTTATTGTATTTTGTTATCGTAATTATTATTTTCTTGTAATTCATTTGTTTATAATTGATTCTGATTACATGAAATTTATATTATTTTAGTTGTAAACATTAATTGTAAAATGGTGAATTCCGTAAATAAAATTAAATAAAATAAAAATAAAAATAAAATTTGTTAGAATAAAATTAAAGTAACCACATGCTACAGTGTGGTTCCTTTAATTTGCCAACATCATTTCTTTAATACAAAAATTCAAAGCACTCTAAAAGAGAAAAGTTCTGGGTCATATAGCATTATATTTATAATTTTGAATATATAGTTTATTTTTATCTGGAACCAAGAAATTTAGGAATACAAGTATTAAATATAACCATAGTAACAAATATAAAATTACGTCGTATAATGCTATTGTCATTTTTGATCGCTCTAATTTTGACGTCTGTTCTTCCCGTCGCCCGTTCGGCTGAATTCAAAAAGCATGTTCAAAATTGCGTGTATCCATTCGACGTCGAGACGCCCGCCTACAACATCGAATCGTGGGCGAAACAACTGCACCTCCAGCAGTGCGCTTTCGTCGAAGTCGGTGACAGGCATTACGCTGTAAGTCAAAACTTTTAATCTGCCCGAGAGTTACAATTGTTCGATTTCAGATTTTTGTAGAGACGAGGCCGCGCAAGTACGACCACGAGAAGGAAATTCATGAGTACTTCCTGGGGCTTTGCGATGATGAAACCGTCGCGAAATGGTCGCTGTGTTCGCCGCAATTAACCAAAAAACGGCCCAAGGATTGTACATTTCGTAATGGGAGCATTTTCGGGGCTAGGGTTCACCGGCGGTTTTGTGATGTTACGCTGATTGCACAAGAAGCGGCGAAATGTGATTGTAGTTCTGATTTTTCCGACTCTAAATTGTTCAAAGTGACAGGTATTTAATTGAAACCTAAATTTAGATATTTAAATATTACCTACCGAATTAAGATGATACAATGAACATATTATCATTTAGATTTACTGGTTATATAAAGAAAAATGTGACGATAATATAACATTAATATAAATGCCGATTCGTCGTGCAGCTAATGCGTTATATCGTCAAATTTGATGCTTCACGGCAGAACATACAATACGTATAATACGAAGTAAAACCACGACCCTGCAATAATGGTTATTAGGTTAGGTTATGTCTAGATTTTGCATATATTAAATGAAAGGAAAGGAGCATTTTTTCATTAGAAATAACTTTGATTACTCAAGAGTTTAAATTAAATTAGATAAAAAAATGTACAGCACTATACAGGTCGTTGGGTATCTATGGTCTGTATTAAAAACTAACGAACCACTCATAGATGAAAACACAAGTAGACTGTCACACATCTCGCTCAATGAATGAAGTATTGTGAGAAAAATAATTTCGCTAATTTGCTTCAGAGGTGATGCCTATATGCAAAGCCGAAAAAAAAAACGGGATTTTTTTTCCTTAGAGACTAAACAAAATAAAATCCAATTACACAAGTTTATTTGGCATTCATTTTTCGTCAATTTATATTTTTTTCTTTTGGAGATGCAGAAATAATCAGAAATGAAAAAAAAAAAATTCAATTGCAATGCATTTAGAATTAATAAATATTGTTGTTCATCGTTCGATTTTAAGAAAAAATATTTTTTCTCGGGTCTAAAACTCTGTCTGATCGCCTGTAAAAGATATAAAATAAATAATATGCGAAATCTATCGTTCGGATGATTGGAAAAAAGTTTAGAATGCGAGACAAAAAGCCGCTCTCATGTCGGATGAATACACGTTGAATTATCGACGTCATTGTTTAATCGAGCTATTCTTTGTTTTTGAGATAAATATAAAAATCATTAAAAATGCGATTTTTGCATTATCTTCGATACTTAAAGCAATAATTGTAGTGAAGACATTCTGATAGCTCTGTTTTTGGTGTAAACATTTTCTTAATAGCATGTTTCGTTTTATTCGGACCATTGGTTTATTATTAGCATCAATTTTCCTATATTTTCTATACCCAATATTATATCTTTCTTCTTATCCATAAACACTGTGTTGACAAAATAATGTTGTTAATACAAAATTGTGTTGACTTGACAGACGAAACTTAGGAAATTACATGTAAATTTCGATGTGTTAAAATATTGGCTCCCCTATTTATTTTATATTTTAGAGGCAAGTGAACACCCGGAATAGTATTGAGAACGGGATGTTTATAAAAAATCATTTCCTAAATAAAAAATATATATGTTATGAGTGAAAATGAAAATTTAAAATGAATTGTTGTTTGTATCCAATGCAAAACTTGTTCATAAATTTTCAAAAATTATTATTAAACTCTTATGTGTAAATTTTGTTTAGTAAATGAAAATAGAAATTTTGTGAATACAAAAGACATTGCTATTAATAAATTGAATAATTTAAATATTAAACAAATTATATTAAACTTTAACCATCAACGACAGAATGACATTTTTATTGCTACTATAAATAAGTAATTTATTATAAATAAATATATGATTTATTATACAGGGTGTAGATGAGTTAAATGGAACATAGGATATTCAATGTTAATTTCTTTATATTGGAATATTATCTTCCCTGATCATTTTAGAAAAAAACATGTAAATTAACTTTTTATAGAGTATACATTTCTGCTTACAATCATGTTATTATTTATTTTTTTATATTTATAAAAACCCGTACAAAAATGATAAAATGAAAATTATAATTTTCACGAAAATATTGGTTGCCATGAAAATAAACAAATAATGGTGTTTGTTGATTTGTTGGTTACTGTCAAATTTATTGAATACTTCGTAACAGTTTACAAGTTTTTTTTAAATAAAAATGTATTGCATTCAAGAAAAAGTGAAAATTGTGAATTGGTGTTATGGAGGTAGCAGTTTTCATGGAGCGTGGGATATGCTTGCCGTCAACTTTCCCGATCGACTAATTCCCTCCTTTGCAACGATCCAAAGATATTAATCTTTGAGAAAATTGGCTATGTAGTACGAAGTTATAAGAGGACATCAGATGCAGTGCGGAGCAATATACCAATACATGATAAGGATGACGAGTTTAAGGTGTTAGCTTCTGTGGTAGAAAATTCAAACATAAGCTTAAGAGAAATTTCTGAGAATTTCTTTCACTAAAAGACTACACACAAATATTAAAAAAAAATTCTACTCGTATAAATACCAGTGCCACCAAGAACTATTACAACGTGATTTTGAAAATAAAGCAGATTTTTTCTATACCATAATGGAAGTGGCCAATGAAAATAGAAATTTCTTAAAAAAATGTATGCTTTACTGATGAATCGACATTTACGCTTCATAATAAACCAAATAGGCAGAACTGTAGAGTGTGGGTAACTCACGATCCTAGATTGTGTGTGAAAACACACACACAATATTCTCATAAATTAAATATTTGGGCAGGTATTTTGGGGCACCGGATCATAGGTCCATTTTTTATAGATGGTAATTTAAGTTCTGTAAAATACTTGGAATTATTAGAAAATGAAATAACACCAGCAATAAAGATGAAGAAATTTGGTATCAACTGGATGGTTGCCCTGCACACAATACGAAAAAAGTCCGTGAATATTTTAGTTTAAAAAAGAATATAATCGGCAATGGATATCTAATTAATTGGCCGGCCCACAGCTTTGATTTATCTGATTTCCTTCTGTAGGGATTTTTAAAATCAAATATTTATAATGGGAAAGCAATTTAAAAATCTTAATTAGTTGAAACATAATATTCGTGATCAATGTGCAAGAATATCCCACCAGCAATTAACAAATGTACGCAGAGATTTTTTTTAATAGATTAGGTTATTGTTTAATAGCCAATGGCGCATTGTTTGAACATCTGTTATAAGTATTCTTTATGTTTTTAATATTAAGTTGTTTCCAATAAAGTTATTAAGTTGATACAAATTAAATATTTATTATGATTATGATTATTTACTGTGTCAAAGTAAAATATTCTGCATGGATTTATGTCCAATAAAATAAGAAAATAAAAAATTATTATTTCACGAAAATTGATTAACAACATTATTTTCTTGTGATTGCATCTTAAATTTTGATTAATTCTTACTAAATTGCTAAAATTTAATAAAAGATACTTAAGTTCATGATTTAGTGGTTATAATTTGCTTGTACAGTAATTTCATCTCTAATTTTGTTAACGTTCAGCTGCATGCATCTTAAAATCTGGGAACTAAGCGTATCCCTACTTTTTTTAAGATTTGACAAAAAATAATAATCAATTTGACAGAGGCAAACAGATCAATATCGTGCATCACACCATCTTTTTTTTTAATTTCATGGCAACCATTATTTTCGTGAAAATTGTAATTTTTATTTTATTATTTTTTAGGGTTTTTATAAATATAAAAAAAATATTAATGCATTCAGAAATTACATTCTTATGCAATACAAATAATTATTATTTAAACAGGATGACAGTTGGAACCAAATCAGTCCCAATAATAGGTAAAAATCCAGTATTGGATCTAGTCTTCTCCAAGTTCAACGTACCGGTATTCAAATACGAAAGGCCACCGGATTTATTTCAGGAAATTTACGTTCTAGAATTTTCAAGTAAAAGAAAATGTTAGTAAAATCGATTATGAGAAAATGTAGAAAATAATTTTTAAGTTTAATTAACAAGTTTGTAAGGTAGGGGGCGCAATGAATACTAGAAAACATTATCTAAACGACACTTTGAAATATGCAGAACTTAAAAGACACAATTTTGATATAAACTGTGTTTTAAATTTGTATATGCAATTATAATAAAAATAGAGAAAATTCAAACTTTTGCAGATATTTAAATTAAAATTGGATAAGGGAGGAATGATCGAATTTTATTAATTTTCAGTAATTTTATGTATGTGATTTTTTAACCTCAGTCCATCTATATTATAAAAAAATATTTCATTACTAAAAGTGAGAATAAATATTATCATAACTAATGTCTAAAGAGATTGCTTATCCTCGGACGGCAGTTTCATACAGGAAATTGCTTTACGTATGAGTTAGGATCAACATTTTTTCTACAATAAATTTTCAAATAAATATTGTTTTTATTATTTTAAATTGTGGTAAATATTACAATAACACATATAATTAAACAAAAAAATACTTGTTATATTTATTAATATTAAATGTATAATTACAAGCATGCTACAAACTTTTTAGCATGGAATAACCAGACCATATTGTATTTGGTTTCCATTCCTGATTTTCTCTGAAAAATACGCAATAAATACTTACTCCTTTGTAGAGATAATCAACTTCTTCTTGAACCATTCCAAAAATTCAGAGTATTTTACTGCGTTCGCTTATACCATTAACTAGTTAGGAATATTGTCCTCACTTTAAGACATTTTAGCTCAAACACTTGGAAGATTATAGTAGGTTCACATTCCCAACAATGGGAAAATAATTTCAACAACAACGTAGTGTGGAAAAGTGTATCTTTCAAAATCAATTTGAGTTCTGAAAACAATACAAATAGGTACGTTAGTAGAAAAAACAAAATAATTTAATTTTGTTATTTTTTTTTAAATTATAAATTAATACATTAAATTCCTTGTAACTAGATTAAGATATAAACTTGCAATTTTCATTAAATTTATTACTGTTTTACCCTCTTTCTATTGAAACTAAGAAAAATTTATCATTACATTTGAAATAATGTAAAAAATATTTACTCTTTAACTTTGAATAAAATTATATACTTTGTTTAATAATTTTATTCAATTTAAATTTCATACAAACGAACTTACCATTCGTTTGTATGACATGAAAGTTATTAATGTCGGTTAAAAAATAACAATTTTATTTCACACTCTTTATTTCAAGAGTAAGACTAAAAGCCTGTAACATATGTATTTCACAAACTCATTCTGATTTCAAAAAGTATATTTTAAAATATTTTTGATTGTACATTGCTCCACCTACTGAAAGAGTTATGAACTTGAAAATTATTTCCAGCAATTACTCATAACTTATTTCATTAATATTATTTTTTTTATTTCAAAGCATTATTTGTATTAAACAAGATCAATACCACCCTCTTCTACTTTTTAATTTAGATGTAGTAAGTACACTTTCCATTGAGTTAAATTCAAATTAACCAATCTAATAATAGGAACTATATCTTTATGAAATGTGATTTAGGTAATATTTATTCTGATTCATTTAGTTTTTGGAATTGGCTAAAAGGTAACCCCGAGGAAATCTTGAACGATATAGTTAAAGGCTTTTATGAAAATCTGTATTCTTGTATCGACAAATATGTACCCACGTATAAGCAATCCAAACATCAGTATCTCTGTGTTGGTTTGCGCCTGACGTTATTTATATTTTACATTTAAAATATTTAAAATACATTAAACGTACACTATACGTTCATACTAAAAGCACAGAATAACTTGATTAGTTTCAGAATGTTAGATCTCAAAGTAAAAAAAAGAACTCATTCGTAGCGTCTATAGGGAAAAATATTGAAAATATTGCTAATTTATATGTAAACCCTAAGAAATAATAATACGTTTATTCAATCTAGAAGTGGTACATTTCAATGCTAATTGAAACGTCAGTTAGTAATTTTAGTCATTTCTCAATTTCAAAAAATGCACATTTCGCATACCCAAAGTTATAAAAATTTAACAAGACGATATTAAACTCGCCCGAAGATATCGTTAAACCGTTACTGATTTTTCATTTCATGACATCAGCCATACTATATCTATCTCACTTAGGTAATACAATGGCTTGTAGCTCAAATGTAATTGATAGTTTTTTTTTAATTAAGGGTATTTAATTCATGTTAATAACACCATTAGAGGTTGTGTTCAAAATTATATTAAAGACTTCTGAGTTTCGAACAGTCTGGAAAGAATTCAAAATATGTTCAGTATTTAAACGCGGCAATTTTTGAGAAATTAGCAACTAAAACAATTGATTTCTTGTCTATATTTTCTAATATATTTTAAATGGTTCTATATCAATAAATTTTCCCATAAATAGAAGTAATTTCTTTACATCAACATGGTTTTATAAAAGGAAGATCCACAATAACCAACTTGTGTTGTTTTATTGAATTTGTATGCAGTGAACTTGACAGAAACGTCAGATTTATTGCATGTAGATGGACTTTGACAAAGCCTTTGGTCGTGTTGATCATACCATTTTACTTAACAAACTTAATACTCTGGCTTTCATGTTAACATAGTTAAGTAATTTAAATCATATCTACTGAATCGCATTCTGTATGTAACGATCAATGGGTTTTCATTTGACATATTTATGGCCATAAATTGAAAACAGTATTCATTCCACTTGGTCACAGTTATTTAAATATATTAAATAAAAATGATTTGAAAATAATTAATAAATTATTTCCACATTTAGCTCTGTGACTATTGACTTACTTACGTAAGTACGTTAAACAAATGCACATTAAAACAACTACTTCCCGGTCAAATACCTACGCCGGACATTGAATTACATAATGTACACCTGCAATTTAAATTGAATTAATTTGGTTTAATTTTATTTAAATTGATTTCGTTTAATTTGATTTAATATAACTGATTTAATTTTGCTGATTGTATTTGAATTAATTTAATTGATTTTTTTAACATCTTTAAATTGTGTAAGGCATAGCAGTACTGACGAGGGATAGATCCCGAAACACGTGTCTGCAGATGGCCTTATATTAAGTAACGTTAATTTTTGTTGTTTTTACATAAAATTTTTCTCGGATCAAAAAATTTTGTTGCATTATGCAAAATTTTATTGATATGCAGCAGCAGGTGTACATTATGTAATTCAATGTCCGGCGTGGGTATTTGCCCGGGAAGTAGTTGTTTTAATGTGCATTTGTTTAACGTACGTACGTAAATAAGTCAATAGTCACAGAGCTAAATGTGGAAATAATTTATTAATTATTTTCAAATCATTTTTATTTAATATATTTATGGCCATTTCAGCGGTTCCACAGGGTTCTAACCTGGGGGCATTATAGTTCATTATTTTTATAAATCACACTAGTACACTATTAGATTGCAATTAGTTACCATTTGCAAATGATTTTAACATTTTATGTTTGCAAATTATACTTGAAGATTCTCAATGTGGTGCTCGTTTAATAATCTATTTCTAAATGTAGCTAAATATAAGTAGTTACTTATTCACGTAAAACGTTTAAAATTCACAATACTATCTTGGTATCATATTTGGTTATAGAGATCATTACAATTGAATTATCCACAAATATAATAATCATCATTTATTCATTATGAGAAATACGAAGGATTCAAAAATATTTATTAATCGCTATTTTCAATTCATACCTGCGTTCGATTCTTGAATCCCTGATTTCGTACACATGAGTAGTCTGCTGGGGTTATTCCAGATATATTCTATAATTATCTTTGTACAAATTGGTGTTTATCCTCCACAGGGTTTTAATAACGATTTAATTTTATGTGAGTTTGAAGCAGTGTCACTGTCAGTACAGAGAGATAATTTAGGTCAGCAATTTTTGTTTAAACTTATTCACAACATGATTGATTGTCCGGATTTACCTTTTAGAATTAACTTTAATGTTCCTCGTTTATGTAGTAGGCAATCTACACATTTTTTTCCAATTCGTGGTATGTGTCTTGATTGTGAGATATATAATTGAATTTTGAGAAAGTTCAAATTCCTGATACCTGCTTTAGTGAATCTTATACAGTTTACACGGAATTTGTATTTATATTTTGATCCCTATTTTTTTATATATGTATCTATTTGTACACTGTTTTTTGTTATTATTTTTAAATTGTTTTCCAATACCATTTATTTTTGTTATAATCATTATCAAAATAAGTGGACTTAGTTTGATAATAATTACCGTGTAATTGAAACTAGTCACTAGAGTAAAATAAAAGTGGCATAAAAAAGTTGTGTTTTCTTTATATCAAAATTGAAAATGTACCACGAAGTGAACGCCTCCAAGATCCAAGAATTTATTTTTGTTATTGTTAATTTTTTATATGAATATTTTATTAAACTACTCTGTATTTAGGCATTTTGTCTGTTGGGTAATAAAATTTATTATTATAGTAAGCTTAAATAAAATGAAACAAAGATGATTCACACATTTACAGTTTTTTGAATTACAATGAAATTAAACAAGGAACATTTCTGGCAATGATCAATTAAATTCGATCAATCCCTTTTTCCAACTGCAAAAAATTACTTACACTGTAAGTTTTACAAACATCTATTGAAACAACTACTTCCCAAGCATTTAAATTGTTTGTAAAACTTACAGTGTAAGTAAATTTTGCAGTTGGAAAAAGGGATTGATCGAATTTAATTGATTATTGCCAGAAATTTTCCTTGTTTAATTTCATTGTAATTATAATAAGCGAAATTCCTAGCGCGGGACTTTAATTTGAAACTCCCTGTATATATATTTTTTGTATTCAAGGATTTCCCACTTGCTTCAAGGCCCCTCTTCCTGACAGTCTTTGCGGTGATAACAACGTTTGCGGCTTAGCGGCTTGCAAACCACTCATTATCAATAAGAAAATTCATTCAGCTAAATGTGATAATAAATGTTTACACGGACAACCGGTATGTTGACAATACAATAGAGTACAATATTGTAATTTATTATTCTTATTTTACACATTTTTTAAGTTTTGCGAAAGACCCGACCGAAGCTCCTCAAAACCGCGCTTAATAAAATCCTTTTGGACGGATTGGAGCAATCCATTTTGCACGGACGTCAGTTGCGTTTCGCAGTTCGACGAAGCGACGTGCATCAACAGAGAAACGTTGGTAAATCTATTTTTCGAAAATTACCCCTGGGATTCATAAGTATTTTTCGTTCGCAGAGGTCGCGGTGATATTGATTGTCTGGGCCCAGGAACCAGTTGGTAATATTTTATTTTTAAATGCAAACAAGAATGAAGAAAATAATTATATCCACTTCCAGTTGTACTCCAGATATTCAAAACTGCAGATGTCATGTGTATGAAGAGGAAGGAACAGCAAAAGTCTTTCGGACGTTTTCAATACCACAACCTGAATTAAGTAAATTCAAAATCATTTATTTAAATAAAAATAGTTGTCCTATCTTATACTTATTTTTTTATTAAACTAGATATATCTCGGAAACTACTGAAGATGGAAACATAGTTTCAAATATATATATAGTTTAATATAGAAATAAGTAGGAGAAAGAAAAACTATTTTTATTTAAATAATTAAAGTCTCAACAACCAACATCAAGATCGTAATTATTTAATACCAAATTTAATGTTTTCATTTAATGGCTAAAATCATTAATGACATTCCAAATTATATTGATTTTATAAGGAATTTCATTATTGATTTTTGGAGTTTAAATGAAAATTTCAAATTTGCCAATCGTAAGGTATAAATTCATAAATAATATTGTATGCATAATAACAAAAAATAATTCTTAATTCTGTTTGTATATTCACCACACTTCTTATACAGGATTAACAAAATTAATTACAAAATTAATATTGTTTTGTCCGTTTTACGCAAATTAAAATAAATTCAAATAGATTGTCTTAATAAAAATATGTTTTTTTATGAATAATTCATAACATTGTGATAACATTTTTAATAATTTTAGTTGAATACATGAGTGAAGAGGATTTTATCAACAATATACCATTGAAGGATTTAACCAACGAAGAATTCCACAAATATCCAGAGCAGAAGTCCGTCTTGCGTCCTCATCGCTCCGGTGTATCTACAACGGATTCATTTAAATTTTTAAAATCTCCAAGCGAAAATACCAATTATATGGCGGAAAATCAACCTTTGAAATATGTAGACTTAAGTTTGATTGAGAGTAATCCAGTTTCTGAGTTGTTTAAATTAAGCTCCTTGTACCCGGATTATCAACAAGAAAAAATAATTACAGAACATGAAGGTACAAATGAAAAATATATTTCTTAGCATATGTTAAATATATTTAAATTTATTGTGGTTTTTAGATTGCTTACCGCCTTTTGTCACTTATAGTTTCCGATATAGCAAATTATTGTTCTAGTAAGTTTTATCACTGCGGATATTAAGTATTACCTACTAGCATATAGATATATTTCTATTTACAATAATAATATTATATTAATTTATAATATTTCTAAGTCTTAAACATTTGTAATTCATTTCTTAATAACAAAATAATTAATAAATTATTCCCACTTTAATTAATGTGACATTTTGACTTACGGAAGTAATTTAAAATAAATATGTAATAATGGACGCTTGCTGTTGCATAACAATAATATATTGTCTAATGCAACAATTTTTTGATTCGAAAATATCTAATGCAAGAACCGAAAACAAAACAAAAAATACGTAATATAAGACCATCTGTAGACACGTGTTTCAGGATTTTATTCCTCATCATTACAGCTTTACAAAGTTTTTAAATTTAATTAATCAAAAGTACTGACCCGGCTACGACTTCCATTGTAAATGATCGAATTCGGTGATGGATACGAATGCTAAGTCAAAATGTTACAGTAGCTAAAGAGGGAATAATTTATAAATTCCCAACATTTTATTCCCCAACATACTCTCATTATGTAGAGCAGTAATATTCAAACTTACTAGAATAATAACAGTCCGTGTATCTATACTAAATCTAAAATAGTTGAGCTACAGGTACTGCAAAGGGTTAACAATAATATGAAATAAAAGAAACAAGTACTGAAATTTTAATTCCATAAATTTATGCAAATTTATTTATTTTAAAAGTTTATAATTATTATTTAATCAATTGCAGATTTTTATTCTCGGCAAAAAAGAGGATCTGATTTGGGTTCAGCGTTAAAAGAAACTGTCTATAAAATTTATGACAGACGTCCGATCCAATTCGGTAACAGGCACAGATTAAACACCAATCCGTTAAAAAAATTCAAGAGCACAATCGTTCGAACTTTTAGCACAGCAAACCAGAAACGGGTCATGCGGGAAAAAATTGACAATGAGCGCGAAGCGTTCAATAAGCGTAACGAAATCAAACAGAAATTTGAATCAATCCACAAGAAAAACGATTTGAAGATTAAAAATAAGAGAAATTGTAATAGATTGAAGGATAAGATAAAATTAAACGAAAGTAAAATTAATTGGAATACTTTAAAAAATAAAAGAAATTTAAATGAATATAAAGTTAAGGAAGATTTGGATGAATTTAATAATGAATTGAATTGCATTAAACAATTAAATCAACTTAAACTTCATTTTAAGAAACGAGAAGATCAAGAAAGTGATTTTAATAAAAAAATAAAAGTTAATGATGGAAATACCGTAATAAAAATAACCAATTATTTATCGAACGACGAAGAAAATAAGATTAAACGAGCAAATGAAAATAGCGAAGGAACCACCGAGGCAGTAACACCCTTTTTAAACATTCGCGATTTTCGGCCTTTAGATACTTCAACAATTGCGCAACTACCCAAAAAGAATTCAGTTCGGAATTTGTTTGAATCGGTTAAGGGAGAAAGTGGAAATGAATTAGAAATTGTATTCGTGACTGAAAAAGAGAAACCCGCTACCCAAAATTCGTTGCATATTAAATTAGAGCTAAAAAGAAGTCCTTTTCGGGAATTCAATGCAGGATTTCAAAAGAATGGGATAATGGAAAAATTTGAGTTGCAAAAGAAGAGGAATCTTGATCGAAAGAACATGGATTATTCTAGGCGGAATTCAAGAAATTTGATTAAGAATGTTTTCAGCGGAACGCATAAAAATAAATCAAAAATTGCAGCGAAGAAGGAAAATTTGAGTGAAAAATCTGGCCAGCAGAAAGAATCAAAATTGGATCAAAATTTGCAAGAATCGATTTGGAATCGGCAAATATGTAAACGCCTTGGAATTAAAGACAAAATGGAAATGCACAACTTAAAAACAATTAATAAATTTGATAAGGGAAAATTTGAAGAGGACCTCAAAAGGCTTAAGGTTTTATTAAATAATGAAGAGAATAATCAAATAGGAAACAAACGTGATTTGGAAAATTTTGAAAATGGCGAAGTAACAAAATATAACAATGTACCACTAAAAGTTAAATATATGTTAAGAGCTTTAGGTAATAAAAATAATATAAAAAAGAAACACGCTTTGAATACGCAAAATCTTAATTTTATAAAAAACTCCAATAATGTTAAAGAACAATTTATAAAAAATACTGATTTGAAAATACAAAATGTTAACGATTTAAACAACTTAAAATCAAAAAATATATATATTTCTAATTTGGACAATACAGTTAATAAAGTAAATAGGGATACTATTATGAAAAATAAAAGACGTTCAGGGAAATCTCATGGTTTGCGATTGTATGCACGGAGGAAGAAAAAATCAAAATCCAATCAATACCCGTTTCTTGACTACAGCAAACGAAATATGAGGCATTATAAAAGGGATGTCAGAAGTTTTGATAAGATTAATGATAATAATTCAACTGATGATGATGACACCTTGACCAACGCGGTGGATAGTTCTTCTTCGATTGTTTTCCCTTTAACTAGTGCAGATCAAGAATTAGGTGACGTTGCTGAAACAAATAATACTACAGCACCACAAATTGTGAATTATGTTGAAGAAAATTACACGAAACGATCAAAGAATTCTAATACTTATCCAGATAGTTTTGAAAATATAGAAGATAATCAAAATTTCAAAAAATTCGGCGATTTTCCCGATGAAAAGTCTTTTGAGGCCGCGAATGAGGAAGTTGAAAATATTTTGTTGAATCAGAAAGTAGGAAAAACCGGAAATCCTATGGAATCCGTTAAAGGTGGTTTTCATCCTAAACGAAAAAGCACACAGCGGAATTCCTTTGCGAAATTAAGAACAACTATTGGTATGAAATTAAGTAATAAAAATTATGGTGGTACAACGAAAAGTTATCATAAGTCCATAAATACTTTCCACTCTAAATTACATAACGAGAAATATGCTACTACTTCTAGGGGAAGTATAATTGGAACCAATAGTGGTTTAAATAAACCATCTAATTTCCATGAAAGTTATAAAAGTAAATCTTCTGGAAATGCGAAAAGGCATAATTATTATCGCTATTTAAAAAGCGGTGAAGGGGTTTTTAATGGGGATGAAAAAAATTCCGTTGGGCCTCTAGGATGCGAAGATGCGCATGAGACTAATCAATTAGGCAGGATTACTTCATACACTTTAAAGAAGAAAAAGTTTAGGAATAAGGGGAGTGAGGCTCAAAAATCAGAATTCGATAAGAATACTTTTAGAAGTGTTTCCGACATTACGAATAAATTGGTTAAAAGGGAAAAGGAATTTGAATACGGGCTCATTAAGAAAATAGAAAAACACAAACAAATTTCCACAAAGGATTTCAACAATTTCATGAACAAATTTAAACATTCGAAAAAGTACGACTTTGAACCTCAAAAAAATATCGAAGCAGTTTTCGACGAAACAACGGTGGTTGTTAGCAAAGAAATACCCGATGAACCGATAAATAGAATTAACAGAAATAAAGAAGATATCAATTACATTGATGCTAAAAAAACTACTTTACTCGAAGAGGATTCAACAGAGTATAGAATCACTAGAAATTTAGATTACGTCTCGCAGCGAAATCAAAATTTGTATTTTGGGAATAAAAAAGATACAGCAACGACTAATTCAAAGGATTTAAACGACAATGTGATTTTTGAACAGAATAAAATTAGCGGTAGTAACGGATTGAAATTCAATGAAGATGGTACTGTGACACTTCCCGGAGAAACAGCTGCTTCAAAATTTGTTGCCAATAAAGAAACATTTCCTACACCTAACGATATTACGGAATTTGTTAAAAAAATTAATAACAGCACGCAAACGATTGTAAAAAATAGTGATCTTATTAGAGAAATTTATCATGACCCAGCAATACCTTTCGTTGATTCCGTTGATTCCAAAATTGAACATGCTTTTAAAAGAAGCGATTTGGTGATGTGGACTTTAATTTCTAATTATGATAAAGAAAAAGGTAACGAAAATATTGTGTCTTTGCGATCTCTGGAAGATACACCTACTTTGGAAGATACTCAGGGGACTACCAAGGAGATGCTTAGTGATAAAGTAAATGGATATATTTTGTTAAGTGGAGTGGCCCGATCAAAGCCGTTAGACGATACTTGTGTGGACTCAAGTTCATGTGTTGGTGCTTTTAGCGAAAATATTAGTGCCCCTCCGAGTACTTCAGCTAAAACTGAAAATACTCTTGTCAATGAAAATAAGGATCTGGGTATGAGTTTTACGAATACTGGAAATTTACAAAGTCTTAGTATGCCGGATGTTAACCAAAGTAAAAACAATAGTTCAAATTTAAATAATGCAGTTATTAACAATGGCTTAAATATAAATTCAAATTTTGCGTCTCCAAATAATAATGAGCAAAGTAATACAAATCTAAAAACAGGTGTCAAAGATAACTCCCAAAAAATTGATAGCACTACTATCGCTAAGGTTAGTGATTCTGAGCAAAAAATAAATTATGCAAATGCTGATTCTGTCAGTGCAAGTGGAAATTCTAGTATTAAAAATACAACTGATTTGATGGTAACGCAATCAAAAAATACATCGAGTGTAAGTGAAAAAAATCAGAACGGAATTGCGACGACCAATGCTATCGATTTTAAAAATATAAATGAAACTTTGAAAAATGCAAACATTAATAAAACCACTGCGAGCAATAAAAATGATGAAGTCACAACGAAAGTGGATCAAAGTACAAGTACTGCGGAGTTCCAGATAAAGCAAACAGTTTCTTCTAGTGTTAATCAATTAAACCCAAAGGAATTTAACCAAACGTCAGAATCAAAAGGAGCACACTCCGAAATTATATCTCAGAAAACTTTCGAAGTGCCGCAGCTTTTAGATGCGAAACCATCACATTCGCAAACCGATCAAGAAAATAAATCCGTCGTGTCATCAAGTACAACTACAGAATCATCTGATCTTCCTGTCTGTCCATACAAATGCAGACCGGATCCTAAAAGTCAATGCAAGCCAGAATCTGAGCAGAAATGTACCGAAGATCCAAAATGTAAACCGAAATGTACAAAGGCACCAAAGTGTGAAACAAAATTTAAAAATTGTGAACAATCACAACAAAGTTCCGATAGTATTTGTAAAATTTGCGAGGAATTAGAAAGGATAATAATGAAAAACGATTTGCACCAGAAGAATTGCGAGGTTAGTAAATCGTTGCGAAACCGAAAGTTTGATGATAGGAATAAGTTGTCCTTTCAATTGAAACACCGTTGCAGCAGTTGTAAGCATGATTCGTTTTCACAAGAAAGAGAATTTCCAAAGGAAAAAGTGGAAAAGAGTGAGAATTTTGCTTTGGATAAATTGCTTTCTGCTATACATAACTATGATAGGAATTACGTAAAACATAATGAGCGTTGGAATTATGTGAAACATAACTCGTTTTGTAATGAGAATAAAAATAATATGCTCAGAAATATAAATACAAATAATTTGCAATATTACAATTCGGGTAATGGAAGAAATGAGATGAATTTAAAAAACATTGTTAATAATTATGGAAATACTAATAAGTTGGTTGGAATTCAAAATATTGATGAATTATTTAAATTAAGAAGCAACAATAATGGATTTAAGGGCGATACGCATAAAAGCAATAACAGGCTTTTAAGAAACGATTATGCTAAAAGTAAGTCTTTTTTGGAAAGTGACATATTTACTACAATTAATTTGTTCATAATATGAGAACATATTATTCAACTCAATCAATTTTCTCGTGGTTAATTGTTAATATTTCTTTAATGTTTCTACAGGAATATCACAATCCAACAAAGCGAAAGAATCTCCAAGATATTACGCCCCTGTTACAAAATCTTCTTTATACGATTACGTGACTTTAGTTCATTACTGGAAGAATATTGAAAAAGAAAAGGAAAACCAGAAAAACAATCAAGAGCCAATAATAAATAAACCACCAGTGACGCATACATTTGACGATCCTAAACTTTCAGTACAAGGACCTAAATATTATGCTCCAGTAACACAAAGAACTCTCCACGATTTTATCACCTTGGTTAATTACGACCATAAATTAAAGAAGGTGGAAAAGGATTGGGAAAAACAGGTTCAAGCTTTGAAAGGAAGTACACCAAAAACATCGTCTGAGAAGATTATTTTTAACAATAAGCAAACAAATGGACAGATTGGAAGTTTAGAGTTTATTACTGAAGATGATGATTTTTGGGGGAAGTTTAAAAGGAAAATACACGATAAGCCTGTATTTTCTCCTAAAGATTATTCTCCAGCAACGCAGTCATCAGTGTATGACTATGTGACTTTAGTTAAGTATGCTCATAAATTGGGATTGGAAGACAAGGAATGGGAAAAGCAATTTGAACCCAAAAAAGAAACACATTTAAAGAAACCTTCTGGTAAAACTAATAAAATTCATAGCAGTAAGCAAAAAGCGCGGCAGGCTAAAGATTATACTCCAAAGACGGAAAGTGAAATTTTCAGCTATGTAACATTGGAGAATTACGTGAATAAATACAAGAAACATGATCATACCCAATTTTTACAAACCGTGTTACCGTTCAATGGGAATCTTCTGGAAGTCGAGAATATGAATAAAAAGATTTATAATGATTTGGTATCCAATTCAGTTGATGTAGACAAACTGAATAATCTACAGCGTTATGAGAGTCTTCCTGAGGACATGAAGAAGAATGTTGATATAAATAATGTCTCGCGGATTGTCGGTGAGATGTCACTCATGAATAATTTTTCAGGTAAGTGTTATCAGATTTAGTTACGTGCAGATTACATTATTCCTATTGCATTGTAAAATATAACAAAAACATTTTCTTCTATTTTAGAAAATGAGAACGAAGATAGTAATAAATTCATGCGGAATGTAATAACTCAAAATACTCAAATTCCAATAAGCACAACCACCCCAACTGAAATTCTAATTACTCCAAAGATAAAAATGGTATACAATCGGAACGATGGGATAAATATAGAAAGACCTGTAAATCTTCTAAGAAATGATTTTGACAGTTTTAATTCGGAACAAGGCAATGGCACAAGGAATTTAAAAGAAGATCTGGGCCGTATTTTGCAAAGTTCCGATACAGTTTTGGACGATTTGCAAAGGAAGCTTCATCCGAAGTATAACCAGAAAGATAATAAGCAGAGTGGGAATAAAGTCGATGGAGAAAAAACTCATGCAAAAATTAGAGGTGTATTTAAAAATCCGCCCAATATTAGATCAGTAAATAAAAATAATGTATTTCCGGGTATGGAATCTTTATACACTACCGGTTTGAACAATTATTTGATAAATACTGAGATAGGTGATTCCATGAGAAATACTGCATTCGATAATTACAATAATATTAACAGGGAAGAAAATTATATTAAGCTTCCAGCAAATTTTGATTTAGCATATGCTAGTGATAATGGAGATAAATATTTGAATGAAATTGAAAAATATGCAACATCTATAAATACTTATAAATTTCGACCCGAAAGTAAGTTGGATTACGAAATTTCGCAATTTTTAACGACGCAATATCCTCTGAACACAAATCAATTAGAATCAAATATTCAAGATGCATTGGACTACACGGCATTGCATTTGTTGGCATATCCAACTGATGAAGATAGCCACAAAAACACTAGATGCTACTATAATCACTATCCGACGTTTAGTTCAAATCCAGAGGCAGAGGCAATGAAACTTGGTCCATCGATAAACTTAGTGAAGGATTTAGTTGGTAATACGAAATTGAAAAATTGTGATAAAAATATTGCGATTAATCACATTTCAACTGAGGGAAATACTCCGAATATTCATATTAAAGTTTTTGATAACACAAGAGTTGATTCTTATAATAATAATATCAATAGTTCGAAATGCGCACCAAATGTTTCAAATAAAACCAATTGTGCTGATAAAAAATTTACAACTTTAAAGTCATCGAATTTATTGAATAAAATTTTAAAATTTAAACTAAAGAATAAATGTAAGGATCGCTTTAGGAAGAAAGAGAATTTATGTAATAAAACATCTGAATTTCCGAAACGAATCAATGCTGTTACCAAAATTTCGGACAATAAAGAAAGAAGGAAATTAGAAAGAAATTTATTAAGCGATGAATTGAATTTTCCAGATAAAACTTCAACTCCATTACCAATCACGAAAATCAGTTACGAAACCAAACAATTATCAGATAGTATCACCGAATTTGCGAATAACGATTCTAATAATCTTCCTACAGCTTCTGAAGAAATCGTGATAAACTATAACGGAGAATCTAAAACTAAAACGCTCGATGGTGATGATATGGAAACCCATCAAAATCAACGGAACAATAATTTGGTTGGTGAAATTAATGAATATTCAGAAAAAGAAACTCCAAGTAGATTTAGCAATAATCCAGGTAATCTGCCTTCTAGAAATGGAAAACTTAATAAAATAAATGACCAATTTGAAAATGTGCTTGGAAATATAGAGAAAAATAAACTGGATGGTGAAATTAAAGAAATACATTTAAATCCGAAAGAGAATAGACTGAATTGGGAAGATAAGGACATATACAGGAATTCAGGATTTGATAAAGAAGTAACCGAAACGCCTAAAATAAAACCTTTTATTGAAGCTATGAATATTAATGGAAAGAAAAACTTCAATGATGTCTTTTCTATTAATCCAGAAAAAAATATGAATTTTGAAATAAAGGGAAATAGTGAGAATATGGAAAAAGAAAACAGTATAATTTTTCAAGATAATTCAGATAAATATAGTTTGAATAGAAATACGGAACAATCTCAAGAAAATATAATAAAAGGAAGTTCAATGGAAGAATATGGTACTAAACCTTTTTACAGTAATCCAGAATTAGGTAATATTGATGAAAAAGGAATAACAACTGAAGTTCCACTAAATGTTAACACAAAAGAAGCGGAACTGATCAAAAGGATTACAGAAAACTCTAAAATAGTGACTGATGATTTAAAGAAAATGCAGGCGATTAAGGAGCAAGGAAAATTTATTGGCGAAGTTAAACTAATACCAGGAAATCAAAACGTTGATCAAATTTACCCTTCAAATGAAATTGATGAAGGTCAAGATAATATAGAGTATTTTAAAGAAAGTCGAGGAAATTCAAAAAACTATTACAGGAATGAAAATCTGAGGCAAGGCAATGAGCTTGAAGATCTTGAGGAATTTCAGGTAAATCTAAATGGTGAGTTTAAAGTAAATCATAAAACTAGGAACTTTAGGCGATTTAAAGTAAATACAATTAAACGTCTTATAGGATCTGTATACGTATATACATTATTAATGTTAATTATTTTAAAAATGATAAAAACAATTTCCTTTATTATAAAGTCTTCCTTTTAATGTAACCTTTCAGATTTTACATTGTGAGAATTAAGTGTATGTAATACAAACTGTGTATTTTTGGTTAAGGCAAGATCATTCAAGTATTAACTTGTAATTTATTGTGTATGTAAAGGGAAATGTTACAGTATTATAACAACTGACTCCCATTTTTTGTATGACAATGACTAATTAAATTTAAAAAAAATATATCTTAGGTTCTTAGGAAAAGTTCTTAGTGGTCTATTTATTCGTATGTTTGTATTTAAAAAATGTCTAAATTTATTTGACAAATTACGATATTTACCGTAAATCGGGAATACTTTGCTCTGATGGGTAACTTTGCACCAGTGCTGTAAAATATATCATTATTGTACACCGACCTCTAGTTCACTGTAGTGAATTATATCAGTGCTTCAACACACCTCTCCCAGCTTTCAGTGTGAAAATCTATGGTCAAAAAAATTGAAGTTTCTATTAAGTCAACTAGAGGTCAGTATAAAGAAAGACACGTTGTATTTACCATTTATTTAGATTTACTAAATATATATTTCGAATGCTAAGCAACCATTATCAATAGTACGACTAAATTTACTTTTTCAGTAGTTAACGTTTAATTCCAAGAATTATTCATAACACGCATGAAACTTCTTGCACTTAGAACAAAAAAGTATAAAATTTGGAATTTTAAACATTTTTATTCTTTATTTTGTTACTCTACAAGTAAATTATTGAAATAAATATATACAGGGTGTCCCGTTAATCTTGAAACTTAAACAAAATAATATTTATTTTACTGATAATAATTGAATGTTTTATCCGATTTGAATGAAATGTACTATAGTTTAATATGATAATATAACACATCCTTTGACTTAATATAAGTACCATCACTTGATGATGAGTGTGAAATATAACAGAACCTATAAATAAGTACCTAAATATCTTTTTATTTACATAAGTAATAATATTTGTAAAAATATTACTTATAGTACTTATTACATTTAATATTTGCTATAAATTTAGTTTTTCAATCAACACTTATTTATTAACGTGTTGAAAATAATTTTTATTCTCTTAGATAATAAATGTGTCCAGAATGCTTTGGTAATAGTTTTTTTTACGAAATGTTTAATGTAATTGATTTCAACTTTATTTTTTTATGCAAATACAGTAAAATTAATCGAAAAAATATAAAGAGACAAAAACTGTTTAAAATTAACTAATCTTTTAAGTAATATTTTATTAAATTCAATTATGGGCCAGAATAAAAAGATTTTCAAATGTTGAGTAGTTGTACTACTGCATTCTATACTTCATATTAATTGATGGTTGTTATATAACCACGAATGATGTATTACACCATTATATTAAACCATAGTAAATAACACAAATAATATTTAGTTTAAGTTTGAATATAATTTCTGATTTAACAGTTAACTTTTCCATATAGCTAAGTTTAGTTAAATCGTCATATTTTGTTCCCAGGAACTTGAGGATAAGCGATTTCCCAACATTATCGGGACACCCTGTATATATGTTTATATAACAGATCGAAATTTGATTTTTTACTTGAATTCGTTTTTGTTTCGTTTTGTGTTTATGTCTGTTATATAAATATATATACAGGGTGATTAAGGAATTGTTTACTTTCGCAATGAATCAAATGATGTAAATCGCAATAGTCTGACAATAATTCGCAACTTCAAATTTTAAAATATGTAGTATGTCGAATATGTAGATGGGAAAGATAACTGTGATGACGTCTCGCGAGTCAATAATGCTTTCTTTATCACACGTTTTAAATAGCATTACGATTATTAGATATCATAGGCCCGATAGGCCTATTATATCTACCAATCTTGATTTTATGATACGCCACTTTGAAAGTCTGTCACCAATATCTGAAAAATTCAGTAACAATGTTGAAACAGGCAAACAACTATTCAATGATCCAAAAATTAGGCTACATTAAAAAAAGAAAATTTCATTTTTAAAAATTTTTTACAAGTAACAATATTAATTAATAATAATTCTATTAACATAGTAAATATGAAAATAATGGCTAAATTTATAAACGCATAGGAATAATATGAATTAAAGTCATCACGATTAAAATGTACCTATATAATTTCATTTCATTTCAGAATCTCCTGCATTAAGGAAACAATTTATTTCGAACAAAGATTTCATTGACGATGCCTATAAAACTGAAAGCATTCAAGCAAATATAAATAATAAACACGAGTTACAATCTTCTTTGATAAAAATAGCACGCAATTCAAAAATAAACAAATTTTCTAGTAATTTATCACCTTTACCAATAGAAGACGAAGAAGAAAAGTATGCATTAGTTCCCAAACCGATGACCTGTGCTTTGAATAATAAAGAAGATGCGGTTATAGATGATTCGCGCCCACCTCCTTCCTCTGATTTCGTTAGTGAAGTTGAAGCCAGGCAAAAGGATATTAATTTATACGGAGCGACTTATAATGATTTAGGCATTCACATACAAGACGATAAAGTTATGCAGGGCGCCATGAAAAGTTTGGAAACGGTGAAGAATTTGATGAAGAGTTTCAATGCGACACTTAAGGAGGATGCAGGGAAGAATGAAACTGAAACCAACCATAAGGGAGCTGAGAAGTCCTCAAGCTATTTAAATAACAAGGAGAGCAAAAATGGGAATGGGGACTCTCCAAAAAGTGTAAACGAAAATATTACAAAAGCGGGAATTACTATAGCTGAAACAACTACTCAAAACACCAAAGGCGGAACTGAAGCGTTGAAAGGTAACGTTGCTGCGAAAGGAAATAGTTCTTCGAAAGGTGGAAGTGCAATAGCTACTCCACCAAAGAATAGTGAAGTTTCGAAAAGTGGCAATGATGCTTCAGATAATGAAAATGCCGGTAAGTCTAAAAGTGACAACAGTGCACCCAGTGATGTTGCGAAGAGTGATGGAGCCAGAAAGGGAGCTGTTTTTATCGTTAAAGATCTTCATGAGAATCACGACGAGGATGGAATTTTACAAAGATCAACATTGATGGACGATTTTTTAAATCAAGAGGATCGCTTAATTAGTGATATTACTGAAGGATCGAGCACGATGAAAAATTATGCAATTGGAGATATCGAAGAGGCAATGGTGGAAAATTATTTTCCTGACGATAATGAAAATAATATAGTAACAAACACATATAAATTACGTGAGTTCCACGATAACAGAAACAACATTAAAATTGGAGAGGAGGAGAAAGATTTCAAAAGAATTTCATATGGTGATGAAATAGAAAATATGAAGAAACAAAATTCTGACCTATGTAATCTACTTGGGGGAAACCAAGGCGATGTTGGTGAAGTGAAAAGTGGTATGTTGGTGCTTGTAACGTTGAAACCAAATTATTCGAAAAGGCTTGAGCAGCCTAATTTTACACAAAGCGTCTTTGGTAACAAAAAACATGAAGCTATTCATGAAAATGGTTTAAATGTAGCTTCATCAAATAACAATGTTGTTGATGGTATTCTTACAAATGAAAAAGAGATAATAAAGAAGAATCAAAAACATGTCACAAAGGTGAATGAAAATATTGTTGCACCTGGAAAATCACCAGAAAATTTAATAAATACAAATAATCAAAATTCAAATCAAATCGACGACAAAGCACTCAGAGCAACTGCAGAGGCCGCTAATGAACAAACATGCTCAACAACGTCAAATGCGGAATCCGGCAATGAATTGAAATCTCAAAATGTAATAGCCAATCAAGAAACTACTGCTGCGACTCTAGATGCGGAATCAAGTGGCGAACGTTGTGATATAAAAACAGGTGACAATAGCTCGCAGCAATTGAACTCTAGTAGCCCCAAACAAACACAGCAGCACGAATCGGCAGAAATGAGAGAACCTGTTGAAGTCGCTGATGAGACACATGTTGGATATTCGGGACAAAAAAGCAATACAGTCTCTGCGGCTCATGCGGATCCTGAAAATAGTACAAAATTTAAAACAGGTATTGGTAGTTATTTATAATTTAAATATAACAATATATATCTATATACAGAGAGGTTTTTTATCAGTAGATAAATTTTATTAAGACAATTTAAAAGAATTATCCCAATTGAAGGTAAAGGTCGTTCGGGTTGCATATTTTAGGCAACTAAACACACATATATCAATGCGTTTGACTTGGGTATTTTGCATGTATACATAGGGGAAATGTATACTGATAAAAAAGCTCTCTGTATATCTATAGAAAATGGTACTTAAGAGGAACTTTTTCGTAACGGCGTATGCTGACGATTTAGCCATCCTAGTAAGCGGTAAGCATGAAGGTTCAATTTGCGATAGGATGCAAAGGGCCCTTAATATATTATCCAGGTGATGCGAGTATCACTCCCTATCGGTTAATCCAGCCAAAACGGAGATGGTTCTCTTCACCAGGAAGAGGAAGGTGTATCCCAAAGCACCAATGTTATTGAATTCGATGTTACAATTTAGCGAGGATGTGAAATATCTGGGAGTCACCCTCGACAAGAAACTAAATTAGAAAAAGCACATCGAACTCGAAGTAAATAAAGCACTGAGGACCTTTTGGCAATGTCGGCATGCCGTGGGGACTAAACCGACGCGTAGTGGTTTGGTGGCCTAGAAATAAAATAGGCTCCACCACTAGCGATTGTCACAATTGCGAAGGACTGCCTGTCTTTGTGTGGCAGGACCCCTACAATGGCGATGGAAGTAATGCTGTGTCTTCCACCACTGGATCTCCACTTGGAAAGGGAGGCCATAGCGGCTATTCTTCGCCTTAGCAGTAGTGGTTTCTGGGAGAACAATAAAGTAGGGGAAATCAGAAGTCACCTTTGGAGGAACATCTGCATAGATATACCTCAACTAGAGGCTGGCACTAATTCCAGTGCACCCACCTAAATGGCGAGCACACCCTACGATATTACAACCGAAACCACAAAACACATGAGGGAATCTGTTATAAAGATTTATACAAATGGATCCCTGAAGAAAAAAGGTTCGGGCCTGGGAATAACACACGCAGCAGAAGTTATAGTGGTGTAAACAACAAATGTCTGCTAAATCTCATGGACAGCAGACATACTCTACAGTCTCTGAGAAGGAACTATACCTGCTCAAAGACAGTGAAAGAGTGCGATAATAAGCTCAGGTAGGCCTCGATACACAATAGAGTCGAGATCTCCTGGGTGATTGTTGAATCACCTTACTGTAGAGGGTGCTGTTTGGAGGACGAAACCGCAGGGCTCAGAGCTAAAGTCCAGCAGAAAAGCCATACTGGGTGAAGAATGGCCAGAAATGGCGAAAATCAGGGATCTACCTGCCTCGGCACTGCTAGCCTATCTTGATAAGATAGGCGGGCTATGCTAACACCTGGTCTAGATACCGTAAAGGGAGGAAGCATTAGGGGTCTAATGAAGCATATGTGTGCCTGTGCTAAAAGCACACCTCCCACAAAACCGTAACCGTATGAAAATATTTATATTTATTTCATTGTTTCTATTACAAAATAAAATTTCAAATAATAAAAATTAAAAATGATAACTTAATATCAATTGAAATTATTGATATAGACATTATACATTTTTAAAAGACACAAATCGTAAAATCTACACAACTGAAAATCTTGATTTTAGGAACTGAGGTTTGCAATGAAACGGCATCAAATATAACTGCGGGTGAGTTGAAGGAGGATGACTATGAAGATAGTTTGATTTTGGAGGACACATTAGATCAAATGGATAATATGGAACAGGAGAATGAGAATGAGGTGGCCTCAGAGACGGAAGTTGTCGAGGAGGTTTCTCTGGAGACTGAGAATATGTATCAGAGGAAGTACCAAGAAGACGATGATGAGAATTGTGATCCCGCGACTACATTAAGTAAGTAATAATACAATGTTTTTTTATATACTATACTGGTTTTATTATAATAGTACAATTCACGCGTGATATTACTTTCGAATAATCCACGGATTGACACAATAATCATAGAAGGTTTATAATGGTGTACAAAATGAGAATTCATGCTTTGCAAAAAAATAAATAAATAGAGTAAGAAAGAAGAGAAAGAAGAGAGAGTAAGAAGAGTAAGAAAATATTAATAAATGTCAAAAAGTATATAAGAAATATAATATTTTGTAAATTTATGTGTTTTAACATGATGTTAACTGTTTAATAGATCATGTTACCATTTTAGTCTTTCCCAATTTTTACGGAAATTATTTTTTTAATGGAGCGCCATCTAAAAAGAACACCAACATGCTAGAAAACTACAATAATCTGCAATAAAAAATCCCATTAAAAATATCAAAGTTTACTTCAATGGAGCGATGGTGGAGAAACGTATTTCATGTCATTCGTTAGTTTTTTTTTATTAAACACATATTTTGTTATTTTCGATTGGATGTATGTTTCTGGAATTATTTTACCGCAACTGAACTTTCTATACACCTTGTATAGCCGTTTTAAAATGTATTTATTTTATTGATAGTCATTTCTATAGTTTTGTTAATTAATTTATTAAACAAATGATTTTTTTAATTTGTTGCACCATGGAACCGAATCTACATAATATTAACTTGTATTTTTCACGATATCAGACTTTTTTAGTGACTTAATATTAAGTAATCTGAACATGCAGCACTTAGTGCGTATGTTCGAATAGCAGTCTAAGGTCGAACGAAACTGATGTAGCCGATATTTTCATCTGGCAATTTTGGAACATTCTGAAGAATCCTATGCAAAACCGTATCTTTTATTTATAATTTGTGTTTACAGCGTAATTTAGTCATTTTGAAAGTCGACTTTTATGCCAGTGAAACGACAACAGCGAATAAATGTACTCTTTGCTTTATCGTAATTAATTGTTAAGGGAGTATTATAGTTCCGACAGCCTTTTGTAGACGGGTATTCATGATTTTTATTGGGAAAACTAAAATACTCGAGATCTTGCGGTTTTTTTCATTTTGTTTATAAACTATTCGAGTACAAAAATTAATTATAACCCAAAATGGCGACCGAGGAGGATCAAATCCGGTGTCTTAACCGGTGTGGGCGAAAAGGTATTCACACATTCATAAATCTTATATATAAAATTAAGTGTAAATTATGAATCTACATTAAATTCGGACGAACTTCGGACGAAATATTTTATAGAAAAGTGGGAAAATGGATTCCGTGGAAAACCGCGGAGAACAAGATAATAAAACTGCAAGTTGATTTATTGGTTATAAAAAAAGAAACCTTTCCGGTCAGCGGACAAAAAGTGCTTTGGAGATAAATGTGTTTGAAGTTTCGAGACAAGTTTAGATGGTGTTTTCAGATTTTTAGTCTACAATGCCATCTCCGTAGAGGATACCTTCCTCTTCTTCAAGGAAATCGTGCTGCACCTGCAGGACATGATGCCGTTGCGGGATTGGATCCTGGGTTGCTGAAGTTCCGCGCGACTCACACGCTCCGCATCGATCCGCAACTGGTATGCCATCGCTTGTAGGCCGATGCTGATCCTTAGAGTTTCCATTACTTTAAAAATAGAGGTGAATCCTCTATATGTAATATGCTGGCGGTCAGGAACGTTGAGATGCACGCTGTTGTTGCTCCACAATTGAAGTGCTTGGGTGTTAGCTTCCAAACACAAGTGCTGAAGCTTTCGATTGAATTTTGGGTATTTTCACCTACTCAGAAGGTCTTCCTTTAATAAGGCCTCTCCCTTATGTGGACTCTCATAAGAATTTACATTCGTCGTTAAGTCGATCTGCGGTACATTGTCAGTCCGACCACGCAGCTGCTCGCCAGGAGTCATTTTCAAAGCGCTGCACTCTTGACTTTGACGAGGGAAAAATTGACCAACGAATTCGCCTACGGTAAAATGGCTTAGGGGTATTAAACTATACACTATAAAGTACCGAAAAATAAGAAATTAAATAAAAAAAAAGATATTTTGTATCCCCGAAACTGTAGTACCATCTAAAAATTAAATATATATTTATTTTAATTTTAAATAGTAATAAAAAGTTTATTTGCCATTAAAACAATGTCCTTAACAAATAACTCAACATTTTATTTTGCTTCATTAAAAATATTTCTGTAACATAATGATATCACCATAAGTATTGATCGTAGGAAGTTTTATAAAACAACATTTTAAATGAAAATTAATTATCTATCGAACTAATGTGAAGCATTTTTTGCTTCCAAGTCTCCCTCATAAAGTAATTTGTGTGTTATGTATGTAAAAACGTAGGTTGTTACAAACGTAACAAAATTACTAATTAAAAAATATATTTTCGGTTCTATTGTCCAGAATTCTTTTAACTACAATTTTGTATACTACTTTTATTTTTGTAAAGTTCGAACTTTCGATTTACTTGAAAGATTCTAAAAAAGTGATTACTTTATGTTTCGTCAAGAAGTACGTGGCCTTCCATACAAAATTTGTACGCATAACATGAATTCTCATTCAATCCACCATCATACATCCAGAATTTCAGTAGCATAAAATCTCTTGAAGACTGGGCTACAACTGTTTCTTTTTTTATTTTCATTTACTTTGAAATTTGTTGAAGGATTTATTATATGCAACAAATTGAACAACTGGGTTATCTAGTACTTTTGATTTGTAAAAAAATTGTTAGTGTTTTATTTGCTGAAAATTATGTTTTAATTCATAACGTTAGCAATACAAAGAACGACTAAGCCAAGTTTCCCATGACAAGTAAATATTTTAAAAAGAATCATCGATATCAAATATTCGCATTACTTCAAATAAATCACTCTTGGCATTTTTGCTTATGATTTCAAATAAATTTAAAACTGTACCGGGTGTCCAAATAAGAAATGTCACCGGCTATATCTCAGGAACTAAGACTCCTACAGCTTTCAAATATATGTTAATAAAAGACCATGAGAAAATGTTGGAAATCAATTTTAAGTTCATATCTCTTCCAGTAATGAAGAGTTGAAAAATAATGCTACGATTGTCTCAAAAAATTCAAATAAAGGCAACATTAAACTACACTTTTTGAAATCATGATGAGTTTTCTCTTACTCTTGAAATGAAGGGAGGGAGAAGGTCCGAATTTATAAAGAGCAAATGTCAAATAACTCTTTTGATTTTCAACCGATCTTAATAATTTTTTTCCATTTTTCTTACAAATTTTAAATGGAATGCTATATTTTTCTTAGTAAAAGTGCGTTAAAATTTAAGGAATTTAGTGAAAACCGCATCTCAATATCTTTATTCTATCACAAGTTATAAATAAAAGAAAATTTCAAATTAAAAATTTCAAATGTCATTAGAAAACTTTTTGAGGTTAATAAAATGTATAACAAAAACAACAAAATTGAAGTAGTTTGTCACCACCAGGTGGGCATTTTCTAAAGCGTGCGAAATTATTTGGATACACTCTTGAGAGGTGAATAGATGGGGATGCTTATTTTTTTGGTCAACACGATTTGCCGAATCTTCAGATTTTTATTTTTGGGGCCAATTAAAAGATATTTTTTATGAATCCAGACCCAGAGCGGGGAAAGACGTAATTTTTTGGATCTGAAATGCAAAAACTTCAGCAATAGATATACTGCTATTGCTAGAGTGGATGTCGCTATTTATTAAATTATATAAAATTATATGATTGTATTAAATATGACGGTGGATTCATAGGACAATTTTAAAGACAAAATTTCGATATAAATTTAACATTTAAAATGTGTTTCCATTTGTTTTTAATACTCTTTCTACCTGTATTATAAGAAATATTTCTTTATTTAAAAATATCAGAAAATCATTATTAAAATTAAAAAGTGCCCCCTACCGGCGAGAAAATAATTTAAGTTTGTTATTTTTTTATTTATTTGAAATTAACACATAAAATTCTTAAAATTTACATAAAAATGTTTGATTCTAAAAATTCTTTTAATTATAACTTGTGACAGAATATAGATATAGACTTCCGGTTTTCACTAAATTTCTTACTTTTTAATCCTGTTTCTGCTAATATTAAGAGCCGCTAAGAAGAAGGTTCAAGTACCTGTTAGGTAAAGGGCTGAATATGGAGAAGGCCCGCCTCCAGGCACTTTAACCTGTTCAGATAGATTCTGTTTTGTGAAAAGGGAGACAGTTATCCATCTCCTAACAGAATACGAGTCTTTAGCTCGTGTAAGAGAAAAGTTCTTGGGGAACTACTTCGCCACTCTTGACGAACTAAGATATTTCAAAATGAAATAGCTTTTAGGGTACTTTAAAAGGATAGGTGTATCCTGTGAGGTAACAAATTAAATTAAAATTATTTTTCGTAAGGGGAGGCACAAAATATCTTTAGGTCCTATTCGTAACTCTTCTGGTAGGGGGGCGCAATGAACAGTCGAAAAGTAATATTGCGATTCTCAAAAAAGGTTTAATGAAGACATAATAAAACTACACTTTTTTAAGTCGGTACATGAAACAAAAATGTTACAGACTTTTTTGTCTTACTCTTGAAATAAAGGGGGGAGGGAGGTTTCTCATAATCACTTTTATTTACAATTTTTTATTTGAAAGCTCTAGCACTCATTGTCCCTGAGATATAGTCGGTGACCTTTCTTATTTAGACACCCGGTACAATTATGTTGCAATTATGTCGTAAAAATTGCTCTCACCTGCATCTACACATAACACTTAAAATATAAATGACGAAATATTTGGAATGCAATCGGCTGGGTTAACCTCATTAATAAACAGGAATATTCTAAGTGACTGTTGGTGATGTTAATTATTTCTGTCTTCATAACTACCTTAAAGGTATAAGTATAAATAAAAACAGAACTTTGCTATTAGGAAAAATATACAGGGTGTTACATATTTTAGTCTCAACATAGGAATGATCTCATATATTTTAACAAATAGAGGGTAGGTTTAAATTATGCATTTTTGCTGAATTTCATGCTAATTAATATTCCGTTGAGAAAACTGGGCGGTTTCTGTGTTTCCAATAAAAAATGAAAAAGCCCTTCTTTTAGCACTTTCGGCCTATTTACCATCCCTTATGGGTTGAAAATGTTTGAATTGATTAAAAAAAAAACGCTGATATTAATAAAGATTTTTCCATTTCAAATGACTTTATAGTCTTTAAATAAAACCATATTTTTTAATATAATAAAATATAGCTAAATTACAAATTCTAAGTTAAAAGATGTAATTGATAATAACATAATTCGTTTTCTTGTTATAACAAACATAATTTTAAGGAAATTTTAAAATTGTGATCTATCATTGTAAAGCTGATTGTATCTAGAATATAAATCTAAGAAAATAAACAATATTTCATAAAAAATATGTAGGCTATGAAAACAATTGGTATATACAGAACATTATTGTTACCCTGCATAATAATTCTCAACAACATATTATTATTATTGCATACTTTTGCGCAGTAATATGTCTATAGTTTAATGAACGACCCTGTGTGAAGCATTAATTTTATATAGTTACATAAAATAAATATAAAATAATGCACTATTTAGAAATTGTTATGTTTTATTTAAACAATACATTTTCAGAATTATAAGTGACTCAATAAATGTCATATTTATACATTTCAGCTAGTACAAGGTAAATAAATAATTTTAATCGGCTAGATTCGCAAAATATCGGCAGCACCACACGTACAGCGGCGACGTCCAGGTATGTGCACCGCTTTAGTAAAGCGCTTAACCGCTGCAGTTCCATAACCGCGACCATTGTTTAGATTTGCATGGAACATTTTCATTGATTTAAAATTCATTCCTTTGTTATATCGAATTTCGATTATTATAGCACAATATTATAAAGTTTATTTGTTGTTTATTGTATGAAATTACCTCGACGATAAATAATAATGTTATAAACCATTCTCTGAGGCTTAATAATCACTTAAATTGACTATCGAAATAAAGCTAAAATATGTATGGGTTTTGTTGTTTCTTTAAAGGTGAAATCTCATACGATTACGAGGGAAAAGGCCGTTTAAGGAGGATAGAAAAGCCGCAGTTAAATACGCGAATATTGGAGGATGAGGACGAAAGGTACGCAAATCAGTTGAATAGCACGGAGAAAGCGAGGATTTTAAATAGGGAGGAGGAAGACGAGGATGAGAAGCGGGTTGTGTTCGGCATCCAGAAGGACTGATTTCGCTAAGTTGCTAAATTTCAGCGTTCGGGTGGAGGCCCGCCGTGCGTTTCAAGAGGAAGAAATCACCGACGACGATGATGAGGACGAAGAGGATGAGGAGGATGACGGCAAGGAGGATATTCTGATCGAGTACGAAGATGTAAGAGTGAGTGCGGTGTATGCGAGCACGAGTGAGCCGCGTGAAAAAGGCGATGACACGGAGGTGGTCAGCGCAGAGGGATTACAAGACGACTTTCAGCAGTCGTCTTCGATAAGGGCTAACTTTAAGACTTTTATGTTGACGTGTTGTATATCATATAATTTAGTTTATTATTATAATATATAGCGATACAAGATTTACACAAATCAAGTTTTATGGGGTGTAAATCTCAGCTTTCTTTTTCCGTTTTCTGATACGCATCGGTGGGGGACGCAAAGAAAATAGAGGGACCAGCGAATGCGGGGGATGATTTCTATTCTTAAACTTTGATGAAACCGGCGTTTCGTCTTTCATGGCTGGGATTTAATACGGGAAAAAGCCGGGCTCCGGGCGGAACTACAAACTAGCTGAGGGCCGGAGTATGTACGTCAATATTAACATAAGCTGCTCAAAATGACATGCAACTTTGGGAAGCTACCCTCCGCAAACATGTGTCCTTTCGTCATCGTTATACGCTAATGCCGCTTTCATGTTGTTCGCATTTACCTGAAAAATGAATCATAGCCGTAACAACCTACGTGCATATTCCAAACCAAAAGATTTTTCCAAACATTTTTTTTGTTATAAATGGTTTTACTTTGTTATATATTCCAAATCAAATAACGAAACGATTTTACCATATTACAGTATTTTTTTAATCAGGCCTTGTAGGGATTTGCATAGGAAAAACTTATCAATCGTTTGGATTAAAAAAACATACATTAAAATTTGAATAATGTATGATGTAATCTTCTTTATGTTGGTTGTTGGTCGTGGAGACTTTAATTATTTAAATAAAAATACTTGTCCTTTCTCCTACTTATTTTTTATTTTACTAGATATATTTTCGGAAACTATGTTTCCATCTTCAGTAGTTTCAACTACTGAAGATGGAAACTATGTAAAATAAAAAATAAGTAGGAGAAAGGACAAGTATTTTTATTTAAATAATGTATGATGTAGCGTAGTTTTACATTATTTTCGATAAATTATTAATGTTTTAAAAATTAATATTATTTTTTATAATTTTTGTAATAATTGCCTTGGTGTACAGATTTTGATTATATTTGCCAAGGTACCACCTAATAAAAAGTAAAAATGGTAATAAGATAAAATAGACTAAAGCGTGACCATCCAGATCGACCTATACCAAAGTAAAAAAAGAATACGAAACTATATCCAAATCTGGCTGTGTAAATTCAAAATATAATAAATTAAGGAAAGAATAAATCCGGTTATGGAAGAAGACTCCAAGGAAAATATGTGCTTGTGATTTAAAGTGACTCGATCAGTAAGTCACTGAGAATATATCTATTAAATAAATCAGGATATAATCAAATTTAAGAGTATATTGAAAAAAAAAAATCCATATTTCTCCTAAATCGTACACACACAATGACCACAAATTGTCAACTGTTTTAAATATAATTAGCATGTATTTTAATTAAGACACATGGTTGTTCCTTTCACTATTATTATATTTAAGTTCCGACCAGTTTCGACAAGTGGTAATTATCAAGGAACTAACTAAAAGTACTAAAATGCCAATTTACAGGATGGCGTAAGATGTCGTGAAGTCTAGAAGTCTAATATCTCAGTTTTTTATAAATAAACAAAAAAATATTACTGACATAATTTGTAGCTACTGTTAAACTTCACATTTTCAAATTAGTTTCATATATACAAAGTGTCCAATAATCACGTGACTTATCAAACACATGTTTTTTTTAATGGAATGATATACTTTTTATAACGGTTTTTCGATTCTACATTAAAAAGTAATCATTTGTGTTATAAGATTTGTTAGGTCAATTTTTGATGTTTTCAAAGTTATAAACAAATGAAAGTTGAAATCAACAGTTGTTTATATTTCAAAAAAACGAAATAAACATTCAGTTCAGGCTATATAATTGCAAAAATACTCAATAATAAAAATAATATGGCTGAAAGACCTAAGGTCGATTGCCATTTATAAGTTTAGATCAAATATATTGTATAATATATGTATATTTAAATACCACAATAAAGATGATTGTATATATAAAAATAATACTCGTTTTTTTCCCTTAGAGCAAATTTTTATATACGCAATACGGAAAATGTTTTTTCTTTTTTTTTACTTAAATGGGACACCCTATATTTTTTATGCTATTTTAATAGAAAACTGATTGCTCCTTATTTTTTATATAACATATTATATAGCTACCGTTTTTGAGATATTTAATCTAAAAAATTCGGTTAATTTTTAACTAAAGTAGTTTGCACTAGAAAAAAAAAAAAGGATTATTTAGTAAGTAAAGTACATTTTACGATATTTTTTGTGATATTGGTGCAATTAAACATACTTCTTCAATAAATAATTAGTTTAATTATTAAAAATTAATACAAAAATATATATTTTGATTATTCGATTTTTTTAATATTCTTATATGCTTATTAAATTGATTTGTTAAACAATTCATGTAGACTGAAAAACCGAAAATAGATACCATATGAAATCTAAATAGAAAAGCAACTCCCCTCCAAAAAGGACACTTATGAGGATTGTTTAAATTAGAACGTTAATTTATACCAACATACAAATATTGAAATAATACTGTGAATACAGTTCTACAAACATCGAAATATTTTATTAGCGGGAAATTTTTAAATCTGAAAGGACTTAACATCGCGAAAAAAAAATGCATTTATTAAATAAATATTAAAATAATAAAAAATAAAGAACTGTTAATTTTAAATAACATAAAGTATTAACATTTTTTTAAACAATACAAAAATTAACAAATATAATTATGACGAACATATTTTTTAATTATTCTAATTATTTTTTACATATAGCACATGCAAAATGTACACTACATCTCCAACAATAACAACACCCTTTACTATACTGATATTTGAATATACAAAGAAATATTTGACTTCGATAACATTTTGACCATGATTTTGGCGGTTCATAAAATTTATCATACGGTTTTCTCTTAAGATCTTCCATGCAAACGGTCATATTTAGCCACAGCACGCATGCGCTTTGAAGTTGACCGTAAAATGATGCCAACATTGAAAAATATAATAAATTTGATGTTTCAATGTTGGCAAAATTTTACGTGCTAATATACACAAAAGGAGATTTGAGTGACACCCCCCTGGTAGATAACAAGTTAAATATTTGTATCATTATATTTTGTTAGTATTAAAATTTTAATTCCGCTTTCATGTATTTATTTCACGAATTCATATTATTTTTTTTAATTTAATAGCAATCACACATATTATAATTTTTCTTAATAAAATGTGATCCAATAACTATTATAGCTCTCTAAATTATTATCGACCAACTATTTTCTTTATATTTTGTATGTGTCATTAAATATCGATTATCGTTTGAATATACTTGTTTGGTTAAAAATTAAATGTATTTTAAATGTCAGAAAACAATTATGAATTACATTTGTTAATTTGGTAACAGATATGGATATAGTTTATTATACAAAAATTAAATAACAGTCATTTTTTTATTTAAACAGCATAAAATATATAGGGGGGTTTTGATTAAAAAAAAGAAAAAAATCATTTTGCGTATTGTTTCACCCTGTATACAACATTTCTTTTAAGATAAAAAACTATTATTCCTTAGACAATAATAATAATCTTCATTAACAGATATATAAGGTAAAATATACAATTGTAATGAGTTACAAAGTTTATGAAATATAATTAATACCTGTTAATTGGCTATCTACATGTGGTCTTTCCGCCTGGTATTTCGTGTTATGTCCTTATCGCGGAAAAAGTATAATGATAACTAGATGTCTATATTATAATTAATTGTCGATTGTGTTCGTAATTTAACTGCCATTAATGTGATGAAGTGATGCAATTAATTCATGAAGAGTTATGCTGGGGAATTTACTTTTGGGGTTTATATTTTGATTACGTGGTATACTTAGGGATATTCCTTAGATTATTAAGCATTTATTTTAATTAAATTGCGTCAATTGAAATTTTATATCTTTTTGCAATTTTGAATAATAAGGCCCCAAACATCCATTCATTTCAACAATAAATTATTTATAACTTTTAAAATACCAAAAATTGACCTAATAAATCTTATATCAAAAATGATTGACTTTAAGCTTACAATCTAAAATTGGCATAAAAAGTATATCATTTCACTGAAAAAATCATAATTTTGATAATTCACATGATTATTTGACACCATGTACATACGTAACTAATTTTAAAATGTGAAGATTAATAGTAGCTACAAATTATAAACGTAACATCTTTTCGTATTTTTTCAAATTACTGAGATAATGGACTTCACACTGTATATGTAAAGAAGATTGATAGTGACATTAATGACAGGTAGTTTCAGATCTCAATTGCGGTCGCGATGGGGGAGCTCCAAATTTCTTCAATGGCGTTAAGTATCGTTTTTCCTTATTTATTTGCTCTATTTATTTCAAGACCATACCTTAGATTTAAATTTTGACTGTGTACTATATTTTCATGTTATTATTATTGAAAACATGTTTATTTTCTACACAATTTTTGACTATTCCTGTAGAATTTGTTTTATTATACTCTATCGCTTTTCTATGTTCAACCTCTTATTCAAAGTTTTTCCTATTTGTCCTGTACATTGCGTACAAAATAAAAAAAATAATCATTTTTTTCAATAATAATGACGTGAAAATATTGTACAGAGGTAACAAGAGCCAAGAGAGGGAAGGTCTAGAAATAAGTAGAGCAATTAAACAAGAATAAATTATATTAAACAACAATGATGAAATTCAGAACTCCCCCATCGCAACCACCCTCGTGACCTGACACTACCTGTATTAATATCATTGTCAATCTTTTCTACACACCAGGTGCTGCAAAAATCAGCTAACGCTATCATAAATAATCACGCACGACTATTCTCTGTTTTTTCTAAGATGACAATAACCAGAACACTGATTTACACCATTAAAATAAGTGAATCTGGTGAAAAATATTGGCGTCAAATTCATATCTAGTGAAAATAACATACCACGCGGAAAAAGAATAATATATTCCAATAATTTTTCCATGCGATTTTTTAATAACTTCACTCGATAGACCTGCGTTTTTACTCATTGTATAACTATAAAATTAAATAAATATTAAGACAGAAGTTGTGCCATAATCCAGGAGTTCATATTAATTTAATAAAGTAGCAAGTTTATAATTTATAATTATCATCGATTAAAAAAAAATAAGGGCATCAGTATTCACCGAAAATATATTTTATAATATCTGGTTGTAAATATTAAACAACATATTCTACTCTACTGTAATTTTATATACTTTCAAGATAAAAATAAATAATAATTCGCAACGGAGTTATTTATTACATTGGCACAATCAATTCATCAAATTCACGCGGAATTAAGTGTTTTCATGGGAGATGTAATTACCGGGCCCATCCGGTTTAGTTTATTAGTTTCGTCCCGCGGGAGAGAATTATGGATCGATTATTTTATGAGAAATTGTGACGCTACCGTCTGTGATTTGCCGTAACAACACCAGTATTTCATCCGAGCCCGAAAGCGAGCGCACGGAGGCGGATTTATCAAAACCCTCCCCTTTTATCCCATTTTCATAACGGACACGTAATTGCCGTTATTAAATCTAATGGGGGCCTATAAAAAATAACGTCACGAACAGGACAGGGACTCATAAGTATTAATATGCGACGTCCCGGATTCCGTGTGGGTTTTTTAATTAACTGCTAAACGGGTTTTTATTACTATATTTATAAAAGTTTTTTTTTTCATTTTTTTATTAAAGACAAATATTTAATTAGATAAAGAAAACAACCAAAACAAACAATGAAATTAAATAAATCCTCATTTTCGAATAAGAATTTATTTAATAAAAATAATGCTTCCAAAATTTCTTTTCCTATGAATTTTTTTTTAAATAACTGTAATATGTAAAGTAAGTTAAAAATACACTTATTATTTCACAAAAACCCCACAAATAATTTTCAGTTAGAGTTTAAATGAATGCACTAAATCTTGCGAAAATATAATACTTAATAAAAATAAATATAAATTAATAAAAATGAATCCTAGAGCACCCATATTATATGGATTACTTAAATTACGCAAAGAATGTATTCCAATGAGACCTGGTTGTATCAATTTATATACTTCATATACATTATAAATTACGCAAAATTCGTATGCCAGCACTAACTTTCATTTAATTATTTCAGTCCACCACATGCAATAAAAAATCAATAGTCAATAATTTGAAAATTTTGGTAGTTTTCCATGATGCGAAATTGATATATTTTGACGTGAAGTGCCTTTCCCGTCCATACCAATCCAGAGCCTAATAGCAACTTTAGAAAACCCAACCAAAAAAGTAATAATTCACATGAAAGCAAACACGAAATAATGCTATTAATCAATTTACTGCTTAAGCATTCTGACTTTGAATGTTACTCTTATCAATAAGATAGAAACTAAACCAATATTTTACTGGGCAAGGTATGTGGACGATATATTTTATAATTGGACTGGAATACAAAAATTCCATCAATGATAATATACATTTTACTACTGAAAAGGAAATGAACAATAGCTTAAACTTTAATAATGGTTATGTTACCATTATTAAAAACAATAATAAATTAGAATTTAAAATACACACAAAAGGATCATATATGGACTCAATTGTTACAGCCAACAACACACGTAAAATAAAATTAGGTATTAGGACCTTAAATAAGTTCTCTCTGTTTCTTCAAAGATGGCAATAGCATTACTCCGTGCATGGAATTTCAAATGGAAACGCACATGCAAGGAAGCACAGCATCTAACCTTAAATTTCTATTACCGAAAATAATGTCGGATACAACATGCAGAGACTGGTTTCGACACAAATATAATGATTTTGAACTTGAGGATAAAGAACGAAAAAAAGAATTAAGAAAAAGAATTATAGAAATTAATAGACCAATGTATGTCAGAAGCTAGCAGAACTGGGAAGAACATTACAAACAGATGTGTCAACAGTTTTAAAACGTTTAAAAGTGTTAGGAATAATCCAGAAACGACATTGGGTACTGTATGAATTGAAGCCGAGAGACGTCGAAGGGCGTTTTGTCACGTGCGAACAATGGTATAAAAGTGAATACACTTACCGAATGGGCTTACCGCTTGCCCCCCGGCCATGCATAAACATCGCCCGCAAAACCAAATAACCATGGTTCGAAGCTTCTTCTCAGTATTTGGTAGGATCAGTTGGGTGTAATTTATTATGAGCTGCTCAAATCAAATGAGACTATCATGGAGGATCACTATTGACTTCGATTGAAGCGTTTAAGTCAGCCCTAAAAGAAGAACTGCCGCTATACGAGCAGAGACACGAAAAAGTGTTTTTTTTTTTAAATGACAACGCTCGGCCTCTTGTTGCGAAACCAGTGAAAACCTACCTAAAATGCTTCAATGGGAAGTTCTACCACACCCGTCGTATTCACCTGACATAATCTCTTCCTATTTGCACATATTCCCTTGGATGGTACATGTCCTAGCTGACCAGCGTTTTCATTCTTACGAATAAGCTTTTCCTCAAAAGACATGTTGCTTTTCCGACACCGAATTTATGTACTGTTAAAAAGATGGGAGAAAGTGGTCTCCAGTGATGGGCACTACTTTGAATTAAATGTTTTGTTCCTTATTTTTTTAAATAAAGCTTTTATTTTGTAAAAAAAAAATAGTGAGAACTTATTGAAAGTCCTAATACATATCACTCTTATAAATTAATTAATTAGCATTCCTTTAAGCGCATCTGATTTCAGACAAGATTTAATTATTATTAACACAATTGCCGAAAATAATAGCTGTAACAAGGACATTCTAAATAACTTATTAAAAAAAATCTTTTACGTACATGTGAATAAAATAAATGGCTTAAAATAATTTCTTTTAAAGACCTGTCAAATAATATAGTAAATCAGTTTGAGGGGAGAAATGTTAATACTATATGCTCAATCCCGCTAAATATCGCAAACCATTAATAAACAATAAGTCAAAAATTTATAATTCAAAGAACTATGGAATCTATGAAATACGGCAATACAGTGTGATGAATGCGATGCAATTTATATTGGACAAACCGGGAGATCATCCGAAACCAGAATGAAGGAATATAAAAAAAAAATAGTTTTGGATAATAAACCAACATTCAAGCATTTCATCGCATTCAATCACTTCTTTAATTCGCATTATTTTATTAGATTTTGTGCATATCCCTTATTACATGAATGCGAAAGGTAATAAGGGATATGCACAAAATCTAATAGAAGGCCTGGTTATTAATAGGGCCATAGAAATGAGAGAAAAATATCATAACGACGAGGAAATTTTGAATTGCCCAATTTTAACTTTTCTCATTAACTCAAACAAAAATTTTGTATATATACCTAGATAATAATTATTACTGTAATTTTTTTTGAAAAGGGTCTAACAAACCGAAACCCTTCGGAATAAAGGTTTAATTTGTGAAACAATATCAAAGTGTCTTTCCTTTAATTAACTTAACGTAGCGTAATATGTTTCACCATGTGCCAGTTGAGAAATTAATTCAAGAAATTAACTGTGATTAAGTAAATACAAATCTTTTCTATTATTATTAAGAATTTAGTATTTACTGAAGACATTACTTTTACTTTTGCCGTATGTATATATGAGAGAAATGAAAACGCGAACAAATCAAAATGAAATTAACATACATGCACCCATTTTGAGGTTCCTGAGTATATTTTTGAAAAATGTATGTGTGTCTTTTCTATAACGAAAACGGCTGAAGGTATTGATATAAAATGTATATGAGCAAATAGAAAGATTAACTACTTACTTTTTTAAAAGTTTTTTATAGAAAAAAAAAACATTATTATACTGTATAGAGTTTCCATAAATAATAGAAAATAATAAGTCAAGCTAAAGTATTAGTGTTTCGTAGTAATTTGAGTGTATATTTCCCAAATTAATTTATTAACTTAAGCGTTCCCTCCTCTTTGAGATAAAAATAAACTTTTATTAGCTACAATACAAATGTTAGGACAATAAACATAAACTCACCCTCATCTGTTGGAGCTGGCTCCTGATGAACTCGGCTCTGGTCGTCTGGTCACAATTAACAACAGCGAACGATCCCAAGTACTGAAAAAAAAAACAACAAAGCGTGTTTATATCCCATGTTAGAAAACAAAAAAAAACGGCGGGCCGTCAGTAAGACTATGATTTATATTATACACATATACACTCATACTAAATACAGGGATGGAAGGATCCCTTCTTTGAGTGGGAATGAATTTAGATCCGGTGGAAGTGAATGGCTTCCAATCAGCAAATGCAAACATAATGGGAAACAGTTCCTTTTTAGAGAGTCCTCTCCGGTTTTATAAGTGGCGACATAAAGCGGCATTGTCCGGTGGTTAATGGTGTCCCCGGCGCGCGCGATTGTTACCCAAAGTGAAGTATCTTGATGGCTCCGCGGATTTATCGCCGCAATTGCGGCGCGAAGGAACGCCCCGTCTCTGGTAATCTGTCGGACAGTCGCTCGTAAAACAAAAATAAATCGGGGCCGTTAAATTTAATTCCAACCGTAAAATTGAGATGCGTTAATTTTTTTATTCGGAAGCCAAATGGAATTGTAGCCACTGTTTTATGTATCTAGATAAAAAAAAATATGTTCACAATAAATTATGAAAAATAATATACAGAGGATTTATTGGGAAAATATCAATATTTAATATTAAAAAATAAACTATTTTTCATGAAAAAAAAAAGTTAATCGAAAATTGTTTATCTTAAATTTTATAAATTAAAATATAACACGTATTTTTTTATTAAATAAATTTTGTGACTAGTTTCGAAAATCATTACAAAAAAAAAAGAAAAGCGAAATATCAGACTTTTTATATTTTCAAAAAGTAGCTGCTAATTTATATATAAAAATAAACTAGTTTTCAAATTTAATTTTTGCATTATAGATTTTTTAGATACTTAGAATAAGTTGTTTAATAATCTACAACAGCAAAAAAATAAAATAAATCCGCTTTAAATACTCAAACTAATATAAAATAATTAAATTGTTTATAAAAATTATCCCTTGTTTGTTCTTAAAACAGCGTTAGTATTAAATTTTGTCATTTTTAATACACATTATAGCATTCATAGTCGGATCCGACGAATCGGTATCTCAAAAAGTAAACATTAGAAAATGTGGTATCCAATATCGGTAGGGACACTTGAGCTGAATTCATTCTAGATAAAGACACCGGGTTATACTGCAAGTAGATATAAACTTGTTTACTAAAAATGCAACACCCTATATATTATTATATATTTACAACTTACGTAAAATTTTAAGTACATATTATATATTATGTCCTACACAAAAGTCTGGCTAATCGTTTTTCACATAGTGTTTTTATTTAAGTTTTATTTCAGTTCCTATAAGGAAGCGTTTTATATTGAAATATAAATAATTTTATAGATTTTTTTACTTTGACAACCGTTAATGCAGTGAATTTCAAAACTAATACTCAATGTGAGTTTCATAAGTGTTAAAAATCATTCTTTTTTAATAGAAATTCGATTTTTTTCTTAAGCGTTAAAATTATGAATACGTTTTTGTAAGGTTGTCTAATCCTATTTTTTTAATTCGCGAAATATTTCCAACTTGACATTTGAATCTAATAATTTTGTTTTAAATTTTAAATCTAGCCATAATTTAGGCATCATGTTAGTAATTAATATTTATTTAGCATTTGATATCACTACGATTATATTGACTAACTATGGTTAAAATATAGTGCAAAATTGCTAATAAACGACAAATAAGCGTTTATGAAATAGACAATCTCTATTAAAACGAATCATTTTTCTTATTGTTAAATAATATGTCATATTAAAAAGTGGGAGTTGAGAGTTCTTTTTTAAATTCATTTTTGGAATTATATTAAAATTTAATGAAACGAAATCCCTTCCAGTTGTTATTTTTTAATGTATATTTGATGCCATTTATCATAAGCCAGTTTTGTTTTTATTTTAAGTAATATTTTGTATATCGGTAGAATCTCATATTTTTAGAAAGATGTACGTTTATCAAATTCACTTTTATCGGACCATCACGATCTTGTAGTTGAAACTAGCCACAGAATAAAAGTGGTATAAAAAATAGTGTCTTCTATTACCTTTTTTTCTATTTTTTTTTTCTTAAGGTTTTTAGGTTGAGGGGGGCGTTGATCATTTACTTAGGTTGGGTGATCCCGTTTTTAAAAACACCTAAATAATTCTCAAACCGTTAGAAGGTTAGCTTGCGTGTTTGAAATGGAATATTCGATTTATTTTCATATGTTTTAATTCTAAGATTAATTTTAAGAACTTTTTTATACAAATCAAATTTCAAAAAATACATTATTCTTAAGTTATAAGCCATTAATAAATGCATAAAGTTATATTTGTTTTATCATTTGCAATAATTCTGTTTAATTATTTTGCAATTATTTTTTGATTTTATTCATACTTTTCATCCCTATGCTTGAAATAAATCTATTTGAATGTATTCTTAAGTTCAAAAATATCTATAAATTAAAAAATATATTCTACAAAATATAATTTGCAAAAGAAGTTTTTAGAATTCAGAAATGTGATATTATACAGTATTCTATGTGAATAATTTAAAATCGAGGGTGATCAATTTCAAATTTGGAGAACTGAAAGAAAAAAATATTTTTTAAAAATATTATTTTTTGAATAATAAAATGATTGGATTTTGTTCCTTTCCAACACATTGTTACAAATTTTGGGTTAGATTTTTAATTCTGAAAATTAATTGAATTAATTAATTATTTATTTATTTTACCACTTAAATGTTATACATTTTTTAAATATTTCTACAAAATGTTCTTAGAATTAATTTCAGAATTCAAAAATGTACAGAACGTTTCATAAAAAAGCAAGTTTAGCTAATTATCTAAGTAAATACTCTGTATATTCAAAATGTATTTAAATGATAGCTTTTTTTATATTCATGAAACTATTATTTGAATTTTTTTTTACTTTTTATGTTTGAAAATTATTTACATGTACATTGTAATGTTTACTAACCCTATATAAATTCAAAGATTAATCATTCATTTACGAAAATAATCAATTTATGATAAATGAAAATATAGCCATAATAAATTTCTTTTTAAATAAGCAAGCAAGATTATTGACTTTTTCTTTTAAAAACATATTTATATTTCTTTCTTGACTTCCCCTCATTTAATATTTGATTAATTTAATTAAGTCCCGAAATAACTTTCAACCCTTTGACTTGCCAGGGAACGTTTGCATTTCGGCAAAACCCCGCAGAAAAGCGCGGGGTTAATTAAAAATTAAGCCCCGGCGACTGCGGACGGCCGCGAACAGTCGGATTATTGCAATCATTAAATTGTTTTAACGGACGAAGCGGGTTACAGAATACGAAAAAAATTAATAGGATTGTCAGATAATCCCGGATATGAATTATCCTGCAATTGTGAGAACATAATTCCCCATGTCAAAAGTAAATCGCACTAATGGATTGCCACTCCGGATGATGATTTACTTTGTTGAATATTTAAATCATTTAGTGAATTAATAAATTATTTGATTACTTTTAAATCATTTAAATAATATTTTTTTAATAAATTAACCTGTAGATAATATAAATATATCTAAATACAGGAAGATAAAAGGGCATCATTGTAATCGTTAGTTTTCATTGACTAAAATTAAAAGAAATACATTTTCATCTTATCTTACTAACTATTAATGCTTCTAAATTTTGATATTTGCTACTCATTAACTGTTTTTACTTTCCCCGGATCCCTGTCCAAAGGAAAGTCTTATAATCCTAAAAAATGTGTGTGTGGCTGAGTGTGCATGTGTGTCTAATGTATGTTTGTTTGTGCGCCTCTGTGTTTCCGCTATAGTGGAATGATCTGAAAGCTTTTGGTTACAATCAAAACTCATTAAGTGCAACTTTATTTTTAGCGATAATTATTTTTTTATTCGTATAGAAAATAAAAGTTGCACACCTTAAAAAACTAAATACTTTTTGTTATATAACATTTTATCCTAAGACCTTTAGTTTTCATGTTATAAGCGGAAGAGTTTCGTGTGCCTAATTAATTCCCTTAAAAAAACAATTAGAAATAAACAATTACTTTTATGTCAAATAAAACATCAAAATGCCGTCATATATCATTTATTTCAGTGAACTACAACAAAAAATTATTTAAAAAAAAATAAATAAAAAAATACTTGTAATATTATTTTAATATTTGGCTTTTTCTTTAAAAGACAACAATTCATATTTTCATTTAGTAACGTTTCATTTAATATTAATTGTTCATTCAAAAAATCATTTTACCGAATTCATCGGGGAAAGTACGATAATATATACATCACCATTTGTGTTAATATTTATAGTCCACTGTGATAATAATTAATCAAATCATCTTTATTGACACAAATATCTATATCATCGACCAACGTTTTTTTCTGCCAGAATTTTGTAAATATTTTCATCCTTGTGAAAATATAGGACTAAAATGTGATGATCGTTAACAGTCAAAAGTCCTTGTCAGATATGTACGTTTCTTAACTGTTTTGAATATTGTGAAATGAAGTGATAAATTCATAAATGGTTAAGCTAGGGAGTTTACGTACTTATAGTTTTGTTGTGTGGAATATATAAGGAGTTTATAATTTCTCGTTGATACAATTTATTTAAATGTGGTCAGATAAATAAAAATATCAAAGTATGATAATCCCGAGAATAATCAGAATAACCATAAATATTTAAAAAAGTGTTAATCAGTAGCAAACGCCAAGTGTATTACGTTGATTGTAAGCTATATAAATACTGCATCTTTATGTTTCCCGCGTCTAGAAGCTTTAACCGTTAATAAAACAAGATACAAATTAATTTCTATTAATGAACTCATTCAATGGAATTTAAGGATTGCAATAACCCAATATCGTCGTAGCTTCTACTATGAAGATATATTTGTATTATTTTGTCTTTAGAATGTGCAATATATTAAATCAAATAACTGTGACCAAGTTAAATAAATTCTATTATGTAGTATCTATTTATTATATTGAAATGTGAAGTTGAAGCCAAGAAATTATTTAAGTTAAAATAAAAACTGTACATATTAATTGTCGTTCCATTTGATGCAGAAATCATTTAATTATGTGAAACAATGTAAACTTTTCCCCCTACACGTGCGCTCGTCTAGATTTCCGGTGGACGATAAACCGAGGCCGAGCGTAATTAATTGTTTTCTGTGGGTCGGGGGTGCGCAATTAGAATAATTATCTATTCCCCCGACGATGATGCGTATCTTTCGGTCTTCGGGGGTCGGCTGATTTATTGCGTATTGCTCTTCCCAGCGTTCCTCCATCCTCCGTTCGGAAGAAGGCTGCGAACGCGGCAAATAGAATTATCCGTTTTAAGGGTTGCGCGACTTATAATGCTCTCATAACACGGGCAGAGAGGAACGGAATTCAATTTGTTCCTCCGGACCCGCTGTTTTCTTACAATTTCCTGCAAACCGCATTAAGGAATTAAGTGTTGAATCGATAATGCTATTATTGAGCGCAGGACGCTGTTCTTATTTGACGATTTTGCAATAAATTGAATTTGTTACTTATAAAAGTACTTACTTATAAGTAAAAGGTCTTTTATGGTACACCCGCAGCAAAAATAAATTGTAATCATCTAGTTTAATACATAAACAAATTTATAACAGAAAACAGTTTTTTCACGTCGGCTCAGTTATTTACATAATTAAATAGGAAAGGAAATTTAAAAGTGAGTAATCCCGACGAAGATTTTTAACAAATTTTAGACAAAGCAGTGCTGACGGGGGATGAAACCCAAAACCAGTGTATGCAGATGATCTTATATCTTTTTTTCTCCTAATAAAATATTCTCGAATAAAAAAACGTTGCATTGTGTAATAATTTGCCGTGTAATGGCATATTTTCATTGCATAATTTAATATCCTCTGGGGTATTTACCCGAGAAGTAATTGTTTTATTAGAAATTTGTTTTACGTACATTATACAAATTATTTGGGATCATAATTTCATAATATTGTAATCATAATAGTTAATAATTTTTAATTTGAGAAAGTTCTAAATTAATTTCATAAACTATTATCCGTTACATTGCCAAACATTTGCAAATATCTACATTTATCGGTAACTAATACTGTTGAGCAAGACTCCCAAGTTTTTGCAGTAAATATTCCCTTAAATTTATAATAATAAAAATTATTAATTCGCTAGACTTTTAACGTATCAAACGTATCGTGTACTCTTCACTTACAGTAGTTTTTTGTGCCATAAATAAATATTTTTTTTAGTAAAAGTTATATTAACCGAAAGAGCTGTCTTCCATGTGAGGAGAATATAGTCTGAACTTAATTGTATTGTAAATTTAATTCGGTCAATTGCATGTGAGTTGTCTTCCCTCTTTTTTCCAAAGGAAAAAAAACGATCAAACGAATTTTACGAATGGATCTCTCTCAACGCACAATAGACAAAGGAAATAAACACAAATTTAAAAATAGGCTATTATTGTTCTTTAAACAATATGAACTGTGCAGTCTGAAAGTGGCTAAATTGTATTGCTTGATGAAATGAACGAAAATTTAATGAAAAATATTAACGATAAGGGAGAGAAAATCTTAAGACTGGAGAATTGGATTCAGAAACGAGCACACGAAATGCTTGCTAATGGTATTGCAATTATAGGATTACAGGTAAAAATAGTGATGAGTCCATTACACCATTTTCCCCGGTGAACTCGGTCAAATGTTTTTGAATGAATATATAACAATAACAACCAACTTTATTTCGAGAAATGTTCACAAAATTTATATAATAGTTCCGGAACATAAGTGAAATAGTATAAAAAATAAGAAAGAACAAAATATAACAGCTGAACATAATAATAATAATTCCAATTAATTATATTATATATACAGAAATCTTTATTAACAGACACAAAATACAATACGTATATCAAAACATTTTATATATATATATATATATAAACATATAATTCTTCGCCTGTTAATCGGCTATCGACCGACGGTCTTTCAGCCCGACTTCGTAAATATCTGTCTATGTCTTATGTATATGCGTATTTATGAATTTGATTTAACTGTCTATGTCTCTGTCTTTGTCACGAAGTGATGAAATGAACTGAAATAATGATGTTGATAGGTTTTTAGGTGTGGATCTGGTGTTTGGGTTGAGAGGGATGCATAAGGTTTTGAGAAGATTGTAATTGAAAGGATTGAGGGCATAATTATATTATTTAATAGTGAATGGACAACTATAAAATCAAAGAATATATCGTTGTTTTTTTAAGTTGAAGACGAGTCTCCAGAATAGTGTTACAATTAATTTTGTAATGGCCTTTTTTAAATCTCCCTTTCCCTTTATTGGTGGGATTTATATTAATAATTACATTATGACGTAACATTTTAATAATGTTAACGTTGATGTTTATTGCATGCTTTGAGATTTCATTAGTAAATTTATGGAGAGAAATGGGACATTCCTACGTATAAAATTTAAACTAAAGATGCTACGATAAAAAGTCATATATAGTGTTAGGTTTTTCAAGATCTAAAATTTTTATTTTAAATATTTCTTCTTTGAGGATGAAAAAAAAAACGAACAATCTCTAAGAGTATAACTTAAGAATAAAAGATTCCACAACAAAAAGTTATTGAAAGAAAATACTATTTTTTTCTTTCAAAATATATAATTTTTATTTGAAATATTTTTCGATGAGATCAGAATTTTCCAAGAAATTTGGAAAAATAAAAAAATAACGCTAAGAGTATAGTTACACCTAATGAGTTTTGATTATGAATAAAACCTTTCTAGATATCTCCACTGTTATAAAAAAAACATTTATACAACGTTTGAGTTCAATTCACACACACATATAAACAGACATTTTTTTCAAAACTTCGAAATTAAAGGTACAGGTAAAAAGGGATGAAAATTTGAATAATATGATTTCTAAGATATCTTATAATATAAGAGTGGAGGTAAAAAAATTAGTAAACATGTATATAGAGTTGAAAAGCAAGAAATTTTGAAAAGCAAATAACCAAGTTCTTAATTCCAATATATTGGACCAAAAAGATTTTTTTCAAGAGTTTCAAAAAACAGAAAAAGTAATGTTTCCCACGTAATACTTCAAAAAAAAGAAAAAAAACGGTATGGAAGTATATTTGGACCAAAGATGGAGTGCTGCCAAGAAAAGTATAGAAATCCAAATTTATTGAAATAAATAAGAATAAGAAATTCGCCCGAGTTTGCTGATAACACAGAAATTCAGAAAAACGAGAACGAATAAAACGACACATTTTGAAATTATTATACAAATTTTATCATGGATTGTCGATTTCGACAACCACGCAGATCATTATATGATATAATAGAAATCCCCTTAAATGAAACACTTATCAATGAAGGGGATTTCTCGGTATGGAATTTCATATTTCGATATAAACAAATATAGACGACATCGTTTTGCTAGAAAACTATTTCATATAGTCGAAATGTGCGATGATAGGACCGGCCGTACCACGCCATTAAACGCCGTTCCAAACTTGGCATGCTATTTCCCAAAAGTCACATTCGTTTTGGAGTTAGAAATGTTCATCTCTCTATACGGAATCCGTGGCTGTGTTTAAATTTTTAATGTTACGGAATACATACCCTTCATTTTATTATTTGAAATAAATTAATTTGACTTAAACTTACGTTTTTTTAAATGGACTATACGATGGTCCATATTTTTTTAAATTTTGAATTCTAAGAACATTTAATTGGAATATTTTTGTAAATGTATAATTTTTAAGTTATAAAATAAATAAATAATTAATTAAAATATTTTTAAGAAATTAATATTAAACCTAAATTTCGCAACAAATTGTAGGGAAATGAATTTGGGAACAAATTAATATATTTTTCGAAAAACAAAATAATATCATTTGAATAGACTGGGTGTTCCCTTCCCCCTTTTTTAAATCATATATTTGAATTTTAAGCATTATTATGAATTACTTCTTTTTATAGAATCCATATTTTTCGAGTTTTTAGTTGTACATATTCTTGAACGTAACAATTGTCCCATTTACATACAAATAGATTTATTTCAATGAAATGGTTAAAAATGAACAAAATAAAAAAATGACAACATAATTAAATAGAATTAAAGCATTTAATAATCTTCTATTCATCTAGCGTATGAATAACTGGGATAGCCATTTCGGTTTTTCAAACCCTATCAGATCAGTGTGTTCTATGAACAAAGCCTTGATGAACGCGGTTGAACGGATGTTCGGATGTTATAGACCCAAATCGATGACGATAACGCTTGTTTTACCTCCTAATTATTATGGTTCATATCAGAATTAAACAAAATAATATTTACTTTATTGTGAACAATTGAATGCTTTATCCGATTTGAATGAAATTGACTATGGGTTATTATGATCATATTACACATCATTTGAGTTAAAATGAAGACCATCAGTTGATGATAAGTGTGAAATATAATATAGCCTATAAATAAATACCTAAATATCTTTTTTATTTACAGAATCAATAATATATACAAAAATTAATTGAATAAATGTTCGATTTGGAGTATTTTTTGTCTCTTTAAAAATGTCGATAATTTGCACAAAAAAATAATAACCAAATCAATCCTTTGTATTTATTTGCTAAAATGCGAATCTAGTTACACAGAAAACGTAAATAAATGAGTCTTATAATTATAATTATTGCATTTAATATTTGCTATAAATTTAGTTTTTGAATCATTATATATTCCTTAATATGTTAATTTTAATTTTCATTCTCTAAGAAAATTAATGTGTCTAGATTGCCTTGGGTAACTAGATTTTTTTTGCCAAATATTTAATGTAGTTTATTTGAATTTTATTTTTTATGCGAATACTGAAAAAATTATCGAAAAAATATAAAGAAACAAAAAAATGCTTCAAATTATCTAATCTTTCAAGATTTTTTTTAATTCAATTGTGTATCCCAATATAAAGATATTCTAATGTTTATGTAGTGGTACTACTCTATTCTATACTTAATATTGATTGATGATGGTCATATTAACACTAATGGTGTATTATACTATTATATTAAAGCATGGTAAATATCATAAAAATCGAACGAAGCATTCAATTTTTATTAATAAAACAAATAATATTTTGTTTACGTTTGAAGATGAATCTGGCTTAACAGTTAACTTTTGCATATAGATCAGTTTAGTTAAATCATCATATTTTGGTTCCAGGAACTAGGTTAAGCCATTTCCTAATATTAGCGGGACACCCTGTATATACTGTGTTCCATTTGAAAAACGAAAGTTTACCCAATTATCTAAGTAAATTGACACACTGCAAATTCAAAATATAATTAAATGACAGCTTGTTGATATCCAAAAAACTTTTCTTACAAACTTCTTCTTTAGATTTCTATGTGGATAATGTCAATAGAATATTTAATAGAAATAAGATAGTGAGTAATTAGAATTCTCTTTTCATTTCATTAATTATTTTTGTGTAGATTACTTTTTCATCAATTTCAAGTATTTGTTAATGTAATTGAATACAATATTTTTAGTTGTGCTCCTTCATTCATAATATATGTTGGTATATTTTTTTTCTTACAAACTTCTTCTTCCGGTTTTTAATTAACCCAGCATGGTAACCGGCAGAATAAATAAATCAACTGAAGCATAAAAAAACGATATTGTTCAAAGATACCAATAAATAGAAGTGTAATATCGTAAGCAACAAAAACAAATGATTTATTGAACTTCTTAATAGTAAAAAAAAATACGTTATAAACATTTTCGAATACTTAGTAAACAGTTTTACAGAAGAATTTAGTAACTTAACGTAAGAAAACAACACACAACGACATAAACCCGAGTTTAAAGAAATATAATACTGAGAAATTTAATCGAAGCATTATTTTAAATTATATTCGCAATATTATTCCATACAAATATAATAATTGTTCAAGTCTAAGCATAGATTATAAACCTACATAGTTAATCTCTCCGTAAACTAATCCTGAAACAATTTGATTGACAATTGCATAATCAGCTTTAGAAACAATGACAGTCATTCAAAACTGAAATCGGTTTATATGTGTGTGTTTATGGACATGAGTTAGGTGCTCATGCAGCGGATTGAATACACCCGTAGATGGGCGGCGGGTACAAAAGCGGCACGATAGATTCAATCGATTGTCTCGATAAAATTCAATAAAACTGAAAACGGTCTCACCGAATTCGCGAATAAAAAAGTTTCGCAGTGTCGACAACGGGACGCGGAGCGAAAGAAACGGCACGATAAAAAAAAGCTTGAAAACTTTCCGCCGCGTCACACAATCATCTCCTTAAGCGAAAACTTTTCATCGCTTAAGGAAATGGACGATTCAAGACTGTATTAATATCGCATAACTTTTCAATATATTCATTTCACTCGTGTACATAAATATTTTTTTCCGCTGTAAAAATTGAAATAAGCAACAACAAAAATACTTACTGCAAAATAATAATGTGTGTAGCTGTTGATTAATTTACAAAAAATATTACAGGCAATAATATTATGGAACTAAAATTATTAAGTTTATTTTTGAATAATTTCATCTTTAATAATGATCAAAATAATTTTTCAATGATATGATATTATTAACTACAATGGCATTATAACTCGCATTAGAGTATTTTATAAAGGGAAAAGAACGATTTTTTATCATCCATTACCCGAGCCATACAAATCGCATTACTGAAATTAATTTTGTATCTACTCAAACAGCACACCGTTTAATTTAGGTATTTATAATTCATCTCTTAATATTTATGTACATTTTAAGGGGACATTTACTTAATTTTTAGAAGGGAGCGTCTAAATCGATTCTATATAGTCTGTAGATTATGTCCTTACAAGAATTTGCGGCAATCGAAGTCCTTATGTAGTTTTTAGTCATTTACCGCAACGCGTCCACCGGCTGTTTATCACTGATTCGAAGCAGCTACTCGATTGAAATATTTTATAGTTGTAGTTCGTCTTACTTCTATTGTGCCTTGTATTACTGGCAGGACTCATAGGTTATATACAGAGAGGTTTTTTTATCAGTATACATTAGACGAACTGTATACTTGCAAAAAAAACCAAGTCAAACGCATTGAACCGATATGTTTAGTTGCCTATAACACACAACTAAACATCAAACGCTAAACTTCAAATTGTGTGACATATTTGGGCGAAAATGTATACAAAAGAAGAAAAAGTAGAATTTTTGACAATGTATTACAAGTCTAACAGTATAAGAAGAGTAAGGAACATCTTTTCAACCAAGTATCCCAAACGGCCGATTCCTTCAATTCAGACAATTCAAAAAACTATAAAATAATTTTATTCGGAAGGTTGTATCATGTCTTCGTATAAAAATGGCCGTAAGTAATGTATTAACTGAGGATATTAAATTAAATATTTTGTGCTTCGTCGAGGAAAATCCAACAACCTCTTCACGAGTAATTGCTAAAAATTTAAAAATATCAAAAAGTTCAGTGCTGAAGACTTTAAAAAAGTTTAAATACAAACCTTACAAATTTGGAAATTATCAACAATTATTCGAAGAAGATAAAGAAAAAAGAACAGAGATGTGTGAAACATTATTTAATCTCATGAAGAATCAATTTTACAGAAAATATTGTTTACGGATGAATCGACTTTCACTTTAAATGGTGAAGTGAATTCCCAAAATTTCAGGTATTATTCTTATTTATTAAATATTTTATGGTACTAACCTTCTTCCTTATCTCTTCTTAGATATTGGTCACATTCTAACCACCATGTACAAAATTTTACTCGTACGCGGTATAAGAACAAAGTTAATGTCTGGATAGGACTGATTGATAGTTACATCATCGGTCCGTATTTTATCGATGAGAACCTGACATCCAACATATTCTTAGAAATGCTAAGGACTAAGATTGTTCCAGATCTCGAACGATTGAATATCCAACTACCATGGATACAATTGGATGGAGCCACTCCGCATTGTACAATTGCTATACGAAACTTTTTAAATGAAAAGTTTCCAGGTCGTTGGATGGGAAGGTACAATCAAGGTATAGGATCACGTTCTCCAGATTTGTGACCCAATGATTTTTTCCTTTGGGGGCATTTAAAATCATCTGTTTATGATAATACTGAAATGCGTAATGTGGAGGAATTAAAACATCGAATTACTAATAAATGCATCCAACTTAACCCCGATTTTATCAGAAACGCGGTGTATGCTTTTCGTGATCGTTTAAGTTACTGTCTTGTAGTGTCTGGCGGTCATTTCGAGCACTTATTGTAATTATTTATTTCAAGTTTATTGTTCTTCATTGTTTTTTTATTTTAAATTGTCTTAATAAAATTTCTTAATATTTTTTAACCGTAAAATTAATAATAAGTGAGGTGTTTTGATAAATAAATGGAAATTGCTTGTGACGGTAACGCATGCAGTTTTAGTAATGATTTATTTTGTTGTGTTTTTCAATAGAATAAAGAGAACGAAACATACAACATTCTAAGGAAAATATTTTAGTTTAATTATTTTTAAAATCATCCCAATCAAGGTATTTGGCTGCACTGGATTCATTGAAAACATGTATTATCCTCCTGTAGTACTGTTGGAATTGTAATACACGCTTGAAATTTGACTTTTTCTTCATTTGTATACATTTTCGATCAAATGTTTCACTCAATTTCAAGTTTAGCGTTTGACGTTAGTTTTGTGTTATAGGCAACTAAACATATCGGTTCAATGCGTTTGACTTGGTTTTTTTGCAGGTATACAGTTCGCCTAATGTATACTGATAAAAAAACCTCTCTGTATATCTCACATTGTGATACCCAAGTGATATTATAATAGCATCTTTCGCTTTTTTGAAGTTATACTTTCGTAAAACTTTAAATGCGTTTTACTCGAAATCATTTTTTTTTTTTCGAACCGGGCGAGAAGATTGCGTAAAAACCACCCAACCGATTTTCTTCATTATTTGGGAATTTACTAGAGTTTTTACTAGAAGCAGACGTTTTTATGAAAAAATAATATTTTTCGAAGCACGCAAAATTGCATAAATAGTAAGCAAAAAATCACTTTTTTTCATATAGCCGCCATTTTGTTAATAATGAATATTTTGCCATAAAACTAGTAAAATAAGTTGCAGATAATTTCATAATCAGTCAGGCATTACTAAATTTGGTTTCACGGTGTACACAATAGCGCAGTCACAGCTTTTCCTCAGTCTAAATAACTCATTTTCATGTGAAAAAATCTCAAATGTTGTTCAGACATAAATAAGTAATAATGAAGAAAAAATCTGTTTTATTTTGGCTGTAATTAAGTGTCCCTTAACCTTATCACGGCGATTTTTTTTCTGAGATACATAGGAATAGTTTTGTGGTTTTTCATGTTTGTATAAGTTAAAATTATATTTTATAGTAGAAAATGTTAAAAAAAATTGCAAGGTTATTAAGGGGGTAGAAGTACAAATAAGCATTATTAGTCTTTTGCTATTATACTTTAATATACAATCAGTCCTATAGAAAAACTTAAAAAAAAAACATTTGAAACATAGTGGAACAAACGACAAATTGTCGTAATGCGTTTTTGGGTTTTATTTTCCGCACACCTTTTTCTCGTTGTACCTTCAAATGGAAGATGTAAAGATACGTTTTCGAGCCGCTGTCTTACCTCAGATGGTCTTCCTTTCTTCGATATACATCTCATAGTTGTTTTTCTTCCTTCAGATATCCTTCTTCTCACAAGGGCACTAAAAATTGCAGGAATTGTTTTTTTCCGTGTTCTGTTTATAGATAATCCATGCGTTTACCACAGCCGTCATAAACAAACAATAAAATATTTTCTTCCGTCATTTATTTGATTTGAGATCTAGTTCGTACAATCCCATCATCTCGTCCGCCAAATCAATCTCTCCTATAATCTCTCTATATGATGCAACCATTTTTCCTTACGGAGCACTGATTTTGGAGCCATATTTCAATGTTTCGTGTGGCAATTGCTCAACATTAGGACCTCTTTTGCATCTTTACTGTTACTTGGTCTTTAATTTTCAAACTATGTAATAATATTTTATCACTAATTTTAATGAAAACTCTCATGGAATATGCGCAGCTAAAATAATCAAATATGAATAAATCAAAACATTATATACTGACACAGTTGCCGAAAGCTTGGTTCATACAATAAAAGTTCGAGAGAAGTTTAAATCCTGCCTCTCTCCGATCGCCATTGTGTTTATTAAGGAATATACTAAAAAATGTTTCAAAACGAATATAAATGAAACTAATGTAAATGTGTTTAGTCATTGTTTTAATTTTACATTTACAAGAAAAATAGATTTTCTTTTCGAGGAAAATGGAGAAGTTTTAGATTTCTATGTCGATAATATCAATAGAATATTTAATAGAAATAAGATAGTGAATAATTAGAATTCTCTTTTCATGGAAACATTTTCATTAGTTATTTTTTTGTAGATTACTTTTTCATCAATTTCAAGTATTTGTTAATGTAATTGAATACAATATTTTTAGTTGTGCTTCTTCATTCATAATATATGTTGGTAATTTTTTTATAAAAATAAATAGAAACCTGTCGACAGAAAAACCTCACGTTAATAGTTATTTAGCAAAATGATAAATTTAAGCGAATATATCACTTATATTGTATATATTGTATTGTAAATTGTATATACATTATACATTTGCAACAAAAGATGCAATAATATTAATAGAAATCTGTAGTTAAAATACAAATTTAGATTTTGAGTGAGTAGGAACCTTTAGAATTGCCATTTTTTTACAAACTATTGATTGTTAGATAGAATCGTTGCAATATTACAGGTTTCTACGTGACAGTATAGGAATATAGAATATTAAATATATTCATGAAATTGAATTTAATTATATTATCATATTTTTCACAGAAAAACAAAATTTAAGTAAAACATATAGAATGAAGGGAACGATTTGTACTAATGAAGATTTCTATTGTTTCAAACGACGTTAAAAAAACATTCACGTTTATTGATTTTATAAGCAGCACCATCTATTAATGAAAGCTTCTACTTTTAAAGCTCAATAGAAACAGGAGCCGTATTCCTGCTGTGGAATTCTAAATTAAACCGTATTGCGGCAAGGAATCGGAGTTATCTCTCTATCAACCGTTGTTAGGAATCGCTCCTTCTTCGTTTTGAATCGCCATCGATTAAGCTAGAATCCGGCCTCTAAAATTGATTTTACGTTTCAGCCGCATGAAATCTGTCATTTAAATAAGGATTTACAAGTAAATTTTACAGTACGCACTGAAACGTGCGATTAATTTCAGGAATAAGAGCCCTGTTCTTCGTATACTGATACGAGGAGAATGCTGTATATATTGGAGACATTGATTAACAGATGGCGCCAGTTGTGCTGTCTCGATTTAAATATAAACAAGAAATAGGTATTATTTTTAGAATCGTTGCAGTATATTTATATAATTTTTAAATTTGTAATTTATACTTCGCTTGAGTTTATAGCATCATATAGGGTAACAATTATTCAAATATAAAATTCCTTATTGAAAGTAACATAATATGTAAAAATTTTAAGGGGAATTTCAATATTTAATATTAATATAAAATACATTTTTAATATTTTTTTTGTGTTTTTTTTCTAATTATGACAATTGAGAACATTTATAGACTTGACTGTTAACTTAAATTAACAAATCAATTCCAGGCTGAATAAACCATTTTACATTTCGAAACAATATACAACAAACATAATTTCGTTGACTTTTTTTATCATCTTGATTTTTTTAAATATGTATTGTGCTAATGTTAATATATATAATATTACGTTCAGACTCAGAAATAAAAATATTTTAATCATTTTCAAGTTTGCTTATTTTATTTTAATTACTTTTAAATATTTTGGTATGTGTAATATTTAACCACACATTTTTATTATTCAGGGTTATTGTAAATGATGGACCCATTTTAAAAATAAAAATTCGTATTTACTAAAGTACAGATCCAAAATTTACAATCTTTCTAGCCACGAAAAGAGGAAGTACAAAGTTTTCTGCTTGTTCGTGTTCGCAAAAAGTGAGTCGCAAATTTTAGTGCAGCGGGCATTTCGTACCTAATTCGGTATAGAATCACTAACTAGAAAATATGATCTCACCCCATGTGACTATTTTTATGGGGTTATGTTAAGGAAGCTATTTATGTCCTGCCTCTATCAATAACTCTGGACGATCAGTGAAATCCTATTACTGCTGTCGTGCATCACGGTGAATATATTGAACATCTATAATGCATTAAATAAAAAAAACTTTGAAACTTACTCTTTTCACGGCTACACAGTTTTTTTTTTAATTTTGGATTTGTTCTTTAATAAATAGGATTTTTTTAAAACGGGTCCATCATTTATAATAACCCTGTTTTTCATATTTGCGTCTATTAAGAATAATATTCATGTATAAAAAACGCAAATTACGAATATTCTGCAAACTGGCTTTCGATTATCGGTCATTTCGTCAAGATTTATTTAATAATTTTGACGTTAGATTCGTTTTTTTTTTCTGAAAAATTATTTATTTATTGATATTGATTGAACTGTGTGTGTCTATGAATACATATAAATGAAGAAATAATTGATGTATGGTAAAACCTGGCAGATTAAATTTATGAACGACTATTATTTAAAATTACACATAAATGGTTTATAAATAAAATTTATATTCAAGTCAGTATGTTTGTTCTGTATAAATGGTGAATGCACCGGGTTAAACACTAAATAATTCAAATATACAACGTAGATTAATAATTATCATGTCGTGAAAAATGAAATATTTATAAAAAGAATCAAAGTTAATTGGTAACTTATAAATACAAGGAATTATTTTATTCATTAAAGTATGCACCCATATTATCTATACACTTTTTCTGTTTAATCGGCAGGATGTTCAGGCCGGTGGTATAAATCCCTGACGGACGAGAGTGAATGAATTCCTGTAAGGCCACTTTTACAGCATTGTCCTATTAGCAAGTTTTCTAAATTGCGGAAGAAGTGGTAGTCAATGGGGGCTAAGTCTGGCGAGTATAGATGACGTTCCAACTCCAATTCCTGTAATTTTGCCACAGCCATTTGTACAGTATGTGGTGTAGCGTTATTATGCAATAATATAGGATCAGTTGACCAATCTAGGCTGTTTTTAAGTTTCTATTTTTCATCACAAGTAAGAATACGATTCAAAAATGGATTTAGATTTATGACGAAAAACCAACATCAAACAAGCTTCCAAATACCTTTGTTTCTGGTTTTCACTTACTTCATGTGGAACCCACTTATCGAAATTTTTCACATTACCGATTTGAGATAAATGAGTTAATATTCTTTGTTTTCTAACACCAAATTTCAACGATAATTCGTAGGTACTTTGAGATGGGTCAGACTCAACGGTGACCTTTAGTTCATTATTATTGACCTTTGATTCTAGGCGAACCAGTGTCTCATTTGTGGGGCTAAAGTTACCTGTATTAAAATTAGCGAACCAATTTGATACTGTCAGCTGCGTAGTAATACTAGAGCCAAATACACTATTAAAGCTTCGCGCGGTCAACCATGCCACGATGCATGATGTCAACTTCCTTGTAAGGACTCATACTTCACAAAAGTGCGAATTTCCAACCATTCAATTTTCATCAAAATTAATTGTTAAACGCGTTTTTAATACTTTTTAAAGCTTACAATGAAAAAAAAAAAAAAAACAGTACGGTAAAATATTAAGCCAATATCAAGTAATAAGCTGCTAAAGTTGGCAATATTTTTAACCACAAACTTCATCCTTGACAACCTGATATATTGTATTGTATGCGCAAGATATTTCATTCAGTAATAGTATTTAGCGATGAACAAGAAGTAAACAGAAAAATTACCATAATAAAGTTGTAAACATACTTAAGTAACACATCAAGTGTATAACATAATTATAATAATTTTTGTATGATGATTCACACGTTAATAATATTTAATAAAAATATAATTATGTTACATACTTAAATTGTTATAATTTTCAATTTTAAAATAATTTCGGAATTTCGCAGATTACTGCGCCCGTTTTCAAATTAAAATTTTCTAATATATCTAATCATACTTTCAATTATATTTGAGAACAACAACAATTAGCATTTAGCAAAAACAAAGATTGAGAATTATAAGAGTGTGTTCTAAAACTATAACAAATTTAAGGGTTTTGAGTATTCTTTTCTGAAATATTTTTTGATCAAAGGATATTTTTTAAGCTATTATGATATATTATTTAAAATAACATTATGCATATTGATTAAAAGTATGTTAAGTTTAATCTGATTCCACTAGGAATGAAATAATCTTTTGTATTATTAAAGTATTATCTCGCTATACAGGGTTGGTTAAAATAACCGGAACACCTAAATAATCCTCAAAACGTAAGGATTTTCAAAAATTCAAATAAAAGCTTCTTGCTTAAAAATTCGGCTATCATTCAAATATATTTTTAATATACAAGGTGTTCAATTTATTTAGATAATTGAGCAAATTTCTCAGATCAATTCTAAGAACTTTTAGTAATAATAATTTTTCAATAAAATATATGGCTTTTAATTCATAAATGTATAAGGTTACATTTGTTTAAACATTTACCTTAATTTTGTATATTTTCGTCACATAGTTTAGATTTTGTTTATATTTTAGCCGTTTGGTTGAAATGAAGGCTATAAGGCTGTAGGTCTGATTCCTTATTATAAAGGATGGGGCCATAAACTTAAGCAGGCGATCGTGGGCGCATCATGCATCGGGAAGGGTGCGGTGTGGAGGTAATACCATGAGGGCGAGTCTCACGGAAAGTATTCGATCGCGTCTTGGCAACTGTCTCTCTCTACTCGATTTTACACTTAGAATTATTCTCAGAATAAAAAATTGAAATATATATATTGTTTCGTTTAAAAAACACAAGTTTGTCAAATTATCAATGTAAATTGAACAACCTGTATATTCGAAAAATATTTAAATGATAGCTTGTTTATATCCAAAATACTTCTATTTGAAATAATATTATTAAATTAGAGAATTACTTATCTGTTTCAGTAATTTTAACGAGCCATGTATGTTTATTGCTATTAATTTATTGAATTAAATCGACAAAGAAAAACACAGAAAGCAAACAGCAGAAAGAAATATATAATATAAGTGAGTTTTGTGAAAGAAACAACAAATACGCACTGAAATAATTGAAACTCTTCTGGACATTTAATTCTCCCAAATAGTGTCCATTTGCACGAAACAATAAACACTGAAGTATTTATTTAGTGTAATAAATAATTAATTAATTCTGTTTATTTCATCAATTTAGTGAATAATTAGATAAAACTAATTTATAACAATCAACATTACCCCATAGTATTTATATGTTAATTAAAGAGGTGAAACGCTTCCGCTGCCGTAAGATATTTTGATTGCAACAATCTACCGTTTTTCTTCTTTTCTTTTACAACGAGGAGTTAATTAGAAGCGAAAAGCTTCTTGAAATTTAATTACATTTGTTGAACAGGAGCAAAGGGGAATGCCGCTTCGAGTTTTCCACTGAAATTCAACAATGCTTTGGTTATGCTTTTTTCTTCTCTCTAAACAGAATCCTTTGACTTTTTAAGAAAATGAATATATATATATATATTAAAAACGCAGAGAGTTTTATGTAACACCGAACATACTAGAATGTACTCAATGTAAATTGAGTGCGATGTGATTGGCTACTATTCCTAAAAATAATATAGTCAACCCAAACTACACCCTCCCAGTCAAAAAATGTATTACACTTGTCAGTTAACGCAATGAAGTGATATTTGTTGTTCTGGCACTTAAAGCAGACGTGGACGAATAGACGAAGAGTTGGACTTCTTTACGTATTAATAATGTATATAAAGGAGAAGATTTTTATGGTAAATCTATACATTGGAGGAAATAGTTTGAGGATTTGCCGTGATTTATTTTCCTTTAAATTTCCCTATAGACCAATACCATTTATAATCGGTTCCTTTAAATTACGCTTTATCTCTGCTTACCTTCTTTAACTAATATTTTACTGGTTAAAATTATCACAGATGTTGAGATGCATTGCGGTTAAGTAAAATATCCATAATAAAACATGCTGCACTTGACATTATAACTATAATGTCAACTGACAAATATAATTTATTTCTGATTGAAAGAGTGTAAATTGGGTTGACTGTATTACCATTAGAAATCGTAGCCAATCACGTCACACCCAATGCTTTGATGCGTTCTTCTCTGTATATATATATATATATATATATACATTTAAACATGACAAGAAAATCAACTATTTCATTTCAATCTGCGAATGCTCAATGAAATAATTTTAAATATTTATTGATACAATTATTTTACGAGCTAATACTATGTCGTAATTTAAAATAAAAAATAGCATAACAATACGATTGAATTTTCTAATATAAAGCATTCTTCAATACTTTTATTTTTGCCATTTGATTCATTGATCACAATGCAACGACAAAATGGAAAACCAGATCAAAATAAAATAAATACTGTTAGAAACATGTATCATAGATTTCATAAAAAGGAAGTTGCATATAAAAAATGGACAGACATCGTCAGATAAAATGAAATGAACGACCTACCCAATTAATTCATTTGTAATTGGATAGGTCCTAACCAATCGTACTTTAACATTACAACAACAAGAAATGGTGATGTGTCAATCATGGTACTTTCCCCGGTGAATTCGATAAAATACGTTTTTGAATGAAAATTTAATAGGAAAGGAAAAAATATTAATTGGAAAAATGGATTTTTGTTTTTTTAAAGCACTTTGATATTTTATTTGACATAAAAATAATTATTTAAATAATTAAAGTCTACCCAGTCAACATAAAGAACGTTATAAAAATAATTGTTTATTTCTAAGAGAATTTATTTACCTGATAAATGAAATTCTTACGCTTACAAAATAAAAACTAAAGGACCTACATAAAGCTTTTCTAAGAATAATTATTTACTTATTAAAGATCTACAACTTGTATTAGAAACATTTTTCTAACGAAATTAAAAAAAAAAAGAAAAATCGCTAAGAGTAAAGTTGCACTTAATGAGTTTTTATTCTAACAAAAAGCTTTTCAGATCATTCCACTTATGCGCCATCGCGGAAACACACAGACACACACACAGATATTTTTAAAAACTTTATATTTGTTGAAATTGGCGATTCGAAAATTTTTACAATCACAATACTTTCACTTGGACAGGTGTCCGGGGAAAGTAAAAACATGAGAATGATTGGAGGTAAATTTGCGAAAATTAAAATCAAAAATAAATCGAGCTGTGAGAGAATTTAATAATATATTTAAGAGAGTTATAAAAAAATGAGAAATTAAATCAAAAGAATAAATATAATTTATATAAATTCATATTTTACAAATTATGCGCCAAATTTGCAAATGTCAATATCAAAAATAACCCGAGCTATAAAGAAATGTAATTATTCACATAAGATAGTCACTGTTGTACAAATAAATTAATACAATAAATATATACTTTACATAAATTGATTATTTCTAACGTATGCATTAAATTTATTATCTTTTGCGAATGTAAATACCATATAAAATATCAAACGAAACCGGAAATTGGAAAATGTGTGTCATAACATAATTGTAACAACGTACAATAAATCATTTTCGATGTAAGAAAAACAGAAAATTAGGAAATCATTTTTTTTTTTAAATTTATAAGAGTTGCCAATATTGTAATATATATACAACGCGCACACACCGTCAGATGGCGCCCAAAGGCGTTAACTAAATAGTCATTATACAGGGTAGCACAAGATTCCGGTGAAGTTATATATATACAAATATCTTTATTCCCAAAGAATACATACATATTTAATTCAATATACAATACATGAAACAATTTAAAACAAATATATATTCTTAAGAGAAACGGCTATCGACCGGAGGTCTTTCGGCCTCGGTGAAGTTAAATATCCCAACAATTTAAAAAAAATATGACTGCCATAATTTGTAGCTACTATTAATCTTCACATTTTAAAATCAGTTTCATATATACAGGATGTCCAATAATCACTTGACATGAGTTTTAAAATGGAAAGCTATACTTTTTATGCTGATTTTTTATTCTACGCTTAAAATCAATCAGTTTTGATTTATTAGGTCAATTTCTAGTATTTTAAAAGTTACAAACAATTGAATGTTGAAATCAATCGATGTTTGGGGCCTTATTTTTTCAAAGTGAAAAACCATGTAACATTTCTGTCAGCGTGCTTTAATAGGAAAAATGCTTAATAATCTAAGGAATAATTGTTTATTTAGCTTAAAGCAACAATTGTATACAGGGTGAAGAAATACGCAAAATGATTTTTTTCCTTTTTTTACTTAAATGGAACACCTTATATTTTTTATGCCAAACTATACCTCTATATTAAATTCATTATTTCTAAAGTATACGTAAAATTTATTATCTTTTGCGAATGTAAATACCATAGAAAATATCAAACGAAACCGGAAATTGGAAAATGTGTGTCGTCCGAGCGATAAAAATTCAAATGAGGCAATACTTCAGGATGCGCCCCCCGATCGAATAAAATTAACGACACTTCCACCAGGTAACGGTCGAAGAAAAAGGCGTTCTCGCCGCGCGCCCGCTCAAAAATTACTTTAATAAATTTTATTATAAGCTAAATAAAAATTCGAAACAATTTTCCCGCTTTGCGCAGTAAATTTTCGGCCGTCGGCCGCCGATAATAAATTTCGTTAATATTTTACCGTCTGAATTATTACAGGTGCGATAAAAAAATAACCGCGTCGAAAATGATCGTAAAACGTTACGGCACGAATGAATTCGAAAATAGCTTGTAACTGTTTTTATTGACAAATTTGTTCGAGTATTCTTGAAATCGACGTAGACTGGGAGTATAGCAATTTTGTAAAACCGTATTATTATTCCAAAGGTAACCGGCTAATAAAATGTAATAATTTACAACAAAATCTATTAATTATAAGTGTCTTGAAATAAGAAGCTATAAAAATTGTACTATAGAAAAATATCAAATATGGTTTTATTTGTTAATATCTACTATATTATTTACCACTTTCTATAATTATTTTAAACAACGAGAAATTGAAAATAAAACAAAAAAAAATAATCAAAATTAATAGTCAAGCAATTATATCACTGCAAAATTTATTTAATATTTGGCGAACCGATTACAAAGTAAACATTGTATTTTGATTATTGGTAATTAAATGGGGATGAATCATTCCGTGGGTGGACATCAAACGCGCAATTGCGCTCTATAAATAATGGGGGGTGCGCGTTAGGCACAACTCGGTGGAAAGGTCGCTGCCGTTGCCACCGGGCCCAAATTTTCCAAAATTAATAATAGGAATCGCCGATATTGTGCAGATGCCCTAATTGATTGTGGAGCATAATTAGGGCGCGCATAACTTATTATAATTATAAACATAAATTGAATTGGTAATAATTTCAGAGCGATCGGAAACATAAACCGCAGGCTTAATTAGTGCGCTTCCTCCTGTGATTTATAGATATATAGTACAATTTATTTACTAATCAGTTTTTTGTTGTCACTTTTGATTACATTTACAAAATATTGTCACAATTTTTTGTTTAAAATTACTATGTTTATTCGAGACACTTTTTAATCTGTTCAAATTTAGAGCGTATTTTCTACAATTGTACGTGTAAAAACAATTTTATGCAAATTCCTGCTTCTCTATTCATTTAGAGGAAAACTAGAATTGAAAAGTGTGCAGAATTTAAAAACTTATGATTAACTTTTAAAAACAATGTTTAATTAATATTTTTTTTATAAATATTAATTATTTGTGCAAAATATCGTTTTCTGGCTAATACACCATAATTAATGAAAAATATATGGATAATTGGAATCATAGAAATATGATAAAAGTGTCGTTTATTTTAAAGTCATGGATAATGCAATTTCATTATGCCATAATTTGCTAATTTAATTACATTTAATTATTCATCAATACAACACCAATTATAAAATTGAATAACGCATCATTTTGGACAGACTTTTAAATTCAAAACACATTTTGATTCTTCCAGTTTTTTTTTTTTTTTCTAAAATGAACGGGGAAGCACTATTAGATCTAAAAAATACCCGAATCTGTCTATTTACGCAGGTAATTATTTTTGCCGATTTTTCTTTTCTTGGCTAGACATCTATGTCAAATTTTACATCATATATGCCGTTAATGTGATATGCTTGCTTTCGTAAGGCATAAAAATTGAATTTTTCGATATTTACAATGTCTGAAATTATTTACCAGAAGAGTGCGATGAAATATTGTTTTATGAACGGATAACCGCTGCTAACATTAACGTGTCGATAACAGGTAAATAAGAAAATAATAACAATTTTATGTGATCGCGTACTGTTAGAGATACCGGAAATAGTAATGTCGTTTCTGCACTATATGATTATTATTTGTTGGCTCATTGTGTACATCTAAATCGTGCCAAAGACACAGCCAGTCAATACCAGAACATATTGTAACGAAAGTGGAAGAAGCAAGGGGCGTCATAGAAAGTTCTGAAAAAAAATCGAGAAACAAGAACGCTATATAAGCGCGCGCTAAAGGCGAGGCAGGTAGTCTGTAACGAATGTCCGAGTACTCAACATCTAGTTAGAAATAAATAGTGACAGTGCGATGTAAATAAATGTGTTATGTGTACTCTAAATAAATAAAGACATTCATTTACTTATTTACCAGTTTGATTAACCCCGATTTCGTAACAATATACATATCCGGCATCGCATGCTTTTTGAGTTTTGCGAGGTTAGTAATCCAACATTTGCGACTTTTATCCAAAGGCATTCGACGCTAGTAAATGCCAAAGGTTTTCCAATTTCAAAACCGATAATTTTGATAGGAGCCACCTTCCAACTACGTTAGACTCTTAATCTTAACTAATCCAAAACATTTGTAGCAGATTAGGAAAGTAATCAAGTTTTTTGGTCCCATATAATATGTTTTGTTGATGGTCGTCAGAAATAATGTGATGGTGGTTAATTGGATAAATAATCTAAATAGAAATAACTTCTACGTAACGTCTCATGAGATCGTCGAAATATTAAACCAGTGTCTGGAAATTCGTATCATTGTTTACATATTTTGTATAAAATCAATTGAACTTCCAATAAAATACACATTTGTAAAAATTTTTTCTAAAAGAAATAAATATTAAAATTTGTAAATTCTTATTAAATGTTATTTCGCGGTGTTACAACAGCTCAGTTATATCATTTCTAAAGTTTATAATTTAACGGATTTAGCGATTGGTCGAATGCTTACTCTATTTTTTTAATGTATACTTCAAACATGAGATTAGATTTTTTAGATTAATGATAAAGTTAAGTTACCTCGCATGGAGTTATAAGCAACAATAAAACATTTTTTACTTAAATTTCTACTAGAAATTAAGGAAAGAACCACTCTATTTAAATATTGTCATGCCTTTTTGGTCACCTTGTAAATGGTCAGAATTTTTTTTTTTTCATATTGAATTACTACAATTACAATTCTTTATTGAACGGACCAGCCATTTACAATTTGACTAAAAACATAAATTACACAAATATGCATATATATATAATTATGTATGTGGGCAAGCTAACATCTAGTATACAATATCCGCGAGACTCCTCCTAAGTAACCTAATCGACGTGTTTAAGAAATCAATTCTGCCAAAAATGTTATTAGCCGTGCGCGTTAAACGAGTCATAGGACAGCTTAGACCACAAGTCGTCCTACAAAATGCATTGTGTAGGAGGATGTGGCTACGCGCATGTCTAGGTGGTACAAGATACTTAATCATACTGACAATATAGTTTGAATCTATTTTGCAGTTAATAATATTGTAAAGAAAACACATATCTAATTCCATGCCACGATGTTGCAATGTTGTAAGTCCTAAGTTGGCCATTGTTTCCTCGGATGTTAAGTGAATATCTTTTTGGGCCAATCTGTATGACATGAATTTTATAATCTTGGTTTGCACATTTTCCATCATATTAACATAAGTGACATATGTAGGTGGCCATATTGTTCTGCAATAATCAAAATGTGATCGAACTGGGGAATTGTAGAGGATATTAAAAGTGCGTACATCTACGAAATTTAAACGTTGTCCAATACATATTAATTTCCAAGGTGGGAAGAAAATGACAAATATACATTGGAATATCTATTTTTAGGAAATAAGAAATAATTAGATCAACAACACAAATTTTGCGAATCTAACTATATAAAAAAAAAAAAAATTAACACATATGTAATTAAAGCATCATTCATTTGCGGTACGCATTTGTTGGAAAATAAAATGCTCGAATTGTTTCGTCGGAATCAATTAGTGCAATTAGTCCCGTATAAAAATTCTCGGCGCACGTGAAAATTAAACGGCTTGCGCTCAAATTAATGGGGCGCTACGTGCAATTTGGCATTTTCACGGGGAGCACCAAATAAAAAAATACTTTCCCTACAGAGGCTACTCAATCCCACTCCGGACAGAATTAATGCAAATAACAGGCTCCGAGACAAATAACAAGGAGCGCGCCGAACTGCTCTTAATCAGACCCCTTCCTCCTAACTTCCCTTCACCCACTCCAATTAAAAATAAATTTCCCGCGTTCTTGTATTTGTTAAATTATATTATTTATAAACAAAATATACTTTTTTTTCAAAAATTAAATTTAATTAATAAATTTTTCAATTTAATATGAACTTAAAAGATGCTGTTTTTTTCTTTTGATTTTCTCCGCATATCACAACAGTTTTTTAGCAAAATATTTCACTATTAGTCAAATAAATTTGCGTTTTTACAACTGATTTTCCCATGCTATTAACAAAAATTCCAATTATTGTAAGTATAATTATAATTCATCTATTGTAATTAAATGTCAATAGAAACAAAAATAACAATATAATTCCTACTTATACTGGATAATTATGACAATAAAATTAAACAATTAGACAGGGATGTGAGTCAGTCCATCGACTGATTCAAAACCAAAACAAACAAGTTATAAGCCTGGATCGGTCCAAGCACTTTCCTGCTGCTTAATGACTTGAACCGGTCCACATGTTCGAACCATTTTTTTATCAAAAAAAATTAATACATTGGTTCAATAATAATTGAAAATATACGTAGTGCAATTATTATATTAAAATATAATTGAATCAATATAATAATTTGATTCAATAAAAACACGTTTACTAATATTAATCCTATTAATAAAACAGTATTTGTGTTTGTTAGACCACAAAAAAGTGAAACTGAATTTTAGAAAATTACTATTTTTATTGTTAAAAGTGGATACGAAATTGCTAAAGTATATACAATTTTGCATTTCATATTAGTTATTCGAACATTTATTCACTCTAATATTGTTTTATTGACAAAAACATTCATGAAATTAAAAACCAATAAACATCCAGTATAAATATATATTTAACGATACTGCTATAAATAATTTTAATAACGATTTACACGACGAACACTTTCTAAATATTTTTACTATATCTGGTGTAAACAATAAATTCGGTGCCTTTATAAATATTTTAATGCTTTATATGAACAAACACTTTCCAATAAAAAAAACAGGTAATAAATAAAAGTAAATCTAATGTCGCGTATAACACTAAAGAAATAGTAGAATGTCGAAACGAAATAAATATATTTAACGTAATATCTCAATATTTACCTGGAGTAAAAACCAAATTGAAACATCTTAAAACTAAATATAACCAATTTCTTATAGCTGAACAAAATAAACTGTATGAACAAAAATTAAACAATTCAAAGAACAAATCAAAAACATCTTGGAAAATAATCACGGATATCACAGGAAATAGAGAAAACAACATAAAATTGCCATCATCATTTAATTTATCAAACTTGGCAAATGATTTAAATAATTTTTTTACTCAACAATCGTCCAAACTACTACTATCTAATAATATTCCAATTAATAACATCAGTGGATTTACTTGTACCATTCCCTACCATGATAAGGAGTTCAAAATTGAACCTGTCACGGAATCCGAGATTATGAAAATAATCAAGTGTTTCGAAAATAAAACCTCGTGTGGATCTGATGGAATACCAGTAACAATAATAAAAACATGCATAAATAATATAATTAAACCACTACAACACATTTTCAACGAATCGTTTCAATCAGGGAATTTCCCAAATTATTTGAAGTTGTCTATTGTCACGCCTATTTTTAAAAGAGGTTATCCTGACATTTTTGAAAATTATAGACCCGTTAGTGTTCTATCCATATTTTCGAAAATATTGGAATCACTAATGGCTAATAGGCTTATTCATTTTTTTAAAAGTAATAATTTATTCTCTGACACACAACACGGTTTCATGTCTAGTAGAAGTATTGAAACAGCATTGTTTGATTTTTTGAATCCAATCTATACCAACTTAGATAAAAATAATGTTGCTTTTGGTATGTTCTTGGATCTGTCCAAGGCATTTGATACCATAAATTATGACATCTTATTACTAAAGCTCAGCCTTTACGGAATTCGCGGAACCGCTCATAAATGGTTCGAATCATATCTAACATGTCGAAAGCAAGTCATTAAGGTTAAAAGTAATAGCGAAGAGGTTTTATCAAGTGTCTTGGATGTGACCATGGGGGTGCCTCAAGGCAGTATTTTGGGACCTCTTCTATTCAATATATTCGTAAACGACATTAACAACAATATAAAAGAGGAATCTCATTTGGTAAGTTACGCAGATGATACGAACCTGGTACTAGTAGGAGCTACAAATACTGACGTAAAAACTACTGGAAATTGTTGTTTGCATGACTTACAAACTTGGTTTACAGATAATAAGTTATTACCTAACAATGAAAAAACAAATTGTATGCTCTTTAAAGTATCGAATCAAATAGAAACACCAAACCATATAACACTAAATGATAAACAATACGGTTTTACCGATGCCACAAAATTTCTTGGTATCTCAATAGATGAAAACTTAAGCTATAATAAACATATTGACGCGCTTTCGTCTAAACTAAATAAAGCATGTTATGGGCTAAGGGTACTTTCAAAGTATACCAATTTAAAAATTGTACGAACTTTTTATTTCGCTTACTTTTATTCAAATATTAAATATGGCATAATGTTTTGGGGCAACAGAATCAATCTTGAAAGAACATTTATAATTCAGAAACGAGCACTGAGAATTATCTCCAACATGAAGTACAATGAGAGCTGTAGAGGTATTTTTAGGGAAAACCAATTACTTACATGTACTGCAATATATATTTTTGAATGTATGAAATTTATGTGGAAACAAAATCACTTATTTGAAGACTTTAAATTGAAAAGTAAGCATAACACAAGGCACGGCATTGTATTTAAATATCCGTATCATAAATTAGCGTTCACTGAAAAACACCCGCTTTATGCGTGTATAAAAATATACAATCATTTGCCAAAGCATATTCAAAATTGTGACACATTTTCGAGCTGGAAACAATGTCTTAGGGAGTTTTTACTAGTCTTAGAACCCTACGACTTGAATGGATTTTTCGCTCGGTGATGTGATGTATAAAATTATAATTTTTGTTGACCCTATTCCGTGTGGATGTACATATACAATATATTGTGTATTTTATGTTAACATTGGAATAAAGATTTGTTATTATTATTATTATTATTAATAAAATTAAATATAAGTGGACCGGTTCGTCAACCGAGAACCGCACTGTTTTTTGCAATCTAATATTTTTCCAGAACCGATAAATATTTGAATTGGATTGTTATTAGTAGACTACATTTAAAAAGATATTTCTATTAATTTTAGACAATCCCTGGAATATGACTCCATATTTAGATATAATGAAGGTAGTATTTGTATGACATGGAATCTGGTGCAGAATGAGCTGCTGCATGAAAGGCAGGTCTGTGGAGTTGAGTAGAGTCCAAGTTTTTAGATTTTGATTAGAGAGAAATCTAGAAACGAAAATAACAGCGCCTGCTAATGTATAAATTTTGAAAATATTGATAAACGAAAGTCTTCCTACCACATTTTAGAACAAAAATATTCGTTTAATAATGATTTCAGAATTTTAAATTTCAAACAAAAAGATGAAAAATACAATTAATTACAACATTTTAAAATCAATAGAATTATTTTTAAAGGAATTGTAGTAGTGAATAAATTAATTAATACAATTGGGTGTTTCTTAAAATGCTTTGAGAATCGTAAAAATATTTATACAAAATTTCCATTTTTATTTCACTTTATATTTGTAAATTTATCTCTGTATACCAATAAAAATATTATTGCACCGTATATTTGATAATATTTTCTTTTCGATAAGATAATATATATTTTATTTATTTTTATCATTAGTTAACGTATACTTTAAACAAATTCTCGCATGGAGTTATAAGCAACAATACAAACATGTTTTACATAAATTTGCTACTAGCAATTAACTAATCTGCCTACAGATTTTGACGCCTTTTCTAGCGTCTTCTGGATATACAGGGTTATTCTGAAGTATTTCTTTCTCATTTCATAATTTTAATATGACGCTTTTCAATGTATTTGTATTGGAAACTAATTTGCACGCGCAATAATAATAGTAAATAGTGTACTCAAATCTTAAGTGATTAATTCTTCTAAGATTCTTGTTTTGACACGGTTCATTTTTAATATTCAAATTTGCAAATATGACTACAGATCTCCATATTTTCTTTATAGCTTTTATAGTGTTAGTATGAATATGTACGTTAATAACTGTAAGTATTTTCTGACGGTCAGACGGTGTTCATCCATAACTTTGATATATTTTTGTCTTATTTGTTAATACATTGAACAGGTTTCCGAGCTCCGTTAGGGCCGTTTTACACACACAAGAATTCTCGCAGAAAGTTGTGCGAGAATTATATATAAAAGTTTTGCTATAATCATATATATAAAAATATTTTTCCTGTTTTACACAGCAAATAATTATTGTGAAAATAAGCAGAGCGGATTGTTTTTACAGTCGTCCAATACAAGCAGACGCGCCATTATGTAGTATGCTATTGCTTAACATTATTGGGAGACTGTTTTATATAATTCTTTTCTAGATTATTTTGAACATGTTCAATATATTTCTCGCGAGAATTCTCGCAAGAAATATATTATAAAAATCGCTGTAATGCACATGCGCAAACTTATAATATTTTTCTATATATAATTATATTATGAATTTATGCGAGAATTCTTGTGTGTGTAAAACGGCTCTTAGTCATCAATCTAATTTTGATGATTCTTATTTCATAACTAACTCTTCTGTTCTCTTCTGTTATATCTTCGTTCCGTTATATTTTGAAAACTTAGTTTTTATTATTTGAAGTATAATAATATATTCTGAGGAAAAAAATGTTCACATTTTGGAATTTTACTCAAGGATCATATCATTCAACAGAAAATACCCATCGATAAAGTTGAGCAATTCACTATTCACTTATGTATTACAAATAAAAGTTTACTAATTCTCGTGGACTGTAGACAGGCTTTACTTTGCCTCAACAAACTTATCAACAAACTCAGGCTCGCCTCAATACACGATAAAATCGAATTGCATTGTAATGAAATTTTTAACTTTAAAGTAATACTGGGTGCTTTTTTGACTACTATTTTATTATTATTTTAAATGGAATGCTATATTGTTTTATGAGGAATTTAGATTCTATATAAAAATCTATTAATTAAATTATTTAGTAAAAAAACCTCCAAATTTAAGAGTTTTCGAGATATTTGTCATAGAAATAAAATTGTTGCTTTTTTCGAATTCACTTAAAAGTACATACAAAATAAAATTGAAGTGATGTCATGTTGGTTATAAACCGCCAATAGCCTTAGGTACCCAATGGTGATTTGGTTTTGGAAAAATAAAAAAAGTGTTCAAAATTGCATCTCACATTTAGTAAACTTTAGACAAATAAATCTTAGTTATTTTAAATAGAATACCCTGTTTATTTTGACATATTCTGATGCAAAATTTAATTCTGCATCTTGTGTCGATTGAAAGATATTTTCTATTTAAAATAATCAATCAATGAGTTATTAGTCTAATTTTTGTTAAACCAATTCAATATATTGTTGTATTTTGTAATTACAGATTGTCATTAATTGTAAAAAGGTGATTTTCCGTAAATAAAGAATTAATTAATTAATTAATTAGGAAAAATAACTAAATTTGAAATAAATGTCAAAAATGTTGAAAACGGTTGAATTTGGTGGTTATGTTACTTAATGATTTTTTTTTCATAAAATGTCATGTAAATATATAACATTCTATTTAAAATAAGAGTTAGTGTTTACTTTCGGTATAACGGTATAACCAGAAATAAAAATATAATACATTAATTAGAAGTCCATATCCTTTAGTGTGCGGTTTCGCTGGAACATCCTGTATATATAAAAATAAATATATTAACTAATTGTTTGTATGAGAAAAGATTAATATCATAATGCTGGTCAACTGCAGAAACATAATTAAATAAAGTTTTACGATAGCCGGACCTTTAAAACTTCCAGTTTACGTCTCCTTAAATTTAACGTTCGAAAAATGTGACGAAACAATTCGCCACGGCTGTAAAATCCGTGCGTAAAAACGGCAATAAATCACGGGATCTCGCGCGGAATGCACAATTTATTGACTGCGTGATTGATGGCCGCCGAAGTGCATTTCACTCAATTAATTTACCCCGTTTCACGCATACTTTTTTTGCTCCAAGGAAACCGGAAACTGTGCTGAAGTAAAACATGTGTCTGATGATATAGAGAGGGCGGATGGCGGAGCGGAAGGAGCAGTCGGAGCGTGAAAAGAGTGGTGACTTCCCGAGTTGCTTCTTGCAGATATATTACTGAAAAAACTTTATTGTTTGTACGATGGAGATGTTAGCTTCTTCTCTTTTATTTTGCTTATTCTTTTATTTTCGTCTTCTTTTCGCACGCGCGCGCCTCTTTTATTTAACTTGCTACATCTTTATTCCATTCGGCCGTACGCTGGAGCCCACTCGAGAAGCTTTTTCCTGTCTGCGCTTATGAGAATTTCACACTACACAACGCGGAACGCAAATTTTCTCAGCCCTCTTCAAGGCGCCGCTTTTCCGACGAAACGGGCGACAAAAAATGTTCACTTGAGAATAATTGCAAGTTTAATTTTAAAGGAAAAATAAAAATAACCGTTTGTATATATATTAAAAAAACACGATAATACAGATGTATTAAATTAATTTAATTTAAATGAATATAAGTTTAAGGAATTTAAAATTATTATTCACATATAAATACACATAGTAAAGTGAATAATGACCCGACGCATTCACCAAAATCTTTAAAATAATAAGGTTAGTTTTGAATAATAATAGTTGAAGTAATTATTATTATTTACTGTATTGTTGAGAATATTACAATTATAAAACCATGTGTAGTTTGTTGAATTTTACACCACCGTACAAACATGTAAACTTTTGCTAATTCTAATGCAGCCCTTTATATGCTAATTCCAGTCGGTCGCGATTGTTTGGATTTTCCAGGACTGTCATGCATTCGTACCTCAGCGCGCGAGATAATTAATTGTTGTTGTAGTACAGGATACGGCAGAAATTAATACCGAGACAATTACAGAGTCAATTGCCTGTGCAAATATTATCACGGCACTAGTGTCTCCCTATACAAATGTTTATTGTTCGGTGAGTGAATGGTGAACGGTGTTGTCTGCAAATGAATTATACATGGCTAATTGAGTCGGAATCCAAGAAGAGGGATTGCTTGTTGGATGGTGGCGGCGTAGGCGGCGGCGGCGACGTGCGAGATGTGGGATATGGTGGATATGGTCGTTAGAGGGGAATTGATGGCCGCCCCCATTATTCCAAAGTGGTTGTTAAACCAAAAACGACCGTAAAAAGGTCAGCCGGTCCGCCCTTTTCCTCTCTCTGTGCTTCCTGTATTCAACGTTCTCCTCAAATTTTCACGAACAAAAAATGAGAAAATTCATTTTTTTATATAAATGCTAATAATTATTTATTGAACCATTCAGTGCCTCCACAAAAAACATTGTTAGAAATATCCGTGCTCCATAATATCCTATTTAATCCACTTTTTGCATAATATTATTCACTGCGTTTTTTTTTGCTTATATAGAAATTTATAACTTGTTATTTTCTGAGGTTTTCTCGAATGCCGCTTTTTTCAGGCGGCTTTCTAAACGTGGGTAATGTGGGCGCTCATTAAAGTGAAAAATGTTCAAAAATACCGAGAGGCGTTTTGGGAGCTTAGAGGTGCATTGGGAAAATGGGCCGCGCTCGCGGAGGAGTTCCTTTATTTTAAGGGCTTTCGTTCTTATAAATCTAGGCGATCCATATAAATAAATCGCTAGGAAAAATTGTGCCTCTTATATATAAGTAACAATAGCGTTATATTATTGGTGGCAGAAATATATATAAACATTTAAAAATGTAAAAATCATTTAATTTATTTCAATTTAAATAATAAAAGTGAACTCGCATCACGTTAACATCCGAAATTTACAAATTATGGAAAGATCAGTCCTCAGAGCCCTAACCACTTGCTTTGGGTTATACATTAATTTCCCCATTGTATGATCTAATCAAAGTAATCCCATTTGAAAAGTGACTACAATTATGAGTATCCTCAGATATAAAAACGTATAGTCTTTTTTCATACAACAGTTAAGTAACGGGTTTTGAGGACAATAGATCTATGTGATAAAATACGTGTAAATAAATTTTAAATGTCATACGTTGTAATGTTACATATTTATCAAGTTGCCAATGTAGAGAGTCAAGTCATCCAGTGTTCTTAGGACATCCACAAAAAAAATGCATAAATAATCAAGTCTATCAATCACAGATAACAAAATCATAAATAATAGTAAAAATTCCCTAATACAATTTGCACATTGTGAAATTTAATTATAATTATTTATTTATAACGTTATACGTTTAAATGTATTTATTACAAAAGTTGCTTAGACTGCGATTATAATTAACGTAGACGTTAAATTTAACATTTTCCTTACAAAATAGCACCGAATAACTTAGTAGTAGCAATATGAAATAATACAAAATTAATGAGCTGGGAGACCACTAATCGACAGCTATTTCCTAATTAAGGTATGTAAAAAAATATTTAGGTAGTTAATACATCACTTTAAACTTTTTTTGTATAACACGTTTATTTATAAATGTGACCGCAGTTTCGACAATTAGCTTGTCGTTATCAAATATGAAGTAACTTAAAACTACGAACAGGCGAGTATATATACAAACATAGAAGGTTAGCTATTTTACAAAATCATAATTTTGGAAAAGATGTACTTTGCATTTTGTTGCAAAGGCTCGTAGGCTGAACCTCCTGGAGGTTCTAGAAATACAGAAAGCCGCCGTTAGTTCGGGTATCCCACTCATTAATAACCAGATTAACCTAATATACTCGCCTAACAATTTCAATAAAATGTTGCTTTTATTTTCAAATGACGAAGTTCCATCAGATGCTACTCATTATTCATCATTAAAAAAGGATTTCTACAAATGAGTTTTTTCCTGAATTCTATAGAAAGAGTCCGACTCTATAAATATTTTCATTTATAACTAAAATTGCAAGAGCTTTGGGAAATCATAGAAATTGCATATTAATAACTGTATATTTGTTATTTTTAAGGTAATTTCACTTTTCACTCTACTTGAATTAATTTTAGATTCAATTAGAATAAATCACCATTATATTTTATTTATATCTAAAATTAATCAAGTATCAAGTAATCAAATTAATTAATCAAGTAGAGTGAAAAGTCAAATTATCTTAAAAAAAACAAATATTAAAAACAGTTATTAATTAAACTATTACAATTTTAATCAATTAAAAAAATATGTAAAGAAAATTGTAGAATATATATATATATATAAGATGTTAACATTGCATCAACGTTAAAAACAACATTAAATGTTAATATAACATTGATGCAACATTATTATTATGTCCGTTTTGCTCAGTGGGTAGTTATTTTTGTTAAAATGGTAATTTTTATTTATTTCCTCCTACGACTACAATTGTGAGTCCAATTATTATAAATTTGAAATATATGTAGATATATTAATAGGTTACATAAAGTTTAGTATTATTTTTATAAAAAATAATATGTGGACAATATAATTTGTACAATTTCTTCAAATAAAATATACTATACTCTAAAAATTTTTAATTATTATTATAGTAAAGTTCAATATACAATGCAAATTAAAGATAATAACTCGGCTTCTTTCTTCATTGCAAAACTCATAAGATGTAATAACAATAAAATAATCATTGAGATACATATTTCTTTTATTTTAACCATTCTATTAAAACGAATGATATGTTTTTTTTTTCTGAAAATATAAAATTTTATTATATCTATATTATATTCTAATGTGATTTTAAATTTCTTTGTGCTTTCTGAAATTCAGTTTATGTTAGTCATAAATACCTAATGGTTATACTTTTGTAGATTAATATGTTAAAATTTTAGGTATTGAAAGTAAATAAAGATCGAGGTTGTTTCTAGAAATGTTTTATGTCAATAATATAAGTTCCAATATTAGTTTTACACCGCACACAAGGACTCCACCGAATTCATTCACATATAATTATAACTTAATAAATCAATGGCGTTTGTTTATTTACAATTTATTTGCATAAATAATTACATTCAACACACAATCTATAAATTATTCATAATTTTATAACAATAGTAATGTATGCTTTTCAAGATAATTATTATTTTTTAAATGTTTGATTATATTTTGATTGTAATATTTTTACCTACAAACAACTAAAATACAGGCCAGATTTATTTTCATTGAACCTAGCCCGATAATTATTTTTAGAAAATGGATAGCAAGGATTTCTTCAAGTATTTTTTATTAATATTTTGCGTACATTTCTAATTGGTGATATTTAAGAATGATATGATATTTTATCATTGATTTCTTGAATATATAACACTTGCAATTCATTGACATTCTGCTTTCTTAACTGGACCCGGGGGGCTATGTTCAATGAAGTTAACAGGATGTTAAATATGTATCGAAATACCTATGGAATAATTTGCCGGATCAACACGGGTATTCAAAATTATACTCATTTGGCAGCTTATTCTTTTGTATAATTATTTTTATCAAAATATTTAAATATAATAACTAAATAAAGTATAAGATATTATGTTTAATACATGTAATAATCTCAAGTGAATTGATATAATGTGAAATAACAGTTAGATACTAACCTACAATGAATGCACAAAATTCACCACAGGCCAGATGTAGTAGGTCAAAGCTTTGTTCATCAAAATGCTTCAAAAAGTAATCTAATAGATGTTAATTGAATTGTTCTCAAATTATGAAAATATATATTTACAGCATTTGATTCCAGTAATGTATATCGATAAATCCGACAATATGGAAGAACTAAAAACCTCGAAAATAATAACAAATTTCACCGGAAATATTAAAAAAATATATTAAGACTATATTTGAATCAAGTTTATGAAAGTTATTTTTAATATTCGGTATAAAATGGCAAAAAATAAAAATATAAGAAAATTAAATTTGCGTGTATCTGTGTGAAACCCTTTGAATATGATGTCAGGCATTATTCATAGGTTCTGAAAGCTAATATCACAGTATAGACAATGCCCGGGTTTTAAAAAGTCCCTGGAGCAAAATTACACAAAACCTAGACTAAAATAAATAAATAACATCTAAAAATTAATAAAATAAAACTTAAACCTACAGTAAATTGAAAATCTATAACCTAAAACTGATTAAAACCTAAACATAATATCACAAAAGAAACGGCACTTAGGTTGTACCTCAAATGCCGAACAATAAAGAACATCTAACCTAACACGACGCAGAATTAGTTAAAAGAGGTATCGAAGTTGTAAAGGGACTTCGATACCCTAGACCACAAAATGACAACACGGAGAATAAATTGAGTTAACATGAATGGAACAACGCAAATCCTATATTCCATTTATAATATTTGTTTCATAAGTTTCTCTACAAACTCCTTATTACTTAAAATGTACGCCACACCATCCTCAACCTATCGTGTTGATTTGCTTAAGTTCCATCTAATAGCTTGCTCTCGAAGCAATCCGAACTACATGTCCCGGAGTCTAGACGATAATTTTCTTTTTTCATATCCTGGACAGTTCGAATCTCGAAGATTGTATGAGTTGGACCATCGGATTGAACGAATAGAACGACGTCAAACATTGGACGGCACTTGATAGTCGGAACATATATGGAAAGAGAGAGCAGTGGCCGACTTATACAATGACCACGAATGCGGCGTTCCATCAACAATAATAGAGTCCATTCCGCGGGCAGTTTTCGAGCCGTCCGTTACACGCGCGGGGAGTCAGGGTATTCACGTGCGGATTAGGTTTCCCCAATTTCGACTATAAATCATCGACCGATGATGAAGGGTTTAATAAAAAGTGGCAAGCGACCCCTTAATCCCCACTCATATAGTTTTTGAAGAACTCGATAACTACTCCAGGTTACCTAGAGAAGGCATATGACATGACCGAAAAACACCGCTGCTTTATATATAAGGAGGCATCCTGAATGGCGTAGTCTAAGTGTACTAATTGATCAATCGTGCTATGGAATTTCCTTAACCTAATTTTCATATTGATCTGGTAAATAGTTCTAAATATAGTTAATCGATTCCATACTTTTTGAACACCCTGTATTTCATAAAAATAACATTACAATTTTTAAGATTTCTAAAAAAGTCACCAAATAATGGCGAAATGTTAAAGAATAAATAATTTTATTTAGAAATATATATATATATATATATATATATATAAATATAATTGCCTCCTTTACAATTTCGATAGTGCGCAACTGAATGAATCATATAATTTAATAATCTCCATTAGCTGTAAGAGGGAAGAATAATTATCTTGAAATTGGATACTCATCTATACATTTATATAATTAGTGGTGGATTTAATCGGATCGTAGAGAACAGGCGGAAATGAATGAAAGAAAAAAAAGGGTATGGGGAGGAGTTAAGCGCGTGCGCAGATGAAAAGATTATGGAAAAAAGCGGAGGGAGATTAATTAAGAGGCCGTCGGTGTATGGAAGCAAAAACAATAATCCCCAGTATCAAATGAAATTATGCAAAGCAGGTTCATAATTTAGTAGCTCGTTTAAGGAGATTAATTCATTAGCAGTCGTTTTTATTAAGTATTCAGTGGTTGCCCGGATTATATTTTATATTTGTTCCTGCCCGGAGAGTGAAATATTCAGGAGTTAACTCTCGCGAAGGCGAAGTTATAATAATACAGGCTGCGTACGGTCTACGTCTTTGCGACGAAACTCTAAATCCGCGCCTGAGATAACGCCAACTTCACACCGGTTTGGCATCACTGCTAAGCTGCTGGATTATTCATAAGTTTAAGCTAGTTTGTAACTCACTTTCCTCGGTCGAAGGGGGAAGAACCGCTCCTCCCAGATTGGTAGGTAATCACTTCCTCGTTACTTATCAGAGTCTCGGAGTATTTACATACGGCGCTAGCTCGCATTTGCTCGCACACATCGAAATCCGTAATCATTTAAACATTTACTCCTACTAAAGAATGGGGAGGCATTTATTTCCTTTAATTCTTTCGGAAGCGATAGAGAAACTATCGCCCTTGTTCAATGGGCCACTTAACGAACCCTGAACATTATCGCTCGTATTTTCTGTGAAATGAGACATTTGTTACGAGAATAGGTTTTGATGTTAGTTTATTTAACGCACTATTACTTACACCAATGTATAAAATTATAATACTTCATTCAGTTCACATGAATAATATACAAAATTCATTATATTAAATCAACAAATATATTAATGTAGAAGTGGTTTGAATGAAAGAAAATCAATATTTAACAAATAAATCTTTAATTCAATTTTGCTTGCATATTTAGTTATGTTAAATAATATGATTTAATATGAATAACTTCACAAATAACGTTGCATCATTATTAAAATAGTATTAAACGTAGCATTAATCTGAATGCAATACTTGCGTGTCTATTATGCTGACGGAGTATCTTAGTAACTAATTAATAGAGACGTTAAATTATATGGAAATAGTATAATTAAATTTATTGGTTTTTAAGGGTTTCTAAGAGAAAATTTTAGTTATACTGGATAAATTTTATCTTTTAAAAAGAATATTTTATGTTTAAAGAGTTAAAAATTAAATTTTAAACCACAAAGTTTTAATGCGTTATAAATGGTTTAATATGTTCTGTATTCATTATTTTCATTGTTTATAGTTGAATAATAACCTAATTTACAACGATAAACCACGGATTTCTATCCACAAATTATTCAACCAATCCATAATTCATAACAATTTTTATGTAAGGAATTCCTCTATTTTCTTATCAAATTTCAAATTAGTTTGGCCAATTTTGCCATAATAATCCGATGTAATATTTTTAAATGATCGTAACTTTCATTGGGATCACGAACTACTTTATTTTCTTATTACATTTGGACTGAGTGTCTAACAAACAATAACATTTATCTGAAAGCTCTCATCCAATCCACAGCAATCGACCTTGTTATTTGAAATCGATCCTTGGTAGCCATCCGCCTAAGGAGTCGGTGTTCACGTGCGTAGCTTCTTCGAGCGAGTCTTCAGGGCGCCGCCTCTGAAACAATTATAGTGCGATGGCGATTCAGCCTTTTCCCAATATCTCGTACCTCCTCTTCCTCCAATAATTTCATACAAATAATTCGACCCCTATCAAATATAGGCACAATTTCAACGACGTCTCACTGGGAGCATTACAAGGCGTCTGGAGATAACAATGACACAGGAAACATAACAGTTTAGTTTTTCAGCGGAAACTTTGCTTCTCCAATATGTCAAAATTAAAAATGATACTTCTAAATCAACTTCAGTTCCATCAGGGGTTCCACAAGGGTCTCATTGTGGACCTATTTATACTATTTATTAATGATTTACGGTAGGTTATTACTAATCGCCGATGATTTAAAGTTATTTAAAATTGTACGTAATATATACGATTCTCTAGACCTTTAAGCTCATTTGAATCATGCGAACGGCTAGTGCAGATTGAATCGTTTATTATAGTTTATAAAATTGATCTTGTGAGAAATGTGTCTATTAAGGATTTAGTGTTCTTATTTGATTCAAATCTATCATTTAGTAACCATAGTAAAGCCATTTTTAAAATTGTCGGGTTTTATATGGCATATTGGTAAAATTGTGAATAATGATTGTTTGAGCACAGTATGAGCTTGTATATACTATGCTATAGTGCAATTTCGACCACTTATAACACAACTTATGTGAAGCTTATGGAAAAGACACAAAGGAAATTTCTAAAATGTAAAGAATTTAACAGAACACTTGTTCTATGAATTCAATGTCGGTATTTTAAAATTTGGGAATTTATTAATGAACAAACAAACTTACCTGTGAAGTTCGATCGCTAGAGCGCAGTACAATGTTTAAATTGTGGCAAGAAAAACGCTTTCTTCCTACAACTCTCTCGGCCTCTCGGCGTGTTTGATCTTTATTATCTTCAGAGTTACGATAGGTACGATAGGGATTGGGTGGGAGTAATCATTTCGTAAAAGGATGGCCATATAATTATGATTGAACTTCACAGGTAAGTTCATCTGATCATTAATTATATTTCGTTTTATTCATGATTACTATGTAGATGTTTAGAGATCAGCAATTTCTACTGTAGTGCTATTTTTAATTAAACTTTATACGTTTGCTCATTAATAATAACAGGAATTAAAGTATTTATTTATAATTATACTGGATACTAACTTAACCTACTTGTTCATTTAATTTTAAAATGGCTAACGCTAGTGATATGCCTTCTTTAACAACTGGTCTCTCATAAAATTTTGCAAAAACCTTAGATATACTAATCCAGCCAGCAGTTTTCCGTTTAATATCTATGCGTATACCGCTTCTCTTTGCTGCAGATGTACTTGCATGGTGGGTACTGAATGCAGTAAATTATCTATTATTCCACTCTCGTATAAAAAATCCTTTATCCATCGGCTCAGTGTCTGTGTTGTGGCTGCTTTATTTCTTTTTGTTAGAAAAAATTCTTCTGTTCCTTTTCTAATTTCTGCTGTTCTATCTATATATTGTTTTAATGTCTGGCCCACACAAATTTCTGGCATCTGTGGGGAGAAAGGGATCTTAATTAATAGTTGAAATTTATTTCGTGCTGAAGTCTTAATATTATCCACTATTTTGATAATTATCCCATCATTATTAATTGTGATATTTGGTATTTTTCTAAGAGCTAGTGTCTGCATTCTATGAGCTGTTGTTAATGCCAGGAATATTACTAGTTTCTTCCCCACCATTTTTGTACTAGTCTGGTTATTAGCTTAAATTGTTCCAAGACAATTGAATGATCCCACGTTTCCTGCTATTTTGTCCAGTAGATTTGTTAAGAATTTAATTATGTCCAGTATTGATTTTTCAAACGGAATTAGGTTGTTTCGTCTACAATATTGTCAGCAGACCGTAAGTCCTGAATTGGACTGGGCTTTCGTGTTATTAGTTAGGGAGGACAGACATATCTCAAACTACTTACCGAAATTAATTTGTTTCTCAGGGCTGTCCTGTTAACTTCGCAGCCACCGGGGTAAGGCTATTAATAGCTGACAGCTGACAACATATTAATATTAGATTTGTGTATTTACTATTAATTTTAAAAATATTGGGAACCATGGCCGTGTAGGGCTGTGTGGTACAATTATAATGCCTTTTGACCTGTCATACTTAACCTTTTGTAGTGACCGCAAAATTAATGAAAATGGCGGGAACGCATAAAAATAATGTTTTGACTATAATATGGTGAATGCATCAATTGCATATGCCTCAGGGTCCCTGAACCAGGAGATAAACGAAGAACATTTGGCATAAAGCCTTGTTACACTCAACCACACCACACCACTGTCATAAATAAATTTAATAAAAGTAGTGTAAAAAAGCCAAGCGTCTTCTCCACATCAAAATTGAAAATGTACCCCGAAGTGAACGTCTCCAAGATCCAAGAATAAATGTATAAAATCTTATGGTAACTAACTTTACAGAATCATTTAAAATTTGTATATGGGACAGAACAATGGAAAAATATAAGTTAAATATAAAATGATTATCAAGCGCAAAAATTTGTGAACAAAATAGCATGACAAAATAACTCGGTATATCACATATCTATCCCAGCTCAGGTAACCATTCCAAATTAAAATTATCACTGTAAGTGTATAGTGCTTCAGCAATCAGTCTTGTTTTTATCACTTGTTTAAATTTATTTATAGGCAGTTTTGTACAAGTTGAGGCAATTTGTTATACATTTGTAGAGATTTGTATCCATAGCTGTTGGCAGTTTTCTGTAACCGTATCCTTGGTAATGTGAGATTATTTTTGAGACTGGTGTTGTAATTATGTGTGTCTGCATGTATGTCTGTACCTCTGAGATTTATTCTGTTTTACGTATAGCAAGCATTCCAATTTATAAAGTGCAGGGACTGTGAGAATACCTAGTTGTTTAAAATGAATTTTACATGATTCTAAATGAGAAAATTCTGATTGCTTTTTTTTGCAATATAAAAATCCGTTTAGAAGATGGCGAGCTTCTCCATAGTAGGATGCCCTGGCTGATCAATTAATGATATTAATGATAAACCCTAACATTTCCAAAAATGTGCATGTGGCTTTCACATTTTTCCTGCATTGATCTAATGATTCTTCAACTTGTAAAATATCATTCAAGTATATAATTCAGGTTAACCCTTGTGAACTTAGGTTTGACAACCTGCTATCCTTATAGGTAATAAAAGGTAAGCATCCTTGAGGTCTACCGATGGCCTTAAAATCATTTAATTTAAAATGTTCGGTTAGTACGAACTGGTTTAATCTTTTTAAATTTAAAATTAGTCTATCTGAGCCATTTGGTTTTGGTACTAGAAAATTCTAGATATAAACTGGTCATCATAAGGTATACATCTTGAGATTGCTCTTATTTTTAAAAACTCATCAATACAACCTTGTATTCTAGCCTTTACCTGAATCGACTAACTCGGTTCTGTAGGACCCTGGGTTTATGTTATTAGAGTCTTAAATGGTATGCTATACCCTCTCAACCAACATAATATTAAGGGATCTGATGTTATTGTTTTCCAGGTAATGTGAAATAACCCTAGCCTCCCTGCGTAATCACTTACTATTTTTGATGTAGACGGTCCTGCCTCCAGGATCCCCTTGTCTTTATATGTTGTCTGTACATCCATTTTCAGAGACGTCCTGGTTGCTGGTGTTGGGTCTGCCTGCATTGACGTGAATTTTGGTACACTTTGCGTCGAGGCAAGCCCTTCAAGTTTAAATGCATGTTGTTGTTAATGGTCCTTGCAGGTTTTGGTTTTAAATCCTGGGAGGATTTTTCCATGGCTAGTGCCGATTTAACTCTATCTGATAAACCTATTCCAAATAGTTATCTATCGACAGGAGATACTCTAACTTTAACCCCCTGGTTTAACTGAGATGTTATTATCACCCTCCGAGGCTCGGAATGTGTATGGTGTATATCGTCTAATAATCGGGCTGCATCATTGATGTGCCCCAGTAGCATTTTATTGGGATTTTTATCCCCATTGTTGTCAATGCATGACCTAATGCTGTGAGGCTTGTGCCCACTTGATTTTGAACCTCCATCCCTCTTAATCACCGCCTCTGTAATTTTAGTAAGTTTAGTTTTGGTGGTTGTAACAGCAGCATGTTTGCTGGTTGTTTGTATATTTTGAGTATCTCCTTTTTTGTGTCCTCGATCAATCATTTAATATATAATGGGGGTCCAACTGCTTTATCATCATTTCCTTCTTCTCCAAAGACTTCCTCAATGTCTGGTTGTAATATGTCCCTTAAGGATGCTGGTTCCAGTATTCACAGGTATAGTCTATATCAGTCAGGTGTTTCACCTAATTTTCATGTTAATTATTATTGTTTAATTTTTTAAAATTAACATGATTTATTTTTATTTCTTGGTCCTGTATAAGGGTTGCTAACCCATATGATTATGTACCACATAATCATAATTGACATAATTATATATATATATATATTTGCACACATTATACATATTTTCTCTTTCTTGACTGCTATAATCGTACTACCTGTTAAACTATTTGAGTCGCTGTCTGAAAACATGGCCGCCGCGACCTCAGCCGCTGGACTCGGGCTTCTCGAAGAATTGCTCCATGACAGGCTTCTGGATCGTTCACGACGGCGGCGGAAACGCCGAAGGCTCCTCTTCAGTCTGCGTACCTCTCGGTCTTATTTATCTTCGACCATAATTCGCGCATAACGCACGCAATGTATAAGCACAACGAAGGTAATGAAGATGAAGCACGCCACGTTTAAACGTTATGCACTCTATCGGAGAGTAGCTAAATTACTAGTAATTATGAGTAAAAAGACGTGAAATTTAAATCTGTGGAGATATTTAATTTGCATTTATACAAATCAAATTGCGTTAAAATTTACCTAAAATTTTAACAATTCTGCAGTCTTATTAAATATTAACATGCAATGATTATTTTAAGAAATGGCATTACGAAATAAAACATTCAATTTTGTTCTCTTGTCCAAATTTAAGTCCGCCTAGTTTGGTAAAAATACGTGTATGGAAGAATTATAAGAAAAAATGCTCCGTATAATTTTTATTGTTTATAATTACTAATTAAACCCACTCCAATCCACATTTAATGAGAATCTAATAGATGTCCTGGTCAAAAACAAAAATTATGATTATTTAAACATAATAAGTCCATTAAATAAAAATGAATTGAAAATAATTAATAAATCATTTTCGCATTTTGCTCTGTGACTTATGACTTACGTTACGTAAGTACGTTAAACAAATGCACATTAAAACAACTACTTCCCGGGCAAATACCCACGCCGGACATTGAATTACATAATGTACACCTGCTGTTGCACATCAATAAAATATTGCATAATGCAACTATTTTTTTTTTTTTTGATCCGAGAAAAATTTAATGTAAAAACAACAAAAGGAACGTTACTTAATATAAGGCCATCTGCAGACACGTGTTTCGGGATCTATCCCTCGTCAGTACAGCTATGCCTTACATAATTTAAAGATGTTGAAATAAATCAATTAAATTAATTCAAATACAATCAGCAAAATTAAATCAATTATATTGAATCAAATTAAACTAAATCAATTTAAATTAAACCAAATTAATTTAATTTAAATCAAAACCGAATAAAATTAAACGAAAAGAATTGAATCAAATTAGTTAAAAAGAGCGACCCTCACCTGCCGCGCGCTGTGATAGTAATGACGGGCAGAGAGGACGTGCGTTCTTGTATTGTTGTTATCGCAAATTCACAAAAAAAATTCTCTCGGTTCGGATTTGAATAAATGCCTCGCTGACTATTAATATAAATAGAAAAGAGTATTCATTCACTTGATCACAGTTATTTAAATATATTAAATAACTGTGATCTATTTATATAATAAGTCCTATAGAAAAATCGGAAATCGTGAAAGGTTTAATGTCAGATTTTTCAATGGTAATTGTACTATTATTATAACTAAAATGACCCATCTTATTTAAAATTGGGTAAGAAAACAGAAGAATTTACAGAAACGATATAAATTTCACTTAAAACTACTTAATATGAGATTCTGATTTAATAAATCTTTGTAAATTGTATATACTTGGCGAAATTAAATGATTACAACTATTAGTCTCTAAGTGGTCTTTATTCTTAGCATTTTTAGTTATTTCTTTTAGAATTTTAAATGTGTCATATTGGGTTTATCATATTCATTTAAAAAAAAAACGTATGTTAAAATCAACTACCATAAAACTCTCGAGTATGATTTTGAGAAATCTCTAATTAAGTTTTCATCTTATCGTTTTGGTAATTTAGCATTTTATTGCAAATATAAAACTAGTATAAGTAGTAGTTTTTTAATCAATTATTGTTTACATGATAAACCAAAAAGTGCATTTAAATTTATACACCATTAAACATCCAGCTATTAACATTTGTCTATTTATTAATTACATATTTTTTTATTGGCTATGATCGTAGAAAAACGGTTTTCGGGTGAAAAGAAAGAGGGGGAGGACAGAAAATAAAAATTACCATTACGACCGGAACGAAAAGTGGGATCTCTTTAAGCCCTAAGTGAAATTGAATTTACAACTTGTAAACAACTAAACATATTGATTTTAGTACATTAAAAATAATGAAATAATTGTTGTTGTTGTTATGGAAACCTAAATGTTTTTTTTTCTGCCATTAAGATTGCGCCAATAAATTCAATGAAGTTTTTTTGTTCAATAAGTACGATAGAAAGGTTTTTTAGTACCTTAACACAAGTAAAGACATGTCTGGCATCAATTATACAAGAAAATCGTTTATACGATTAATCCTAATGAGTGTTTCGACGAAGTACGACCGTTACTTCCACCTGAATTAGTTGAAAATAACATACCAAAATTAATTAATGTTTTTTGTTTTTATGTGAATTTCTTCATACATTTATAATTATTAAAATTAAAAAATAAAATTTTAAGTTGAAGGCGAATTTCTTGTAATTCACGATTTTTTAATAAATTAAATCCTGGATTAATTTTTCTTTCAAAGTATAGTAATTAATTAATCAAGTCTCAAAGAGAAGCCGTCGAACTCTCCCCTCTTCATTTTTTGTTTGTTTGTTATTTCAAACAAAGTGTAAAACCTCGGCCCGATCCATGTATGTTAATTGGTTAAGACGATTAATCGTCCCACGCGCGATTAATTGCGTCCTCTCCTTTTTCCAATTTCCAATTTTCCGGAGTTCCTTGAGGGAAATTAATGATCGGCTTGATTGAGGGCGAAATCGATGGCTTAATTAAAAAGCTCGGGAGGAGCAAGTTGAATGATTTATCACTCTGCCGTCCAGCATCTGGAGTGCGTCGTAAAAATTATGATGTTTGCAGATTAAAACGCGAGAACTAATTAACTCAACACCAATTATCACGTTCATCCTTATTAATATTTCACCCCCTTAAATCTTCCGGCGTGTTAATATTCAAAACCCTCCTTTTCGCTCGTAATACTATATACATTTTTTTAGCGCTAATTACTTTAATTCCACGGATTGCACTGGGGCGTGCATTTATAATAATAGCGATGCTGTTCATGGACAGATTGATCTTGTAATCCGGCGTTTATAAGCCACTGTCGGATATGTAGTTGCTAATTAAACAGATAGGTCCATAGTAATCTGTTCAATTAGTCCTGTATCGGTAAAGCACAAACATATATGGAATGATGGAGCTTAGTTAGTTCCTCTTGCTTGTATCAATACGTTAAATAAATGCAACTTTGATCGAATTGTTCGATCGAATTGTTCGATCAAGTTTAAAGTTCAAGTTTACCATTTAATTTATTTCTGTAGAACATATACAGATCTTTAAAAGTTGTTTAAAAATGTTTAAAAATGCTATGACTTATTTGCTATATAATAATAAAGTATGAAATTTTTCAATAAAACTGATGAAGTTTTTTTATTTTGTTAATTTTTTAAGACACAACTGTCGTATGAGATGATTTAATGTAATTTAATGAACTATTTTTTATGTAATCTTAGAAATAATTGAGTAATAAAATACATAAATGAACGTACTCGATTTTTATTCATGGTGAGACTCGAAGGCGCCCGGATTTATGGGGATTATTAAAGGGGGGTTGGTATGGTTAATATAAAACGGCGCGTAATGCGGCAAGCGCATTTATTTTCATTACAAAAACCACAACATTAAGCAAGTGACATCTCCGTATATTTACGGCCGAAATAAAGGCCAATTACGGAGCGGGGACTTAAAACTGCGCCCCGATATTATAAATCATACAAAAGCGGGCTGCACTTTTCAACAGTGCCACGTATACGGTTACCGCTCTCGCCCTCTCTTTTTCTCTCGATCCTTCTGTCTCCACAATTTTATTCAACGCTTCTCAATTTTCACATGATCACAACTGACACATGCTTTTATCTTTCTAATATTACAACGGTGTCCTCTGAAGACCGACGCGACCGCAGCACCGTACCAACACGTGATTCGCATTTTTGATTCGACGGCGGGAGGCTTTCAATTAACCTCTCTTGCAATTCTAGACAAAAGAGGGATACATCAGGAATTACAAATTACACTGTTGGATTGTTAAATCGGCTCGATTACCAAATAAAACCTCAAGGATGTTCTTTCTATTCATCTTTCAAAGGTTTTGAAAATCATCTTTGTGAATGTAATTAATTTTAAATCGAGAAGTTGTGTTAAAAAACATTCATTGTTTAATTTTATTAGATCATAAAGATGCCAAATGCAAAAATAAGAATAAAAGGCTATTAAATATTTATATCTAGATTATTTTTTTGTTGTTGATAATTTCTGAGTTTATTGGAGATAAAGGTTCATATTGATGAACCGAAGTTTCATACGAAGTAATTATTTTGTAAAAAAAAGTATCTGGGTCTTCGTTGCATAAGGTCAAAAACTCACTGGAATACTACACGCGCCGATGCATTTGAAGCGGTGTGAGCATTCTGGGCACTTTTCTTGCACTCACATTCACAGGGGTCCATGTTGAGTATTTAAAACTGTTGTAGCTGATACTCCATTTCTACAATTTGCCTTTTCTTTTTATGTTTTCCTCCTTCTATCGATTCGCTGCCTTGCTTGAAAGTGCATTCCACTTATAATCATAGTCTTGCCAGGACAAGAATTGGTACAAACCACCGCCATCTCATCCTTAATATTTTGAGGTGATTTTCCCCGAAAAATCAACAAATTAGTAATTAAATTTAACACAATATAATTAATACTACCTTAAATAAAACTAGATTAAAGCAAATGCTACTTTCGTGCTGATCTTAAATTGTATCTGCTTGAGAAATAGTTATTGCCGAAAATGGTCGCATTGTGTGAACAAAAGCTATCTTCCTGGGGAAGAAAAGTCCGGTCACAAACAAAATTAAGATCAAGGACATCGATCCTCTTAAAAAGTGTAGTGGATTAGAGATTAAGGTTAACAGGCAACTCGAATTCTTAAAGCATGTAAAATAAAGAGAAGCGCTTGCAAAACTTACAGCCAACCATTTATTCTATTCATAGCAAACTACGGTAAAGAGATAGCGATCAGTGGTAATATAGGCACAAAAAAGATGGTTAGAACAAACAACGTCCTAATCAGAAAAATCCCAATTGTCAATACTACATCATAAACGCCAACCTAAATTATTTCTTAGGTTGATACACGCAGAAAATCGCACAAAAGAAAAGAAGTGAAATTCGCACTTTGAACTGAAAGTCGTCAAGTTGAAGTATACCAATCTGCCAAGGAAAGTATATTGGCATATATCAACCTCACGACGGAATCATAAAAAAAACGGTTAACCCCGATCAACCGGATCCTCCGTATGCTTTATTTTATATACTTTTTTGTATTTATGTAAATTATTTTAAAGGTAGTAAATAAAAAATGTATTACCAAAACTTGCAAATTTATAATATCAGAATATCGATTTTTTACATTATCAAATCCCAAAGCGTATATTCGTTATTTTTGCAAACTATCGCCAATTATTATTTCACATGATTCTGGCGGTGATATATCACTTAAATGTCTCGATAGATTTTTTTGATTAAAAAATATTATTAATTATTTTGACAATATAAATTATATATTTAATATGATTGCATCTTATTCTCGTTATTAACGTTTCAAATCACCTGAGGAATGCTACTCTATCAATATGATTAATTATATTTTGTAGTTCATTCTGAAAAACTTTATATATGATTTATTTAATGACTTTTCTACCAGCTTTGTTACTGCTTTTATATATTATATTGTTTCTTCCTTTAAATGTCATTTTATTAAATACAATAATTTGTGCTTCATAAGTTTAACCTTTTGCGATTTTGTCCACTATTTCATTGCAGTATATATCATTGAGTTAATTTCACAAAAGGAATTTCCGACTTATTTACTGACGTTATAAAAGATAAATAAATCAATAATGATTTGATATTTATGTGTTATCGCTTTAAATTGTGAGTATAAATTGATGTGATTCAATAGAAAGTGCAATGTACAAAGTTATCGAAGCGCGTAAACATTTTTTGTCCCGAACGCAAAAAAATTGATTAATACAAAAATTTAATTCCATTGAAAGATATTTAAAGGCTTTGTTATTTTTGCTTGTAAAAGTTTAGATTGGGGTAACGTCCAATTCTCCGAGCGCAACGACCGTGAGATAATCTTTTTTAATCCCCATCCCCGCGCGCTGGCGCTCCGATTCCGCTTTATAAATTCGCGCCGGGACCAATTCATTTGTTTCCAAGTGATCCGGCGTAAGAGATATCGCCCCAATTCCCCAACCCCAAAACCCCCCTCGTCCCACCAGACGTGCGGTCTTCCACCACTTCCGCCACCCACTCGCTTAATTATACCCGCACACAGGTGGATGGTGGAAGGTGGGACGCGTCTAATAAAGATATACTCTTTCAGAGAGGGAAACCGTGTCCCGTAAATTGATCAAATTCGCCCGAAATAAAAGGAAAAGGGGTTGAATTAGGGGTGCGTTTTGTATGCGCGAGTGTCGGTGCATAATTTTATTTACGGCGAAACGCGCTTTTTTATTTAAATTGCGTTACGGCAATCGAATAGCGCGATGTTGAGGAGAAAGTGTTTATCGGTGGAGTTGGATTAAAGGGCGAAAAAAAAAAAACGTTACGCGGAGGTATAAATTTTCAAAGTTCATCCCTGCATTCTTCTCTGTAGGGGGAATAAGCAAATCCATTTAAATGTAAATATAAAGTGGGGTAATTAAATTCGGTTATAGAAACGGTTCAGAATGGGCGGGTTATCAATAAGTTATTACGAGTCAAAGAATTCCCTTATCGCCGCTGTAAATGTCCAATCAAACTGACATTGTGCGGCGGGCTCATTCTGCATGGCCGGTCCGACATAATCCGAATATATCTATGCCATCAAGCGAGATTGTGTCTGCCGTTCTTATCGCGAGCTCTCCCTCGCTTTATTTTATGTCGATTTCAGCACATATCCGGTTCCCCCCCCGGGGGGGGGGGGGTTCCGGTGGACCCTCGGGGCTGACCCCCTCAAACTTCACCGACTACCACTTGGCGCTGTTAAAGTGAAAACGATGTAGCTCTGGTTCCGATTTATACGCAAAATACAAAACACATAAATCGGACTATGGGGTCGGGATGAAGTGGAAAAAGCGTCCCCGCGGTAACATGTGTCTCTTAATTCGATTTTATATCAACCGTTGCTGATTCCACACCAATGCCGAACAATGAAGTCTATCCCCTTTTGTAATTCCCCTTGATTTGGTTTTCATTCTCCATACGTAATATATTGAGTGTGCTAGGAAAATTTTCCATTTTTTTTAAATTCCATTTTTTTTCATTTTTTTAAATATGTATCTAATCAAAATAAACAATAATTTTAATACACACACCATAGATACTTTTTATATTTAGATAAAAGAGAGACTAAATACTACTTTTTTTATTTTAACTCTTATTTTCAAATGATCGTTTACACTAAGCTTTTCAATACCTTCTCAAATAAATTGAGGAACATCAACATGGGTTTCATTAATCACGATTCACGTTAGCAAATCCATTTGAGCTAATTACATTTCCAATTCCTTGGACGTGTGAGTCATTAAATTCTTCTAAATTGAAGTAATTTAATTTATTGCAGAGAATCTATCGTTATAATGAATATAGTCTTATCTCACATTCAAATCACAAAGAGTATCAATTAAATCTAATATTTCTAATTGTAATTGATTTTATATTGGGTGTCTCACAAGAGTAACATGTGAGCAAACTCTTTTTATTTTTGCTCATAAATAAATCGATTAATATCCTGTTTTAGCGATCCTTCTAAGTAAACAGTTTCGCCTTCTTATCTTTGCATGACTAGTTTCCATTCCTGCCATTTCTACGCTGATTTTCTTCTTGATTTTGATTATTATTTTCGTCGATACGGTATGTTTGAGTAAAGATTTCTTTCAGGGAAAGACGTCCTCATACCACGGTGTTCGTCTACACAAACATGTTTTTCCTGCACCTTAGGTGTTGCTTCTGGTGGTTTAGGTCATTTTGTCTCATTGTTGGGATACTTTCCCGACCAATAGTTCCTGACGCCTTGATTATCATTTATTAATCTCTTGATGTGGTGACTAGTTTCCTCAATTGATCGTTTTTTTTTTTTTAAAATGACAGCCTTTCGAGGTCCTCTCGAAGTGGGACACCCACAAGACAGCCCTTTGGTGATCACGCGGTAGATGTCTTGCGTTCGACGATTGACTGTATAATATACTGTATAACATGTACGTTTCTGTATTTAAATTCTATGCTTCTAACTCATTACCGGCAGTTTACTTTACCGGAAGCGCCGTCAACCGGTTCATTCAGCATTTAATAATTAACATAGCTTCATTCACTTTTTTTTTGTTTTCAAATGAGTAAAATTCGTGTCACGCTTCGACATTTGGGTTGCCGAATCCGAGAAATACCAACTGGGCATACCCCAGCGCCCTCCTCATCATGAAAAAGAAGACACTGATACTCACAACCTAGTGACAAAATCGGGAATATCTCTCAGCATTTAGTATTTGGGTGGACCAGCCACTGTTGCTAAACGTCCGCATCGAAATCGGCTCTTTTTCCACCTGCACCCGAACGGGTCAAGTCCGCATCCGCATGAAAAGCAGATGTTATGAAGGAAATAAAAAAAAGTTGTGTGACGTCACGAAAATACAATAAAATCCACAAATGAAACAAAAGATATCAGCGTTTTCGCGAGTTACCGCGAATTCAGACGTCAGACACAAAGCTGAGAGAATTCCTGATAAAATGGTTATAGTCACAAGGAAGCGTTTTTTTTTGGATCGATGTAGGAAACGGATTTCCTACATCATTCATTTTATTTGGGAGTTGCAAAGAAAAAATTCCCAAGTCATCATTTCTTCATTAAAAATATATGCTCGGGCGCAAAATAAATTTCTAAATATTATAGAATATAAATCTTAGGGAAATTTTTTGATTTATATTTTATTTGAATTTTTTAAACTTTGTGATAGTGGCTCTCCGAAACGGCTCCGGTCGTGTTTAGACTAGGAATGAAAAAATGGAAGAGGAAGGATTTTTAGAACAAGGTATATAAACCCTACATCCGGTACCAAAAAGTCAGTATCAATCTGATCTTCGTGATGTAATCACTTAATCCACACAAGTGTGTCTTTAAAAAAAGTTGTTATATGTTGTGCCTACCATAAGTTTCGTTTACTTATATTTTTTGTTCTTATAATTGTCAATTTTTTTTTGTATTCGTAAATTTTAATTGTACTAACTATAGAATATATAACTCAAAAATGAGTCAGTCAACGGGAGATAAAAGGCAACATAGGTTGTGGACCGTAGAAGGATGTAAGTAGTGCAGTCGCCATTGATACTTTTCAGTGGAACATCAATCATGCGATCAGCGAAGGACCAAATGAGTCAGTCATTTGGTGCGGGACTTCGCACTTCGTAAGACGGTCTGCAGAATGTGCAGCCGTTTCTCCGTCCATCAGAGAGGTCATCGGTCGTGCGATCGGCATCTGAGTACAAGATTCACACGACTTGCATTTCGAGTCTGGTCCTTATAAAACAGATTGTCATAGTCTGACGATTGAAACTATCTAAACAGGGACACAAAAAAGGTCTGGTGTTGTCTGAGTGATTGCCTCCATATGTTACCTGTGAACATTTAATCACCGGCCATAAAAATAAAATTATCAATTTCATCTTTAGAAAATAATTAAAATGAGTTTACGCAAAGCTCACGTTTACCGAGAAAGGATAATATTTTGTTTCTCGTGAAACTTATTAGCCGTGATTTTGATACAAATCAGTTTTCGTAAAACAAAGGCAAGCCTCCATCCGTGGGACACCTGGACATAATTTCTTTGGCGCCGTTGTTTCCCGTCCGGTAGCGGAGTGTCAGGGGCCGCCTTCGGATCATCGCAGCTTGTCTCCGCTCTAAGGACGCACCCGTTCCCTCGACGCCGATGTCTCCGTCCAGCAACGGAGAGTCAGGGACCACAACACATACTGTCTTATCATCGGATTATCGCAATTTGTATTTAGCTTCAAGGCCAAGAATGACTTATTTCCTCGAGACCGCCGTACACCAACCAGCTGCAGAGTGCCAGGAAACCCTCAGGAACGAGACTCAATAATGTTCCATTGCAGTTTTAGGAATTGTCACGATCAAATCTCGGCTATTTCAACTAATCGCAACAATGAACAATGTTTTAAATGTGGACATCTCCACTAAACCTTGAGAATACGCCATTACCGCATGTGAGCTATTTCAACTGGCGACGAGCGGATTTCTCGCCGTGATATCCAAAGAATACCGTTGGATCCAAGATACTCCTCCGACGTAGGTAAACCGTGAACTGCTTCAGGTCATCTGCGCCCACCAGCCTTGTCGAGCCCCACGATTCATCTGGGATGAGACCCATTTCAGGGGGCATTTGTTGCCGGCAACATTTAATCGCCGGTTACAAAAATAAAATTGTGTTATCGTCGGCGGATCATTCTGACACGTCGTTTTCGATTAATTTTTAATTCGTGATTCAATTCGACAACGGTTCCCTTTCCATCTCGTTTTACTTTGATATAAAAATGGTGATGTGTCCATCATGATACATTCCTTTGTGAATTTGGTCAAATACGTTTTTGTGTTTTGATTCTAACCAATATCTTTTCAGATCTCGCCACTGTTATAAAAGCTTGAATATAGCGTTTGAGTTCAATCTATTCAGTCGTCTTTGCTCTATCGCCACACAGAAACACACACAGATATTTTCCAAAATCAATGGAGTGGACTCAGGGGACCTCAAAATGTTCATATACGTTGAAGTTAGCGATCACTATACTTTCCCTTGGACAGGGGTCCGGGGAAAGTGAAAATAAATTAAGTTCGGAAAAATTCTTTGAACCATTGAACTATTAATCCTTGGGTCATAAAACAGTAAACCGTCGGCACATTTTCGGAACACAATGGAGATTTGGGAAAACAACCAATGACAAAAAATATATATATGTATATAAAATGTTTCGAGTCTATACGCATTGGTGGTTTTGTTGATAATCGTTGGCAGCTCTTCGCCGAATAATATATTTGAGGACTTGACAAAAGACATAAAAAATAAATTTAAAGTAATAATGAATTGTAAACTGAATTACTCTCATAAGTAAACATTAATGTAAACGACATTTTAATTACACACACATCACTTAATCCATATTGTATTGATGTACATATATTTTTGGAATAATCCAACGATCACCAACCGCACGGCACGAAGCCACTTTCAAAATTAAAATATCGTTGCTCTCTCTTCAGCAGGTGAGTGACTTCTCGGCGAGTAATTTTTAACGCGCGTTACCGCTTTATAATGACTGTTAAAGTTTGAAGAGTTTGAACACCGCAAATATGCGAACACAAAAAAGCATCTAGTATCGGGAATCGTAAATCGCAAGAATTAACACAACCTAAGGCCTCAGATGCCAGAGAGTTTAGCCATTGGTGTAAAGGGATTCACTGATGCCGGATGAAATAATGCCGAAAGCTACACAAGGAGAAACCAATAACTACACTTTCGTTCTTATTTTGGACTATTAACACTACATACAACACATAAACTGTACCCGACTTCGTCAGGCATGTCGTTGTTATCGCTACCCATATTGAGTCAATTTGATTTTATAAGTGCTCGCTAGTGAGCAGAGAACTATTACCTATTACTATTAATCAAATAGCGCCGCCGCTTATTGAATCATTCATTAACTTTTTTATTACCTGTTATTTTCTTGATAAAATAATTTACACCTTATGCCATTATTTTACGTCCTTACTCGACATATCTTCTGTTTGATTGTTGGTGCTAGCAACAAAGTAGCACAGTTGTTGGAAAACTATAAGACTGGGTAGGTAATAAATCGGTATGTCATTTCTTTACTTTCTTGTTTAAACAATGTACACCTTATACTTTTATAATAAAAGGAAGATATGCTGAGAAAGTAGGTAAATACTTATTCAGCATATCTTCCTTTTGGTTGTGGGTGCTAGAAACAAAGTAGCAGTAGAAGATTGGTTATTTGATATGTCAAATTTATATTTGACTCGTCAAATATTATTACATCTATTATTACCCTATCTTCATGGTTTTCCAACAACTCTGCTCCTTTGTTGTTAGCAACCACAAACAAAAGGAAGATATGCTGAGTAAGTAATACTAGAAAATGCTCCCTAATTTTGAATAAAGGAATGTCACAATACAAAATGCTCACAGTTTAAGTTTGCCGATAATATGGAGATATACGTGAAAGTACGAGCTGATGATGATTGGTATGAGGTTAATGACATGGCATTCATTTTTAATAAAATGATAAATATATATATAACAAAATTATATTTTTGATTCTTTTTTATGTAAAAGGAATGTATATAATATTTAGCACTGTGCTTTTACGAGGAACGGATTAAACGGAATGAATATGTAATTACGATGGGTTCGACGAATCTCCGCCGGCTGGTCATGTCCACCACGGAGCCAGCCCTACTCACCCTCTTTTTCGAGGTATAAGTATTTGGGGATTGCATCTCAGAAACCAGTGGGAAACCAGCATTTACAGTGGCGTATTTTTTACGGATTTTTTATTGACCAGACCGCTCTTCTGGATAATTTGCTGTTTATTATTTGCATTCTTGGGCTTGGAATTGTTGCTGTTCCTTTTCCGAACCTGGATGCCATCTAATTTTGTCGCAGCCACTGACACTGCCTTGGTGGTTTTTGTGCTTCGTTTCCTTTTTATTTTTGTAAATGTTGGTGTAAATAAATATTTGTTTTCCGGGATTAGTGTTTTAAATAAAGTTAGTTGTTCCTACTCTCCACATACAACCACCAGAGCTAGCTGAAACTACCTATGACACTATTATACCTAATTCAAATGATTAGATTGAAATTGGTGGTAAGTATAGTATGTTCTTATCGTAAAAATACCGATGAGAAGTTGCCTACGGATTTTCCAGCCGCGGATTAACCTGTCGTCTCCACGATGGCGGAGGCACCAGGTGTGGTTAATTGTTAAAAAAATGTTTATTGGAGTTATAACTTGCTAAATATTCGTTTAATTCGCAGATTTTGTTTGATTCATTAATATTTTATATTTGGTGTGTAATTTAATCTATTACTTTTTCTTAAAATCGTCTTTAATATGCGCTAGTTTTTTAAAGTCCTGCAGAACCTCTTTATTTTCATTTCTTAGATTAATAACATTTTAATGAAGTTATTTAGAGTGTATTAAAATAATTTGTCTTAAATTTATATTTTATGAAATTTAACTCCAGCCACGTATTTCATAAAAATATCAAACATTTTCAAAGTCCTGCGGAACCCTGTTTATTACTTTATTTTCTTTTTTTATGTTAATTTGTTACTTAATTCAAGATATGCGAATCGTACGTAAAAGTAAAATAAATAATTGGTTTATCGTTGTATGAGGACAAAACCATTGAAAATGATCACTTCGTAACCGAAAAGTTCATCTGGTACGAAAAGGAAATTATTTGATTAAATGAAATAAAGAGTGTTATTTTTTAAATATATAAAATTAAGTTTTATTTAGACCATAATCTTTACTGATTCCAGAAATGCATTATATGTTATACACGAAAGGTTTGTTACTTGTAATACCAAAATAAGTTATATAATAATTATTATACCTTGAAACAAAATACATTTAAATAAATTTAAAACAACTTGTGTACCATTTTATCTTTTAAAACTGTACTGTAGCGTAAATAACGTTTCTACCGATGTCCCCTTTTATTTAGTTTATATTTCCTCACTGTGTTGCGTATTAAAATCGTACCTACATTTCACTTCATACTTCATAAGAAATGAATTCTGTATTATTAACTTCAACAATAAGTTGCTAATTTTCTAAACAATTTATAACGCGTGCTATGTGAACAATTTATCGAGACTGAGGTGAAAGCGCGGAAGTAGTCGATGCGCGATAGAATTTCGCAGTTTTTTTGCGTTTCATTGGTTAGATAAAAATAAAAAAAAACGAAATATCACTTTAAACTGTAAATATAGTAATATATGTGTAGTATAGCAAACATTGTGTTAAAATTTAAATAGAATCTTGAAGAAAAATAAAACATAATGATTTAAATACATACATTATTAAACATGATATTTATTACAGTAAAAATATAAATGGATAAGGTCTCCAACCTCACGACAGTCACACATTGAAGAGATGATTTGTTTACTAATGATAAATGTGATAGAGCAGATTGACGTCACAATTCTTCCATTCTCATAATTTATATAATGCATCTTCTATTTAAACTTTACAATCAAACATGTCCAAATAAAAAATGTCCAGATTAAGCATATTGTGATGGGGATGGGCTACCGCCTACGCCAACATTTAATATATTATCACATAACATTTACGTGCGAATTAGAAAGTTTAAATATAAAAAAATAAAAATTAAATGTAATAATAGATTTACACAAAAATGCTTTCATAAATAGCATTTAATAAACATTCTATTAAATAATTATAGATTTTTGGTGCAAAGAATGTTCTGGTCGATAGCAGTTTCAAGAATTGTAACATATGCATTGTAAATAATATTTAATTTTGTAAATTTACACAAATAAAAATCTTATATAGAGTGAAAGTGTAAAGTCTGGAACTGTGGCAATATTTTTTTTTTCAAAAACATTACTAAAAGATTAGTAATGTTTTTGAAAAAAAAAAAAAAATGCTGGAACAAGTCAATTTTTATTTTAAATATATATATATATATATTAATGGAAACTCTATTTTTTGTATAATGAATTTGGAGAGAGCATGAAATTCTAAGACCTAATACACTAAGAATGTACGACACTGTATTTTGAAATTTTCGAGATAATTGCTTTGAAAGTTTTAAAACCATAAATATAATAACAAAATAACAATAAAGAGTTCTAATTTTTATTTTGTACATTTTTGTTATTGTATATATATGTGTTAATAAAGCTTATTATAATTTTATCGCACGATTATTTACTTAATTATGTAAAATTCAAATAATAGGAATAGGTAAACAAGCTAATAAAGAACTGTCATCATTTTACCAGCAATTGTTACATGGCTATTTGATTTTTTTATTAAAACTTTAAATCTTAATTGTTATTAGGTTTGTGCTTTTAAAACTTTAGAAGTAATTATTTAAAATATTTCAAAATACAGAATAAAAAAATTCAGAATAAAAAATATGGATTCCACTTGAAAAATATCGCTTACGTCATATTTGAAAAACAAAAGACGATCCTTAAGTTACAATTGCATTACTTTTAAAATAAAAATAAAAAATATCTGTTCTGGGATTTTTTTTCCAAAAACGTTTGCTAAAAGATTTAATGCGATAGTTCCAGATTTTATACTCGCACTATTCAAGTTGGCTAGAAAAGGTGATAACCTTCAGCTAGTGTGATTCGTTGATTAATTTTGGATACAAAATCTGGAAATTAGTATCATTTTCTAAATATTATGGAAAAAATCAATAGAAGTGATATAGGTGATAAATAAATTCGAATTTTTAACAAATAAATAACTTTTCATAAGTATTTTTTTAAATAAAAATAGATCTGACAACCATGTATTTTCATACGAAACTATTAAATTCCACTTCACTTTGACATATACTTGTCACTTTTTTTTGTGTAAGTTCAACATACTTTTCGAAGATGTATACATTCAATCTGCTTAGAAACGGAAGATTATCAATTCTAACATTTACTTTAATCTTTCATTTTTTGATGCATTCTTCAAATTTGATTTTTTTCTAGATTTGTTACATTTATAATTATTATTAAATTAAACATTTGCTTGATTCGCTGTTGCCCAATTTACATTTCTTTAAATTGACTCGTGAAGTGTTATAAGCCACAATACAATATATTTTTACTTAATTTTTCTGCAATTAATCAATGAACCATTTTACCTAAAAATTTTCACACCTTTTGTGGCAACCTTATATATATATAATTTATTTAAACTAATAAAAGCAGACTGTTATCACACGATTTTAGATATATTGCAGTGCTTTATAAAATCAATTTACATAAATAAAATTATTTTTGAATAAGTATTAGTAATACAATTGCTCATTAAAATACACAACACACACTAAAACAGTAAATGTACTATTTTTTTTTAATAAAAAATACACCTCAAAAAGTAACCAATAAGCTGGTTACTTGATAGGTAAACGATAAAAAGAAACAAACCGGCGATCAGCTGACAGTGGAAAAAACAGAATTCCCTATTCTTTCTTAGTCAGATTATAATTTATATAATAAATATTTCATCTCAGTCAGAATTTTAAATCCATTGAATTTGACATAAATACTAGTGATATGTTAACAGCTTTATTGAAATTATATTCAGCCATTCTGAAAAAATGATAAACAAAAACTGACTTGTAAATTTCATTCGTAAATATTATAGAAAACCTAGCAATGTTATGATAACCTGTGAATTTATGTACCTGCGAATTGAGTTAATTAGCTATCCTATACAGCTGAAAAAATCAAATCGCAAATAAAAACATTTGCATTCAAAGCAAACAGTTGTCTTTCAAAATTTTTGAAAACTGTGCGATCTGCTACTAATCCGAATATATGTTTTGAATACAAATATATTATTTCACATAGAATCTAAATATATATTATAAAAAGCGGGGTTTCCCATTTGAAATTTCATTTCCCATGGTTTGGGAACTTTATCATTAATTGCGCCGAATAAATCCCATATAACATTGAGTTTTCTATTTAAATTTAAATAGAAAAGAGTATTTATTCAGTTGGTCATAGTTATTTAGAAAGCTGACGAGGAATAGATCCCGAAACACGTGTCTGCAGATAGTCTTATATTAAGTAACGTTCTTTTCTGTTGTTTATATTGAATTTTTCTCCGATAAAAAAATATTGTTGCATGATGCAATATGTTATTGATATGCAGCTGCAGATGTACATTATGAATGTCTGGTGGGGTATTTGCCCTAGAAGTTGTTGTTTCAATGTTCATTTGTTTAAAGTACTTACGTAACGTAAGTCAAAAAGTCACAGAGCTAAATGTCGATATAATTTATTAATTATTTTCAAATATTTTTTATTTAACCTATTAAAATTTACTTTTCATATGTTTACTATAAATTGAGTTATTCGATACACTTTGTAGCTAACACCCTGAATATTAATATTTGAAATGCATTGTTTAATTATGATTTTTGTAATATCTTTTATATCATATATTTAATGTACATGTATAAATAGGATCATTCGCGCCAGATGTTTATTAATTGTTTCATAATATATTATTGAAAACCGAACTGTTTGTTTGTAATTCAATTAAATAACAAAACCGGGGCAATATTATCCTAATCCGACCATCAATGTACGCTTTGCTGTATTCAAATAATCGAAGCGATGTTCCGATTATTTCGCCGATAGGTTTGTTTGGTGGTTATTGTTCTGTTCGATCGTGCGCCCTTAATGCAGCAACCGGAAGTGATTCGCCCTTCTTACACATAAAACTTTTATGTTATTAGTATTTGCCGGGAATTGCCAATAGCCGCCCCCTCCACGGGGCTTATCAGTGTTCTTGAGCTGGTGGTGTGGTCTCGCGATGCAATTCAGGATAAATATTTAAATTTCATCCGCGCCCTCAACTATCCCTCCCTCTTACTTTACACACATACACACACAACAAGACAAACAAATGTTTATGTTGTGGCACCCATAAAATATAACTATGGATTTTTGAATAAATTTATCTCGATGAGGAACATAAAATCTGGGATGTATTTTTTTAAGGGCATTTCGTCCTCCACAACAGCCTTGGAATTTTTAGAGAAATAATTTATGAAAAAATATATTACGCCTTCTTCATGAACCATTAGAAGCAAACTAATTAACAAACTGTAATTGGATGTATGTTGAAGTACAGGGAAGATATTTAGCAGACCAATCATAATAAGTGTTAGGACCACGGCTATACAGGGTCTTGTATCGCAGCTCCCGTCTTTGATAGCTCAGTTAGTAATTAAATTAGGACTTTGAAATTTTGGAAACTTTACTTGGGTTTTAAGAAGTACTTCAGATATAATAATAAAATAGTAATAATAATTCTTTATTGAATGGACCAGCCATTTACAATATGACTAAAAATATAAAAACATAAATTACACAAATATGCATATACATATGTTTGTGGGCAAGCTAACATTTAGTGTACAATATCCACGAGACTCCTAATAAACCTAATCGACGTGTTTAAGAAATCAATTCTGCCACAAATGTTATTAGCCGTGCGCGTTAAACGAGTCATAGGACAGTTTAGACCGCAAGTCGTCCTACAAAATGCATTATGCAGTAGGATGTGGCTACGCGCATGTCTAGTTGGTACATGATACTCAATCATACTGACAATATAGTTTGAATCTATTTTGCACTTTATATTTTTATAAACAAAACACATATCTAATTCCATGCCTTGATGTTGCAGTCTTCAGCATTCTTCACGCTTCTTCACTTTTAAATCATCGGCAAAAAGCAAATAAGGACAGCTTAGTGAATCCGACAGGTCATTTATAAAAAGAATGAACAATAACGGTCCTAAGTTGGATCTTTGTGGAATACCAGATGTTAAAACATATGGTTCTGAGAGAAAGGATTTTATTTTCACAAATTGTTTCCTTCCAGACAAATATGCTACAAGCCACATCAATAACGGATCACATAGACCATATGCTTGCATTTTTTTAGTGAGAATAAAGTAATTGACAGAGCAAATGCTTAGCTGAAGTCCGTGTAAATTGCGTGGACTTCAGAATTATAGGTATAATTTAAATCAATAAAATATTAATGTTAGGATTGTTAAACCTTATTTAACAAGTACCATGTATAATTTGATTCACAAGATCTTAATTTACATTTTATTAATTTTTTAAACGAATGGCCTAAAACCATTCTATTTTCTACTTTTTAATTTTTTGGTTGGTATTACTGAACCGATTTCAATAAAATTTTAGGGGTGTCTAGGTAATAATAAAAGGCAACTAAATAACGAATAAAATATATATCAAGCAATTTAAAAATATATATATATATCATCATGCCGTAACTCTTTTTTGAGACACAATATAAAATAAAAAATATTTTCTTGATGTACGTCCTAGAACCCAAGTAAAGTTTCAAACATTTAAAAGTACTAACTTAATTAGTAACTGAGCTATCAAAGACGGGAGCTGTGATGCAGGACCCTGTATATTCGAAAATAAATTATGGTTAGGAATTTATTTTCGTGGTACTAATATATATTATGATTGGTTTAAATGAAGAGAAATTTGAAGGCTTATGTCAAATAAATATCAGATTGATGTATATAATTAATTTTCTGCACCATATTGATAGTTGCTAGAAATATTTATTACAAGAAATGGTACGATTGGTGAAAACATCCAATCAAACTTTATATTCAATTTTATATAAAAACATTTTAGAATTTAAGCTTCCTTAAATTATTGTGCATTACAAAAATACTTCGGATAAATAGTAAATTACCAGCTAAGTGATTTAATATTAAATAAATCTATTGTTTGTTGGAGTAAATTGAAGACATATCTCCAACCGTGTTCTAGAAACTACGCACTGTAATTATTAAACAAATTAATTTAAAAATTAATGGGTAATAATTAAACGTTTATTATAAATTATATAAATTAATTTTTATTTATAAAACATTTGTTTCATACATTATTTCAGATTATTCACAGTTAATAATAATTATTTGTGAAGGTCAATGATTTTACCAGCAACATATTATAAACACCCAAACAATAAATTACCCAGTTATTTCACTCCATTTCCAGTTTAATATGCAGCGGATACAAAAATTGTGCACCGGTGCGATTTTATTATTAAAAAAAGAACTCCGGGGACGGATTTATGTGTTATTTCTTTGGCGCGACCCATTTCAATTCTCAAGAGTGCAAAAAGCGGGCGTGTGTCAGATACACGGCCGTTGAATAATGGTCAAAATTTTCGTTGTGTTTTAAATAAAAATGTGCGGTCCGCTTAGATGCATCACACGTGTAAACGCGGAAGCTGGCCCACATTTGTTACCACCGGACGGTAACGGCCCTCTCAATAATGCCAATGGCACCATATAATAATGCCAGTTGCGGTTCGCCCAGTGCTCACTCCAACTACTAACTGTTCACTATTAACTTCGACTGTTTGTTGCGATCTCTACGATGCAGAGAGATTTTCATAAAGTTCACGAAGACAATGAAACTGAATTTTCATTTTTTTTTTTAATTTTCAATAATATATCATTTGTTATTATTTAAAAAAACAAGCTATCAATTTCACTAATTGAAATTATACAGCTATTATTGTCATTTATATATTTATAATCAAATAAGTAAATATATATTGAAAGCTCCTGTTAATTTATTTATTAATTCTAAAAATGTTTTTGTCGTTGGTAACCTTTTTTAAATAATTACCTTATAACAAAATTGGATTTACAATTATTTCGTTCAAAAATCTTAAGTACGTAACTATTAAAGTGGGCGTAATTTTAATGGTTATTACATTAAAATTAAAAAAAAATTGGTTAATTAACTAATTTCATTAATATTTATATTACGTTGCAAAGATAAAACAACAAAAAATAAATTCTATGTAAACATTCAAATTAAATATATTTGTAAGAATGTTTTCATAATGTTGACAGACTGTATTACAATAATAAAAATAATTTTCGTGTTTAGAGCTTTTTTACAACCCCTCCATATTTCCGCCATAACAGTAAATTCCGCATAAAATGGGAGATAATTAGGAGTGCTTTGCGTTGGCTTTTCAACACAGTTCATCCCGAATAACATGACCCTATTTTTTCAGCCATTGTAAATACAAACCCCATGCTGCTTGCCAAAGACATTAAAAATATTAAGACTCGACATAATTTCGCATGTATATCATTCTAAGTATACACATTTAATCGCATTGAATAATGTTATTATTAGTATGCATTTTAACGTTAATTGGAGTTACATACATTTTATTTAATGTTCATTGATTCCTTATATTTTAGTAAAATATGGTGTGATTAAAATAAATCTACTCATAATATCAGCATTTGAAATAATAATGTTATTATTAGTATGCATTTTAACGTTAATTGGAGTTACATACATTTTATTTAATGTTCATTGATTCCTTATATTTTAATAAAAAATCGTGTGATTCAAATAAATCTAATCATAAAATCAGCATTTGAAATAATAATGTTATTATTAGTATGCATTTTAACGTTAAGGTTGCGGTTTAGTGGAAATAGAGCTATTCTTTTGGATTTCATCATATGAATGTGTATTTACATTTTTTATCTACCAAGTATAAAGTATCAGTCTAAATATAAAATAATTCGTTAATTTTCGTGTATTACGTCAATTTACTAGTTTAAGTTAGAATAGAAAATTGTAAGATATAATGAAATTATTAGGTCATGTCTGCTAAGTTATTTGAATGCAGAATTTAGTGAAATCCTTTAAATTTTCATTGCACAAGTTTTTATTAGAAAAAATTTAATTTAAAATTTGCTATAAATTTGATCAATTTTCATTGTTTTTCATAATTATTTTTCACAGAAACTAAACATTAAAATAATTTTTAATTTATCTGATGAAATTCCTGCTTATTTTAAGATTATTTTAATGTATAATACAATATTGTTCATTGATCACAACAACATTCTAACTCAAATTAGTGATTGCCCATATTTGTATAGCTATCTCTTTCTTCTAAACCGCACCCTTAATTGGAGTTACATACATTTCAATTAATGTTCATTGATTTCTTATATTTTAGTAAAATTTAGAATGATTCAAGTAAATCTAATCATTATATCAGTAATTGAAAATGTATTTTGGAATACATATAAATAATAATCTATAATGAAAAATTATGAAAGAAATATATGGGAAGGAAACTACGGATTTTGGTGCCCGGCGCATTCACCGTTAATGGGAAGATTATTCAGGCACGAATTTAGCCTGATTTATGCTAAATGTCTTTTGCGTTATCTAAAAAATGATAAATTTACAAAGGCAATTATAAGCATAATTTTCAAAGTGAAAAATAACCACTTTAATAAAACTTTAAATTCGATTTCTTTATCACAGCTTATTGCAGGTAGTCTTATGAACTGATTAGTGTAAAAAAATAGAGTATTTTAGTTATTTTTTAAAATTTTTGATCGTCAAGCCCCCAATTGCCTAAATTAAACACAAATATTAAATGTCAAAAATGTCTTTAATTTATTTATCTTATCTCCTTATTATCTATTCAGAGAAAGATCATTTCGGTTACATATTTTAGTTATATATTTCTTTATCCATTTCTAAAATGACTGATCTATGGGGACTTAAATTTCAAGCTTTTTAGCTTAACTTGTTACCAGTATAACGGTTAAATTTCCCACCCTTAACAATTAAGACATTAAGTTAATTCAAATATAATGGTTACTTATATAAAATCATTTATGCAAAAGTGTATTTTATTTTTGAATTAATAAGTCAATTTTGCATTCACTTTACATTGTTTTTTTTTTGTTATCTTTATTTCGTGTTAGAAATATATTAATAAAACTCTTTTGTTTTTTAATGAATTTCGTATGTAATTAAAATATATCTATAATTAAAATATATATTAAAATACATTTCTAGAAAAATTTTCGAGCGAACGTCGACTCAAGATGTTGGCACACGGCGCGTTCCTACCGAGTGCAGTGCAACTTAGAACGCAGCTTTATAATGGGTATGTTTTTTTTTTTAGCGGACAGTTTATTCATTATTTATATAAACAATACATTTAGTATATTGAATATTATTAGTTGGCGATTTATAATTATGTATGATTAAATTGAAGTGGTATTCATAATTATTTGACTTATAATAGAAATTAAATAATAAATCTCCATTTTACAACATAATTAACATTAGATACATAGTTCATAAAAGTAACTAAATTATAAAATGCGGAAAGAGGTACTGAGAAACAGTCTTAATAGTATTGAAAAATATATAAAAGTAAGTATATAAAAAAATACATGTTGTTTAAACATTATATATGAATTACAAAAAATATAGAAGTTTGGATGGGTCAATATCTCAATATGCGACACATTGGGTTATTAGAGCCGTAACTGGAGCGATGGAAATTCAAATAAAACAGTGGTCTATTTCTAACCACTGTCATTAAGTAGAAATAAATATGGTAGATCTGCTCTCAAATTTTGTTGTTTGCATTAAATATTGTTGGATCAAAAAAATGTTGTATTATACAATATGTTATTGTTATGCAACAGTAAGTGTCCATAATGTAATTCAATTTCAGGCGGAGTACAAGCCCGAGAAGTAGTTGTTTTAATTTATTTTCAAAATATTTTTATTTAGTTTAATTCAAATAACTATTTATCTTCGAGGAATCAAGTACGTTTTGTTTATAACATCCGATTCAACAAATATTTCCAATTCCATTAAGTTATTTTTTAAATATTGAGCGTATAACAAAAATCGACGACAAAGTTGGCATTGGAAATCTAAAGTCATGTCTGAACTAAAATCACACGCGCACGCGTAAAGTACTGGTTGTCATGTTGACCGCAACCAGCATTTCACGCGTGTGATCTTAGTATAGACATGATTCGAGACTTCCAACGTCAACTTCGTCGTCGATTTTTGTTATACGTTCGATATAAGAGAACTTCTATTCAAAAGTAGTATTAAGAACCAAACCTGGCCATAAGGATTTTTGTTTAATGTCATCTTGGATGAAAGACTGATTTATTTTTGACACATGCTTATTTTTCAACCCTTCCGAGACGGGTCTATTTTCGTAGCTTTTTAGCAATAGATTAGTTACAACAATATTATGTACACTCCTTTGCAATAAATTGAAGCACACAGAATAAGTTATAGATTAATGCGGACATGATGAGTTTCCTAGTAACAAAAATATGTATATAAATATCTCAATTTCTTTAATGTCAAAATTCCGAATTATTTAGACAACATTTCAAAAACCCGAATAACACAATAAGAATATTATAAAAAAATATACAAGACTTGTGCTAAATTTTATTGCACAGAAGTTAACATAAATTAATGCAGTCTAATATTATTGTATATCAAAAGTGGTTGGTGCAGGTCTTCTTCGCTTCGTCCTCACCTCAGGATTTGTGGGCGTTGACTCCCATCTCGGGCTAACGATATTGAGTGAAATGTGTTTTTCTTCTTCTTCTATGCTCCTCTGTGTGTATTCGTGTTTATTTTTATTTAATTTTGATGTTTAATATAAGTGTTTCAGTTTGTGGGCGGTGTAACTTAGTGTATTTATATATTCTTCAAATTTATTATATTCGTGTATGGTTTGAGTTGTTAACGTGTTTTTCTTTGTTATGAATTTTTCAGGTCTTATTTATTGTTATTTGAATATTTGATTTCATAAGATTGTTTTTTGTTTTAATTTTATGCATTAGTAATAAGTTGCTGAGTTTGATCATCTTTTGTATATTTAGTTCTTGAGTTTGTTTGTATAACAGTTCGATGTGTGTTCTTTTGTGCAGGTTATGTATTATTTTTAATATTTTATTTTGATGAGTTTGTAGTTTGTTTATGTTTTTCTGTGTTGTGTCACCCCAAACATTGTTCAAATATAAGTTTTGTGATTTTAATCCTCACACTTACATCTATGAAGAAGCAGTTGTCGACATTATACGTTATTTTACAGTTGTTGAAGAAATAACTTTATTGTACATTTTTTCGTCACGAAAGTGTTAATATCAAATTAATAAGGCGGATACATGATGAAACTCTTTTTAACACATGAAACAAAACAAATGAGTAATAAGGGTTTCACTTTGTTGTCTAATATTGCAAACTATTTATTCATTTGCCTTATGAAGCCACTTTACGAACAATGAAGTGAAACCCTCACTGTTTTATTTTAAGACATACGTAGTAATTCTTACTAAACAGTTGATTTCATTTATTACTAAACTGGTCAAGATAATAGCAGCACATAAAAAACTAAACGAAAACTAACTAGTTATAAAAGAACAAATATGACGTAAACTTTACAACAAATTAATAGACTTTTATAACAAATGTTCAAATGAACCTCCTTTTTAATAAACAAAAATCCAATCTATCATAAACAGCCTTTGTCATATTGATGAGTTGCATCTGACAAATATTTCGACTTTCCTCGTCGATTTCCTCTCTTAGAGAATTAATATTTAGGCAATGTCGGTTATAAATTTCATTTTTAAGGTGATGCCATTAAAAAAATCCGCACATTACAAGGTCAGGAGATCTGCCTGGCCAATTTAGTGTACCACCACGACCATGTTCCTGGTTTTCGTATGCAGTTTCCTCAACGGCAAGGTCGACATCATTTATTAAAAGTTCTAAATATGTCTCGGAATATAAATTCCCTTTTATCTCAATTGGTCTAATAATTTTAATGTTAAGAATGCCAGCTCAAATATTATTTTTCTGGGGGTATTGAGTTCTTGCCGTTACAGAAAGTCGTGGATTATCTTCAAACCAGTATCGAGAGTTTTGCGCGTTTGGCTCATTATTTAAGGTAAAGGTGCATTCATCAGTAAAGCAAATTGATGAAAGTGTCTGTTCTGATTTGCTCTCTTCTGAATTTCTTCGTCAAAAATTGTTCTGCTGTCTTTGTCAGAGTTCAAGATTTCTTGGTGACATTGAAATTTGTACGGATGATATCGATTTTTATGCACGATTTTCCAAACATCGGTTGATGTTACAATTATTCTTCTACTTCTTCTTGGATCCTCCGTTACCATAGCCAAAATCCGTTCTAATTCAATATTTGATTATCCTTTATTGCCTCCTTTAGACTTTAGTTTCTTTGATTTGGATAGTACATGTCGATTATTAAAATTTACAGTAAATAAATCTCTAACTCGTCTAACTATTACCAGAGTAGAAAGTTTGAATCATGAACACTCTTTATTCAATTGAATAGTTATTCATATATATGACACAACTAAACTGTGTCTGTCAACATGACATTAATAATAATAATAATAATAAACTTTATTACCCAACAGACAAAGAGTCCAATTACAGAGTAATTAACAAAATAACAAAATAAACATTAACAATAACAAAAATAAAATATAATGGAAAACAATATAATATAATTAAATCTAACTAAATCTAACATATAAGCAAAAAGAATTGAGTATATGAACAAAAATAATTAATTCTATGCAAACTGCAGAATATTCGCTCAAACAGGTACCAGCAACGATTTGAATTCTCTCAAATTGCAACAAAATATATCATAATTAAGACATATACGACGAATTGGAGAAATCTCAAGGATACTGGTACGTGCATTACAAATGAAAAATTGTGTGGAACGACTACTACATAAACGAGGAACATTAAAGTTGATTCTAGAAAGTAAATCCGGACAGTCAATCATATTATGAATAAGTTTAAACAAGAATAGCTGACCTAAGTTATCTCTGCGTACTGACAGTGATACTGCTCTAAACTCACATAAAAGCAAATCATTATTAAAGCCCTCAGGAGGATAAGGACCAAATTTTACAGACCATAGATATTTGTAGAATCTACGTTGAATAATCTCAATAGACCGCTGATGTATGTGATATAAAGGATTCCATATCAAGGAACAGTATTCAAGTATCGAACGTATATACAGGGTGGCGCAAGATTCCGATGAAGTCCAATATCTCAGTTATTTAGAAATTTACAAAACGATATTACTGACATAATTTGTAGCTACTGTAAAACTTCACATTTTAAAATTAGTTTCATTTATACAGGGTGTCCAATAATCACGTGACGTATCAAACATATGATTTTTTAAATGGAATGCTATATTTTTTATGTCGATTTTAGATTCTACGCTTAAAATTAATCATTTTTGACATAAGGTTTATTAGGTCAGTTTTTAATATTTTAAAAGTTATAAACAATTTAAGGTTGAAATCAATGGAAGATTGGGGCCTTATTTTTCAAAAATGAAAAACGATGTAAACTTTCTGTTAACGCAATTTAATTGAAAAAATGCTTAATAATATAAGGAATAATCGTTTTTTACCATTAAGCTAATGTTGTGTACAGGGTGAAACAATACGCAAAATGATTTTTTTCTTTTTTCACTTAAATGGAACACCCTATATTTTTTACACTATTTCGATAGAAAATTGATTGTTCTTTAATTTTTGTATAATAAACTATACCCCTATCTGTTACCATTTTTTAACAATTTCAATTCAAAGTACAAAATTATAAGTTTCGCTTATAATCTATAATTTAAGTAGGCTATAATTAAAACAAATGCAATTCATAATCGTTTTCTGGTATATAATAACATACTTACTCCCTAACCTAAAGGGATATTCAAATGACAATCGATATTTAAAGGCGCATGCAAAATATAATGTTAACAAAATATAATGATATAAATATTTTATTATTTCATTTAGTATCTATTTTCGGTTTTTCAGTCAACATGAATTGTTTAAATAAATCAATTTAAGAAGCATATAGGAATATTTTAAATATTTTTCGAATAATAACCAAAAAATATAGTTGTTGTTAGTTTAACAATTAAATTAATCATTTATTGAAGAAGTATGTTTAACTGCACCAGTGTTACAAAATATAACGTAAAATATATTTTACTTACTAATTATAATATTAAGCGTAAATTTCACAACTAAATAAATTAGTTGTCCTGGCGCGGCCTACTTTGGTTAAAAATTCTATACAAAATTTGTATTTGAGATTAAATATCTTAAAAGCGGTAAATGGTAGCTATTTAATGTTTTATATAAAAAATGAAGAGTGGTCAATTTTCTACTAAACTAGCGTAAAAAATATAGGGTGTCCCATTTAAGTAATTATGGAATAGGATAGAAGCGTATTCGAGCAAGGGACGGCACATCTTCCATTTATTATAACATTTTGTAAGAAAAAACAAGTGTTAGTTTTTTGGAAAATTTCAAAGATTATTCAAAAATATTTCACCGCGGGTTAAGTGATGAAAATGATTAAAAATGTACGAAAAAAATGTTTTGTTTGTTGCAAAATTAATTTATTTTTAAACATAATTTTTCCGATGTGGACGATTTAAAAGAATAGGAATCGCAAAACAAACCAGCAAATCTTCATTAATGAATTTAGAACTAATGTATACCTACTTTAGTATTGCGAAAATCGCATTTGTTTATTGCGAAAGTAATTTATTGATAAATGCAATTTTGGAGAATAAATTGATGATAATAATAGGAATCGTAAAATCTGTCTAAAAATAAATTATTGATATTAAAATACCTTAATAGAAAAAATAACTTCCAACCCATTCCTGGTGAATCGAAAACCAACTCACTTCCACCACTCACTAATTACCACTTGTTCATAAACAAAAATAAATCGCGTTTTTAATTATTAATAATTTCTAACGTTAAAAATTAAACCGGAATAGTGAACACTACGCGTTTTCGGACGACTGAATCAAAATACAAGAGCGCAATTATCGCAAATCAAGTAGAAAAAAAAACGATCGATGACTCACTCCGAGAACGCATTCGTGAGATAAGAAGATTCGTTGTACCTGGATCCTGGCGCACAGCCAAGAACATACCTATTTAAATTGTATTTTCAATATTATCGTGTATTAAAATAATTACAGCTTAATATTTATTTACTTTTTTTATTAAATTCTCATTTATCCGGTGGTAAAAAAATAGGTATGAATTATGATGTATTTTAATTAATACACTTGATTATTCGTTTCACTAAATTATTTTATATTTGTGTTCGCGTAACTTTCACAACTAAATAAATTAGTTGTTCTGGCACGGCCTACTTTGATTAAATACCAAATTTGTATTTGAGATTAAATATCTCAAAAACGGTAAACGGTAGCTATTTAATATGTTATATAAAAAATGAAGAGTGATTAATTTTCTATTAAAATAGCATAAAAATTATAGGGTGTCCCATTTAAGTAAAAAGAGAAAAAAATCATTTTGCGTATTGCTTCACCTTGTATATAAAAATTTGTTTTAAGAGAAAAAAAGAGTATTTCTTTTATTACTAAGAATTTTTGCATTTGTATGGCGTTGACAGAATGTTTATTTCATTTTTCATTATTGAAATATTAGGCTCGAAACATCTATCGATTTCAACATTCATTTGTATATAACTTTTAAACTATAAAAAATTGACCTATTAAATCTTATATAAAAAATGATTATTTTTAAACGTAGAATCGAAAATCTTCATAAAAAATATATCATTCCACTTAAAAAAACATATGTTTGATACGTTACGTGATTATTGGACACCTTGTATATATGAAACTAATTTTAAAATGTGAATTTTGACAGTAGCTACTAATAATGTAAGTAACATTTTTTTGTATATTTCTTTATAACTGAGATATTGGACTTCATCGTAATCTTGCGCCACCCTGTATGAATTGAATAAGGAGATTAATGAATAAATATTTTTGAATTCCTTTGTATTTCGCATAATGAATCCAAGAGATTTATTGGCTTTGCAAATAATTGAATTATAATGTTCTCTAAAAGTAAATTTGGAATCGAAAATGATACCAAGATCCTTAAATGTTGACAGTTTTTCTAATGATTTATTACCGATAGTATACGTGAACGGAATCGGAAGCTTTTTACGTGAATACGTAACTAATTTACATTTAGTTACATTTAGAGATAGATTGTTAACGGAGCAACATGTGGAGATTCTATCAAGTACACTTTGCAAAAGTAAACAGTCAATAAGTGAATCAATAGTAGAAAAAAATTTAAGATCGTCTGCAAATAGTAAGTGATTACAATCTAATAGTGAACTAAGGTCATTTATAAAAATAATGAACAATAATGGCCCTAGGTTGGAACCCTGAGGAACCCCTGAGCGGGCCATAAACCTAACAGATGAAAATCCATTGATCGAAACATACAGATTACGATTCGATAGATATGATTTAAATAATTTAATTAAGTGAACATGAAAGCCATAAGTATTGCGTCTGTTGAGTAAAATAGTATAATCAACACGATCAAAGGCTTCGGCAAGGTCCATGTATATGCAATCAACCTGACCCTTTCTGTCAAGTTCACTGCATACACACTCACTAAAGCAGCACAAATTGGTCATTGTGGATCTTCCTGTCATAAAGCCATGTTGACGTGGAGATATAAGACTTCTAATCTTGGGAAAAATATGACGATAAACAACTATTTCAAATATTTTAGAAAAGTTAGACAACAAAGTAATTGGTCTATAGTTGCCGATTACTTTAGAATCACCGCTTTTAAGCACTGGACATATCCTGGATTCTTTCCAGACTGTTGGAAACTCAGAAGTCTTTAATATAATATTGAATATAACCTGCAATGGTTTTATTAAAATGAGAGAAATATCTTTAATTAAAAAACTAGGAATTCCATCTGCACCGCAAGTCATTGTATTGCCCAAGTGTGATATGGCATTGCAGATGTCAGATGTAATATATGAGATATTAATTAATGGAAAGTTATAGTGCGAATCAAATATTGTAGCAATGGGCGTAGGGTCAGTATATACGCTGCTGAAAAATTCAGCAAATGCGTTAACGATACATTCGGGTGAGTCTAATAACGTGTCATTAAATTGCATAACTTTAGGTATGCGTAATGTGCATTTTTTAGAATTGATAAAAGACCAAAATTGTTTAGGATTTGCAGAAATATTAGCAGAAACTTTTTCAATATACTCCCTATATGCGCTACGAATGAGTTTTTTTACTTTGAGATCTAACATTCCGAAACTGTTCAAGTGATTCGGCGCTTTTAGTACGAACGTATGCTTTACGTTTAATATGTTTTAAATTTAAAATATGAATAACGTCAGGCGTAAACCAACACGGATACTGGAGTTTGGATTGCTTATACGTCGGTACATGTTTATCGATACAAGAATACAAAGAGTCATAAAAGGATTTAACTATATCATCTAAGCTTCCCTCACAGTTATATTTTGGCCAATCACAACAACTAAATTCAGAATAAAGATTGCCTAAATCACATTTTCTAAAGTTATAATTCCTATTATTAGATTGGTTAATTTGAAAATAGCCTACTGGCGAGTGTACTATATCTAAATTAAAAAGTAAAGCAGGGTGGTATTGATCTTGTTTAATAAATGTATTATTGTCTGCCAGTAATGTACAATTTAGGTTAGTGAAAATAAGATCTAATAATGTATCGAACTTATTGACAACAGAGTTGTCTTGTTTGAGATTAAGAAAAGAACAAAAATGTTTTATTACATTACATAAATTATTATCAGCGCTGTCTTGATACTTAACGTAGTAAGGGATGTTAAAGTCGCCCATTATTAAAATATTATCAGCGTGATTACATAAAATACAATGGTGTTCAAGAAAGGATTCCAAATCGCGAACATTGGGCGTAGGCGGTATATACATATAAATATGTCATGGCAATGTATTATATTCAATTAAAATTCTGTATAATGCTATTTTCCTACGGCCAGGATTGGTCAAAGTAGGAAGGACAATGTAAATGATAATGAAACTGATAAGTTTCGCATTTTTCTAATACATGTAATTGCTGAGAAACAAATAGTATTTTATTTTATTTTTTAGTAAAATAAATTTAGGAATCATTGTTCAAAATACTGTTATGTTATTTTTTTAATAATTATTTTGAAAAAAAATCTCACTTAACCCGTGGTGAAACATATTTAATTAATAGACTTTGATTAAAACACTCCGTTTGTTTCACTGATTTTTTTTGATTTTTTATTTTTACTCCGACTAGTTTCGACCTTAGGTCATTCTCAGGGAGATATGTACAAAATTTACATTTGTGTCGATATTTATACAACTTTTAATCAGTGAAACAAACCAAGTGTTTTAATCAAAGTCTATTTTTTAATAATTTTTTTAATATCGAATTTATAATTTCAAAAGTGTAACTAATAAACTTAATTTTTAATTATATTAATATATTTTATATAAGACAATCAGAAAATACTAAATAAATAGAAGGGATATACGTGTATGTGTATTGAAACTATAAATTCTTGAAGGGGAGTCTCATTATGCGTTATTCTTCGTCTGACATCATTGATTCCTCATAGGTACTCATCCAAGGCATTCGCGGGTTAGATACAGGCGTAAGGGGAACGAATATTTACAATTGAGTTGATCAGCTAATACAGCGCGCTCTTAAACAACTACTTCCTAAGAAAATACCTCACTGGACAGTGGATTACATGCGGGCATTTGCTGTTGCAAGACTAGTGATTGTGTAATGCAACAATTTTTTATTCGAGAATTTATACAGGGAACAAAAATTTACATAATTAATTTACTTTAAATAAAATTGCGTATTTTGTTTCGTTATTATATATGAGAGCTTTAAAAAATACTGGGGAAAATAATATGAATTTAAGTAAACCTCGCATTTTTGGTCTAAATAATTCCTATTCGATTTAGTGATGATTCAGCCCATTTGAGAGTTGCAAAGTAAGTTTAATAGATTTTATGTGTGGATAGTAGGGATGGTATGCATTGGGAACAAATGGCCGGGGTCTCGCGTAATGGCGTGTGAAAATCTAACAACTTGTACACTATCGAGACAAATGCGGCAGATGCTTTACTTCGATAAACGAATCCCTACAAAAGAGGAAACGCTGCTGATTTACCACCAGTCAAGATAACCAAACATTTTTCTTTTCGAACAAAACAGAAAAAAATTACATGGAAAATGCGCAGAATAACTCACTCGGGTAACGATTGTTGTATTATTATTTTAAATTTAAAATTTTTCTAAATTTCGTTTGAAGTGTTTTATCATTTTTTGTAAAGTGCTTCAATAATATTTTTATTATACATATAATACAAAACAATTTAATACAAAAAACTGTAATACATGTAGGTTTTACAGTTACAATAATTATCAAACATTTCTATTTACAATATGATTAGATGGGTAGACTACTAACCCACTAATCATAGGCTATTGATCAGAAGTCTTTCTGCTTTGTTTTTATTATCATTTAAGATATATCTTAAAAACGCAATTTGTCTATTATAGGATCGAATAAACAAGAATTATATACGATTATACGATATACTATTTGCTCATGTAATAAATATTGGAAAATCAATTTTAACAACATGAAACATTATGAAATACTATCTCGTTTTCTAAACTTTTTCTAAACTTATATATATATATATATATATATCATAATTTTACATTTTTACATATTCCTTTTTGGAATATGTGGTTCGAGAACGAGAAGATAAGATGAAGGATGATGAAATTAAATTATTAAGAAAGCGTCGCTTAGATTTAATTCGTCGGGCCATAAAACACACTCACGGGACTGTAATTCCGTTAATGCGCAGAAAATGACTGAAAGCGAGCGGAATGACGGACTGGAAAACAAAAAGTAGGGCCGCGAATTGATGATTAATAATGGAGCGGGTCCGTTTAATAACTTCATTATTGCAACCGGAAATGCTCGAAATTGCAATTTGGGCGTGTAATTCCGTTGTCGTTGAGTGGGAAGCGGGGGTGTATTATTCGGATAATTTATAGCGGTGCGGCGCTATGCTTTTAATGCGGTTTGCGCCGACGTAATTTACCCGCGCCTCGAAATTAATAAGTTACCCCTTTTTATCGGCCGAAACACGAGCGCTGTCGATATCAGGATATCGCGGTATCGGGATATCGATACGTGCCGGGTGATTAATTACGGGGACGTGTTCGTGATGGAAGGAATTTGTATAGCCAATATTGGTGTTTACAATTAGCCAACACAAAGCAAAATCACTCCATAGTGTATTATGTGTTGCTATTCATTATTCAATAATTTGACCCGTAAAACAAAGAACCTTGTTTTACCCAAACTGTATTATTACTATGATTTTCCTACAATAATGTCATTTTAATTTAAAAATATTTAGTAATTAAATACATATTTAATACTAATTGATTTTAATATTTATTACACTAATAAGTCCTACAAATACAATTTTAACTTAAATATGCGGGTAAATGTAAATCATTAGAATTTTATTTTATAATTAACATATTTCGTATAATACGATTGATGCAATTGCCGTTTAAATTTAACAATTTAGTAAAATCCTCAAGAAAATAACTCAATTATAAAATACTGTGCAATTCTTTTTCTCATTGTTTTTTTATAACAATTAAGTTGAGACGATCCCACAGGCTACAATTTATGCTCACTCTAAGCGCCACAAAGGATAACTTTAAAGTCTTCCTTTATTAGGTGAAGGTAATATTTTATTTTTCCATTAAAGTGAACGCGCCCCATCGCGGAGCAGAACCGGAGAAGATTTGTGTTTGTGTAATTTAGAAACTATTGATTGGAACCGTAAATTACGTCCGGGCTATTCATTTTGTATCGAACAGCTTCCGGAGCTTAGTCGAGCAGCTTTAATTTAAATTATAGGTTTCGTCTTTAAGCACCTCCGCGCGGCCCGGTGAATTATTATTTTAAATTGGACTATTTATTCTCGCGTAAAAATAAAGCCAGACTTAATTTAAGACACAAAAAAATAAATAAATTAAAAACGACAAACTTGTTGTTTTATATACAGGGTGGGCCAAGAATAACGGCCATTAAAAGTTTTCGGGGTTCCTAACAGCTGAAAAATTTAAAAAACATTATACATTGCACGGTTGAATGCGACCACCTCACGGAAAATATGTATTTTTTTATGTTTTTAATTTATATTATTTATTTTAAATGGAACACCCTATATTTTAATTATTTTTTGGGTTCCCCGTTCAATTACCTACCCATATTGATTTTTGTCTACATAACTTTTACGGTTGTTGAGATAAAAATTTATTTGTCAAATTTTAACCTCAAATTGACGTTTCAAAAATGCCTATAACTTCTAGTAGAAATAAGACAGAAAGACCAGCGAAAACTTGAATTGTTAGTAATAGATCCATATATCGTTTATATCATAATTTTACATATTTTCCTTTTTGGAATATGTGGCTCACCAAGATAAGATGAAGGACGATGAAATTAAATTATTAAGAAAGTGAATTAAATTGAAATAAATCAAAGCGACACTTTCTTAATCATTTAATTTCATCATCCTTCATCTTATCTTGTCTTGTCATGTGTTAATATTTTCGAATTCTTCGTTTGAATAATATTAAAATGAATTAGAATACCAATCAAAAAATATGAATTTATTCGTCAAAAATTAAAAAAAAAACAATCACATGTGGTCAAATGAAAATCCACATGCAACACATAAATACCAACACAAATTTGATTTCAACGTATTTTGTACGGATGTTACTTTTTATTTGTACCACGGAAGATTAAATAGTGGCATCATTTCAAACAATTATTATAATTTATTTTATTTATTCAGTTCTTGTGTTCAATTATTCGTTTGAAAATTACGTTATTTCAATCTTCTTGGTTTGTTTTTCTGTCGTAAATGGAAACAATCAATTATGGAGCACTGGCCATCTATGACGAAAAAATACATAATTTCTTGAGTGGTATACTTATTCATTTTAATATTACTACAACAAAGGGCTCAAAATCAATGACACGTTAGAAATAGATTTTTCCACATTCGTTTCAGTGAATATTGACAGTAGCCTATAGAACAAGTATAAATAATGCAGAAATTACTCAATTGTGCAAAATTTTAGGAGAAAAGACATTTCGAAATAACTACTTGCTCTAGTTATAGGGATGCTAATACTTTTATGTTGCAAATTGTCTTACCAATCGCCCTATGTGATAAAATATTGGTTATTCCATTTGAGAAATTGAGTTATGATGTTTTTAAGAGGTCACTAAAATGTTGACACTATTGAAATACCTACTGTCAATATTGACAGATGTTAATTTTTTTGATTATAGATGGATCTATTAATAAATATTCAAGATATCGCTGGTCTGTCTATTTTGTTCCTACTAGAAGTTATAGGCGTTGAGGTTAAAATTTGACAAATAATTTTTTATCTCAAAAACTGTAAGAGTTATGTAGACATAAATCGATATAAATGGGTAGGCAATTGAACGAGAAATCCAGAAAAAATTAAAATATAGGGTGTTTCATTTAAAATAATAAAGTTGGTAGCCATTTTCGGTTCCATAAGGTGGTCGTATGCAGTTCAAAATTTTCCGCGATCAGGAACGCTATAAACTTTTAATCGCCGCTATTCGTGGCCTACACTATATATATACAGGGTGGCGCAAGATTCCAATGAAGTCCAATATCTCAGTTATTAAGAAATATACAAAAAATATTACTTACATTATTAGTAGCTACTGTCAAACTTCACATTTTAAAATTAGTTTCATATGTACACGGTGTTCAATAATCACGTATCAAACATATGTTTTTTAAAATGAAATGATATATTTTTAATAAAGATTTTCGGTTCTACGTTTAAAAATAATCATTTCTTATATAAGATTTAATAAATGCAAAAATACTTAATAATAAAAGAAATACTTTTTTTTTCTTAAAATAAAATTTTATATACAAGGTGAAGCAATACGCAAAATGATTTTTTTCTCTTTTTACTTAAATGGGACACTCTTTTTATATAACATATTAAATAGCTACCGTTTACCGTTTTTGAGATATTTAATCTCAACTACAAATTTGGTAACCAAAGTAGGCCGCGCCAGAACAACTAATTTATTTAGTTGTGAAAGTTACGCTTAATATCATTTTTAGTTAGTAAAGTACATTTTACGTTATTTTGTAACACAGGTGCAGTTAAACATACTTCTTCAATAAATGATTAATTCTTAGAAACTAACAACTATATTTTTTGGTTATTATTCGAAAAATATTTAATATATTTCTATATGCTTGTTAAATTGATTTATGGTTGTGTTCCAATAACCATTATAACTTGCTAAATAATCGTTGAGCAACTATTTTCTTTATATTTTGCCTTTAAATATCGATTGTCATTTAAATATCCTTTAGGTTAGGAAGTAAGTATGTTATTAAATGTCAGAAAACGATTATGATTTTCATTTGTTTCAATTAGAGCATACTTAAATTATAGATTATAAGCGTAACTTATAATTTTGTACTTTGAATTGAAATTGTTAAAAAACGGTAGCAGATAGGGGTATAGTTTATTATACAAAAATTAAAGACCAACCAATTTTCTATGGAAAAAGTGTAAAAAATATTGGGTGTTCCATTTAAGTGAAAAAAAAAAATCATTTTGCGTTTTGTTTCAACCCGAACACAACATTTGCTTTATGGGAACAAACGATTATTCCTAATATTATTCAGCATTTTTTCAATTAAATTGAGTTAACAGAAAATTTACATCGTTTTCCGATTTTGAAAAATAAGGCCCCAAACTTCCATTGATTTCAACATTAAGTTGTTTATAACTTTTAAAATATTAAAAATTGACCTAATAAATGTTATTTCAAAAATGATTAATTTTAAGCGTAAAATAAAAAAATCGGCATAAAAAATATAGCATTCCATTTAAAAAATCATATGTTTGATACGTCACATGATTATTGGATACAGGGTGTCCAATAATCATATGAAACTAATTTTAAAATGTGAAGTTTTATTGTAGCTACAGTAATATTTTTGTATATTTCTAAATAATTGAGATATTGGACTTCACCGGAATCTTGTGCCACACTGTATATATATATATATTTATATTAAGCGGATATGGCTCACAGCCTTCCAACGGATAACCCTTTAGCGCTACATGGTGCAAATCACCACTAATCTGTATCGAATTTTATCGCAAACTCGTTTCATTAATAAAAATTTAATTTATAGCCATTCTCTTTTCAATGATAGTATTTAATTTAAAAGATATAAAACAATTTCTTATAATAACAGAAAAAGGATTTATTCACTTGGTCACAGTTATTTAAATAATTAAATAAAAAGAATTTGAAATTAATTAATTAATTAATAAATTATTTTCCCTTTAGCTACTGTGACATTATGACTTATGTTATAAGCTCAAGTTAAGTAACAAAATTATGAAATTTACAATTCATATAAATATAGTTATTTTATGGAGTCATGATAATCGAACGACCCACAACGTTTGGAAAAGACTTTCGATGCCAAATATGGTGAGTGTAGATTCGGAAAAAAAGTTTCAGTTCGTTGTATAATACTGCAGATTGCACTTTTTTATTAGTGATTTCTCGATTCTCTGTGTGAACGAATGTTTTTTATTCATACTTACATATGATGATTTAGACGGAATAAATTAAAATATCGTTTTGTCTCGTTTACACACGCTGAAAATTTATGTTAGGTGTGCGTTATTGAAATAAACAAATCAGTATAGTAATATAATTATGATTGTTACTTTAGATAATTATATATGAATATAATACTGGTGATTTTGTTTTAACCATAATGTTTATTTTATTTTTAATTATTATTTTATTTTACATGTTTTTAATTAACCTATTTTTACATGGATGAATTGGGTAATAATTTATAATATTATTAGTTATACGAAAAAACAAAAAATGTAATGTTTCGCTTTTAATATACAGAGTCGACCTTATAATATGACAATAAATAAATATTTACATTTACGCAGAGTTTTTTATTCTTTCAATATAAACCCAGAAAATGTTCTAAAGTCGACTCTTAAGGTTAACTTCATTCGTAAATGTGTAATTTTTCCCATCAAAAATTGTATTTATGTTCTATTAATGGACCTTTAATTTCAACTATTGCCAACGATTTCAAGTTGTTTAAAGCTATAGAGACTATTGCTGATCAAGAACTACTTCAAAGGGACCTTCAAAATGTAGCTGAATGATGCGATCTGAATAATTTGCATTAGAATTTGAGTAAATTTTCCCATATTACTTTTAGTAGAGGCTCTCATACTAATTTTCCTTATGTGAAAATGTTATACTTGTCTTTAGTTCAACCTCATTTGGAATATGCCTCAGTTGTCTCCTTACTCAGCAAATGTTATTCAGCGACTTGAATTGGGCCAGAGTAGGTTTCTAAGATTTATGCACTGTACTTCAGCGTTAGCCGTAGTTCTATGACTGGTCAGCTATATTTAAGATCATTACAAGATAAAAAAAGTGCTGCTTGATTTATGCTTCCTGTGCAACTCAAATTCCTCAATTTTAATATTCCTCGCGGTGTTAATAGTTGACATACACTTTTTTAGATTGTCATTTCATTCGATAAATTATTCTATCTTTAATCCCATTCATCGACTTCTGTGTTTTGCGAATGCGTTGCAGGATAAGTCTGATTTTAATCTATTTACAGCCTTATGTACCAGCTTTAAGAGTAGTTTGCGTTACATCAGTCGAAAGCAACGAATTTTTAATATGTATGTGCCTATTTTTTATTTTGTGTGTCTATTATTATGTTGTAAACCTTGTTAACGGAACGATTCGAATTGTAATTGCTACTATATATTTATAATTATTTATTACTTCTTATGTTATTCTTATACAATTTATTTTGTTCTACTTTTGTAAGATTATTATTCAATTACTCCCACCCAGGCTGGGCCAATAACTAAATAAAATAGTTTATTTTTATATAGCACAAGATTCTATTTATAAACTAGTTATTCCTTTACATTTACTTTTTGCAACATTTTCATAAATTAATATATTTTTTGTCTTTCTCTTATTTTAATAAATCCTGTAATACTAAATTAAACAATAAAGTTTGTTGCTCAGAACGAAAAATAAAAAATATTTTACAATACATATTTTTTCACAAGCAGGAGTAGAAACAGTTTCTTTCGCGTTTAAATCGTGAGATAAGTGTCACATTCACCATTGTCGCTGTAATATATTTGTCAAAACAAAATTAAATATAAAAAAATGCAGCTCACATAAAACAAGTATTTCCTTCCCTTAATGTATATAATAAAATGCACAAAAAATACAGAGATTATTTGTTCCGAATATTGATAAAATATAAATACATCAAAGTTTATTATATTATATTATATTATATTATATTATATTATATTATATTATATTATATTATATTATATTATATTATATTATATTATATTATATTATATTATATTATATTATATTATATTATATTATATTATATTATATTATATTATATTATATTATATTTTTTTGTGCTGTGGAAGGGGAAAATCCATTTACGGAGGTTGTGTCGGTCTGTTCCCAGATTTTGTCCGAGAAACTACCGATTAAAAACCCCTTTCACTTTACCGGCGTCAATTGCCAGGGTCATTGGCCGGTCTCTACATAATAATAAACTGGCTAACTAATGTAACTTATTGGACCCTGATCTTTTGTGTTAGCCGTTCTTAAACTATTATCACAGATTTTTTCTAAAACTAGTATCACAGTGGAGACGAGTGTAAAGGCCCTGATATCAGAGCCCCAGAACATTACACAACACGTATAAAAACTTAAACCTAAAACACAATAATTACAATGCACATACACATACCTAACCTAGAATAAATAAACCTAAACCTAACGTAACCTAAGACAAAAAATAAGTTTAAAAATTTAACCCAATATCACAGACGACATCGAGATTGTAAAATGACCCCGACGCCGGAACCTTAAAACAAACAAAAACTTAACCTAAGTAAAGGGACTCTGATACAGACGACACGAAATAAACCAACTAACACGACATATTATAATAAATTAAGAGCACATCACTATACAAACACCGAAAGTGACACCGAAGTTGTAAAGGGACTTCGATGCCACTGTACACAAAACGAAATATATTAATAATAAATTAACACTTAAGCACACTTCACTATAACCGCTTTAGTAGTCTCGTTTCCTGTAGAAACACTTGCAATTTTATATTATATTATATTATATTTTATTTTATTTTATTATATTATATTATATTATATTATATTATATTATATTATATTATATTATATTATATTATATTATATTATATTATATTATATTATATTATATTATATTATATTATATTATATTATATTATATTATATTATATTATATTATATTATATTATATTATATTATATTATATTATATTATATTATATTATATTATATTATATTTATTCAGACAATACATAATACAAAACAGTATTACATAAGTAATTACAATACATATGGGTGTTTGTCTGGACTATCGACCAGAGGTCTTTCTGCCCTGTCATGAAGTCAAAGAAAAAATCTATGCTAGCTAAATGAACTGTCCTGATGATTCGCACAAATCTATTGATGAATAGTAACAGGAGAATGTTGATATTTAGCAGGGATTTTAGAGTTAGGGAGAATAGAGAATTTTGTAAGAAGGTGCAGGTTATATTGGATTTTTTTGCTTAAGGCAATGGGATTTTGGTGTATTCATAAAGGTATTCGATAGAAGGATTGTAGAGTGGATTTTTGGGATGACTGAGTTTGGTAAGTATTCTTATGGAGGATCGTTCAGCGACTTGGATATTATATTATATTATTTTCGTATATTTATATTTTATTATTAATCTATTTATTTTCCGTACGTTTTTATAGTTGATTAAAGGAATGTTCTATCTCTATTTAGAGTCAAAGACGGAGAAGCCAGGGTACACGAATGAAATATTCATGGTCGTCCCGTGTTCATTGCGCCCTTTATTATGAACTAATTCGCCTAAGCTCGGGAGGGGATAAAATGTTGTGCAGGCTGGGAATATAGCGCACAATATAAATCTGGTAACACGAAAGCGCCCCCTTTCTCCTCTCCCGCCATCCTTCTTAGCACAGATGTTCATTGGGAAATTAATGAACTTCGAATCCGAAATCTAGAATCCGCCATCACACGAATAGAAAGAGGAAGAGTAAAAGGGAGAGTGCGCGGATGAGAATTTCTCTTAAAAGACGAAGACTAATGCAATATAAATAATGCTGATCGGACAAATCTAAATTAAAGTGCGCCCTGACAAAATATCTGATTTATTACCGGTTTTCTTTCCGCGCGCGAATATTTAATGGATTTCCCATTTCCACTTCGGTTTCGACATGAATGATGGCTCGAACTTTAATGAGTTTAATTCCTACCGTCGCTGCACTCTCGAGTGTTAACAAATTTAGCAAATAACCGCAGATTCTCAAGTCGCGACGCGATGACTCTCTTCTGGCATGTGTGCCGACGTAAATAATTCCCGACAGAATTGGTTTGATTCGCGTGGCCCGACTGCTATATTATTAAATTCTGGGTGGATTTATGACCTCCGCGCTAATTCCGGACACATACAAACAGCTCTACCTTATGTCGCGCCCTATAAAGACATCAATAATAGCTATCATATCGAAAACAGACGATGCCGGACGGGACAAGATCAATAGCTTCAATATCTGGTGCTCGCCTCTTTTTCAAAAGCAAATTACAGACGCTTTTGTGCCTTCGGGTATAAATCACAGACAAAATGTTATCCGTTATATACACACACTACAAAAGATAAATCAAATTACTTAACAACTATTTCAATCAATTTTTATTAAACTATAATTTTTCTTTTTTTTATTTTCCTTTATTATTAGTAATTATTTACTGTCATATTTAAAATTAAATATCCCATTATTAAAGTGTAAAGTCTATAAATAAAGATAATATTATTTTCGGGCAACGGTGCCGCATTAATCTAGATTAGAGAAAACGCGGAATTGTTTATTTGATAAATGTAGGCGCCTCATCCCGAAAGTAATCCAGGCGTCATGTGATGCGGCCGTACATGAATTATGAACTGGACAAAATTGCGAAACACCACGAATGGATAAAGTCGGTTGATTAGCCCTGCCTGCCGCCGTTGTAATAATAATAATAATAACGGGAGCGACAGCCCTTGCGGAATTAATTGTTAGGTCCGCGTGGGCCGCGATGCGATTACAGTCGCGGTCTGCTTGGATTTAATTCGGGATTATACTTCGATGGCTCACTTTTATCCGGTTCCGGGTGATTCGTACACTGGATATAGATACTTAATGACTTTAATGGTTGCTGATGTGATTATTCGAGGGTTTAAATGGATTTCACTTTACGGACGGACAGTGTCGATGTTCCTTTTTTAACTATAATTGAATCACTTTTGTACTTTTAGTATATTCGGATTTTTACGTAAAATTATTCCCTGGTGTGTTATGTTCTTTAAAATACATCACACTATAATTAATACAGAATAACAGATGACATGTTGAGAAATGAAATAAATGAAAAGTTATGTAAGCCGCTTTTAACTAATTGGTAACGCAATAGTAAACTTTAATTAATAAATAATAACAAAATAGTGGTGTGGACCACTTACTTACTTCTTACTTATCAAAGCTGTAATGATATTAGTTTGATTTATTTCTGATGAAATTGATGAACGAAACAAGTGCTCTCAAAAATTATTATTTTTAATGTTACCGAACAAGATGATAACAACGACAAGGCAACAGTGGAAAATATTCTGACGACCATTATTCCCGATATAAATTTTCCTAATTAAGTATTTAGACTAGGAACAAATAATAAATGCCGACCTACAACAACAACAACAACAAAAAAACGTTACATAAAATAAGGCCATGTGCAGACACGTGTTTCGGGATCTACGCCTAGTCAGTACAGCTCCGCCTTACATAACTTAAGGATGTTAAAATAAATCAATTAAATTAATTCAACTATACTCAGTCAAATTAAATCAATTATATTAAATCAAATTAAACTAAGTCGATTTAAATCAAATTAAACCAAACTAATTCAATTTAAATCAAAACCGAATAAAATTAAACGATACGAATTGAATTAAATTAATTAAAAAGAGCGATCCTTACCAGCCAGTGTTCGCGCGGGCGAAGCAAGGACGCGCGTTCATGCACTGTTATCGTAAATTTACAAAAAAAAAAAACTTATCTCGGCTCAAATTTGAATAAACGCTGGCTATTAATATAAATAGAAAAGAGTATTTATTCACTTGGCCACAGCTATTGAAATAAATTAAATAAAAATGATTTGAAAATAATTAATAAATTATTTCCACATTCAGCTCTGCGATTTTTGACTTACGTTACGTAAGTACGTTAAACAAATTCACATTAAAACAACTACTTCCCGGGCAAATACCCCGCCGGACATTGATTACATAATGTATGGCCTTATATTAAGTAACTTTTTTGTTGTTCTTGCTTTTGCATTAAATTTTTCTCGAATAAAAATGTGTTGCATTATGCAATATTTTATTGATATGCAACAGCAGATGTACATTTGCGACGCTACTTTTTAGTTACTTTACTGGTACTTACCGCTCGACCAGATTAACTCAGAGAAGAAGGGAGGGTTCAATGGAAAGTAAATAACAATATAGGCACAACGTGATTAACAGGCGGTAAGAAATAGCTATCTTAACAAAGGAAAAATCACGAACCTTGATTTAAAATAAAAAAACGTCTATTTAAATTTATTACCCCAAAATAAAATACATATGTATCGATTAATGAAAAGAAATGGTGAATAATTAAAAGTAAATAATTAAAACTAAGAGATAATATATACGTGTAGATAAACCAATAAAGATTTATATGAGTTATCAAATATAAAAAAAATAACATTAAATATTTGAAAACATTTTAATGCACATTTACGTCATAATATACATAGTAGAATAAAATACTAAATATACCATAATTTCATTTCATTTCAATATTTATTTAACGTAAGCAAATATTTACTATATATATATATATATATATATACAGGTAAATAGTATTTATCGATTTTTCCACTGGAAATGCTAAAACTTTCCTATAGTACTGAATTTCACGACTTTCCACGCCTCTCACGGTTTTTTCTCCATAACTGTTCCTTCCATTGCTCTACCTTTTCCGTAACTCTTTCAATAGGTTCTCACAAAAGATTCTCTTTTCGACTACTCAAGACTCTCTCGACACGTGGCTTCCATTCTTGTCAGCAACCACGAGGTCCAAATCTTATCAAGGAATAAACAACCCAATTAAATACAACTGCATTGTAATCGGAAAATAAAACATAGTTTAATCCAATGTGTATTAGACAATCTTAACACAAGAATTTTGCTTACTTGAAAGATGGAGTGGGGTTTTCCCAAACGTAGGCACAATTTTCTCCGTTTTACGCGTAGTGAAGTTATCACAAAATAATTAATAATAACTTACACTTTGTCCATTAAGAGTAATACTAGCCCTCTTACACTGAGGAAAACTCAACGGTTTTATTAATAATCACTCTTAATTTCTTGTACGTCGTGGTGTACGATGTCGATGATCGTCAGAAAGGAAAAGAAAGAACGTGCAATTGAAAAGTGTGCTCACCGTGATCGACGGGACCCACAAAAAAAGAGAACAAAAAAGGACATCGCGCTCGAAATTAATTTAAATGTATACGAAAATATAATGGCCTATGCAATTAAGCTAAATATACAATTAATTTGATAAATAAAAATTTTAACGTAACACATTATGTAATTCAATGTCCGACGGGGTATTTACCCGGGAAGTAGTTGTTTTAATGTGTATTTGTTTAACGCAAGTCAAAAGTCATCTAAATGTAGAAATAATGTATTAATTATTTTGAAATCATTTTTATTTAATTATTTAAATAACTGTGACCAAGTGAGTAAATACTCTTTTCTAACTAACTAACCATCTTTATTCAAATGTGTATATATATGTAGAATAATATACAAAAATTATAATTGTATTCTGTAGATGAATCGGCTATCGACCGGAGGTCTTTCAGCCTTACTCTTTTCTATTTATCATAATATAGTATCAATGAAATCCGATATATTTAACTGTAGTTTGAAAGCATGTTGTACAGATATATTTTGTATTTTTTTAAATTGCTTGATATACATTTTGTTCATTATATACGTGCCTTTACGACATTAATTAAAACAAAATAATAAAAAAATAAATTAGGATCTTGTGAACAAAATTATACAGGGTACTTGTTAAATAATGTCTAACAATTCTAATGATCAAATTTTATTTTTATTTTATTTTTATGAATTATACAGGGTGACCAAAATTTAGTGTCAAACTTTTCAAATTTGAATGTATTTTATTTTACTTATTTTAAATTGGAACCCCTGTATATTTTTATATCATTCCGTGCAGATTTAATAAACTAACGTTTTTCTTCCTTCCAACCCCACCTAAATTCCTAAACTATTAAAAGTTATATTAAATAAAAATGATTTGAAAATAATTAATAAATTATTTCCACATTTAGCTCTGTGACTATTGACTTACCTACTTAAGTACGTTAAATAAATGTACATTAAAACAACTGCTCCTCGGGCAAATACCCACGCCGGACATTGAATTACATAATGTACAGCTGCAGTTGCACATCAATAAAATATTGCATAATGCAACAAATTTTGATCCGAGAAAAATTTAATGTAAAAACAACAAAAGGAACGTTACATAATATAAGGCCATCTGCAGACACGTGTTTCGGGATCTATCCCTCGTCAGTACAGCTATGCCTTACATAATTTAAAGATGTTAAAATAAATCAATTAAATTAATTCAAATACAATCAGCAAAATTAAATCAGTTATATTAATTCAAATTAAACCAAATCAATTTAAATCAAATTAAACCAAATTAATTCAATTTAAATCAAAACCGAATAAAATTAAACGAAAAGAATTGAATCAAATTAATTAAAAAGAGCGACCCTCACCTGCCGCGCGCTGAGATAGTAATGACGGGCAAAGGAGGACGTGCGCTGTGACCTGTGAGTGAATACTGTTTTCTATTTATATTAATAGCCAGCGAGGCATTTATTCAAATCCGAACCGAGAGAAGTTTTTTGTGAATTTGCGATAACAACAATACACGAGCGCACGTCCTCCTTCGCCCGTCATTACTATCACAGCGCGCGGCAGGTGAGGGTCGCTCTTTTTAATTAATTTGATTAATGAATAAAATCAATATATAACAATTTAAAAAAAAAATATCATGCTGTAACTCTTGTTTGGAACACCCTGTATAATCAAATATCCAAAATATCAAAGTCCTAACTTAATTACTAACTGATGATAATTTCTCCCGGATTGAAAGAGTGATTGGCCACGGCACACGTTTCCAGTTCTCCTCGTCTGCAGTTGCTATTGGGATCATCCAAAATAATACAGCGTGCCAAACCGCCCAAGAACAATATGAATTCGAAAGAGCGTTCAGCACTGAGAGAACTGAATCGAAATGACGAAATCATCATTCTGTCCAATGATGCAGTAGTTATGAACGCAACCAATTATGCCCATAAGGTGTCGTATCAGAATATTTAGCGCAGACTGCCAAAGGATACAAACAATCATAATCTGAGAACCACAAACGATATAATTATACGCTCGTATTTTCAGATCATTCCACTGTTATAAAAAGCTTAGATATAAAGTTTGGGCTTAATCCATTTAGCCGTTTAGGCGCTATCGCGGAAACACGATGGAATGGACTCAGGGGACCTCAAAACGTGCATGTTTGTTGAAATTGGCGGTTCGAAAATTTTCACGATCACAATACTTTCCCTTGGACAGGGGTCCGGGGAAAGTAAAAAATGATATATGACTTACCAAAAATCTAGGATGTTCCAATTGTGAGTATCATAGGATCACCAACTTATCACCTGGCGAAATGCCTAATGAGAATCCTCCAAGAAAATTACAGAGAAACCGAACCGTACATCAGGGGACTCGACGCATTTTGTAAAAAAATACAGAGTATAACACTTCTTTAAACGGACATTCTGGTCAGTTTTGATGTAGGTTCTTGAAGTCTATTTTTCCACGAGATATTATAGCACTGTTTGAACATGTTTTGAGAACTACATATTTCCAGTGAAACCAGCAGTTCTACGAACAACTGGATGGAGTGATAATGGGAAGTCCAAACCGCTAAGTATTACATGAAGGATTTCGAACAAACAGCACTCAGGACAGCGCCTCATAAATCCAAATACTTGTACCGCTATGTGGATGACACCTTCATGGAATGGGAACATAGTAAAGATCTTCCGAACAGTTCGAACAACACATCAATTCCTTAAAGCCGAAAATACAATTCGCAATAGAATTAAAAGATGATGGAAAACTCTCCTTCTTCGACGTCTTAGTCATTAGTTAGCCACACGGAACGCTTGGACATATAGTCTACAGGAAACCCACGAATTTGGACCGTTACTCACAGAGCGATTTTAATCATCATCCACGGAAAAAAAAAACAAGTACTTCTAAAGATATTGGTTAACCATGCTAAGAGGATATGCGAGCAACAATGATAGAACATATCTCTTTCGCTCTGAAGTCTAAAAGCAAGCAATTCGAAAGACATTGACAGCGCTCTAAGGGCTCTACGATCAACAACGTGTTCATTGGGGAAAGATACAACCACATCGATGGGTAAGGCATTTCTACCTTACTTCCGCAACGCAATGGACAGAATTGACAAACTCCTGGAATCCAAAGAGGTGACCACCATTTTCAAACCTACACAGAAATTATCGGTGATGATTCGTTCGGTAAAGGACAAGCAAGATCTGCGCGCAGCGCCGGGTGTCTACAGATTTCCTTGTTCATGTGGATCCGTCTATATTGATGCAACGAAATGCAGTGTTCGTACACAGATAACAGAGCATCGGGGAAACTGCAGATGAGGAGAACTGGAAAATTCTACCATAGCTAATACAAAGGAAGGCCATTCATATTTATAAATATGAATATAACAAAAAGGATGAAACACTTTTGGTAAATCGAGTTTTTTTGACAGCTCTACAGAAATGCACGCCGAAATCGCAGATGAACAAGATATGAATGATCTACAACGGATGAATCATGGCTAGTGGTTCTCACGTACGTCATTTGCGCGGAAATTATCCACTTTGCGTACCATATCTGTATGGTATCGATTAACTCTTATTGAGCACTTATTACTTTCGAGAAGGTGGTTATATGGGTAATTACGTTTTTATGCCGACAAAAGCAATGGTAGTTTTTTTTCTTCAAGGAGTGCTACTTGAGAGTTGGAAGTAAAGATAGTTAGGGAAAGGTGGTTAACAATTCGGTCACAATACGAATAATGTGGTTATTCAGGAGGGATTTCAAGATTGAGCTGGGAATGCCATCATAACCATGTGTTGTATTTTATCGTATGTTCATAGTATTCGTCCTCCTTTAACTCTCTTGGAGGATCGATAGGTATTTGGTTAGCAAAAAATGAGGTGTGCAATTTAGTCTTTTTTTTTGGACTGACAATGTCGTTATCCATACGTCTGTCTTATATTGTAAAATGAGTCGAATATCTCGGTAAAGTTGTATAGTTCAATCATTCGTACAATGTATTTAGAAAGTGGATATATAGAATATTTGAGAAAGAGGATATAAAATTTTCATTAAAAATTTCATGTTCTATTAAAAATCGGTTATGTTTTTTTGTCAATTTCGTAATCTCGCATTCTTTGTGCCTATTTAGGATCCTGGATGGGATCATCATGAATTGTAATAATATTAATTTAACTTCAATTAAAATTTTAATGGCACAAATAATATATATATTTTTAATTTGTATGTTATAATGAAAATAAATTTGTAAAGTATAATGTTTTTAGTAAATTACGCGTGATTACACGGAAAATGTGTAATTTCAAGAAAATTCCAAACATTAAATTTCCCTATTTTATTTGAAATCGAGCAGGATAATCTCGAAGAAATACGAAATAATTAAAGTAAATCCAGCGAAATACAAGCAGAACCCGTATACATTCCCTGCACATTTACCTGTGCTCCACCGCTAGTTTCGTGATATTATTATATTTACATAAGCGATTTTCCTCTTATTCGCCGTCGTATTTCCCAACATGCGCATGTATGTAGGAATTTGTGTATGTGTGTGTGTGTTGTTTCTTTTTCCTCATCCCCCAATTCCCGTTATTCTCGTTTATTCCAACGCGAATGTTGGCTAAGTAAGATGGCAATAAGCGAGGGCGATACAGTCGCCGCCGCCATCCGGAAAAGTGCAATTTTCCGGATTCGATCCCAGACTTAATATACTCACGTATTGAAGCTGGATAGTTTGAAAAAGGACGGCGGGGCGCGCCCGGAGTAACACACAATGGACATAATCGGGGACAATAAGGACGGAGGAAATGGAATTTCACCTTTTCACTTGACCGCCGGTGAAACTGCAGCGCGAGGGATAAGCTCCCTTTCCTGATGCGATCATTTTCCTGGGTGTTTTGTATAAATTTCCAATCGATACGCCCAGCCGGTCGCCGCCGTAAAACGCCATGCAACTAATAAACATGAACGAAAGCCACCGCTACGTGGTGCTTTGCAGACTTTAAGACTGGCCTTAGTGCCATTCGTGAACGTGAAATAATTTTTCATCAAGAGAATGTTGCACAAAAATGTGTCTGCGATAAATTCATTTATCTATAAGTATGTCACATTATAACTTTAAATTTTACTCAAAGATCTTACAATATTTCATAATATTTTTATTATAAAAATTTAATATTATCAAAACAATTTAAATATTTACAATTAATAAATTAAATAATCATTAATTGTATTCCGACATAAGCGAATTTTAAATAATAAAAAAAACTGGATTTCCCTCAGAAACCATTGGCATTTTACGCGTGAAAGACCGGATCCATAATTAATATTTACTCCTTTGATTCCCGATGAATAGCCTTCGCGCCTGAATAGAAAACTTCGCCGTCCAATAAAGGAAACTAATAATAAAAAAATTAGAAATCGCGGATCTGGAAAACAGAAATGAATTTTTACCGGCATTGTATTTCCCCCATACAATGGAAATCGAAAATGGTAATGCACTTTCATTGTTCGCCCCCTTCGGAACGCCCGCAAATTCCCGAAATGAATTTTAAGCATTTTTTTTATTCCTCTTTCGTATTTTTTTAAAGAAAATTATTTACTTGGTGTGTAACTGAATATAAAGTTGTTTCGTGAAAAGGAAAACCTGAGAGAGAGTGTGTCTAGTCATATTTAAACAGTACCAAAGACTTCCACAGCGGCATCTCAGGCGTATTTTTAATTAAACATCCTCCAAGTTTTTTTTGTCTCAGATGCCGACATCCATTTACCCCTTTATCTCGATATTATTTACTTTGTGTTCCCTTTTGCTTGTACTTTGGAAATTGCACAAAGAACTCTCTTTCATGTGTCTCGGACTTTGAGGACACGAATGTGGACGTCCATTAAATAATCGCCGTCTACAAAGGAAATAAATATTTAATTAATTCGATACGTGGCGGAAATGCGAGAACGGGGGTGAAACGGGGTTAAGATGAAAACAACAACAAAAAAAAAAACGAATAGGTAAAGAGCGCATCTGGGGACGCTCTTTTATGCGCCAGTAAAACAGCCGGTCCGTTTTTAATTGCGCCTTTATTAAACCCTTCAATTTCTTTCGTTGAATTACCACTGTAAAAATATTTCAATTTACTTTACTTTCTAATATTTCTACTCTCCGGGTTCAAATTACAACGAGAAGTTTCTTTAATAAAATATAATACATTTAATTAAAGCCAAGGTTTTTATTACTATTCAGTCAGGAAACAATGGGTTGTTATACAGATTTTAAAAATTTAATTAATGAAGTTTCTATTAAAATATATATCTATATATATTCATATCTTCTTTTATGTGATTTTTTACCTTATTTTTTCACTTTCACTCTTTTAGTATCGATTCCAATTAACTAATACTCTTTTTGTATAGGGAGGGGAACTCTGTTGTCTTTATCGCGTCTATCCATCCATTCATTCTTCCAGTGCACACGGGCTTAGGAAAGGAACGTGCCGCGAATCCGCATTGCCACCCCCGAAACTTCCAGGTTCTCCCCACACCTTCGTGTCTAGGTAAGAATTTTTATTTAGTCCGAACTTTCTCGTTAAGGTCTCCCAAAGCGAGGAACGTTCAGCGGCCCAGCCAGTCTTGGGGTGCTTAAACTAAATTCCGCCGACGAGAAAAGAAAAAATCGCATTAAATGCACCGGGGATGAAAATGTAATTACTTTTTGTCCGGCGTCAACCGTTAAAGGAGGAAATAAGGGCTAAATGGGATGCCGCGCGCTTATACTCATTTTGGCTTTGATTTAAATGCTAAATATCTAAATGTAATCATTTTTTAGCTTATGACTTTTTATTATAGGAGCATTCTTGCATTAATTTGAGCTATTTTACTAAGAAGTTAGTCTCATTGTTATAATCAAACAAAATTTGGAACAATATATATATATATAAATATTTATTTGTTTCAATAATTCAAAGTTATTAAATCAGAATTCTAAAAAATAATTTCAATACGGCACACCTTGAAGGCAAAAAATCTGCTATTTTACTTCTTGAAATCAAAAAAGCATATGACTCTGGGTGGCATCAAGGTGTGTTGTACAAATGTCATTCACTAGGTGTAAATGTGAAGCATTTAATTAATATCCTCGACAAAGTTCTGCTTAATCATACCATCTGTGTCAGAGTCCATAACTTAATATCCACTAGTTTCAAACCTAAGCAAGGTCTTCCCCAAGGCTCACCCCCTATCCCCACTACTTTATAACATGTATGTACAGGACCTACACAATCCCAATCCCAACCATTTCAACCCCTCCGCATATACTGTATACTGTATGCTGATGACACAGCCCTCATTAACCACGCCCCAGCCATAACAAAATCTGCTGGCGTTCTACAGGGAGTAATAGACGATCTGCAAACCTGGTATGCAAAATGGAGAATCTCAATAAATCCCAACAATATCCAACTACTTATTCCCTTCCACTGCCATAGTAATTCTCCTTATCAAATTAAAATAATAATCACACCATATCTCCCTTACCCACCTGTAAGTACCTTGCTGTAACTTTGGACCCCGAACTTTCCTTCATCAACCGCTCCCATTATATCAAAGCCAAATTTAAGAGCAGGGCTAAGTATTTTAGAGCCCTCGCATATAAAAATAAAGGTATTTCAACAGCAACAGCTGTTCATATATACAAAATTATTTGTCAACTCCTGTTCGAATATGCGGCAATCCTATTACACAACTCCAGCCCACAAGTTTTAAAACATCTCCAGGTTGCCCTTAGAGCGTTAACAAAAATCAGACACCCGAAAAACTCACTCCATAATCCATCTAACTCCCTCCTGCATGAAGCTTGTAATATCACACACATTTCAGATCGATTAAAAACCCTTCCCTTAAAATTTGCCATTAATCCCAACATTACACCTATTATCCTAAAATTATGCATTCCTAGAAACCCTGACATCACTCCCAAATGTATCCCTCATCAACAATTCATTACATCAAATTTACCGGACCAAGACATAGATAGTTTATGATCACAATAAAATAAACAGTGACATAAACAAGACAAAGACAGGCTGGAAGACTTCCGGCCGATAGCCGTTTCCCTGAAGTACATTGTAATATCGAGCATATAACAAAAATCGACGACGAAGTTGGCATTGGAAATCTAAAGTTATATCTGAACTAAAATCACACGCGCACGAGTAAAGTACTGGTTGTCATGTTGATACTGTTTAACCGCAACCAGCATTTTACCCGTGTGATTTTAGTGCAGACATGACTCGAGACTACCAACACCAACTTCGTCGTCGATTTTTGTTATACGCTCGATATATAAGTCACCTGATGCTTTATTTTAAAATAAATTGTATTTTCCATTGTAATAATTCAGATACGTATTAGAGTTAGAAAGTGTAACGTCGTTGCTATAAAATAAATTCTTAAAAAAAATCATGGAAGAGTATTTATGAGAAATCTTCTGCAACAATGCAAAAATATTTAAAAATTTTGCAAGTAATTTTATTGGATGTACGGAATTGTTTAGTGACGTAGAAAGCAATGAGGAAATAGACAATAAAATACGTATGTATCATAAAGGAAAATGTAATCATCGTGGCATTGATGAAACAGAAGCACAAATTAAAAGACATTTTTACTGACCTGACCAGAGAGAAACAATTCAAAATATTATTAATAAATGTGAAATCTGTAGTATATATGACAGGCAACCCTTAAACTTAAAATTTAATATAACTCTAACTGCTGCGAAACCCTTTGAAATAGAGCATATTATCATTATTGCTTTAGAAAAAGTTAAATTTCTTACTATAATAGATTCCTACTCAAAATATACACAACTTTATTAATTAAACTCACAACAAGCAATAGAAATTGCTAATAAACTAATTAATTTTTTTAAGCATCACGGTATACCCGAACAAATTATTTGAGAGAATCATTTAGAATTTAAAAATACTGTAATAAAGAATTTATTGAAATACATACAGTAAAATTACATTTTATTTGTTCTCAACATCCTAAATCTAATGGAATTGTTGAAAGAGTTCACTCTATTATTGAGCATATACGCTTATTAAATAATCAAGATTCCTCAACGAGAGACCTTTCCGAAATAATTTCAGGACATTTAAATGCCATTTAGTATTGATATTGAAAGTAGGTTAGAAAATAATTATATAATTAATCATAGAGATAAATACAAAAAATATATGAAAAATTAATAAACGTCTTAAGACAAATAAAGAAAATATATTACAAGACATAATGAAACTCGTGAAGAATTACCTAAATCTGTTTCAAGTAAAGTATTTATAAAAAATAAACAAAAACAAAAAAACAAGAAAATATTACAGAAATAAACTATGAATTAAAAACAGCAAAAATTAAAGCTAAACATAAAAATCATTTATCAAATATTAAAAAAACCTATAGTTCAAACTTATAAATATCCAAGCTATAAAGATTTTATAAACTATGTCTTGTGACGATAAACTGTTAAATAAAAATATAGAAGAAAATAATGAAAGTTGATTTTGCACCCCAGACGATTATTCGTTACCTCGCTGCATTTACATATGAACGCAGTAATTGCATAATGTTTTAAAACAAAATTTAAAAAAATTGAAACTTTAAAGGATTAACATCCAAAAATTAATTCTATATGTCATCTTAAAGATCATAATCGACATATTATTTATTTGGTAACAACAAATAAATATTATGGAAAAATCACATATGCAGATTTCTACGATACAATAATTAATTTAAAGCAATTCTTTATAAAAAATAAAATTATAAATTTAGCTGTACCTAAATTAGGATGTGGTCTAGATAAACTTGATTACAATAAAATAATATTGAAGATACAGTGTATTTTCGATGATATGCATATTTATCCAAACAAAACTATAGACGACGATTCTTTTGCAGGTCCGTCTTTATCTTGCTGACGCGAAGTGCAGAAATAAAAAATGTTACGAAAAATGTGGGAATAATTTCTGTAAATTTGGGACCCAAAAAAACTGAACACACTTTTGTACATTATCATGACCTAATGCCTGTATATAAGGAATTTGAAAATTTAAACACACAATATTCATTTTTAATTTCAACTATCCAAAATATATCAACGTTTACCAAAATGTTTGATAATTACAACAAAACAATTAAATATATTCAAAACAAAATTTGTAATAAGACTTTTGATATTAATCTTCAACTAATTACGAAAAATAGAAATAAAAGAGGTCTAATCGATGGACTCGGAACAATAGTGAAATCTGTTATCGATGAAAAAAGAATTAACCAAATAAATCACCTAAAATTAAATCAAAAAACTATTTATAATCAATTACAAGTGTGATATAGCATAAATCAGGTACTTATTGAAAATTTTGTTGATTGATTGTTACACCCTAGTATTATAAGGTCAAATGAACTATATAAAGAAATTGAAAAAATATCATTATATTATATTGAGCAACTCCCTTTTGTACTTAAGGATTATTAATAATTAATGTATAATAATTTGTTCTTTGAATAAAGATAATGTAATAGTAATATAATGAAAAAAAAAACGATATTTTTGTGTTTCTACTCACACATGGGTTTCGGTATAAATTGCCATTTTACCCAGTAATCTTTTTCTAAATATTTGTAATTTCAAATTGGGAGACAATCGCACCATCCATACCAAGACCAATGCCACTATGCCCTGTAATCGAAGCAGTGACCCTTCGCATTCTAATGCAGCGCTAATCATGGGCACCAGCAGGGCGAACAAACATTATTTATTTATATAATAAAATATAAGATTAATGAGAAGAAAAATTCGTGCACGCGTTAAACTTAGGACCAATATTAGGAGGATAATTTGTCATACTATTCATTTTGACGTATTTTCTTTAATTGAAATTCAACGATTAATTATCGAAACCTTTTACTGTTTTTTGTAGTATATCATCAAGATATATTTTACAGTAGAATTTAACAGTAAGAAAAACGAAGGTTTTCTTCTATATAGGCATAATTTAGTTAAATTAAATTGAAATTCAAATCGCAAGGCAAATGCGCAACAAATGCAAAGCAAACGACGGTAATCCTTCTGTTTGCAGAGAACCGTGGAGGACGCCCGAGGGGAAGTACCGCTGATAATACAAAAACATTTCCTGCCATCCACCGGCATCCTTTTCCCTTACTACTCCGACCCTCCTGGTAATTCCAGCCCTGCCGTTCTTCACAATTACATTTTTCTCTCAATTGCTCGCCCTTTAATAATCCGCGGCGAAAACGGGCAGAATAATTCAAAGCATTCCCGCCAAACAAAAGAAGACGACATTTCCAAGATGCTAATTGTATTGTTTAAAGTGAAATCCCGGTTTGAATTAATTTGCCGGATGGAGCCGGGCCGGCCGCAAACCTGCGAAATCGAAAGATCCCGCAGGATGCATACCGGCCGCCCACCGCCGATCATCCGCTCCGAAAATCAACAAACGGAATTCCACGGATACAAATTCCCATCCGTCTTTCAACTTGCGCCCGTGATTTCCCAAATTCTCCGTCTAACCATCACTACATAACTTCTCACTAACTGATTTGTATCTCATTGTATCCACCGCAGAATGAAAATCTGTTGTTTCGGGAATTAACATTAATTAATGCGTATTAAAAATGCGTTTTATTTTTTTATATAATACACGCAGACTAAAATAATATTTTATTTTTATCTAAGGTGATATCCCGGCGCATTTACCATTTTTAATATTCACTACAAATTATTGCTACAATACAATATAATATTCTGGTATGTACGAGTTTTAGGCCCTTTTAACTAATAGAAAGAAAGTAACGGCCTATATAACGAACAAATTGATTGCTTCGTAAATGTTTTCTGTTATTTTAAAAATGGATTTCATAATTTTCTAATTTTCTGTTAGTATTTAGTGTGTATCATCCTTTAATTGTTATTAATTAAAATGATAATTAATTGGATAATAATTAATTATTACCAACGTGCAAACATATTGGTTTTAATTAAAATAATTTATAAATTAAAATCCTTTGCAATAAATTATTAGCTAATAATGTTATGTTCTGTTTAAACGATGTTAATATGCTGAAAAAAAGTATTATTAATAAATTTAATTAGAATGATCATTAATTTTATACTAATATTTAATATAATTTTTAGTTTTATAAGATTTTAAATTACATAAATAATAAATTAATCGCTAATAATATATGAATAAAATTATTTTTTAAGAAATATTTCTAAGAAACTTTTGTTTCATCTCCATGAAGGAAAACATTATTCTAATGCACGGAACCTATTTCACAGTTTTGTCTCCAACATATAAAAGTTTATATCGTACAGACAATGCCCAGTTTTGAAATTTTACTGCAGTTGATACGAACCGCCATAAGTCTACAACAAAGTATTCATGACGCAACCGCGGTCGTACTTCCCCTTTTTTAAATAAATATTTTAGAAGCCTTTCGGAATTAAAAGAGTTACCGGGACGAGCTCGCACGACCCAGTCTTGTTCAATATTCCGCTTGCGTAGATTATAAGAGAAAACACGTTAAAGTATAACATATGTTATAAACGAAACCTTGAGCGTCGGGATCTCGTAAACGGAGGGGGCGCCATCGCATTTGAATAGTTTTTTCATCGGAACGAACGATCCGCCGTAACGGCAACGGATCCGAAACGAAATATTTTCGGGACATTCAATTCGATGAAATAGAACTAGAATTGCACACTATAAAAATAACGGGCGCACGGGATCTTCGGCGTGGGGTGGAGGTGACTTTTAGGGAAATGGGGCGCGTGAAGGGACTCTTGAATTTCATATTTCTTAACGACGTCGTATATAAATTGTTTTTTTTTTTTATTTATTTTTCAGATAATATGAAATTATCCTACCACAAAAATGTCAACACAACTGTAACGATATAATTTTCAATCAATAGAAATGAGTATTCTTTCACTTAATCGCAGTTATTTATAAAAATAAATAAATAAAAAGGAATTTGAAAACTATTAATAGATTATTTTCTCTTTTAGCTCTGTAACGTTTTGACTTACGTTACGTAAGTACTTTAAGTTGTTTTTGTTGTTTTAATGTATATTAATTAAAGTACTTATGTAACGTAAGTCAAAATATCACAGAGAGTAGGAGAAAAGAGGAAATAATTTATTAATTGTTTTCAAATTCTTTTATATTTAACAATTTTCAGTATTTCTCGTTTACCAGTAATTAAACATTATTAAATTTTGGAAAAAAAAAACTGATTTGTTTTACAATATTTGTATTTAATGGCACTGCATAAAGGCAAGAACTGCATTAAAACGGGCTAAAAGATTTTTTTCGGTATCTAGTTTGTTTATTATAAATTTTATATAAATCAGGTATTATATATTTAAAAAAGAATATATTTATTTAATTCTGTAAATTATTGTAAATTATTAATTATGATTTTTTACAATAAACAGGTATTATACATTTAATTAACAATGTTAATTTAAATCTCAAAATTTATAAATACAAACGTTTGTTTATTATTTCTAAATTTTGTAATAATTAGGTATTATACATTAATTTAAAAATATGTTAATCTAATTATACAATTATTTAGACGTTTGTGATTATAATGCTCGTAAAGTAAACAATTATATAATTATAATAGTTTAACCTACAATTCACTAATAATACAAGATTATTTTTCTTCAGATCTCAAAGACCTTGGGATTCTCTCTAATTTTGCCATTCCAGAGGTTTATATATCATAAAAGAGAAATTTAATTCATACTCACAATATTTTCACTCAAATATTGAATTAATTAATTATTTTTATGTAAAATTGTTCTAAATTAATTGTTTCCAAACCTCTCAAGATGTGATTTATATATTTTAATTAAGTGCGGATTATCGCGTCGCGATGGTGTCGAGTTTAAAGTGGCAAGTAGATTGGCATACAGTAAGAGGACGCGCTAAGCCAACAATTCTTCATAATTCTTTCTACTTTGGAGCTATGCGGTGCCGCAGAGGAGGCGGCGGAAAGTGTAAGAGAGGCGAAATGAACGAAGGGACAGTAATATTTCCACGCTGCTCGCAGACGATGGCGACGGCTCTCCCATACGAGCCGTTCTTAATAACAGTCCTCCGGTAATCCTCAACTGATTGATGGCCCCTCCATGATGCTACAAGCCCACCCCCTCGCGCCCTCTCATCACTTCCAGATTATTACCGCGCGCTCTCTCCTCTCCACCGTTTATAGCGAAATAAATCGGACGTGATTTTAACCGTTCCCTTTTTTATTTATCGCTATAATTGCGCCCCAACTATTTACCCAATTTCTTGTACAAATCCCCCGCGTTGTTTCCAAAAATTTCCATTTCCCACAATCTCCATCTGATAAATCCCCATCTTGATTACACAAGCACTTATCTACCCCTGTCCACCTTTTTTTGTTACCCACAATTTTGTTAATGAATCAGAACGAGAACGAGAAGGGCGTAAATTTGCGTTCGATTGTCGGTTCCATTCCCTAATTGCCGCGCATGGATTCACGGGGTTAAAAAAATCTGGACGGGGAAAACGAGCGGCGTGCGCTGAACTTTTTTAAACCGCACCAGGAGGATAGTGAGCGGTCGTAAATCTCACGAAATTCACCAGAGATTATACCTCAGGTAATGCATTTACCGACATATGTTTTTGCTTGTTCCGCCTCCTGCCCCACTGCTCCGGGGGGATTTATGGCTCTGGCGATACGTCAACATCGAGGGGAATTAACGGGCGATACAAAAAGGGATCTCTGCCTCCTTCCCTTTAATTCCACACAAAATCAAATGGCGCAATTACCTTTGCAAGCATTACAAATAAAAAAATATAAATCCCATCGATTTAATTTTGTTTATTTTAATATAGCTTCGAGTTATCACCACGTATAAGTTATTATAAAAATAAATATTGTTTGCACTTAAAACCGTGGCTGACCATACATATACAAGGTGTACAGAAAATAAGTGAAAAGCTTTAGGTAGCGTGACTCTTTGACTAATTTTTAGATAAAAATATTAAGGAAAATAAGTCACACGGTCCTTCCTTAAGCCTCACGGGCCACTTAAAAGAACTATACATTTGGTAACGCTGGATCAAACAAGTGTTATTATAAATAACTATACATTTCACATGTCAAATTTGAAGTTTAAGATCAAAATTATAGAAACTGTTCAAACTGGTATCCATCAGTTTCTAAACAAATCTGGAGCCTCCGAGGAATAGAATTTGTTACCCGGAGCAACATATCTTCTGTAATTAATTCAACTGCAGCATTTATCCTGTTTATAACTTCTACATCATCCGCTGGAGGTGTTGCATACACCTTTTCTTTTAAAAAGCCCCAAATACAAAAAATCGAGTGGATTCATATCCGGTGATCTTGCTGGCCATAGTATTGGTCCATTACGTCCAATCCATCTTTCGAAAAAATGTTCATCCAGCCACTCTTTAGAAATTCGTGCACTGTGAGCAGGTGCTCCATCATGCATGTATAGCATATTGTTCAATAAATTTAATGGAACATTTTCTAGAATTTCTTCTAAAACATTTACATGTTCCAATGCATTTAATCGAGTTGGAAGAAAAATTGGTCCAATAACACGTAAATTTAAAATACCAAGCCAAAAATTTACCGAATTTTTTTTTGATGCCCAAATTCTCTGACCATCCGCTCATTTTCGTCTGCCCAAAAATGAAAATTATGGCTATTAAAAACTCCCTCCCGCGTAAATGTACACTCTTCGCTCCAAAGAATTCGAAATAATAAGTTAGGTTCCTCTTGAATTTTGTTTAAAATTGTGTTACAAAACGTTTTTCTATGCACATTGTCATTTTCATACAATGGATGTACTTTTCGGATATGAAAAGGCCTTAACAGATTTTGTGTTAGCACTTTATACACTGTTGTTTGGCTGGGAACATTTAATTGCCTGGCAATTTGTCTCGAACTGGAAGTAGGATCTTCATGAATAGCATCTAGAATGTGTTCCTCCAACTGAACTGTACAACGCTCCCTAGGTCTACCTCTGTTCACGTAATTTGGAACAAATTTACCAGATTCACGAAGTCTCTGGTCCAATTTGTGGAATGTATTACTACATGGGTGTTGTCGATTTGGATATCGTGTTTGATATTCTTCTCTTGCCATGTTCCGTTGCATTTCCGTTGCAAAATCCAAATAACATGTACATATCAGCATATTCGTTAAACGAATACATCGTACAAAAAAACACGTTGGAAAGTCACTTGAATAATTGTAGATTTACGTAGACTTTTTTCGAATAAACTAATGTCAAATCAATCAAATAAACGTCAACATTATCAAATTTGTAAACGAGCGTGCGTCGTTGCCAGATCTATTTTCATTAAAAGAATGCTTCTGATGAAGTTATAAAATTGTAAAAATATCCGATTTATTAATCATTTACATCAATGGAATTATACAAGTGTCTAATTGATTGTTAGTGCTATTGATTTTTTACAAAATATCTAAAAAACAATACTAATTTTAAATATGTGACTATTTAAGACCTTGTGAGCCTCAATGAAGAACCATACAACTGTTTTTTTATTTGGATTTTCTATTAAAAATTAATTATTGAATTGAGTTACCTGAAGGTTTTCACTCATTTTTTGTACACCTTGTATTCGATGGAATTAAAACCATTACATAAACAATAAATACGTTTTTGGATTTCATATTTTGGAAGTAGTGTGCCTACAGTTATCATCATTATTATTCGTGATTTCATTTTTAAGAACTATGTAATTAATCCACGGGGTAGTAATTAAAACTATTAAGTAACTCCACTGAGCCCAAGTCCCGTCATTCCAATAATCCTATATAAAATTAAAGAAAGGAATTAGTAAGAAAAAATATTTTAAACTCACCAAAAATATATTTTGTCTGCAATATTTGAGTCAAAGACATCCAACATCTTAACATCGATTACGTTCTAATCAATGCGTGATAATTTCATTAAAGCACCGCAGAAAAAATCCCTTGTAAATCCCTTAATATGAATTAAATAAAAAGAAATTTGAAAATAATTTATATCACTTTTTGACTAACATTAAAAACGGACAAATACTTTTCGGAAAAATACCCTACCAGATATTGAACTAGACAACGGGCATTTATTGTTGTAACACAAAAATTATTTGTGTTGCAACAGCAATACTAACACAATGATAATATTAACTTAATTAATATGAACGATATTATTAACGCTTCATATTTATCCAAGTCAAGCAAATATAGTGATTGCTCTTCTTTCAATTTTGGTTTTATTTTTTGTAAATAAAACAACAGTTTAAATTTGTTGTAGAAACTAGAATTGTTTCGCTAACACAGTCGCGTCATCAGGCAGATGATTAATTATTGGCGGAAAAAAATGTAGCAGTGTCTCTGCAATAAATTTTGTGAAACTTAAAGAAAATGTTGTTTTATATACAAATAGTATATTATGGAATAAAAGCGTCAACCATCGATTATGTTTTTATTACGTATTCATTAATAAGACTTTTATTGGCATAAACCGTATAAACCATAACAAAAACAACCCCCACCAAAAAAGAAAAAACATGAAGGGTATTACATTATGACATATACTCATTTTAAATTATGTACATTATATTTCTTCTTTTTTCCCACACCAGCGTCTTCAATTTCCCTAAGCTAGCCCCATCCTATCTTATCCAATCCATAAAACTCCTGTTCCCTTCCATCCATTCTTTATCTACACTCCCACATTTGTCACTCATATGCCTTCACGTATCTTTGCCCCTACCACATAACTCCTCCCTCGTTCAACTACTATTTCTCAAATACTCTGGAAGGACCAATTTATTTGCTATTTTTCATACATGGGGTTATATTCACTCCTCCGTATGCACTCCTATATCTCCACCTCCCTCAACTTCACTTTTATCCACTTTCCCACATTTATCCCTCTTTCCAACCATTCCTCTGCCAACACCTCTGACATCCCTGCCCTCTCATACATTTTCCTTCTCATCAAACCCTATTTCCTTTCACTCTTTTACCTGTTTCCCCACACCTTAACAGCCCTTTTACCCTCTAACGTACTCAACCCAATTTCGTACTTCACCACCCATTTCTCTGCCACCACATACATACTCCATCTATTTGTTTCCTTCAGCAGGATATATCAGGGGGTCGATTTTTTTCATTCCATCTTTTCACCCATTCTACCGTTTCCAAACTCACTCCTCTCCTTTCCAACATTTAATGAATCTCTCCACCGTATCATATGCTGATTTTAGGTCAAAAAATACCGCATACATACTACCTTTCTCTTCCAGTACCCCCTCAACCATCCTCGATAGCCTAAAGATTTGTTCCCTTGTTCCCCTCCCTCGTCTTAAACCCCCCTGGGACTCCGGATGCATTCCCCTCTTTTCCACTTCCTTCTGTAGCTTTGTTCACCACTGTCATAGCAATTTTATACTTTACACACATGATAGAGATAACTGGATAGTTGTCCTTTTCCTCTTTATCAACTAGTTTGTATATCAGGCACATAACTCCCACTCGTCAGGCGCCTCCTTCAGCTTCCCTTCTTCCCTTGTAATTAATTTTTTCTTCCACATTTCTGCCTTCAAGCCACCCAACTCCGCCGCTTTCCCACTTTTTATCTCCTCAAACCTCTTTACACCTTAACTCGATCACATCCCCCTTTCTCTAATTACCGCTGCTTCTTCACTGATCTGTTTACAATTTCAGACCATCTTCTCAATTCTACTTCCGGAACTTCCGTATATTTAATTACATCTCTTTTGTTGATGTTATTACGTCCTCAACTTTTTCATCATTTCTGCACCTTCTTACTACTTTCCTTACTGCCCTACACCGTTCTATCATAATTATGTCCAACCTGTCTTAAGCTTAGAATTATCATATTAGTGATAATAACTTAAACAATGATTGTCTGTTATTTGTCGATGAATTGAAAATCATTAATGTCATTAGATCTGAAAATGATTGTCTTATTGTACAACGAAACTTATTTTTTTTATAATTTGGTTTAAATAATCACGTTTACTGCACCATTGCGCACTCACCCGGGTTTTTGCGTTTTCTTCTTCTGCGTCATTTCAAACTCGTTTTCTACTTACGTAAAAATATGCGCTCGCTCCGACCGAATGCAAGAAAACGGTACTGACTTTGGGAATGAGTGCACGAGTTCCAGTGCAATATGGCACATAAAACAACCAGTTCATAGGTAGTTTTGATGAATTGATGGGATATTTATTAAATATATTTACTTAATATGAATAAATTTTAGTATTTTTAGTAATATTTTTGTCGTATCCATGATACGAGGTTGAAGTCCAGGTAGGAGGAATTAAATTAAGACACAAAACAATAAACAAGACGACCTCTTCTCTACTTATGTAATTAATTATATTTATTAATTGTATTACTTTTAGGTAACCCTAAACATTATATACAGGGTCTCCCTCGATTCGGTGTTTACAGCTTAAGAGCGTATTGCTTGGGTAATTATAAGTCGAACATAGGGTATACACTTTTGATCAAAATTTAATATTTAAGTTATGGACAATTTAGGAACGCCTTGAAGTTCATTGCACGCATTTTACTTTTCGCTGTTTTCAAGCACTGCTTGTAGTGCTTGAAAACCGGAGCAGTGCAATACGTCACAGCTCTCATTCTGCGCAGGCAGAAAACACAATAAAATAATTAATTTCTTAATCATAATAAACGTAAAAACATTTCCTTTTTGCGTAAAAAAATATAATAAATTATGATTACGCAATTGATGAAAATCAGTAGTTAAAGATCCTGGTGTTTTGTTTTATGACAACTTATTTTTTAATGATTGGATTGACAGCTTGCTATCATCAGCCAGTCGTGTTTTGGGATAATTTTTTTTCACAATTCTCCTTGTCTGTATAATAGCACTAAAGTTTACATTATATTATGCATTTTTCCATATACGTTTTGATAACGATTGATGTGTATGGAAGCCACATTATCATTAATATTAAAAGTAAAGCAATTTATATATAAAAAAACTACTACTACAATTAATTTATTTAAAGAAATATCGCGTCTTTAATTATCATTCTTTACTTATAGCTTAAGAGCGTATTGCTTGGGTAATTTTAAGAAGTTATGTGCAATTTAGGAACGCCTTCAAGCAAAGAACTTAAATAAACACGTAAGGAGTATTTCGGTTAGAAACGGTTTTAATTTTCAGGTTTTGTAGGGATAGACTCGAAGGCGATGATTTGTAGAAGTAGTTTGACAGAGTTGTTTTAATTTTCGTGTTAAACCTAAACAAATTACCTCGATTCCAATGACACCAACAATATCACCATATGGTAGCATTCAGAAGAAAAATAACAAAATGTCATATTCAAAGACAAATCGTAATTTTCTTTAGTCATGTATGTTGGCATTTGAAGGCTACGCCGCTGCCATGGAGAGTGGCCTGCTCTTGAGTTTGCTCTTGAGAGACATGTTTTCAGGAATGTTGGACTAATGGAATGCTATTGCTAATCGAATCATATCATCTTTTATGTTTATTCATCGACATAACGACCGGTTTATGTTGATGTCATAGGATCAATTTTATTGTATCATCCTTTTTCAGCAAAATAACGTAAGTAAATATATTGATCATCGAACTGTGGACCTGTCCCAATAAGCTAGCATTAATTTCCATTGCCTCTTTTGCCGGCAACACCAACCTTCACAGACTCTAACACAGTTAATCCATGTAATTTAAGTGGCTTGAAACGAGATGCTTTAAGGTGGTTACCAAGCACATTATTATTTTTTGATATTATTTATTATTAAATTTTCTTGACAATTTGTTCGTTTAATTTTTAATGTAAGACTAACGTGGTGTCAAAAAATAATAGTCTGGACATCCATCACAATATCACAATTACCGGACACAAAAGTTCTCTCTCTTCATTGCTTTTCCTTTAAAAAACTGAAAATAATGCATCTATAATCAATAATTTACTAATGTCAATGACAGAAAGATGCGAGGATATAATAAAGGCAAATGGATATAACATATCAATATAATTTCCAATAATAATATTTCAATTTATGAATAAATATAGTTGAGTTTTGAAAAGTTTCAATTTTTTGCACATATGACATATTATTGTAAAATTTAACAAAACTCTTAAATATTTATTCTGTTTGAAAATAATATTTTACTAATATAGAATAATATACAATATTTTAAGAGGCAGAGAGACCTATGGTCGATAGCCCATGACAGACTACTAACACAATTGTACATATTTTTAAAATAAATTTTCTAAAATTTTGTTGTCATATTGTCTGAATAAAGATGTTTATATATATATATATATATATATATATATATATATATATATATATTAAGATTTGAACAACTAATACTGTTTATGATGAAATATGAAATCCCTTTATAAAAATATGCCCCGCTGTCGCTTTAGATCTTTCAATAATAAATGAACCGGAGCAATCGTGATGGAAAAAAATTGTTATCCATTATTCCGCTCAAAAAATAATATTAATGCAGAAAATGCACGCAAATCCGATAATTAATGGCCGCCTCCTCGGCTTGCCAACATGAAAATACGGACGTGAAGGTGGAAACGGCGTGCAAAAAGGAGGGTAGAGCTGTGAGTGGTGCTTACGTCCACTTACCACTCTAGTAATTTGCGAAATGCAGCCATTTTTTACTCCACTTCCGCCAAACTAAGAGTTCGGCAAAGGAACGCTCTCAACATTAAAAACTTTGATTCCATTTTTCTTTTACCTTTGTCAATGGATTTATTACCAAACAATTAAATATTTATAACGAATAACATCTGAATGAGATAGGTTTAAACATATAAGAATTATAAATTGAATAAAAATAATTTGAAACAATTAATTATTAATCAATCATTTTCTCTTTTGCTTCTTTGACTTTGTAATTTACGTTACATAAGTAATTTAAAACAAATGTAAATTAAATCAATCACTTGTCCAACTTTTCATAAGGAATAAAAAAATGGAATTAAGTGGGTGTAGTAATATCAATAGTCATGACAGTTTCGTTAAAATTAACAATCGATTTATCTTAATGAGTAAAATTATAGCAAGCATTCAAAAGTCTCCCATTTTACTACAAATAATAATTCCAAACATTTGTGCCAGTCCAGAACTGTTGTTTTTTCGTTTAGGTTGCACATGGTATTAATATTTGTTTAAATTAATGTATTAAAATCACCTTTTGTATTTATCATTAATTATGACAAATAATATTATTTGTCATAATTAATAGTAAATTATTAAATGTTTTGATATAAATACTCTTTTATAACAACTCATTGTATTGTTCACCGGTACTTACATATACCGGGTGTTCAAATAAGAAATATCACCGGCATAATCTTATAAAGTGTAAGTCTTAGAGCTATAAATTAAACAAATAACTAAATAAATAACTAAAACTAAATGCCAATAAATTATGTTTTTAAGTTTGTCAGCTGAGGGGCGCTCGAATTCTTGAAAACATTACACTGTAATTATCAGAAAAAATGAAATAAAAGTATATTAAATAAAAGCTCTGTGACTTATGACTTACGTTACGTAAGTACGTTAAACAAATGCACATTAAAACAACTACTTGCCGGGCAAATACCCACGCCGGACATTGAATTACATAATGTACACCTGCTGTTGCTTATCAATAAAATATTGCATAACAGCCAATCAATCGCAAATTTGGTTTCGTCGATTACATTTCGATGTCAGAGATGCACCAAACACTGGAAGCCCAATTATAAATAATGTCGATAAAATCATGAACATTGAAGTCCGACCATCATGTAAGTAGTTTTTCAATTGCCCATGATCTTAAGATTGTCAAAAAAAGTTTCAAACCATTTGAATAAGCTTAGACACAAAAAGAAGTTGGATGTATGGGTGCTACACGAGTTAACGCTGAATCGCAATAAAATCCACCCATTTCTCAGACGGTTGGTGATGAATGATGAAAAGTGGATCACTTACGACAACGTCAGGCGAAAACAGGCCGTATCACAGTGAGCCGACAGAAATGTTTGCCAAACCAGGATTGACGGCTAGGACGGCAGTATTGGCCAGAAATTATCTACTATGAGTTATTCCCCTATGGTACAATTCTTAACTTGAAAGTATGCTGCCGAAAATTGGACCATCTGAAGAAAGCAATCGCCCAGAAGCTACTAGCTTTCGTCAATAGGAGAGGAACTGTGTTCCATCAGGACAACGCCAGGCCATACACATAGATAATGACCAGCCAGCAGCTCTGGGAGCTTAGTTGGGAGGTGTGTATGCATCCACCTTATAGCTCCGACCTAGCACCTCTTGTTTTGTCCATGGCAAACAATTTTGCAGGTGAAAAATTCGGTTCAAGAGAGACTTGTGAAAATCGACTGTTTTTTTTTTTTGTAATTTGGACGAGGGTTTCTATGAAAGATACAAAATGAAATTACATTTAAAACGCCAACAAGTTATCGAACAAAACGGCGCATATTTTATCTGATTCGTATAATTCTAACTATAATAATCAAAGCCTTTAATTTCATGCAAAAACAATGGATTACTTTTTATTACACCTAATATTTAATTTTTCACACATTTAGCAATTTTTAATTCTAAATATACTTTAATTTATAATTTGTAATACTGTTAAGATATTTATCACTGTGTTTCTTATTTTTAATTCTCCTTCCATTTAAATTCAGAGAAATGTAACATTACATTTAAAGTTTTCGAGAAAAATTGGAAATTTGTTTGTTTTTAAATAGCACCACCCAACAACAAAATGTAATTTTGTCATTTAAAATCTTTTCTTTCAAGAGTAAAAATATAATGTCTCGAAAGATTTTTTATAATTCTTCACTAAACTGTTCTTATAATACTTTTATTTCAAATAGAAAAGAGTATTTATTCACTTGGTCACAGTTATTTAAATATATTAAATAAAAATGATTTAAAAATAATTACTAAATTATTTCCACGACGCGGGAAAACAGATTTATCATCTATGAGTTACTATGTTTATCATAGTTTTGCTCAACATTTAATAATACAAATCTAAAAGTATTTTATAAAATATATAATATACATGGTGGGCCACGAATAACGGTCATTAAAAGTTTTAAGGGTTCCTGGCCGTGGAAACATTAGAAAAATTTCTACATTGGATGGTTGAATGCGACCACCTCATGGTAAATTTTTCTTTCAGTTCCGGTTGTACCGAAAATGGCCTCCAACTTTGTTATTTTAAATGTAACACCCCATATTTTTTTCGGATTCCCTGTTAAATTACCTAACCACTCATATCAATTTATGTCTACATAACTCTTACAGTTTTTGAGATAAAAACTATTTATAAAATTTTAACCTTAAATTGACGTTTCGAAAAATGCCTATAACTTTTAGTTGGAACAAGATAGAAAGACCAGCGACGTCACGAATTGTTAATAAGAGATCCATCTAAATAAATTTGACATCTGTCAATTTTGACAGTAGGTATTTTAAAAGTGTCAACAATTCAATGACCTCTTAAAAACATCATAGCTCTTTTTTTTAAATGGAATGACCAATATTTCGTCTGATAGGAGGATTGGTAAGACAATTTGTAACATAAAAGTATTATCCATCTAAAGCAAGTAGTTTTTGAGTTATTTCGAAATTTCTTTTCTAAGAAGATTTTTGCACAATTGAGTAATGCCTGCACTATTAATACGTATTCCATAGTATACTACTATCAATATCCACTGAACCAAATGTGGAAAAAGTCACTTCCAACATGTAAATATTTTTGAACCCTTCGTTCGAGTAATATTAAGGCTGTGATACCCAATACGTTTCCGTTTTAAGGGATTAACAAGTTTATTTATTGATTAACGACATCAGATAATTTTTGTTTTTTAAAAACAAAAAAAAGTGAAAAAACATATTTTTTCAAAAATTAATTTAATATATATTAAATATATCTGATTATACGTGGAAATTCTTCCTCTTAATATCCATATTTAATACAATCATAAAATTATTATTTGTATATATCTTTAATCCAATAAAATAGTCAATAAGAACAAATTTAGTTCGACGCCATCATTTTTATTGTGGAACAGTATCTGTAGTTTAGATGTTTGCCGCTAGGTTGAAAAATCAAAGTTGGAATAAAATAAACACATACATTTTGTAAAAAATACTGCATTCTCTGTCTTTAATCGCACCGTTTATTAGGCATAAAATCGCAGCCTTAAAGTGAGTCAGTGTACCAATCAAGAAATTATGAATTTATTCTTCATACATGGCCAGTGCGACAGAATTCTTTGTTTTCACTTAAGACATAAAAACAAAAGCAAGAAGATTGCAAAATACGTTGAAACTAAATTTATGTTGGTATTTATGTACACGTGTTACATGTAGATTTTCAAGTGACCACATTTGATTTTTTTCAATATATGACCAATAAATTCATAATTTTTTGGTTTGTATGCTTATTCATTTTAATATTACTCAAATGAAAAGTTTTAAAATTATGACACATTGGAAATGACTTTTTCCACATTCGGTTCAGTTACTATTGATAGCAGCATACTATGAAATACGTATTAATAGCGCAGGAATTATCGATTATGCAAAAATTTTGGGAGGAAAGACATTTTGAAATAACTGAAATACTACTTGCTCTAAATATTGGCATGCATAATACTTTTATGTTGCAAATTGTCTAGCCAATCGCCAAATTGGCAATCAGATGAAATATTGGTCATTCCATTTGAAAAAAAAAAAAAGAGTAATGATGTTTTTAAGACGTCATTGAAATGTTGTAACTTTTGAAAAACCTACTATCAACATTGACAGATGCCATTTTTTTTGTAGACGGATCTATTACTAACTATTTAAGATGTCGCTGGTCGTAAATTTTGAGTTTAAAATTTGACAAATTAATTTTTATCCTAAAACCTGTACGAGTTTTATAGACATAAATCTATATGAGTTGTTAGGCAATTGAAAGGGGAATCCAAAAAAAAATAGGGTGTTCCATTTAAAATAACCAAGTTGGTGGTCATTTCCGGTACTACCGGAAGTGAAAGATAGTCAAAATATTTACCATGAGGTGGCCGCATTCAACCGTTCAAAAACTTTTAATGGCCGTTATTCGGGGCCCACCCTGTATATTTTTCCAAAAATATATTAAATCAAATTAAACCAAGTTTATTAAATATTTGCAATCATTATATAATCGCAATCATCAACCACCGTTTCACTTAACTCTTTGAGTTGTCGAATCATCACAGAATCAAAACTCTCATTCACATCTCTTTTAAGTTAGCTCACTTAAATGAGTTATTTTCGCCCATCTCCACACCAACTAATAAAAAAAGGTTTTTTACCATTCGTTTAAAAATTTAATAAAAAATAAAATAGGATCTAGTAAATAAAATTATTATTAAATAAGGTTTTAGATTCCCAATAATCAAATTTTATTAATATGAATTATACAGGTTGTCCAAAGTGTCAAACTTGAATGTATCTTATTTTTCTTATTTTAAATTATAACCCCTCTATATTTTGAAATCACTCGACAGAGAATTAAAAAACAAACATGTTTCTTCCTAACAACTCTACCCCAATACCTAACAGATTAAAAGTTATTGGCAAAAAAAGTTTTTTGACCATTTCAATGGCAATTTTCTATTATGAATTGAGGTAGGGTTGTTATGAAGAAAAATGTTTCTCTTTTAATGTTAGGTCGAATATAAAAATATATAGGGTATCAATTTGAAATAAGAAGAATAAAGTAAGTTCAAGGTTGAAAAGTTTGGTATTAATTTTTGGACACTCTATATTATTTATATAAAAAAAATGTTGCAATTGGGAATGTTCAACTTTATTTAATAAGTAACTTGTTTAATTTTATTCACATTATCATATTTTTATATTTTTTCTAAGCCAAAAGCGCAAAACAGATTTTTTCTCTTTAATTTTCTCTTCGTATTACTGAACCAATTTTATTGAAATTTAGAAATATGTAGGAAATCAGAAAGGACATCCAAATATCCAATGATTCAAGTAAAGTCTCTAAAATTGCAAAATCCTCACTTATTTAGTAACTAAGATATTGAAAGCTGAAGTGCAGGACCCTATATATTAGATTATCAATAGTTTTTATAAATTACCATTGAATACTGAATTAAGAAATGAAGTATTATTCTGTTTGGTTTATAGCATTTTGCAATAAATGATGACTAAAATGTCATAAATCGTGTGATCAATCAATAATAATTAATAATACTAGACTTATTAAATTACGTTACAATTTTAATAAATAAATATTCTTATAAAATAGAAGAAATATTTACCTAAACTGTTATCAAGCTATTTAGTATTATTACTCGGAAAATATTCTTCCTAACTACCCATCATCTTTAAAATAAACGAGATATTTTTTAACCAGTCGTGATATCACCCCGAAAATCATTCTATTTACTACTTCTTCTTGACAATAGTGATGTAATTGATTTTTAGTTATATCAACACTTATTCCATATTGAATAAGTAACCGCAATGTCTAGGTTTAGCTGTTTAAATTTAGTTATGTTTGTGCTCGTTTTATTTTATCTTTAAATTGTCACCGATTCAAAGTAATATTTTTCTAAGTGGCTGAGTGCCTCCTTTTAAAATATTTTTATTCGATTGGAGTTGAAAATAAAATAAATCAAAGAGTATTAAGTTTATTATAAAAATTTAGTATTAAGACAAAATAAGATGACAATATAATTTTTTATATAATTCATCAATGGTAAGTTAACTACTTCCCAGGAAAATACTGCTCAGAGCATTGAATCATACAAACAGTCAAATAATGTTTTGCATGATGTTGAAAATGTACAACCTTCAACTGGCACTCCATTTAAATTAAAGCAGAAGAAACGATAAAATAAGTTGCAAAACTTAAACGTTATTATTTCTATGATTGAAATAAACCTCTTATAGATTATTTGGGTGTGTAAATGCATCTGACATTTAATTTGTCGGATTCATCGGAATTCTCCGAATCACTCTTATTTCCATTATCGTGAGCGTGATAAGTGGAACCGGCAATCATTTGTTAAAGCCGCTCATTAGCGGAACCGACAGGCAAAGTTTTACAGTTACACCCCAAGTTCCAGCTGCACTTTCCAACTAATGTTTACATTCCCACTAAATAGAAAAAACGGAGAGGGTGGAAAGTTTTAAGTTCCTCCGAGGCAAGCGTGTGAAAACATACTGGTATGGGTAATTATATTATCTGTGCGGTTTAGGTTTTTTAAAGACAATTTATGTTAAGTGTTATAAATAAATGAAATAAAAATGATTTGAAAATGAGTAATAAATTATTTACACATTTAGCTCTGTGATATTTTGACTGACGTTACGTAAGAACTTAAAAAATCACATTAAAACAACTACTTCCCGGGCAAATACTCCATTGGACATTGAAATACATAATGTAAACCTGCTGTTGTATATCAAAAAATATTGCATCCTGCAACAAATTTTTGATCCGAGAAAAATGCAATGCAAGAAACAAAAAAGAACGCTACTTAATATAAAATTGCTATATTAAGATGTTATAATTGCGTGTACTTCGATAAACATCGACCATTAATAATAATGAGACATTTTAATTGTGTACAACCGTTTTCTTTTTTTATTTATAGATTTAATATTTGGAAAATTTTATGATGACTAATAGTAGCTGATATACTAATTTTTAGATCTTTCGGCTTCATTAAGTTTTTCGTCGTTGAGAAAAATCGTAAATCCTACTAATAATAATATATAAGACCATCTGCATACACGTGTTTCGGGATCTATGCCTCGTCAGTACATTATATTGAATTAAATCAAAGTAAATCGATTTAAATTAAATTAAACGAACTTAATTCAATTTAAATCAAAAGTAAAATAAAGTAAAAGAAACGAATTAAATTAAATTAATTAAATTGAGAGATCCTTACCAGCCGCGTGCTCTGACGGACAAGGACAATCGCGCTAACAATGTGTGCGGCATTGTTTTTTTTTGCATTGAAATTTTCTCGGATCAAAAATTTGTTGCCAGATGCAATATGTTATTAATATGCAACAGCAGGTGTACATGTAATTCAATGTCCGGCGAGGTATTTGCCAGGGAAGTAGTTGTTTTTATGTGCATTTGATTAAAGTACTTATGTAACGTAAATCAAAATGTCACAGAGCTAAATGTGGAAATAATTTATTAATTATTTTGAAATCATGTTTAGTTAATTTATTTAAATAACTCTGTCTAAGTGAATGAATACTCTTTGCTATTTATGTTATAAATAAATGTAATGTCTAGGAACTCAAAGTAATTTTATAATAATGAATAATAATTGGTAAATTTTTATTTGGAATTATTTTTGAGTATATTATGAAATAAAAATGGATATATTGAAGCGATAAGAAAGTTTGGCACTATTAATTAAAGTTAAAACTAATGTTTTCTGTCTTGTAAAGTTGTTATACGAGTAGTTAACGGTTAATTAGTCCTTATTAGGGGTTAATTACCTCGGGTAACAAACATGCCGTAAATCCCGTCGAATAAGTGGGCCGCTAATGGGCGCTTAAATCATTCAGACGAATTTGGAAAATTGGCGCTCGCGCACGCCCGCAAATAATTAAGAACAGGGGGGCCGCCACGCTTCTCACTTGTTTATTCTGCGAGAGCGAAACCGCCAATTACATCTGCATCCTAGTGATTAGCGGAGATTATCGTAACTCTCCCATATGATAATAACCTGCCCGTGTTTATGCGTTCGTGAGTGTATTAACGCTAACAGGTTGTAAAAAAACACGGAAAACGGCACGCGGGCCATTATTACGTGCACCTGGTGCTTGTTACCTTCCACGCACCTCGCTTCTTAAATTATACCCTTTTATGTACTTATTTCATTTACGCGTTATGCAATCATTTATGGTTTAATTGAACTGTTTTAGGATTATAAAATTTTGATATATTTTTGTAAATTGCTTATTACCAAATCAAATCTGTATTATTCAAACAAAAAGAAAAATAATTTAGGTAAAGTATATAAGTTTTATTTTATATAATGACTAATGTTCTATATTTTTATTATTAAATTAATTAAGATTCTTAACCTACCTTATGAAGTTTTCAAAGTGAACATTGAAATACTGCTATGCGGAACGAAATAACGCATATTATTTTAGCGTTGAAACGTGGGTATAATCGCACTGCTTAATTTTGTGAAAAGACTATTAATTCAATGCGGAGTGGTGCGTTGTTCATAAAATTTCATAAACATCCGCCCATAAATAATAATACAAAAAATACTTATCACGAACTGAAAATCATTAATAAAAGTACCGGCCACTAGAACACCGAACCCAAACGCGAAAAGAGTGATTACATGCATACGTCCGTGTCGGAGATATTTATCGGACTATAAATATTTTTTATGCATCGGCCAATTTTTTTTTCGTATATATATATAAAAACTTTTTGCGGGACGCACACACGTTCGGGCCCTAATGGCCCATCGCGAATCGCCGGACGCTTTATTATGTTTAATTTGCGTGCCGTTTGCAGTTATGCAAATGCGAGGCTGCGTCCATCGCCATCAACATTACCATCGCGGCGTGTACGCGCGTGTTTGTGTTTGCTTTTGTGTACAACGAAATTTTCCAAAAGCGAACACGAACGTGCACATGTTGCTATTTGTTTTGGTTTGAAAGGAAACAAAAAATACACGCGCCGCGTTCCCCGTTTATAATCACACAATTTGTTGCTAAATAGGAATGCGTTCTGTTTGATTCGATTTGCATATATGTTTATGTTAGATACGCGTATATTTATTTCTGTTACTAAAATATTTAAAGTAAAATTCTGTTCTCATAAAAAGATGGCCTCATTTTTTATTTGTTTGTTTTGTTTCAGGTTGCTCTCATTTTTCTTGTCTTTCTTTAAAATCCCAAATCTGTGTTTCATATGTGCTTAATATACATAAGAAAATATTCATTATATGATTTAAAATTTAAATTAAAGAAGTATTATTTTGACGCTTATATTCAAATAATCTGCTAATGTTATAATTCAATAATCATTTTTTCTCGCTGTTTCGATTGTTTCAGCGTAAAGGCCATGACGCTATGATCCGGTGTATGAACGAATGCTAGCGTATCTTTGCTCCTCCGTCGTAGTCCGGGTGAGTTGAGTGAAAGAAAGTCTCCCAATTGGGCAATCGTGGCCATGTGATCACACGATCCTTACACAGAAATGCTTGTCATCCCAACCATAGTATTGTTATTTTGCAAAATATGCCTGCCCTGTTTAGTGTAATGGGGCCCGTCATTTTTTGATGTTGTGACGACGACAATATTGATGTTATTGTTTCCATATCATTTTTTTTCAGAACCACGGCAGACGTCGTTGGTCCCCCGAAGTCAGTACAGCCGCGGGATAAGCGCTTGAAGATATACGAACGGCTGCTCCCTCTCAGCCCTATTCTTCCCGTTCCTCGAAGTTGGACACCAGCCGGATTGTCAGCGCTCTTCACTAATCTCGACTGTCGATGTTCCTCTCGTAAAGTTCGGTGAAAGATGACTTGTTTCTACTTCACTTTATTTCTACCGCACTCCTCTGTAATCAAATTACTAACCCTATGCTATGTTTGTAAATAACATGAATCGCCACTTTTTGTCTAATTTAGAACTGATATCGTCAATATTCATAAGATATACAAGCGAAACTGTTGTTTTGTCCACTAAAAGAAACTGCTTTCATCAAGCATTGTATTTGGAATATACTTGTCTAATGAGGTCCAAAAGACAGATATTTGTATCACCAGTTATATGGTTTTTGTGTTTTATTTATGTAATATATTTATTTTGCCCTTCAATTGGATTTTTGTTTCTTCTTGGATAATAAATGCATTTATTTATTTTAATTTTAACCGTTTTCTTTTTTTTATAGATTTAACTGTTTTTATTTATAGATTTAATATTAGGACAATTTTATGATCACAAAAAAATCAATTCACTAAAAACAGCTGATATACTAATTTTTAGATCTTCCGGCTACATCAAGTTTTTTTGTTGTTAAGAAAAATCGTAAATCCTTCTAATATCTTATTCGATTTAAACTATCTTTAAAAACCAAGGAGAAAAAATACACTTGACTCTAGCATAAGCAATAGCTTTACCAATGCTATTTTAAAAATTGTAAGCAATTTTTTTGTCAGATAATTACTAATGGCACATGCTTTGAAACAAAGGGTTTATACATAGGGTGCTAAGGTCTCCATAGAATATTGTTCGAGAAGTCACCACAAACGAACGTCAACGTCTCTTCGTGTATATGATATTTTCAGAAGAACCTACTCCGCACATTAGTTTACCCGTGCCGCAGATCCTGTGTTTTTGCACGTCGATGGTCGATGCTGCTCTTTGTAAGGTCAACCGCATCTTCATAATTGCTTTTCCTGTCGTATTTGGGATCAGAAAGAAGAAGTACTTGAACAGACGAAGAAAATATTGAATACGCCACTACAAGAAAACAAAAGCCTCCAATTACGGTGGCAGTTATTGAGGCAATTAAAACATGAACTCCAAGAACGAGATAAAAATATTCACAAGAAATCTAGAAGTATTTCTTTTCAGCATACACACCATGGACAAAATAAAGGCCGCTAAATTCCAATATTGTATTATTTAAGTGATCAAAGAATAAACAGAAAAAGCAAAGGAAATGTAGTAACTGTAAAAAAAATCTAAAACGATACCAAAGAACAGACGACATATACTAAAAAGAGAAAATGATTATCAACTTAGTCAGCAAACCGCGTTAATCTCAGGAAACATAAATGGTGTCAATCCCTCCAATAATGCAAACAATGAAATAAATTATTGCTCTCATTTCAAAATTAAAGCAATGAAATTATTAACTTATAACGCAAATAAAATCAGGAATTAAACTACAAAAGGTGGGATTCCACATATTGTTAACAACGGAAATAAATCTAAAACCGGGAATAAACGACTATATTTCTAGTATTATAAGCGAGATATGTTAGCAGAAACGAAGGAAACAGGAACGGTATCACAGCATGAAGATCAAATTATAAAAAGTATAGTGGTTGAATTAGAATTCTACCTAAATCGTATAGTTCACGTACCATTAAAATGATTAAAACAATGTAACTAATGACTAAAACGCTTTACTTGGGGGAGATCTGTAAGTCAAAATCCCAATGTGAAACGATGAAAGGAAAAACTCCTTAAGGAGAATTTTGAGCAAACACGATAACATCATCACAATCAATCCATTTAATTAAAAAAAATTCGCCCAAGATTTCGACCACTTTCTGGTGGCTATTAAATAAGGAAGGAAGGCGAAGGCACACAAGGTCAATAGAAAATAATTAAATGAGTAAATTAAAAAAAAAATCTGAACAGGCGGGATTTTTTTAGAACAAATCGACATGGACATAGACAAAGAATAATGGATAATATTCTTGCTATCAACCAAAATTCAAAATTTGCGATAATGCTATACCGCCATAAAAAACATGTTGGGTTGAGATAAAAACAAATTTATAAGAGGAAAAGAGAGGAGGTTGTACAATAATCTGTAGAAGAAAATCACGGAGAAGCACAAAAAATGTAGAAGAATAGTTGCGGGAAAAAATAGAATGAGCAAATGGGGGGAGGTGTGGGGGTTGACTTTGAAACTGCTATGGATAACAAACAAAAGGAACAACTCAAACGTGCTGTTGTTTGTATACCGGGTTATTCACGCTATACGAAACGGAGTATTGGGGCCAAACTATAGCACTTTCTAAAATTTAACCTAGTTTTAAAATAACAACGATATGAGAAATATGTAGGTTATGTATACGACATTTTCAAATGTATTTAGCAATAGGTCATATTTAATTTTTAAATTACAAAAATCTTTAAATTTGTACAGAGTGGCACAAAAAATAAAATTTAGTAAATAAGAACTTTATGTTGGCAAACATGATTTTTTCAAATTGGATGCTCCATCAAAAGCTTCCTATACCTCCAACCTCTAAGTATCTTCGCATAATTTGGGTTTCTCCCTCCGTGTATTGTTATATTTCTAGCTGGCTGTGGATTTACAAAATGTCAAATAATTTACATAAACTGTCGCTTCAATTTTCAAACTCGTTTTTTGTATGGTATTATTTTGAATTTTTGTGAGAATTTCTATCATTATTATTTGAATGCAGATTCTGTAATACTAATTCAAAATAGAAGGATATTGAAATATTTGTAATGTTTGGACAATGTTATCAAGAGACCTTATTAACCAACTGAAAAAATACACTTTTTGCTAATGAAGTAATTCTAAATCAGCCATTTTAAACAGATTAAACCGTTTTATAAAAAAGCGAGTGTGAGTTATAAAACACATTTATAAGGAAATCTGTCACTTTATAAGAATAGTATTGTAAATATACCGAACTATTAACATTTTTCCAACAGAAACGGTAATTAGTAATCAATATAGATTATTGAGTGATGTGGAATAGAGGACACACATTTTATTCGATTTATATTTCCACAAAGGCACAAAATGATAGGGAGTCAATTTGTAAGCTAAATTGTTTTGTATAGCGTGAATAACCCGGTATAATGAAAAAATATATGGCGAAGATCCTAGCAGGCCACATGTTTCATCAATTTTCAAATATAGACAACTAGGACCAAACGACAAATTAATAACTAGTCAAGAAACTGAGAGAATAATAGCCTCGGAAGCCAATAAGAATCGAAATTAAAAAAAACAGTAATCAAATTTATCTTAAAATTTTCTTTTCCGAATAGAATATCGAACAGACCACTGAAGGAATTAGATGGAAATTTCCTGGGAAAAAAAATCACCAATCAGTATAAAGAAATATAATAAAACGTAAATTTCTAAGAGTATGAAAAAAGTAAATGTGTTCAACATTTCAAAAGGGACAAGTAATAAACCAATCTGTCTTTTATTAGGGTTTAAAAAATACCAGAGAAAATAATCATTGCAATAAATTGTGGAACGCAAAAGAAATCCTACCAAAGCAATCATTTTGATTAAGGAGTAAACAACTTGATAGGAAATATTAAAAGACATACGAGGGGATAAGAAAGTAGGTTTAAAGATCATGGACTACTTGAAAACATAAATGAAGTTCAGCATTACACTAAACGATACACGCAATTCGTTGAATCTAGTAGCCAAATAAGTCCAGTATCGCTCGCTGATTTTCCACTTTCTGCATAATTGGATCGTTCACAACCTGCCAAAATTCGTCGATGATACTGCACTGATCTCGTAGAGGAAAAAAACGATACAGTCACGAAATGCAATGAAAAAATCTATCATATACAGTGCGTTCACAATGAAAGGATCAAATTCATTTAAATTGCAGCTGATTATTTTCGAGCTAAACACGCGGACAGGTTGATTATTATTTTTAACTGCCCATCTTTTTCATGCAAAAATGTATGTACAGCGTGTCCCATAAACAAATGAAGACACAAAGTTACCTTTTTTATATGGAACCCTATATATATTTGCATATTTGAATTCAGAACAAAATCAGATAATTTTTGTATACATTGTGACATATCTATCTTCAACTGTTAACAAAATATTGACAGATAAATATAGCCTTATATAGTGCAATCACAACGAAAAGTACCTATCAATTATTTACATAAATTGTAAAAAAAGACCTTTATTGGCATCCTTCCTTTACACTCTTTACAGTGTCAACTTCTAAAATCTAGTACCTCGCTCCCTTCTCCTTTCCCTCTCCTACCCCAGCTTATCCAACGTCCTTACTCCCGACCCCATCCTCTCTCATCCACTCCATCACCCTCCTGCTCCCTTTCGCTCCTATACATTCCTCTTTACCCCCTCACATGCCTCCCCCAGGTGACCCCACGTATCCTTTCCATGCTCACACAATACACACCTTCCATATTCTTCACCCATCTATACTTTTCTTCCTCTCTCCTCCGATCCATACCTCGCCCTTGCCACAATCACCCTATCCTCTCTACTCCATCTCCTCTTTATCAAATATCTCGGTACTCTTCCATGTACCTGTCACCTCCCATACATATCATTGTACTCTCTTCTCTCTATACACCCTTGCCTTTTCTGCTTCACTTTCCCATTTTACCCACTCATCCCAAGCCCTAGCCATTCAATTACTTTCGCCTCCGACAACCCTACCCTCTCATATATTTTCTATCTCTCGCCCCTCAGTTCCTTTAGTTCTCACAATATCATCTCATACCTCACCACTGTCACTATTGCCTCGCACTCTAGCCTCCCTATATTCGTCTACTGAAGTACTATGTAGTTGGACGTGGACCTATCCACCGCCAACACGTGCTTCAGGAACCACATCTATTCCCTCTCTATGCACTCATACCCTCTCGTCCCCCACACTTCCACTCCATAGATTAGCACCGATCTCAAACACGTATCCCATATTTTACATGCCACTCTCATATTATTCCACTTCCCCCATGCTATCACCCACGCTTTCCCAGCCTTACTCTGCATCCACCTCACATGCTCCTCATATCCTCCCGTTTATTTGAACATAAACCCTAAGTACTTAAACATTTTAACCCTTTCAATCACCACCCCTTTCCACTTCAATTCACCTTCACCTTCCTCCCTTTGTTTCTGAACCTCACCCACTTCGTTTTTCCACATTCACTCTCATTCCTCTCTTATCGATGAGCTTCTCCGCTCTTTTCAACATTTATTTCATTCCTTCATACTCTCTTGCCATTAACACCATGTCATCCGTATACGCTAACATCCACACTTTCCTCTTACCCATCAAAAAAGTATCTAAAATTCTCCGAGGAATCCAAATATCTAATAATATATAAGGTGTTCCAGTAAAAAAAGATAACTTTTTATCAGCATTGCTTTACCACATATGCTGGATAAGAAACATCCTATACACAAGAAGATAATAATTGTAAACTACTGCATAGAGGCACAGCCAAACGTCATATATTTGAGAATCAGGGTAGTGGGGAACCGTTCTTCAGACAAGCGATAAGATTCCTCATCCTCACCTGAAAAAAAAAAAAAAAATCATGCAAATTAGTTATTCAGTATACTTAAAAAACAAACAAAAAATAAGTATGACAAACAGAGAAAAAGTATTTAAAACAGACCTTTTCAATAAATTGTTCTTCGGTAATGATGATGTGCTCATCATAAAATACAGCGAAAGAAACATCCCGACAATTGGAAAAAGTTTATGAATACGTGTTAGTCATCTCTATTATCTTTCTTTTCATTGAAATTAAACGATTATCAATTATTGGCAAATTATTTGACTTAAAATTCAAAGACCGGATGTGGCACGATACTTTTAGCAATTTTTGTTCCAGTTTTTTTTAATATTATAAAAAAAATATTTCAAATGAAACATTTAGTTCTGAATCATCAGTTTTTTATTCAAAATTTCGAAAATGGTATACGCATATGAAATTAATCAAATTATTTTTTTAATTTGAAATATATATAATTTACAATGGCAATGATTCTGTCTCGGGGACATACTTTTACTAAATTATGTATTTTGTTTTTCGTTATACATTCTAATTTCATGATAAAACATTTATTACATTGTTTGTTTATTTTCCGTGACTGCAGTTTTGATATATGTCGCTTGTCATTATCAAATACTCCATATTTGATTGCATAAAATAAACAAGTGTTATACCAACAAAGTAATTAGTGTTTTATTGCAAAGCATACTCTTAATTGGATTATTAGACCAAAATCGATTACTTTATTAGTTATGTATAAACGAAAGTCACAAAATTCCTAATTAACTCAAACTTAGGTTTAGAAAATTCTTAATATTAAATACGATTTAACAATAAATTTAACCAATTCCTATTTTCAAAAATCAGATTTAAAATCAAGTGTATTGTTAAACGAATTAATCCAATAATCATACTATTAACAGAAAACATCAATACGCGCGGAAAGCGCAAACATATTGTTATTATTATTTCACACAATAGCTCGCGTCAATTATTACACTGACGTCCGATAAATTCGTGCGCGTTAACGCGAACGCATTACTTTATTATTAACGTATTTATTACCTATTATTTATTGTAATACATTCGCTGCTCGATATTCTAGTTTTATAAATCTGCTGTATATATTTAAATAAGTTCCGCAATTTGCATCGCGCGCCTGGATATATTCCGCTCGGTTCGAACGCCATCCGACCGGAAAACGGCATGTTTAATTTTGTGATAATAATTTGTTATAAAAATTAGGCTCTGATCAAAATGTATAGTTCCTGTACGTGTATGTTTAATGTGATACTTTTTATTTTAATTTGGGTTGATTATTCATTTGAACACATTGGAATTATACGAGAATTGTGAAATGTTTTTATTATGACATTAAATTTAATACAATAAATTTACTTAGAATTTTAAAGTATAATTAAATCCCACTTTTTCAAATTTTACTTATACTTAGTTAATTAAGCTACACACTTCTCTCTTAACTTATTGATGCATTAAGTGTAACTATTCAAAGTAGAATCAAAATAATATTTTGCCTTCTATTAATTAATTAATTAATAAAATATATAAAAAAAGTACAATTTTTATTACTGGTTTATATATCTTATGTGATATGTAGAAAGCCCGTAATATCTGTACTTAGGTACATAGTATATTTTATTACTTTCCCCGTACCCCTCTTCAAGGGAAAGTATTGTGATCGTTCCCTCGTCTTCCATCGAGTTTTGAAAAATGTCTGTGTGTGTGTGTAGTGTGCCTGTGTGTTTCCGCGATAGCGCATAAACGGTTAAATGGATTAAATCGAGACGTTATATCCAAGCTTTTATTACAGTGGTAAGATTTGAAAGGCTTTCAGATACAATCAAAACTCATTAAGTGCAACTTTACTCTTAGCGATTATTCATTTTTTTTAATTCGGATAGAAAAATGTTTCAAATAAAAGTTGTAGATCTTGAAAAAAAAAAAATTATCAAGCCATTGTTAGTTAAGAAATAACAAATACAAGAATTTTTTTTTCAATTAATAATTTTTCATTTTCTATTAAATGTTCATTCAAAAACGTATTTGACTGAATTCACCGGAGAAAGTGCTATGGTGGACACATGACCGTCTTTATGTTGGCTGTTGAAGAGTTTAATTATTTAAATAATTTATTTTATCTAAAATCAAACGTCTAAATGCTGTCATATTTCATAAATCTTCCGCAAACGCCTCCAAATTATTCAAGAAATGAGAAAGTGTAGAATAATCTTGTGAAGCCTTTGTAAGAAATAACAATCCAAAATGTAATATTTATTCAAATACTCGGCTTAAACTTTAAAAGATAACCATTTTTCAATTAATAATTTTTCCTTTACTGTCAAATGTTCATTCAAAAACGTATTTGACGGAATTCGCCGGGAAAGTACCATGATGGTCAAATCACCATTTTATTTGTAAAATTATTAAATTACATTTAAACGCAAATACGTAGTTTCAAGAGAATGTAAATGAAATGGAGATGTTATAGCTTATTTTTGTCTGAGTTGGAAGTTAACTCAATTTCAAGAAGTTTCTTATGATGTGTGCGCCACCACAGAATGAACTGAGCGGGCATTTCATATATGGTCATATTTTGAGATGATTCAAGTAAAGTTATTGGAGGGGAATGAAAATAGTTGTCGGGAAAGAAGTTGGTAAATAGGAAAATGGTCATTCGGTTCTGGGTGGTGGTTGCGGGAGGTAGTGTCGGTCGGTAAAGATTATTCGGGTATATAACGAAATAGAAAATCATCGTGGAAAATATTTGGATTTCAGTCGTAATCGTAACTACAGTCTTAAATAATATTTCCTTTCGGGTCCGGGCCGGTTAAATAATCAGAGGCAATCAGATCATTCAACAAAATATTCCCGGGTGATATTTATAATATTATATATAATTATAAGAATAATTCGGGGTTTATTCAGTACGACAGTGCGGATGAATAGATCGCGATGGCCAAGAGCAGGCACGCCATCTGAGTATCACTGGCACTGTGTCTTTGTTATTGAGTTTACTTTGCGTTAAATGTTGGACGAAATATCTGCGTTTTTTTGGCGGAATTGCGATACGTGGCTATCGTAATTAATACTTCTTCCATTTATCAGAATACTTCGGTTTCTTCTCAGTACGAATGTATGAATGTACAGATTATCAGATGTAATGTTTATACATAGTTACACCTAATTATCAATGTTGTTGGGATTTTCGTGATTAGATGGTTTAGGAATGTATATACAAGGTATTTCAAATGCAAGTCTCATCATGAGGATTTTGATTATTATAAGAGATTTAGGGTAGGTTTAAATTTGGCACTTTTGCATAACTTCATGTTGATTAATATCCCGTTGCGAAAGCTGAGCGATTTTTTTTGTTTACAAGAAAAATGAAAAAGAGAAATACGATTACCTTCTTTTTTATATTTTCATTATTTGAAGCAATATTTCAATGCAATGAAGATATTCTTATAGCACTTTTTCATAGTCTAATCGATGGCATACTCATTTTATTAATGGCGAGTTTCGATTCATCTGGACAATCTTTAACTTTATTATTTCTTATGGATTCCATATTAGTTTTTTTTTATCAGATTAAAGTCTTATATTTATTCTGATTACATATTATACCTTTATTTTAATAAGTTATACTTTTGTACATATTTTTTTATTATCACTGAAAAAGCAATCGTTTATAACATAACCTATAAATAAATACTTAAATATCTTTTTATTAAGACGAGTAATAATATCTTTAAGAATTTTATTTGAATGAATGTTCAATTTGGAGTTTTTCATTTCTTTATAAATTTTGAAAATTTGCATAGTTTAGTCGTAAAAATAAAAATTAAAATTAATCCCATATATTTATTTGGTAAAATGTGAATCTAGTTACCCGGAAAACGTAAAAAATGTGACTTATTAGTAATTAATGTAATTGTTACATCAAATATTATTTGCTATAAATTTAGTTATTGAATCATTACCTATTTACTCAATGCATTCTGGACACATTTATTTTTTAAGAGAATAAAATTTAAAATTAACATGTTAATAAAGAAATAATGATTCAAAAACAAAATTTATAACAAATATATAATGTAATAATTACATTATTTTATTTGTTTTAATTCAACTATTCGAAAGTTATGTTTTTCGAAATGTCAATTTTTCCAAAAATATTTAAATATTTCAAAAGTTATTAGGTTTAGGTATATGAACATATTAAGAAAGTTAACACAATTTTTGATGTAGAAGTTGAACAAAATAAAATAAAATATGAGGCATTCCATTAAAAAAATATATAACTATGATACGCCATGCTTTTATGGGACACCCTGTATATTTAAACTAATTTTAAAATATGGTACTAATAGACCTACATACGTCTGCGAAAGCCGATTTTGAAAAAATAAACCATTTAGTCGTAAAGCAATTCGACGCACACGCGGAGACACCCTTTATAGTAAGTAATAATACAACATCAATAATATCTTTTTGAAATTGTAAAGTACAGTAAGTAATTAAAAAAAACTTTAAAACTCTTGAATGTATTTTTGACGTTCATTTGAACATAAGATATAAATTTGAAAAAATATGTTTTTGTTGACATTTTTATTATTATTATTAATTTTGATATTTGGCATTTTACCTTTTTTGAAACGATTGTTAATGTGCCCAAAGAACCATTATGTAAATTATTCCTTAGAAAATAAAAATCAACACATAATTTTTATCTCCATTATGTTTTATAAACATTACGTTCACTAAGTTATATATTTACATAATATTTTGTATTTATACTTTCAATTTTCGGGGAAATACCAAATATTTTAATTTGGAAACATTTTTATCTAAATATAATACTCGGATAAAAATATTTACATATTGATTTTAACGTAATATAATTGTATACAGATTAGATACAATGTTGTTTATCATTACTTTGATTTACATTTTCGTGAAACAATGATATTTGTAATAAAAGAACATTAAACGATTTATACGGGACAAACATGGACAATCTCCCATTATTATTCCCTGTCGCCATTTCGGAAACAATAAATATTGGGTGAAAAGTTCTTTTCCGCGTTCCCGGGGGCTGGAGAGTAAAGTTTATCAAAAATTGCGACCCGCCCCTTGAATTATGTACACACGGCCGCATAAAGAGGAAACGGTGGTCGAAAGGGGGGCCGAGGGCGAGGTAAATCCGTTAAGGTGGCGGGCCCCTGAAAATCTCGATTCTACATCTGGAAGTGGAAGAAGTCGCAAAAATAAACATGGCCCGATTCATCCCGCGGGACGCGACCCGTCCGAGTAATCTCGAAACGTCGAACTTAATCTTTTTCCGGAAAGTTTAAATTACGTTTAGGTATAATCACTTGAATTATTGCGCTACTTTTAAACTGTTTTTTTATATGTCTTTTATTTAATTTTTTAATGTAATCGAACTTCTGAATACATTCTAAGTTACATTTTAGTTCCAATTTTTTTATTGAACTAGTAATTAACTAGACACATAGAAAATATTTTAATCTTATGAATGTTGGATGGAAATTATTAAAAAAAAACAAAATAATTATAACAAAATTTAGTGAAAATTTAAATTTAATAAAGGAAAGATTGCGATAAATTCCTAACTATTCTGTTTACAGATGAAGTTTTGTCAAATTTTATTACTTTGCTTAATTTTTGTTAGTTTTTCTATATCTAATATTAATTAAATAACTGCAATAAAAATGCATTTTTAACATTTTTAATGCAAGATATTGATGAATGAATTAATAATATATCTCATTGTTGCAATGACTAAAGAGAAAATATTTATTTTTTATGAATTATTTTCAACAATCTTGTCATATATGTTTATTGTAAGTTAATTTGTACATTGGCGAAGTTGAACTGTAGTCCAAAAATTTATATATAAAAATGTATTTCGAATATATTAAAGTAATTTATCCCATCTAAAATAATACGTAAATTAACAATGAGGATTTACAATCTCGTCGCATTTTCACGCCCGCAGTGTTATTATTTAGGGTCGCTGCATAAACGCTGCCGTTATCCTGCAATTCCTGACGTTGGTAAGATAAGGGCGCTGATTTAGGTAAAATTCCCGGGGACACGGGATTCCCGAACGTACCGCACCCGATACAATCCGCATTCGTTCCCCCTCCGCGTGTAATTTTTTGTTGCGTTATCTGGACGCGTAAAGCGTATCTTGACCTCCAGCTTTCGGCTGGCCATTGTCTTGTGCGCCATCCTCGCCCCACCGGCAGAACATGGCGGGGTGTTGCTTGATCAGATTTCACAAGATCAGCAAGTAGTATGTTAAAAAGTCTCCAACAAATAAATTAGTTGCAAAATAAATTTAATTTATTTTAATAACTGTAATCAACTGAATAAATCCCCCTTTTCTATTATTCGTTGCAAAATGTTAATTTCCGAATATAGTTTTTATTGCTTCAATAAATATAAATATTGAAGAAAATTTAAAAAATAATTGTTTTTAAAAATCACATAAATTAATTTGTTAAATTTAAAGAAATATTCCCTAACATAAAGTACATAACTTACTGAGAATTACAAATATATTCAAATTCGAGTGTTGCAATGGGGATCTCGTTTATTATAAGAGAGGTAGGTTTTAATTTGGCCCTTTGCAGAATTTACAGTGATTAAGTGTGATAGGGAAAGTGATTGATTAATAATTAATAACTTTTACTTTCTTATTTCATTTATTTTAAATAACTGTGACAAAAAGGGTTTATTCACATAAACCATTTTATCTATCATTTTTATTTCGTTGAGAAGGCCGGGCAGAGTTCCTTTATTTTCAAGAAAAAATAAAAAAATACTAATTTTCAAGACATAAAGTGGAAGTCTTAAAAGTTAGTATTATTATTAGTGATACATTGTTGCTCGATTAATGAAAACACTTTTTAACTTTGTTTGTATAACTGAAAATTATTTAGTGATTCTAGTTTCGATGTCATTAACAGAGATGTGCAACAATAATTAACAGGCATATAAATACGAACATTTTTTTACCTATAACCTACATTAAAAATAGGAGTGTATATTAAGCCAAACTGATCGTTTTCGGGTTAGCACGATCTTTGTGGATTTCTAGTGACTCCAGTAGGCCCATCTTATGATCCTTATCGACAAAGTACATTATCGAAAAGTGTGATTGTTTTCAATAAAATGTTTAGCAAAGGATAACTTATCCGGAAAATTTTGCCGAAAAGATCTTATATGTTAGTGGAGTTTTATGTTAAATTTCCGTCCAGATTATCCAATATATATTCCTTTACAAATGTCGCATGACAGTTTATAAATACCCGCCTTTTTAGATTAAATAAAAGTAATTAATAAATTATTTCCACATTTATCTCTGTGACATTTGGACTTACGTTACATAAGTACATTAGACAAATGAACATTAAAATAACTACTTCTTGGGTAAATACCCCGACATTGAATTATATATGTACACCTATTAAGGAACATTCTTTTTTGTTTTTCACATTGGATTTTTGTCGGTTCAAAAATTGTTGTATAAGGCAATATTTTATTGATATGCAACAGTATGTGTACATTAAGTAATTCAATTTCTGGCGGGGTATTTGTTCGAGAAGTAGTTCTTTCATTGTGCATTTGTATAAAGTACTTACCTAACGTAAGTTAAAATATCACATAGCTTCATTTATTTACATTCAAAGTAAGAGGACAAAGCAACGACTGTCATCCGGACAAAGAAGAGGAGAGACGTGGACGTGGAGTTGCTGATGTCACAAATTTCAAAAAGTATAGTATAACTGAATTGATAAATATTAGATTAAATGACAATGAAGTTGGGATCATTCTAGGCAGGAGAATTCGGAAATTCACGTCTGACAAATAGTGTGAGGGTCTTTCCGAAGTAAATTGCGGGATATTGTCCCTACTTGTCAATGTCACCTACACAGTAAACATTTAGTCATCAAAATTAAGGGTGGGAGATTGAGACTGACAAGGTATGGATCGGCAGTAAAATGTGAGGATTTCTGAGTTGAGGTTCAATGAGGAAGAATGATCCAATTTTCACTGTCCAAGTGTCGACGGCGAGATTTGAATTATATTCAATGAGATTCAATGAGTAGATATGATCAGCATTTCATCTCCATTTCTCGACGGAGGGATATTAATTGCCAAAGGGATCCCAGAATTTCTGAGTTGTAGGTGAACGGTTCAGGACGAATGATCGTGTTTCATCAGCCACATCTCGACGACATAAAATGCATATGCATCCAAAACAATAATTAAGGTTAGGAATAATTAAAGAGTGTGAGGGTTATAGAATTCTGAATTGGTAATTTGATTTAAGTAATCATAATTGCCATTTAAAATGAATATGCTGCATTCATTAAACTCACCCCCGGAGTTTTAATTACTGACCACATTATTGTTTCAGAGAGAATTACGACACAGTAAGTACCGATAATGTATAAGACACAAATAATTAACCTCATTATCGTAGTAATGAGTTACTACGATAGTAAACACAACAAAAGTAAAGTACAAATTTTTTTATATTAATTGGCTTGATTATCCGCTTAATTCCATTTGAATAAGACAAAAAATTGTACAGTCGGATAATCTAAAAATAATGGTTACCATATTTTGGCCACAAATCGACTATGAAGGATACTAAGTATTACAATGTCATTTTTTACCAATTTGAATACAGTTTTTATACTGTCAATTAAAATTACGAGTTATGAACAATTAAAAAGTTCGGGATGCAGAATATTTTCGACATATTGCTATAAATGCGGATTCTTTTTTAATTCTGATTTTATTCATAACAAGAATAAAATTCCAAATAATTTATTTTAACTTAATAATTCTCTTATATCTTTATGTGTTGCTAAACCGTGGCAATACTTTCAAGTAAGATAAATTAAACCAGCATCCCCACCGCGTCCTAAGGTGGCGAAAGATAAAAGAGGATTGTTTCCCCTTTTTCTTCACCGGTTTTGAAATATTGAAATTGTAAATTATGATTTTTGTTGGGGCCTCCTCGTTGAGTGACATAAATACGATTTTCATAGGAGAGGCGCGATAAATTATAATAAACGTTGCGGGGCGGTATTGTGGAGATATTGCGGGGCATGAATCAGCCGCCGCCGTCGAGGGTGAGTGAGGGCGGAGGCGCCACTGCCGCCCCCCTCTAGACCTCCTGAGGATGATAACTTATTTAGGGCCCGACTATTATAGGGGTGGACAAATATATTAAGGGCTAGTATTATGTGTCCGTTGTATGATTTATTACATGCTTTTACCGGTCGGAATGAATAGGTTTTTGATTTTTTTCTTTCCGACGAAATTCATTGTGTTAGGTGTGTATGTGTCAATTATATCCTACTCAAAAGCGATGTAATGTAAGAAATAGAATTGAAATATATTTAAAGGGATTGAAAAAAATAAATAAATAAAATGAGTCTAAAATTTAGTTTTTCAGTCAATATTCATTTATTGGTAGCATTATTTTATAATTAAACTATTATATTTTAGAAATAAAATAAAACTCAATATTAAATTCTTGATTATTGTGTATTGTACACATTTGTAATAATAGCACATTCTTGTATTCTCATCATGTGAACTTAATTATATAAGTTATGATCGTATTAAAGTAGAGCATTCCTGAAATGATTCAATAAACCTCATCCAGTTATGCACGTGCACGTACGTGTATGAGTAAATATAAATATGAGCGTGTTTGTGTAACGGAACGCGATTTTTGAAAATGTCTAGCAGTGCGCGCCCGGTGTCAACCTGGCTCACCGAGGAAACTGGTTTCAAGTCGACCTTCGTACACTCCCCGTCAAGAACGTCGTTGTTTTCATTTTAGCATTCGCCAAGAACACAATCCGCTTTTGTCTCCTCCGCCGCGATTCGATTCGATCCGGGGCCAACGGCTCTACGGGAGAAATTCCGCGACGATAACTCCCGCAGAAATCCCGCCGACGGTAATCGCGCCAAGCAACGGCCCTGCTTTATCTATCGAACGGGACAGAGCGAAGGAATGGAGAGCGTCCACGGTGATAATTCCACTTAAAGACTTAATCGACACTCTCGGAATTACGTCACCCACTTAAACACCAAACATTAATATCATCCAGATTAACATTCCGTTACGGATCTATAAAATGCCCGGACTTTATTAAAATAATTCCAATAATGTCCTAACAGTAGTTTTTGAACTTGTGTGCTTCACGAATAAATAATCGATAGCAACGGTTTTTAGAATCAAAAGTCTTTAAGTTCGTGTAAATAAGACCAAAACATAAAAAAAAATATTATTGACACTAAATAAAAAAATCTATTATGTGGTATGTATTATGACTGTCTATCTCCTTGCTGTAAAAATACTTTGTAATCCACATTGACAATTTTTTATAGACAGGCTGTCAAAAATTGTTAAATCACAACAATATTTCATACAGCAGAATAGTTCGTAATAGCGTTGAACTTGTCGATTTCCGTACATTCAAACTATGATATGCGGACAGCATTGATTGACGTAAGTAAAAGTACTGGCTAATCACTGGGTATAACTGAAAGTCATTTCAACATCGAATTGTAACTGGTGATGAAAAGTGGATATACTTTGTGAATCCATCGATATCAACTGCTTTAGCGGGATCAAGAAACACTGTGGCCACTAATAAATGATCTATTTGAATCAATTAAGTAATACTTCATTAAAGGGAACGATTACGGCGTTTAATATGCGGCTTATTCATCAGACTTAACTCTATTTTATTATTAATATGTATCGACGGGACCCACACTTGCTGGGCAGCTCTTTAATTCTTACGAAAATTTAATAAAATAGCCGAATGACTGCTTTGTTTCAAAAGCGTATAGTTTTTTTTTAGATGGCATCCCTACAGTTCCATATAAATGGGGGAAATATATAGCAATTGACTGACAATATAAATCACTTGCTATCAAATGTATAAAAAAATGGAATGTTGTGTATTTTTTACACAACATTCCGCTTCAAACTTAAGTAACTGGAAAAGCTAATCGTTTTCTAATGCGAATATGGGGAATTGACATGGTATTAGAGAGTTTTTTTTATTTCCTGACAGTTATCTTATCTTACAAAGAAACGTATAGTGGTTGTAGTGTTTTGGAAGGGTGGTTTGAAGAAAAGGCATTTTTCCACAAAGCTTTAGTCCAAAAACTCTACACTTACACCAACTTAATATAGACGTTACAACCAATATGCTTTAAGGGTGCTGTTAAGACGAAAGAGATAGCAATATAAATATTGGCAATCAAAAATTTGAATTAGATTGCTGTTGTTATCAATGAACAATATTGTATTATATATTAAAGTAATCTTAAAATAAGCAGGAATTTCATCAGATGAATTAAAAATTATTTTAATGATTAGTTTGTGTGAAAAGCAATGAAAATTTATCAAATTTATTGCAAAATACAAATTATATTTTTGCTAATAAAAACTTGTGCAATGAACATTTAAAGGATTTCACTAAATTCTGCATTCAAATAACTCAGCAGACATGACCTACTAATTTCATTATATCTTACAATTTACTTTTCTAACTTGAACTAGTAATTTGACGTAATACACGAAAATTAACGATTTATTTTTTATTTAGACTGATACTTTACACTTGGTAGACAAAAAATGTAAGTACATATTCATATTATTAAATCCAAAAGAATGGCTCTTTTTTCAAACGATTATATCCATTTTATTATATAGCTATCTCTTCCTACTAAACCGCAACCTTAAGCAATTAATCGCGATGTGTTGATTTTATATTTAATATATTCATTATATTACTCCCCTTTATTAATAAACACATTTCAATAACTTGTAATATATTCAATAGTATAACCTAGAAATGAAAATATGTTATTTTGTAATAAAATTTAATAAACCATACTATAAAACTAGTGGTTAATACTGTAACCGATTGGATGAATTTCTTTTCCGTGCCGGTTTAATCGGTTGAATTTCTTGAAATGTGCTCGCTTTACATCAGTATTTTACAATTATTTTCTATAACCGCTTATAATTTATTTTCACTTACAATTTTAGATTCCACTTTACCATTATTGACAGTAAGGTTTGTTTCATTATTTAACAATTCATTTTCCCTGTAATGTGACTTTAACAAGTTATCCATATTGGCAATTTTAGCTAGAAATCATACTGACTTTTTCGATCGATAGTCTCTAGTTAATAATTTCTCCTCTATTTTGAATTTTACAAATCTCTTTGTTTTTCAATTGATTGCAATGTTTGTTAATTACCTCAAAATCTTTAGTTTTTTGATTTTTTGTTTTGTTTTTGGCATTATTGCATCTAATCTCGTTCGCATCTGTCTGCTTAAAAAATATTCTGAGAGGTGATTCACATGTTGTAAACTGCTCAGTATTGCAGTATTTAATTAAGAATATAGATATAGGGACAATTATTTTTAAAAAATCTTTATTTTTTAAATACTTTCACAGTATGAGGTATCGTTGTTACATTGTAAAAAATGTTCATAGGGCGATCATAAAAAAATTAATTTGTGCTTTGGTTTTCTCTGATTTAAAGTTTATAAATTATTATGTGATTGTATTAAATTGCAGTAATGTTTTATTGCACTGTCGAGCCGTTTTGATATGTAAATTTCGCTATTCATATCAACATCATTAGTAAAGGGTTTTGACGTTTTTCTACCTAAAACAATAATCACTGTTTTCTGAATCCCTACAGTGCCTTCATTAAAAAATGATTGAGATAACGGTTTAGCGCGATACGGAATACAAAACAGCAATATAACGTAACCTTGAAGAATAGCGTGCTGTCAAACATAGCGTTTTCGATAGAGAATAGGGCCGAATATCTGAGTTTAAAACAGGCCACCACAGATAGGAAACGCTCTAAATACTTTGTTTTAACGATTCCCATATAAGCGTTAAACAGATCTTCTAAAAATATATTTTTGCAAACTCTTTGGAATTATAATTCAGTATCCTCGCAATAAAATATTATCATGAAGATTAATCTCATTCTTTCTTTTAAATAAAAGTTTCAGTTCTGGTTTGTAATTAATTGGCCAGTCATTCAATCGAATTTTGAATAAAATATCATCATTTTCATTTCCATTTTTAATCTTTTTCTGTATTTACAAAAGAAAACCTTTTTTTCTGTGAAATTAAGTATTTGTATATTTTCTGAAATCTTTATTTTCACATATATTTCGTTCATCTATAGATATTCTACACAAAAAATCGGTATAATTTTTAATAGATTTCAAATATTTTATGTTAAAATCGATACCAGATAAAAACAATGCAAACGATTTGCAGCGATTATCGGTATCCTTTGCTTACATCCCAAAATCGAGATAAATGCTTGATGTTCTATAATTAAATTAAATGTTCGTTCATAGAAATGATAACAAAATTTCGTAACATTTTTAGGTCTTGGCAAATTTTGAAGGCTTTTAATTATTTCGTGCGAAATAATGTAAGCCCGTTTCATCTATAACATCTCCTAACTATGAAAGTTTCTCTTGGAAAAATGAACACTTTTTGTGTTTGACTGTAAAACTGCAATTTTCTAATATTCGCTAATATTTTAGGTGCATACCTGTTACATTCAACCAATAGATCCTCCATTCTTTAGAATTGTGAAGGAGCAGATTTATATCAACAGGTAATCAGTTATAAACAAATGTTCCGCGATGAGTGTATATCGTCGTTAATTTCCTTGATTTTGCAAAAAGCAGTACTTGCTCTTATATGAGATTTAAATCAATTTTTGAAAATAATTTACCTCTATGTAAACGAATAAATAAGTATCTTGAATAAGCTTCTCATTCTCCACATTGTGAAATTTAATTAACTATTATTTAAAAAAATAAAAATTAAATTCCACTATTATTCTGTTTTTTTATAACCAGCTTAGATTTTGAGTCATTCTCAATGAATACAAAAAAATACATTTTTACAAATATTACATACAAACTGAGATATTAATTTAAATTTTATCACTAAAAAATAAGGGCAGTGATAATGAATCGACACAGATCTTCTATATTATTTATTATTGGTTTTCTCTGTTTTATTGCCTTCTGGATTTTCAGTCTCTCGCGATAATTTAGGTGATGTCCGTGATATCGGCTGTTGATTGTTTTTTATTTAAAATTAATGCATTATGTTCCTCCAATCGTGTTTTGTAATTTCTCCTGGTTTCATCAACGTAGATTACATCAGAATCATTTCACCAAATTTCATACACACCGCCCTTTTTTAATTTGTCTATTTTTGGTTTATTTTTCACCAACAGTTTTTATAAGTTTATTTCATTAGTCATGATTATGCTAAATTACCCTTTTAAACATTTTTTAACTTTTGGAATATTTCTATTTTACACCAGTCATCTTTTTTGACACATATATAAAAATATTTTTCAAACTGTTTTGATTTCTATGTTTTTATCACATTATTGATTAAATATTCACCATATTTATTATTTACTGTTATTGTTTCTTATAAGAAGTTTTTTCATTATTAATATATGTATTAATTTTATAATATGGTATAATGTATTTTTACTAATTATTTACCACCACAGTAACAGTGTTCCCGTAAAATGCGTATACACATAACAAATGAATATACACGTTAATGTAGAATATTCAGTCTTAAAAATGGAAACCCTTTACTTTTTTACTGATTCAAGAATTAATAAATCTATTTAATATAAATTTTAATATAAATCAAGTTGTTATATAACACAAAAGACCGAAATTAAATCACCCAGCATATGCCCCTTATGGCTCACATGATGAATTAATTAAAACATTCCTCTAATAAGCATTACGTGGGAGGTAAATTTTATTTCGACGGGCATAATTGGAAAAGTTGAAGGTAATTCCGTAAAAAGATAAAACCGGAGTCGCAATTTGAATCAATAAAGGGAGAGAAAATTTTAATACCCCGTTTATGGCGGTAATAACGCAATTGAAATAAAGTGGACTTTAAAATTCGCCGCGCCCTTTATCAATGATCGGTGTTTTGGGACGGAGTTAAATTTTTAAGGCCGCTTTACGCGGGCTGCAGTTTCTTCGCGAACACTTTTCATCGCATCGCATCGAATAAACTAGTAAAACATGCATGCATATATGTAGTTACGGTGATGTCTGTTTCTATACTTTTATTTGTTCATATGAAATTTTACTTGGTATAAGTACAAACTTTTTAATATTTTTAATAATTGCTTCATACCATAAAATTATTAGTTTGCAAACCATCCACGTCGATATGTTCATGTATTATCCATCTAAAAAATTGCAAATAAAGAAATTGGAAAAGTTAATAAATATTATATTTAAGGCTGAAAGACCAGCGGACGATTACCGATTCATATTTAGATTTCAGAATATCATTTAAAATGTAAATGATTGTACCGGGTGTCCAAATAAGAAAGCTGACCGGCTACATCTCATAAACCGTGAGTGCTAGAGGTTTTAATTAGAAAAATGTAATGAAATTGGCCAGTAGCAAATGATGAAAATAATTTTTCATGTTCGTAACGGTTCAGGTAGTGGACGTAATGAACATTCTAAAATATAATACTGCGATTTTGTTGTCGTACACTTGAAATAATGGATGGAAGGTTCGAATTTCGAGCATATATCAAATAACTCTTCTGTTTTTTCGCCGATCTTAATTATTTTAATATCGTACAAACGAACTTGAATAAAACACTAAACTTTGTTTGTATAACAAAGCCTCGTAGCTGTGTTTTTCGATCTATCTAAAGAAGGCATATGACATAACCCGGTGATATGAAGTTCTTCAAAAATTGCATGAGTGCGAAATAAGGGTTCATCTGTCCCTCTTTATTAAATCGTTTATGACTGGTTGAATGTTTAGAGTCAAAATTGGCGAAACCGAATCCGCACCTTTTGTGCTGGAGAACGGATTTCCCCAAGGTTCAACCGTGATTGTAGTACTATTCTCAATCTTAAATCCCTGGTCAAAAATCCATGTATGTCGATGACTTGCTAGTATATATGGCATGAGATACCATCCCTGCGATTACTACTAACTGTCATCGACGAAGTGAATAGCAATGCGGCGTCAAGAGGTTTTCATTTCTCAGAGACGAATGCTGAACACTTGATGGCTTGCAATTTTGAGAAACCAGAATCGTTTTGGATTTGAAAATTTGAAGGACGTATGGAGGAAAATATGGAGATTATCATAGTGCAAGTAGATTTTTTTAAAATACTTGACCGATTCATTCTAAACACGGTTAAAGTTGAAATTGCAATAATATTTTAATATAATTTTGATTTTTTTTTTGTTGAAATAATTAAAGCATTGAATTAAAGTATCTTCAGATTATTATGATCCAGCGTATACTTTTCATGTAAAAAAAATTAAGTTTATTTTATTTACATTAAACTATACAAAAACTATTTTCATGTATGTTAATTTTCTTTATAAAATAAAAGGAAAAAGAATTGTCGTTCAAATTTTACTAGGCTGAAAAAACATTGGTATATAATAATGGTTCCGTTCCCAAAGTCGATGTTGCGGTATATGAGGGTAGCGTATATGAGCTACAAAGTTGCCACGGTATTTACAATGTAAATTATACTAAATTCATAAGTAAAGATGTTTTTATATCTGTAATTCTAACTAAATTCATATGCTATATAAAAAACTGCTGAAATATATATAAGTTAATAAAGTAGCACTTTAATTAATAACTCAATTTTTACTTTAATTCCAGCAAACATATTTCATTTTTATGGTAATAGAAAGCAGTCCAATTAAATTTAGTAACAGTTTTAATCCGAAAATCGATGGATAACGCACGCGTGTGTTAGTCGCTTATGCGGCGACTTCAACGGGGACCTTTATTTTATTGCAGTAACTAGTGCTCATTAATTTGCGAATTAGGGCGTCGGCGTGTGTATCCGGCGGTGCCCCGGTTTTCCTGTTTTCCGGTGGCGCGATAATTCGATTGCGTTGGCGCATTTGCATGAGACAATTGCGAGTTGTGGATCCCGCGCCGAATTCTAGATTATTTTCGCGCATTATGCAGATAGTCCGGTTTCAGGTGAGAGAAGATGGGGTGGGGAAGGGAGCGGATTTATGCTGAGAATAATCCGCCTTTAAGAAAACTCAATTTATAATTACGACATTTTCCGGATTCCTTTTCAATAGGAAAAAGTTGTTTTCCTATAGATAAAGCATACGGCGGACAAGATCCGGGTTCGGAAGGGAAAGTATACGTTGTATGAAGTAGGAACTAAAATGATAATAAAAGAAGGTAAAGTTTCCATTCGCATTTGCCGCGCTAAGAATTTAAATAATCCGATCGCGCATTAACCTTTAACGTGCCGCCCTGAGGATAATCTGCCCCCCGTAACCCCTCCACCCCTCACGCCGGGAAAATCCCTAAATCATGCCGGAAGGGTTCGTTTTCGGCCCTCCTTGAAATAATGCGGACATCCGCGCGTCCATAAAAGGACGACCCCTCGGAACCGTAAGCAAAAAAAATTGAAAGTTGAAATATATTTGGCACGAAAGTGCTTATAATTCAAACGGTTATATATATGCGCGGAGCCGGCCGCCTTGGTTCCCGCAAGATTTATGCAAAAAGGTAGAAAGCGACGGCGAGACGTTTATGATTAATATTTTTCCGAAAATCGGCAATATTAAAAAAAATGACGTATCGCCGTAATAACAACACCCACCAAATAAGGTAAATATCCTTCAAGCATAAATTACGATTTGAAACTGTATACATATTTACATTTGCGAATATTGAACATGAAATCGGAATTAAATCATTTACGGTTGACTTTACGTTACAAACATAAACTAGATTTTATATTACTAAAAACATATACGTTATAGCAGCCTCACAAACCTATTAAAATATAATATTTATTTTTTATTCGATTTGATTGATTTAATAAAAAATAATGGTAATCTAGGTGTTTACGTTCTTATAAATGCAGTTTCAGATAATAAAACATCTATACTACCAACAACATTATTAATAAATCATTTTTATCCGTTTTTATTCTCATGTAAGTACTTGTAATTAAATTTAATTACACACTTACTTTCTATATAATAATGGGGCTAAGACATAAAGCTTTGAAGCTTTGATGCGCCAGTTCGCGTTATTTGTAGATACATGCGAGGATATGGAACATATCAAAGTAGTTAAATGCGCCCTTTGTACGCGCAGGACAAAGGATTTTAGTGTCCACATCTGACGTAGCTCATATATCCACATGTTATAGTTACATAAAGCAAACTGACTTCGCTGTTCGCTAATTTTCTAAAGATCCCAAGAGATATTACATATTTATTATTGTATGCAATAGAATAAATTCCATTCAAAGTGAGTTGTTTACATTTTCAAAGCTTGTAAAAGGAAAATAAATTATTATGTAGAATCTCACCAACAAACATTTATAATATTGTTATTTTAATGAGCGTCGAAAGAAATGTGTTTATAAAATTTAGTATTATATTTGTAGTGCGAATATTATTTATTTTTGAATTGAGGCACTCTTTAATATGCCAACGACGGAATCAGAGAGTGGCACTCAGTATTGCACTCGCATATATGAATTTTTTCATCATATATTTCATTGAGCTTAACAACATGAATAAATTCAAAAGTGCATTAGACGGGACATAAAGAATCCGGGAATCATTCCGCAAATCGGCCATGAGTTCCAACAAAAACCAATTGAAAACGTGCGCAGTCGACCGTTATGGGCCCCGTGTATTAAATCAGTATAAATTTATAAATTCGCCGACGGCCATATTTTGATCCATTTCGGAATTAGAGAAATCCCCGCGCGCATATGTCCGAGCAATTAATCGCGGCCAAATTACACCCGCCGTAATGCGGTACGCGAAAGAATAGAGTTTCCGGCAATGATACGCTGAAAGCAGATTGTTGCTTTCGGTTTAATGGTAATTAATTCACACACTGATTGACTGGATGACTGGTCGACTGAATACGGGGATTGATTGGGAACGGACGGGGAATTCATTTTTGCCCGCTGGATGTCATTTCCTGTTTCATCGCCCGCTTTTTTGTACATTCGGAACTTATTTGACTTCAGGTTTCGTAATTTCACGCCCGAATAATTGAATTTAAAACGATACATTTTGAAATTTCTAATATTGCAAAGAAAATGATGACGAATAATTAAAGAAAATTTCAATAAATCTTAGAAAAAACTACACAATAATTACATTTTGTTATGGTGTTTTTCTGAATACTCACTATTATTTTATTATACTTTTATAAGGCATTTTATTTAGATAAAAATACCGTGGTATTAAAATAATTTACAATTATATTAATTAAAAATGATTTGAAAATAATCAATAAATTATTTTCACATTTAGCTCTGTGACTTTTGACTTACGTTACGTAAGTACGTTAAACAAATGCACATTAAAACAACTACTTCCTGGGCAAATACCCACACCGGACATTGAATAACATAATGTACACCTGCTGTTGCACATCAATAAAATATTGCATAATTTAGTTTAATTTGATTTAATATAATTGATTTAATTTTGCTGATTGTATTTGAATTATTTTAATTGATTTATTTTAAAATCTTTAAATTATGTAAGGCATAGCTGTACTGACGAGAGATAGATCCCGAAACACGTGTCTGTAGATTGCCTTATATTAAGTAACGTTCCTATGTTGTTTTTACATTATTTTTTTCTGGGATCATAACTTTGTTGCATTATGCAATATTTTATTGATGTGCAACAGCAGGTGTACATTATGTAATTCAATGTCCGGCGTGGGTATTTGCCCGGGAAATAGTTGTTTTAATGTGCATTTGTTTAATATACTTACGTAACGTAAGTCAAAAGTCACAGAATTAATTATTTTCGTATCATTTTTATTTAATATATTTAAATAACTGTGACCAAGTGAATGACTAAATACTATTTTCTATTTAATTTAATTTTCATCGTTCATTAGTTAAAATTTAATTTAGTCTGATATAAAAAATCACTCACGATCGATTACGCAACATCTAAAAATATTAAAGAAGTCCACGGTAGTAAATCTTTCCAAAAAACTTTCCCTGTTATAATTCAATTTGGGTGGAGGCGAAGAGCCCGCGGAGTTTCCCCTAACCGCCGTCTGGACTGACCGATATCTGCGGGGATGATATAGTGCGGAAAGTTTGCGAGTTACCCGACTATAATCATCGGTGTTAATTTGGATGCTATATCAACTAGTAAATTGCGGTGAACACTTACTAAATTGCCGACTGTATAATCTCGAAAACCGGCGCGGGGATTACGGAAAGGGGATGGCGGCGACGGGCAGAGGGGGTGGGGTTAAAGGCAAACGGAAACGTGTAGGGCGAGGGGAAAAAAGCACCAGGATATAAAACACTTAACCTGACAGATGATGCCTAGTATTATGAATTCTTCTTGGGACATATTAAAATTCTCAAATTTAAATAAATTGTTATATGAAGTAAATATATCACACCCATATTTTTATATAAAATTCTTATATTGTATGTTTTAATAATATAAAATAACAAACGGATGGATTAAATAATCACCACTAAATAATTTTTCCGTGATTTTTTATGGTAACCAATTTTGTTAGTGTTCAGTTTGTCTTGATTATGAATATGGCTGATAATTATTAATATAATTATTTAAATGAAAAATGCTCTAAATGAAATAAATACTCTAAATAATAAATACGAACAAATGAAAGAAATCTATCAATAAGGCTGTTTAACTTCGCCTTATTGATAAATTTCTTTAATTTGTTCATATTTGCCATTTAGATTATTTATTTCATTTAGAGCATTTTTCATTTAGTTTAGTTGAAATTAAATAACTTCAAACTGAACCCGAAACTAGTCTAGAATTTAAAGTTATTCAATTTAAACTGCATTTTTAGTTTTATTTCCATATTTTTAATAATTTATTCATATTGATTATTATAATTTAAACTATTAACATTTAAATATTATAGATATTGAATGCTTTAATTTAAAATTTCAGTCCCTTTTTAGATTAAAAAAATCTTCGATTATTCATCAGTTTATCATAAAGTTGAATGAACGTAATGAAACTTTGTTTACACATTGCGATAATTAATTGAAACCAGACATTGAGACAGAGAAGTTTTAACAACCAATTATTATTCAATTTATAGACAAATTAGGAACGAACATCAGGGGATTCCCGGATGTGATAAATCACATTTTAATTAAGGCCAGCGAGCACTATCAGTCGACGATAGTCGAATGAGACTGCGAACTTCTCTAATTAAGTATTAAAATCTGGTATGGCGCGAGCGAGTACACTTTTCGCTTATCTATGAATGAGTTACACCACTGGCGGTAAATATAAAAATTTACGTTATGACGCCCGTTATATATTTTTTTTGTGAAACAATCGAGCTTGTAATATTCAAAGTTTCACATTAGCGCCAGATAAAACTTTACCAATAATAATTGTAACACATGCCGGCGAGCATCCGATTTAATTTCTGCTTTGCAGCTTTCGCTAATTGAATACGTTTTTTTTTTCGTGTGACGCGAATGGAAAACTTTTTTTTTATTTTTACTCATTCATTTTTCTCTCGTGGGATTGCGATTGGAATGAGGATGAGCAGGGTGGAGGAGTTAGAGTTGTCGCGGTGGATTTTGTCCGCGAAAAAAAGATAATATGTAAATAACAATGGTAACGGATTCCTGGGTAATTGCGTTCTGGATGACTGTGCATTTTCCGGGACACAATGGTGGGATGACTGTTGTAATTTCTGGGCCGTTCAGACGTGGTCGGCATCCACTACAGAAAGGTCTTCCTCCATTGTGCCTCCCGAAATTGCTGCCGCGATTTTCGATCCGATGCATTAAAACAAGAACGCCCCAAATTAATCATCCGGATACGATGGATGCTTGCCCGATTTTCTTCAGCCATTCAATAAAGGAAATCAATGAATACCACATATTTACATATATTTTCATATTTTGTATTAATAGCACATTTCATAAATAATTAATGAGCCGTGATAAATGGTAGTTACATTTACTTTACTTTGCAATACTATAAAAATATGTAATATTTAAAAGACTTAAAAACATATAATAATATAAACATGCTATAATTGATTGATCAATTATCAATTAAAATGGTAAAATAATGATTTTAATTGTCCATTAATTAAATCAATTAATTACTTAAGCTATAAACTCAATTAATATTAAAACTTTTATATATTTCTCAAATAAACTATTAATTAATAAATAAATTATTCTGTTAAACTTATCTCACCACTTTTATATTTTAAGTATCACACATTTATTTTAGAATTCACTTAGTTGATGATAAAAATTCAATAATAACATTTTAAAGGATAGAGAAACAAACCAAGTGTCTTAATTTGTCCTTTAAATATTATTAGTTCAAAATGTTGCACCAAGTTATAATGTTAATCATGAAATAAAAAATCAATTGTTAAGGACGTTAAATAATGACACGTTATTTTAACTCTAATAATAGAAACAATTTCTTTACTTTATCACTTTTAGAAATTTAGTGAAAAAAACATTATTGCATTCTACTCCCATTCAATTGTTTGTAAAGTAATTTTAAAATAATAAATAATTTGTTTCGCGTTTCTATTAAGAAATGACGTTACAAAAATTATTAATAATACAGAACCTCTGGCAATGTGGAATGGAATTTTATTCAGATCGAATGTTGCACAGAAGCCAAAATACTTAACATTCTATTCGAAAATTACACATTACACGCCCGTACGTGATTTACGCGTGCCGCATTTATGAGACCCCGCTTCCCCGCGCCCTCCGACCCGTTTGACTAATTACGAATGGCCAGCAAAAAATAAACGTGTTCTTTTTTCGCACATTACGTGAATAATTAAACGCGTGTTTATGAATAATCATTTCAGACGTGTCACGTTGATTTTCATAAATCGATGTGGTATAAATATATCTACAGTGAGGATTTTGTTCACTGAACATGTTCAAATTAATACTGTCCATGTCGACACATTGTAATAGTATATTCAAGTAATCAATTAAACTGCATTAATGTCATGTACAGTGCGAATCTCATGGGCTAGAACTTATGACTTACTACTTGTTGTGTGACTGTCTGTGGCAATATCGATCCTTTAGATCTTTTTTGTTACTATAAAATGTCGAAATGTTTACTTTCATTGGACTGCTGTCGGCTAAATGGATTGACTCAAACATTATATCTAACAGTTGCGAGATCTGAAAAACTTATAACTACACTTTTTGAATTTATGATCAGATCATAAAACAAAAATGTTACAGAATATTTTGTCTTATTCTTGAAATAAAGGGTGGGGAAATATCCAAATTTGTAACGAGCAAATATCACATAACTTTGTTTTTAACCGATCTTAATAATTTTGACGTCTTACGAAAGAACTTATTTCAATGAATACAATTAAACACAAAAATCACCAATATTAGTAATTCAGTCGCCGCTAGCTTTCGCCAAGTTAAAAAGTAGATAATATTCCAAATAGAAGAAATTTAGTGAAAACCGCAGGACAATGTCTTAATTTTATCAGAAGTTATAAATAAAACAATATTTTAAATTAATAATTGCAAATGTCTTTGAAAACCTTTTGAGGTTAAACAAATTTATTACAAAATTCAATTATTTTTTTCATCACAATGGGGCATTTTCCATAACGTGCGAAATTATTTCGATTCAGGCTTTCCTCATAAGTATATTGATGTGGAAGCTTATTTAACGGCCAGCACAATTTTCCCACTGTTTAGAATTATATTTATGAGGCAAATTAAAATATTTTTTTTTATCAAGGCAGGCTCACAATGAAGAAAGACGCCACCTAGCGGCGATCAAGTTACTTTTTTGTGATTATCGTCAATAATTTTATTCGGGATGACAAGTTCTCTTTTATGACATAAAAATGATTTAAAAAAAGAGTTACTTGATATTTGCTCGTTACACAATCGGACCTTCCCCACAATTTATTTCAAGAGTAAAACAAAAAAATAGGTAACTTTTTTTTCATGAACTCATCATGATTTAAAAAAATGTAGTTTTATGATATCTTTATTAGAACTTTTTTTGAGATAATCGCAGTTTTACTTTTCGACTGTTCATTGCGCTTCCTACTGGAAGAGTTACGAACTTAAAAAATATTTCTAGCATTGTCACTTTTATTGAGATTTTTTATTTGAAAGCTCTAGGACACATAGTTCCTAAGATGTAGCCGGCGACCTTTCTTATTTGTACACACGGTACAAGAATAAATAATCTATAAAGAATGAACCAATCTATTGGAGATACTGTATATGTTTAAATTTGGTAAATGGAATAATATGGAATAGAATACAGATACAAAACTGATACAAACGTATAATTCTGTCCAACCGTACTGACCAAACTAAAGGATTTTTCGTCAGTGAAAATATTGTGAAAGATTAATATAAATATTTTATAAGTCTAAATTTTCAGCGCGAGAAACTTTTTGTTTAGAGTGTACGGCGCGCGAGACCGCTTCGTTACGTAGTTTTCTTTATTATTTTTTTTTTAATTGACTACTAAATTAAAAAAATTAAAACATAGTCGGACAGATAATTATATTTAATTCAAGCTGCCAAAATTTCAAATCTTTAGGATAATGCCTTAAAAAGTTATATCAATTCAAAAATCTTTACCCCTGTTATATTCCTCTTAATTGAAGTAAATAAATTTGCATAACGATTTGTTTTTCTAATATTATCTACTAGAATAAGAACAGTATTTTTAAATTTTGCAATAAAGTAAATACTAAAATTCCAAATCTTTTACCTATTTTATGTAAATAGTAATAGAATTTTTTTACTGTTCTGTTGTAATGTGAATTTTATAGATATTGTTAGACACTTGCATATATTTTACCTAACTAAATTGTTAAATTCCATGGTTTGACATTTTTTGCATAAAATAATAATTTTCCATTTTTACTTTCCAAGGGAAAGTATTGTGAACGTGAAAATTTTCGAACCGCCAATTTCAACAAATATGCACGTTTTGAGGTCCCCTGAGTCTATTCCATCGAGTTTTGAAAAATGTCTGTGTGTGTGTGTGTGTCTGTGTTTCCGCGATAGCGCCTAAACGGCTAAATGGATTACGCCTAAACTTTATATCTAAGCTTTATATAACAGTAGAATGATCTGAAAAGCTTTTGGATAGAATCAAAACTCATTAAGTGCAACATTACTCTTAGCAATTTTTAATTTTTTAATTCGGATAGAAAAATGTTTCAAATAAAAGTTTTAGATCTTGGAAAATAAATAATTTCTGTTATAAAACTATTATTGTAGGACCTCCGGTTTTCATTTTATAAGCGGAAGAATTTCGTTTAACTAATAAAATCCCTTAGAGATTTTAGTTATTGAAATAATTAATTTAATGACAAATAAAACGTCAAAGTGCCGTCATATTCAACACATTCGCAAACGCCTCCAGTTTAATAAAAATGAAGAAGAGTGCGGAGAAATAATTTTAACCAATTGTAAGGTAAAAAATAACACACTTAATTATAATATTCTTCTAAACACTCGGCTTTAACTTTAAAAGACAACAATCAATTTTTTCTATTAATCATTTTGCTTTCCTATTACATTTTCAATCAGAAACTTATTTGACCGTATTTACCGGGGAAAGTACCATGATCGACACATCACCATTTGTTAATACTATTATGTATGTGGCTATTCAATGTATATAGACACTCATCATTAAACGTACATTTATTACTGATGTTGTTTGGTTTAAAGAAACCTACTACCGAAGTCCACAAAACACTTTTAGAAATTTATAATTTCTCAGTTGTCGGTATTGGGTTCATCTATTTAAAAGTGGTGATTTTCATGTCAGTGACAAAGAACGGCCTGGAGAACAAAAAAGTTGGAAAACAATGAAATGAAAGAATTATTGGATGAAAACTTAGTTCAAACTCTCAAAGAACTTTCATACAGCTTAGCGGTTGATGAATCAATGTTCCAGGCGTTTATATGCAATGGAAAAGATCAAAAGGTAGACAAATGACTACCACACGAAATGGCTGAAAATGTCATTTCGAATCAATTCAACATATTGCCTACCAGAAAAAAAAGAAGAATTTTCTGTGGCCTATTGTTACAACAGCTGCGAAGGATCCACTGTTACAGCTCGAATGAGAAGTTCTGCCGCACCCAGCGGACCTACCAGACATAGTAACTTCTGATTACCACTTATTCAGACCGATACAACACTACCTTGGCTGGCAAATGGTTTAGAAATGTTGAAAAAGTGAGAAAATGAATGATTGAATCGTTGCTAAACTAATGTCGTTCTTTCAATACAGTATCACCATGTTACACGGAAGTTGGGTAAACGTTATAAAAAATAAAGGAAAAATATTATAATTACATTGGAAGTAATGTTAATGCATTATAAATTTAGTTTTATTATTATTTAAGAGGTTTCTACGACAAGCGATCTTCCAAATATAACAAATACTAAAATTAATGTTTAAACTATTAAATTATTTTGACTTTTTTAAAAATATCGAAAAACTAATATTTTATATTTTTTATTATTTAGTCATAAATTAATTATTACTTGCCATTATAAAATAGAGTTAGTTTTTGCCTCTTGAATAACATTAGATCTGTGAGGTTTGTTTTCGTAAACAACGTAATTATAGGTAAAAAAATGTTCTGGTATTTCTAAATTAACACAGCATCATTGTATTGTTCTCCCTGCGAATTCGGCCAAATGAGTTTTTCAATGAAAATTTAATAGTAAAAGTTATTAAATGAAAACATCAATTTTTGTCGTTTAAAGTTAAAGCCCAATATGAATGAATGACTTTACATATTTTCCCAGACTATATATAATTTTTAGAAACTTTTAGTAGTCGTTTACAAAAGTTTTATTCATTTACTGTAATAGGGCGGGATTTTGATGTATTATTTGACATACAAATAATTGTTTATTTTCAAGGGAATTCACAGGGAAGGCGAAACTCTGCCGCTTAAGAGCCTTAGGATGAAAAGTTATATAGCAAACTAATATACAGAGAGTTTTATGTAACACCGAACATACTAGAATGTATTCAATGTAAATTTCCCTCTGTTCGATTTGTTCAGGAACGCATCAAAGCATTAAGTGCGATGTGATTGACTACGATTTCTAATGGTAATATAGTCAACCCAATTTTTACCCCTCCCATCAGAAATAAATTATATTTATCAACTATTATGTCAAGTGCAATATGTTTTATTATGGATATTACACTTAACCGCAATGCATACCATAAAAATCGTCTCCTCCTTTGTATACATTATTGAAAGGTAAAGATATCCAACTCTTCGCCTACGTCTGCTTTAAGCGCCAGAACAGTAAATATCACTTGCTTGCGATAACTGACAAGTGTAAGTCATTTTGACGTGGAAGGGTGTAGTTTGGGTAAACTATATTATTTTTAGAAATAGTAGCCAATCACATCGCACTGAATGCTTTGATGCGTTCCTGAACAAATCGAACATAGGGAAATTTACATTAAGTACATTCTAGCATGTTCGGTGTTACATAAAACTCTCTGTGTATGTATACCTATATATATAGAGGAAGATATTGAAATGGAAAACAAATTAGGAATGAAACGGAACAGCCAAATCGACAGCACACTATATTTTAATTCAAACATGACCCCTATAAACTGCCTTTATATCAGGGGATTACGAAAGACTTATTGCACTCTGTGAATGAAACACTCGTATCTATAGAGGTCAAAAATTTATTCATAAAAAAAAATTAGATGAATCGAGATTCGCCAACAACAGCTTGTTTAATCAATATAATGGTTATTATTGGGCATTTGAAATTCCTAATAAAAAACGAAAACCAAACACTAGCTCCGCTTTCTTTTCAATCCTATCATTTTTGACAATTCATTCACCTCAGAAAGATACTTGCGGTTACAATAGGGTGCAGTAGGGAAACTTGCTGATTTGAAAGGTCAATAGAAGAAAAAGTATTTCACATATCGATTTAATTCTTCTTTATTGTATTGTACATATTTAGAATTTTTATTTCAAGAGGTTTTAAAAATGACATCGGTCAAATGGCTCTTCCTACCCTTTTCTGACCACGTCTCGCTCATTGGCGAATCTCGTAAAATTTGATTCAATCATGATCTAGCGCCACCCTACAATGCACATTTTGTAATAAATTGTTTAAATAGCAATTTTGAAAATCAGTCGATTAATTCTGTAACAATTTACAGAAATAAACTAAGATAGGTACAATTGATAATATGCCTATTTATTAACAAGATGGGAGCACTTTTTGGTTACTGATGTTATATTTTTTATTTACCCTAATATTAACCTCAGCCCACTATTAAAATCAGAAAATAATCTCGGACTGTAAGCTCTTTATATGAATAATTTTTTTTATAATAACAAACAAAATCGTTACATGATATAATCAACACTCCGCTCGAAACATACTGAATTATCTATTAGATAGTTTCGTCATCCCCAATGAATTCAAGCATTTCCAATGTTTTATTTTCCCTAGATCTTTAGTGAGTCGGCATGTAAATAGATGGTTAATCTGATCTATCTGGCACTTTTCGGATAAAATCATATCTGATTTTAATGCGATTCATACAAACATGAATAATGGGATTTGCTGCTAAATTCTATGCCCATTGTAATTGAATGGCGTGAAGGCTTTTGGTTCACCTCTTCAAATAAATACCTTCTTTTGAAGCATCACTTAAAGCAATATATTTAGCTTCTGTCGAAGAAAGTTCAACCGTCTATATCAGAGCACCGGGTTATTCTTTGTAAGGTGGCAATGGACCATCTTCTCTTCTTGGACCATGTATTCTCTTTGATAGGTTTCCAAATCGTGTCTATTGGAGTCGATACAGACTTGCAATCTAACATTCCGTATCGTTTTAAAATAACATATCACGAATATTTCCCCTTGTCCAATTTCGATACTATAGCTGTCTATGTAGAATTCCATTCCCAGACAATGCATAAGAACTTCTCAATCTTAAGACTATTAGATCTTTCACATAAATAATAACTAAAAACAATTTATCTAATTTACCTTTTATATAAATATAGGGATGTCAAGTCGATGGAACTGCGTCGATTTTTGTAATTCTATACCAAGTTCTTTATTCCTGCAGCGTAAGACCTGTACGGTACAATACCTTGTTTCATGTAGACAGTTCACTCAACATCTTTTTTACTTTATTCACCACATGAGGAGATTGAAACTTAATTATGAATTTAAATACCTCTTGAATATGTTATGGAATTTCCATGAAGATTTCTTCTTTGACTTTACAATTGAGATAAGCTGTAGTAATATCAAATTGCCTCACGTGCATATTTTCCTGAACAGCCAGTGCCATTGCCAATCTTACTGAACTGAGTCGAGTAATAAAATGAAGTCCTGGTCGCTGTGTGAAACCTCATGATACCACTCTCTTTGTGTCGATAAATTTTACAGTAAGCGTTGTACTTATGTCTGAGTACAAAACGTCTACCGATTGTACAACAACTGTTCTATGTATCCTTCTCCGTGATCGATGCGAACTTTTCCGCCATTGCGTTCATCCAATCCTGAAACTCCAAATTTAGAAATGGCTTCATGTAGTGGAACTTATGAATGAAGGTTTAGTCTGTATGAACATCGTGCTAAATATCGTTTTCTTTTGGCTCGTTATCTTCAACTGTGACGAACTTTTTTCAGGCCTTCCTCTTTTTCCTGTGAGTATTTTTCGTGACCTAAGTGGACCTCGTCTTGGTGCTTTATTACTCTGAGAAACGATTTTAACGAGTGATTTTATATCTTCCAGTTATCAACGTCATCCAATCGACTATCTTGAAATGAATCGATCATGACAATTCTATTTCAATACTATTTGAATTTTACTTTATCTGTTTGTCATTTAAAGTTTCCAACTTCTCATAGAAATTTTAAAAATTTCTAGTTTTTATATCTTGAGATTCATGAATAAATTTTACTTATAATTTTAATCTTGCGGATTTCCAGAATCCAAATCTGAAATGCCTTGAAAGCTTCTGCATATCCTAGAAAAATATCTTTTCTTGATTTTCCATCGGATTTTCGTCATCCTTACGATCGATTTAACCAAAATACCTTTTGAGCAAATTTTTTGAAGTATCCAATGTCAGAAGCATACTTCGTAGGGAGTTTAACTATGTAGCTTCGACGTTAATCTTTGATTTCCAGCGACATATTGTCAAAACGACGGAAAAATACTTGATTGCAAAAGGAAACACCTTGCCGCTTCAATCATGGTTCAATTCCTGCGATCAGCCGGGATTTCCAGGAACACTCAGACTTCTTCGAATACCTTGTTCATTTAGATATAAATTAAATTCTGAATTATTTATGTACTCGGTGCCATTGTCTAATTGCTATAGCTTCGCCCTTTTATTTCTTAAGTGTTTGTCAATTTTTGAATTCATTTAGAACATCATTCTTGTTGCGAATAAAAAGAAGTTCACACTAATCTCTGGCGTCGTCGATTGTCCAGAGACGTCGGAAAGAACTAAAACACATGTAGAAAAAATAAAGAAAAGTGTCGGACTGTAAGCTATTTATATGAATATATTTATTTTATAATTACATAAATGTACAGGACTACATAACAACACAACGATCTATATCCTTCTTGGATCGATGATAATATCAACAAAAATAATTTTATTTGCATTTCATTTACCAAAAACGTCCTTATAGAAGTGTAGTTTTTTCACACAACAAATTTAATATATGCGATAACTAATAAATATTAATAAAAAAATGCCAACATTTCTAAGAAAATTTCCGTATTCTCGATCACAGGGGGCGTTACAAAAAATATTACATAGGGTTAAATAGCCATTTCAAGTCTATTATAGGTTATTGTCTGTCACAAACTCAATGTCACTGAAAAGGGCAACAATGGCATTTGACGCGTATTAAATGAAACGAAGGTGATATACATATCACGAAAGATAAACATTTTTTTTGCAAATCTATTTTAAATCTATGTCAACAGTGCATCTACAATGTGCAAACGATTTTTCTTTACCTTTTGTAATAATCAGTTTATTAGTTATATAATTTAATTTTTGGTTTTCAGATATTTTAGAAAAAAAATATGTTTATTAAAATAAAAACGTTACTGAATGAATGTATAAATGCAATAATTAATTTCAGTGAATCTTACATTATTCCAAATCAATTGTCGAAATCGTGATGGGTGTTAAGTTGCTACCGGCTTCGGTGGAATGCGGTCGAAGGGACGACGGGCAGAAGAGATAGACAGCTTGAATGATGAAATCATCTCGGGCCGGTCAAAGGTCCGCAGTGCTTTGACCCCGGACTAGTATACACATATATCCGTACATCCTCCGGCCGGGACGATCCGGGCCAGCCTGACGCAGACCGCAGTCCATCCGCGTCGCATACATTTACGTATGCATGATTCCACCCCCATCAAATATCTCTAATTATTATAGCCGTTATTACCACCACCTCCACCAAACATCAATTCCATAAATATACATACAGAATGTAATAATCCACTTGCAGCATTTCAATTAGAACGTAAACTGATATATTTTAAAATGTATTACATTATTATTGTAGCTATTACATATTTTGTTTTAAAATCATTTTCCTATTGTTTTATTTCATAAATGCATGAACATTTCGCGTTCATTTAAATGTACGAAAATATTTTATTTAAACATAATTATTGTAATATTGTATAATAATCAATAGTATAGGATTATATAAAACATTACATAATAGAACCGGGTATTTTTATTAAAAAAATATACCTTGATATTTGTTTAATGTTTTACGAATATTTTGTTTCCATTTTATCAAATGGGAATTTCAATTATTAATGCAATTGAGCTAAAATATACATAAAGCGGAATTCCCTATTCCAACATTAAAATTACAATTTACTTTGTATTTTGTAAAAATAAAATAATTAAATAAATGTTATTTATTTAATTATTATTATTATTTTATTGGAAAAAAATATAAAATCCATTCAAATGACTCGCCTTGAATAACATAAATAACATATATTATTATACAGAGTGACAGGGTTTTAATTCATCCAGTGTAATATCTCGACAAATATGTATCTTACAAAAAATGTTTCGGACAAAAGTTTAATGCTTTCGAGAGGGAAATCCGATGCTGTAAAAAGATGTTTACTGTCACCCACCAGGGGGCTGCAGAAATGGTCAACTTTGAAATCTTAAACGAGAACCCATATTTTTTATTGCATATTCAGATTATACGCCGAAAAGGATAAAGGTATTATTAGAATATTTTTGAAATCTTGATAAATGGCGCGGTTTTCGTAAAGGTAATTGTAATCAAATGGCGTTCATAGGAAGTGAAATATGCATGGTACAAAATATTGTTCGGACAAAAGTTTAATGGTTCTGAGGGGAATATTCGACCTTGTAAAATAAAATGCTGCCACCCTTCGGGTGGAGGTAAACAAGTTTGAAATTTTAAATAGTAGCCCATATTTTTTTATTGCAGATTCGTATACTACACCAAAAATTATGTAGATAGCCGAGTAGCTTTACGGCTAAATGGATTATTTTTTCAAAATCGGCTTTCGCAGGCGTATGTAGGTCTATTAGGGCCATATTTTAAATTTAGTTTCATATATACAGGGTGTCCCATAGAAGCATAGCGTATCATTGTTATATTTTTTCTAATGGAATGCCCCATATTTTTTTTTCAGATTCTACATCAAAAATAAAGTTAACTTTCATAACATGTTCATATGCCTAAACCTAGTAATTTTTTAAATATTTAAATATTCATGAAAATAGCCTAAAATATTCACCCATTTGTCTAATATACTGATACAAAATTTCATTTCTTTTCATTCGCCCCTTTGAAAGTTATGATTTTTTTTTTCGAAACGTCAATTTTTACAAAAAAATTCAAATATTTCAAAAATTATTAGGATTAGGCATATGAACATGTGATAATACTTAACTTTATTTTTGATGCAGAATCTGAAAAAAAAATGGGATATTCCATTAGAAAAAATATAACTATGATCCTCCGTGCTTTTATGGGACACCCTGTTTATTTGAAACTAATCACCATGACTCTGGAATGACCAATATTTAAAAAAAAGGATTATGCATCCCAATATCTACAGTAAGTACTGTTTGAGATATTTCGAAATGACTTTTTTCCCAAAATGTTTCCACAATTGAGTAATTCCTGCATTATTCATAGTAGGCTACTGTCAATATTCACTGTACCGAATGGTGTCTCAGTTAGTATAACTTACTTTCAGCACCTCAAGGGCAACAGAGTATCATTAACAATGGTTTTATTGTAAATTATATACTAAGCTCTTTGAAAAGAATTGAAAATATTATTTACTCACTTGATCATAGTTATTTAAATAAATTAAATTAAAATGATTTGAAAATAATTAATAAATTATTTCCACATTTAGCTCTGTGACATTTGACTTACGTTACGTTAGTACGTTAAACAAATGCACATTAAAACAACTACTTCCCGGGCAAATACCCCGCTGGATATTGAATTACGAAGATGTCCGAACAACAGGACGGTCGTGAAATAGCGAGTGCTATTATAATCAATAAAAATAGCGATAAATCTAGTATTACTAATCCTAAATCATGTGCTTGTGGATATATAGCAAAGTCCGGCATGCAATGCACTACTTGCAAATCATTTTATCACAGTCGGTGTATTAAAAAAGTGAAAATGTGTTGTGATCTGCCGCTAACGCACGGCGGCGTAAGTCCGTGCCCGAGCACCCCGATCGAAAACAACACAGAATTCAACTTTCAAAAGAAGACGTACATTTCAATGAAGGAGCGAGTTCAGGAGCTGAAACTCACCAACGCATTGTTAATGCAACAAATCAAGATGCTGGAAGAAGAAAATAGTGAACTCCGTTCCCAAAACAGTATTTTTCCATCCATTGCAGCAGCGCAAAAAAATCGAAAGGACAAAAAATGCAAACAATCCATCCAATCCGCCAGTCATGAAGGTCAATACGCTAAGCGCAAAACCGGCGCGCACGGCTGACAATAGACGCGAGGAGAATAAACAGCTGATTTCGGTAAATATACACTTTGACCCTAAACCCGCGAACCAGGAAAATGTCAACAACCCCACGAAAGGGAGCGAGGAGCAAACAAGGACAAACAAGTAATGTGGACCCACCTTTCACTACTGTCACATACAAAAGAACAAGCAAAACACCTAATAAAAAGGTGATTATCGGTACCGGTGGAAGTACAAAATCCAACTTAGAAGCTGAACCTTAGAAAATGTGGATATTTGTTAAACGCACAAGAAACAACGCCAAAGAAGAAGTTATAAAGGATCACATAAAACAAATTATTTATACCCCCAACTTCATATGTAAAAAACTCGAGCTCAAGTCATCATATCCTGCAATCAAAATTGGTGCAGAGTACAAGCACCTCGACATACTTATGGATCCAACATCATGGCCAAACGGAATCGAATTACAACGATATATTTTTAAAAGGCCTAGCCGACAACCATTCATTAAATAACAACTCATGTCGTACAGTTGGAGTCCCCGACGACTTAACAATGTATTTTATTAACATCCAAAGCGTAAAATCTTGCTATCAATAATGACATAAATATGTTATGTATAAGCGAGCATTGGCTCAAAGAATTAGAAATTAGCAATTTATCAGTAGGAAACTTCGCAGTGACGTCAGCTTTTGCCCAGCATATCTTCCAACTGCAACTAACTCAAAATAATATTATATCAGAAAATTGAACAATTCTTAACAGCTTCTCTTTGGAGAAGTACTGCGAGGTAGCTGCAACGTTTCTGCCTTTCTTCAATGTTATTATAGTCTGTATATACAGATCGCCCGATGGTGATTTTAATACATTTTTGTCTGTCTTAGGTAAGCTGTTAGATTCTATCGATCTACATAAAATTTTAATCATTAGTGGCGATTTTATTGTTAAAATTGTCTGTCTTAGGTAAGCTGTTAGATTCTATCGATCTACATAAAATTGTAATCATTAGTGGCGATTTTATTGTTAAATTTAATACTAGTGATCCCAGAGCCGCAATTCTATGTGATGTGTTAGCAACTTATGATTTAAATGGTAAAGTTAGATTCTTCACGCGTAAATAAAACTGTCTAGATAATGTTTTTTCGAATATGCATTATTCAAATATAATCGTGAATCCTTGTGACTCAGGTCTCTCAGACCATATTGGCATACAGGTAAACATTAAACTACATAGCCTACCAACAAGCCAACTGGGAAAATCACCAGACCCATTACCAAAGTCGGCACCAATACACTCTACAGTCTTCTTGAAACCACGAACTGGACATTTATTAATGATGATGTTATTACATCAGAATCTAAGTTCAATTCATTTATGGATATTTTATATGAATACTTCATTCTTTCTTACAAGAAAAACAAGTATTTACCAAAGAAAACCGCGTCAAATGGTTTAATACTGATCTATATAATATGCGAGAAACTCTTTTATTAATGAAAGCGGCTAGTGATCAAAACCCCACGTCAAGAGGTCATTACACCCGATATAAATATAAAAATCATATTGCCCCTAAAAAAGCGAGAATATCTGCAAATAAATCCTGCATAAAAACTTCCAAAAATAATCCAAAAGCTCTATGGTTATTAATTAATAAGAAGAAACCTATAGGCGAAAGCGTCTGTCATATTAACCCAAATGCGTTTAACACCTATTTTGCCAATATTGCCGATCAATTTGCACGTAATCTACCTAACCCTACGCGAACACCCATATCATTCATGCTTCATAATCCTACAAATTGTTCTCAATACTTCCAATTTGGATTAAAAAACTCTCCATCCAGAGACATTTTTAATTTTACAGCTGAGCTTCCAAAGAATATAATTGATGTTATTTTAATACCACTAACAAAATTAATTAATAGTTGCATAAGAGATAAAATCGTTCCAAGCTCGGATTATCCCAATTTTCAAAAAGGGCAGCAGAGAAGAAGTAAGCAACTATAGACCAATCGCTATACTGCCTGTTGTAGCAAAGGTATTTGAAAAACTTTTATTGGTTCAAATAGCAGATTACCTTCAAGCTACTAATCTTTTGCCTGATACGCAACATGGTTTTCGCGGGGGAAGGTCCACGACGAGTGCGATCATTGGCCTTACTGAGAAAATTATCAAGGGTTTTGAGTCAGGCATGCATTCTGTCTCATCCTTCCTAGACCTTAGTAAGGCTTTTGATTGCATTCTCCTTCGAAAACTATACTTTTACAATTTTCACCCAAGTAATTGCCGCTTAATTAGATCTTACCTATACAAAAGACAAGAAACGGCGATTATAAATCAGAATCGATCTGATGAACTTCACTTAAATTATGGTGTCCGTTAGGGATCTATTCTCGGCTCAATGATCTTCTTATTATATATAAATGACTTAACCCTTGCATCAGTTCACTCCACTTGTTTCCAATTTGCGGATGACACCATATTTATAAACAGTTCAACCGATATAGTAAAAGTAAATGAAGATTATCAAGAATATGAATCAAATATAGTTGGTCGGTTTGTGTCAAACAAATTGTCATTAAATGAAACCAAGACAGTCAATCTTACATTTTCTCTGCGATCAAATATCTCTAGCGGAACTACGACAAAATTTCTAAGAGTGTGTCTTGATTATAAACTGGCATGGCATGATCATGGAGAAAACGTGGCCCTAAAAGTATGTCGATCAATATGACAATTAAAGCAGAGCCTTCCGATAGCAGCGTTACGCACCGCATATTTTGCAACATGTCAGTCCCACCTAACGTACAGTATTTTAGTGTGGGGACACTCTGCCATAATGAAGCGCATGTTCTGGCTACAAAGACGTGCTACAAGGGTTATATAGAATCTTAAATATCAAGAAGACGGTAGAGACAAATTTAAAGAATTAGGTATACTGACACTGCCGTCAATATATATACTTGAATGCCTCTGCCTCATACATATTAGAAAAACATAACATCCTACTGTGTCCACACAGATCTACATAGTCACAATACAAGATCAAAAACTAACATTTGCCTCAGATATGTTCGTCTAAGTAAATCAAGAAATGGGACTAATTACTACGGACCAAAGGTATTCAACGTACTCCCAGATCCGATTAAATCGCTGGAGATTAAACAATTCAAAGTCATCTTAAAAAAGTACCTGGCAAATAGGACCTTCTATAGTCCAGATGAATGCCTAGCCAATGATTATAAAACTATTATTGTCTAACAGCTGCCAAATGCAAACCATTTTCTCCAATTCGTGTGTTCTCTGTATTCCGCTGAACGTGTATAGTGTAATTGTTTTATATCAATTTAGTGTGAATTGTATCCAAAAATTATAATGTTTTATACATCGATTAATTGTTTTTTAATTATACAACCGATTTTAAATTTTAAATTGTATTTATCCTATATTACTATATTATATGTACCTTTTGAACTGTGTAAAACTATATGTTATTAACACGAAATAAATATTATTATTATTAATGTCACCCGCTGCTGCATATCAATAAAATATTGCATAATGTAACATTTTGATCCGAGAAAAATTTAATGCAAACACAACAAAGGTAGCAGCAGCGGCGTGGTATTTGCCTGGGAAGTTGTTGTTTTAATGTGAGTTTGTTTAACGTACTTACGTAACGTAAGTTGAAAGTCACAGAGATAAATGTGGAAATAATTTATTAATTATTTTCAAATCATTTTTATTTAATTTAAGCTGTTTGAATTTCCAAAACTGAACAAATATTGTCATCTACCACCATTCTCTGGGTTGCAATTATTGATTTTATAAAATAATATAACATTTTTAGAACATTTGTGTAGTTCACATTTAATGAAATATTAGCCACCATTCATTTAGCTTATGGATAACTAGTGATGGCCATTTTGGTTTTTCGAACCTCATCAGACTAGTGTGTTCCATGTGCAATGCTTTGATGAAGGCGGCTGATATTAATCATAATAAATTGAAGACTACGCAAAAGATGGCGCTTCCGTCGTATTTAATTTATTTTTGTAGTTGTTCATAAGCAATAATTAATTGTTTATCAGACAGATAAAAATCTTCCGCTTATAACTTGAAAACTAAATGTATTATGATAAAATGTTAAATAAGAAAAATTAGTTTTTAAGATCTACAACTTTTATTTGAAACATTTTTCTATTCGAATAAAAAATAATAATAATCCTTAAGAGTAAAGATGCACTTAATGAGTTTTGATTCTAACCAAAAGCTTTTCAGAACATACCACCGTTATGAAAAGCTTGGATATAACGTTTGAGTTCTATCGGTTTAGATGTTTATGCGCTTTCGCGGAAACACACAGACACATATGCAATTTTTAAAACTCAACGGAATGGACTCAGGGGACATTATTAAGTGATATCCGTTGAAATTCACAAAATTTTCTCTTGGACAGGGGTCCGGGGAAAGTAAATAATTGAAAATGAAGCGGAGAAAGAGGGGGTGGTATTAAATGAATTTAACTTACAGCAATGAATCAAAGTTACCTAAGATGTAATGCCGATTTTTGCAATAGTTCAAACACTAATTTTTATTTAAAATCACAAAATCTTTCGGTTCATGCGTTGTCGCACCAACCACAAATAACAAAGTAGTTAATGTCGGGTAGGCATGATTCGCGGTTTTGGTGTTGCAATGTATATATTGCAAAACCAAAACCTTCAAATCATCTTTATTGTGAATATATAAATATGCATGAAATTTATATGGCTAATAATGGATTGTGGTTTGCGAAATTTGGTAAGGGTTTCGTTTAAGGTATAGAAGGTTTGATAATGCGATGGTTGTGTGTTTCTTTATGATTTTCCGATAAGATTTTTTTCATATAGGAGTATGTTATATAGACATTCAAGGGATTGTTGGGATGTCACATTATTGTGAGGATGATCGTTTCGCTACCACTATATGTTTTAGGGTTGCGGGGTTAGTATTACCTCATTACATTAATATATGTCATAATTAGGATTGCACTTCGACAAATTATTTTATAAATATGAGTGGCAGTTTTAGTAGAAATGCCTTTATTGGTATAAGTTCCCAGTTATTAAGGGAATATAGGAAATGGATTGCGGATTTTTGTTTTAAAAGAGTGAGATTTGGCTACTAGAGGAGTTTGAAATGAGAGGATGAATAGGAAATGAAATAGGTAGGATGAAATATGTTCCTCAAAATAGGGTAGGAGCTTTTTTATGACCGATTCATAGGTTAGATGATCATACTACATCATTTTTTTTTTCGGAAAGCATGTTATTATACTCTATTCTGCTCCCATTATCTAGGAAACGATTGGGATTTGTATAGGAAATTTTATACTATGATGTATTCATATATCTCATTAGGTAAGGTTTTGAGAAGGCACGTTATTACTTTAATATCATCGCCTAGTAATGAAGACGATAATACGAAAATAATATTCTTCTTCTGTTGTGGCATCACTGGTAGGATACGGATTAGGATGGTTCATGAACGAGGAATATCAGGGGATTACCGACTTGTAAAAATCATTATGATATGTCAATGATGACTTTTCTGAAAATGTTTCTTTATAGTAGCCTGCAAAGATATCAGCTATTTCTGCCCAGTTAGTCAGTTGGCCTCTGGATTTTTTAGCTGTTGACTTATGTCGGTGTTTTTATTTACATGGTTATTATAAATGATGGACCCATTTTTAAAAATTCGTATTTATTACAGTACAAATCCAATCTTTGTAGCCATGAAAAGAGAAAGCTTCAAAGTTTTCTCTCAGTTAAATGTTCAATGTGTCCACCGTTTGCTGCACGACAAGTATCTCTAATTTTTAGTGACGAAGCAATTTTCCACCTTAGTCGAAACACAACAACAGACATAATTTTCATATATGGGGTTTGCAAATTACAAATTCAACATTATAATATGAAAAAGACTCATCGGAGATAAAAATATTTTGTGCCTTATCTTGTTCAAAAGTTTAGACCTTTTTCTTTGCGGAAACAACTGTAACTGGAATAGCGTACCTAGACATGTTGGATTAATGGCTGTTCCATAAAGTAATGGAAGATTCGCAGGATCACATTTAATAACAGAATGAAGCTCCGTCCCATTGGCACGTCGCTGTACGAGGCTTTTTGATTGAATTCTTTCCTTAGCGCTGGATAGGTAGCAGGGGAAATGAAGACCTTGCCCTAAACTTCTGGCCACTGAGATCTCCTGATCTCACCCCATGTGACTATTTCTTATGGTGTTATGTTAAGGCAGCTGTTTATATCCCGCTTCTATCAACATTTATAATCTATTGAAAAAAAAAAACTTTGAATCGTTCTCTTTTCGCGGCTACAAAGATTGTTAATTTTGTATTTGTACTTTAATAAATACCAATTTTTATAATAATCCTGTATAATTATTTTTTAAATTTATGTCTAGTAATATTTTAATTTTAAATTGCAATAATACTTGTTCATTTATAGCATTACTTTAAAAAATGTTATGCATTCATTATAGTATTTTCTTAATAATTTTGTAATCATATGCGATTTATCAAAATAAAGAGTTATATGAAATTTGATTAGAGTTTACTTACAAATACAGCAATTCCTTAATATTTCATATTGAGAAAGTAATGTAAAAATTATGTAGACATTTATTGTATTAATTGTAAATAAAAATAAACATTCAAAAATTAACGACTTCTACTTAATGATATACAAGATTTAACATCTTCGCCTTCTTGCATTTAATCGACGAGTAAATGCCTCCTTCGCGAGAGCACCGAGCCGTAAGGGCTGCGGGAGCGAGCGAGAAGGAATGAGCTAGCGGGGCTATAATTTTCGGTTGAAAATTAAATGAGCAATTAAGGCAACTTTCCGGCTCTTCCGCGCGCGTTTTCCCTGGTTTGCCCCGAGACCCTGACATCCCGTTCGCGCATTTTCCGAACTCTTAATAACCGGATTAAAACATCAAATTGTAATTGATAATTAAATCGGTAAAGAGACACCGCGAAAATCCAATTAACGGCCCCCGCTAAAACACGGGAAATTTAATAAGGGGCCTCGATTACGAATCGGTGGATTTTAATAGCCGACAACGTGTGTGTATTCTAATGCGTGTGGTTTAATTGTATTATTATTTTGCAAATAACTGATTTTGTAAAAAAACTCGTTTTATATTTGTGGTTTCGTTAGATACTATTTTTTAAATTATTACAAAATTAAACAATGCTAATTATTTTCTAAGTTGTGTTTATTTTCAAATTAATTAATTCTAATTACACAATAACTTATAAAATACAGGCCAGTCAAAAAATTCTATTTTAAATTGCGATTTCTTGGAAGTTTTAAAACAATATATATTTACATTTGCAATGATTATGTAATTGTAAAATAAATTTAATAAATATGGTGACTTTTAATGAATGCAATTGAATGCTATATTTAAGTTTTAGTGTTATTTCACGAGTACGTTGTGAAATATTAATTAAATTTTATAAATTGAATTTTATTATTAATATTTCACTGATGTTTGTGAATAAATATAAAAATTTCCCTCGTTTTTTTTACGCAAGGCATTTACTTTTAGATTTAAATTAAAAATAATTTTAACATATAGAACAAAATCAGGTGATAATTCAAGAAGATTTGAAAAGTTTTTCGATAAAATTTGCAAGCCAGAGAAGGTTCTTTACTATTAGCCTTTTATTTAAGGAATTCCATTATTTTTTATTTAGAGTCAGTAATTCACCTTTCAGTAAACGTATATTCAATAGTGGCAACCCTTTAGTAAATTGAATTTATTGAACAAATACACTTACGGATCACTCAGTGTAGTTTGTAAGAGAGTGAGAAAATTATAACCATGAAATATGACGATTTTGTTTACACACTGTGCCGAAAGTAGAATAGAAATTATTGATGATTGCAATATTGTATTTCTTTATTCGTATAAAGATACAAGCAGACATAGACATAAAAGTTTGGCTAAAGCCTAGTATAGCACCCAAGGTAGATCGAGTGACACATATATACATATGTGTAAAGGTATGCTGAACTAGCGCCTCGCATAGTTTCAACGCCCCCCTTGCTTCTCACCTCCCTTTCGGTCATTCAGACCTCGTGACGTAGACGAATTCGAATATTTTCGTGCGTACACGGGCGAAAACAAGCATAACCTATTTGCACATTGCGTGCTTTCTACTTCTTTGTTTATGCCCGTTCATTGTTTCATTATTTAGTTATACTTTGGTCTTTCAGCGACCATGCGAAAAGTAAATTTGATAATTGTTATCACCGGGCGTAATACATTAATTTGTTTGTCTGCGGGACATTACATATTTTTGTATTATTTTATTATTTTGATCGACAATATTTTAAAATGTTGCACTCTTTAGGTTTTTATACAAACAAATGCATACTATGGTAACTGAGCAAAAAAATGGTAATAGCTAAATTCATTACTACACTGTATTATTATAAAAAACATAATACATTTTTTTAAGTATTGAAATGGTCACATCGTGAAATATGCATTTGCAATCAATAAATTTTATGAAGGAAGAAGACTCAATCTTTAATTTACTAGTACACTTTTATTTGTACGCAATAAATACAACTTAAGTATCGACTTTTGGGGTTATTGTTTATTTTAATTTTATTACGATACAAATATTAAACAATTTAATTAATATTAGTATTTTTTATTTTAGTAATAAATATAATAAAATAAAACGAAAATTAATTATATTAATATAACCTAAGGCCGTATTTTAGTTTAGTCGATAGCGACTCAAAACGAAGATGGAGCGATTCTAAACAACGGTTGATAGAGAGAAAACTCCGTTTCGATATCGTTTAATTTATTATTCGATAGCTATTTCAATCATATTTAAGGCGTGCGCAGTGAATTACTGTGACGTCATGAGATCTCCCATTACATTTCCCCCACTCTCAAATTTTCTATTCCATCTATCCTTTATACATATACTCAAGCGTCGTTGTATAGCACCCACCTTTACAGCGTGAAGTTGGCCGCGTAACGCCACTCAAACTTGACGCTTTACGTGGAGTCGTAGAGCATGTACAATACGAAATACGGCCACGAGATGGCGATACAATTTTGGTTGTAGAAAATATGTCTATAGAAATGGAGTTATTAGGCTAAGCACTGTCTAAGTTTTAAAAATCCACTCCTACGTCTATCAGTTATAAAAAACACCCCTTTGTAGGGGTTTTCGAATAATAACCGAAATTTGAAGGGGGGCTATACTAGGCTTTAACCAAAAGTTTATCATACAGTGCGATCATAATGACAGGAACACATTTATTTAAATTGCTCGTGATTATTTGGGAGAAAGACGCTCCGATAGGTCGATTAGTATTTTCGAATTGCTCATTTTTTTCACTAAAATTTTCTAAAAAAATCTAATAAAATATAGAGTATTCAATTTGAAAATTTGTTGTATCAGCATTTGTTTATGGGACACCATGTATATAAAATTTTTAGTTAGAGAGATGTGCATTTAAATCTGTCTCAGCGTTTTTCTCGAAAATAATCACCAGCAATTTAAACGAATCTATTCCTTTCATTGTGTACGCTCTGTATATATATTTATCAATAATACTTAAATATAGAATAAGGTTACATTTATAGTGATTTTTTTACATTAGCTACGTGTCCTACAAAATAACACAAAATAATATAAAAATTTATACATATAATTTTGAAATATATAACGGGATGCAGTACTTTTTTGCAAGAACAATTAGAAATAAAGAGTTAACGCAGATATGATTGAGACTAAAAGAACTATTGAATATATAAATTAAAGCAAATATAAAAACAATTTGCAAAAGATACAAGGATGAAATATGTACATTTTCATAAATAATTTGACCGATTGTTAATGATTATACATCGGCTAGCGTCTTTACCAGCAATGAAAAATTTTAAATTATTTGGATCAAAAAGAATCATATTTGTTTTGTTAATATCTTAAAAACGTAATGCTTTTTGCTTACCATCGTAATCCCCAGAAAATTTATTACCACTTTACTCGTTTAACCGACTCTCTATCTCAACTAATAACAAAATTGTCAATGATATGCACTTAATTTAGAACAGCCTGTATATTTTTTGCTTTGTTTCTGAGAGTACTACTTTTCTTTTAAACAATTCTCCTACATACTGCATGTATTGGTTGTTGCTAGTTGTTTAATTTGAGTTATGTGAAGGGATTTTAATCACAGTTAAATACACTTTTTATTCCTTACTTCACCTTTATTTTTATACGTTAGATGTACATGTCGAGTGCTAAGCAATAACTAATGTTATTGATAATGAGCACTCGAAATGTACGTGAAGTAAGGAATTAGTGTTTTTAATTGTGATATTGGTTGTTGGTTTAACAGTGACTTTGATAGTACTTAAGCATGAATTTGAATATTTGAAATTTTGAAAAGTTAAATTAGATAAGTGATATTAAAATTTTTAATTTCTCTTTATTTTTTTCTACCTGCCACAACTATTTCAATTACTCGCATTGTTTACGTTTCCCGCAACTCCTGGTACAAGGCCACAGGAAGCATTTAGTAGATGCGATTTAATACAATACAGCGAAACGTCAATGGAGATTAGCACATATAAAAGAAGCCTATGGTCCCAGCCATTTTAATAAAACTTCCCCTCTTACAAAAAATCATATAGTTTCTGCTAAACTGTGGTATGAAAAAATAATAAAAAAACATAAATTTGGATGAATATACCAAACGAATGCCTTACTTATGACCTATAAGTTTATTGAGCACATAACTATCATAAAAATAAAAATTAAACAAAGAAAATTTTTTGAAAATAATCAATAAAATTCGATTATTCGTACCTTTAAACACTATTTAACAAACATCTATTGAAATAACTACTTCTGAATGTGTATATGCCGCCAGACATTGCATTACAAAATAGAAGTTTGTTGTTGCATGTCAGTACAACTGTGCATGGCAACGGTTTGAGTCAAAAATATTTAAGAGCTTATAAGGCATGGTTACAGACAGTCTTATAATTATGATTTGTGGGTGCCTTTCATTAAATATTTTTGGCTCAAACCGTTGCAATTCACAGTGGTACAGGCATGCAACAACAAACATATATTATGTAATCCAATGTCTGGCTCGGGAAGTAATTGTTTCAATAGATATTTTTAAAATACTTACAGTTTAAGTAATTTTTGTAATGTTGAATAAATGGGAATGATCGAATGCTATTTACCATTTTCAGTAAGTTTTCCTCATATAATTTTAATTTAAATCGCAACAAAAGTATAAATCGTCTCTCTTTTTATATATCAGAAAATTATTTCAAATAAAAGTTATACATATTCAAAAATCAAACTATTTCTGTATAATAACATATTGTTTCAAAACTCTTATTTTTCCCACAATTTTGAAGAGGATTATGAAAATATTATTGTGGATTTTTTTTGTAGTATCGAAAGAAACTATAATAACAGTTTAATTAAAAACTCTTCGACGTTCTAAAATATTTCATACTAAAGCATCATTAATATTTAACCCCGTTGCCAGTGTTTTGATGTTGATATTAAGATTTCTATCTTTCTACTTCTACTTATTTGAACATTTTCTCCAGTTTCTGAGGTTATTACTGTTCTAGGTTTTCCTAGATCAGTTAGTATTAAATTAACTATTTATACTTAACTGTTCGTGAAGGTACAAAAATATTTTTTTTGAATGGAATGCTTTATAAGCATTGTTATCTCGATCAGCTATTAAGATTTTTGTTATATAAACAAATAACTTCAAACAGTTTTGCTATTGTCAATTTAATTTTATTGAAAACACAATAATAATAAATGAATCCTCAATAGAATAAATGTAAATTATTGTTAAATCGTTTGGAAGTTTTGTATTTAGTAGAAGTAAAAGTATATGAAACACAGATTTTCGCATTAGCACAAAGGTTCTTTGCGCTAAGCGGGAATTAGCGTTGAGGATTGTGAGAATGGGGCCAGCAGTCGCCTAAGCATTCGAACCCCTACTTTCAGTAAATTCTCTTAGAATAAAAGATTGCCGTTATTTGTTTTCTATTCTTAGTTCGCCTAAAATGAAAAATAAGAATGATAATTATAACCAGCAAAAATAATTATTGTGTGGGATTGTAGAATGCTTAAACAGTTAATATCATCATACTCTTATTGGTACTTTATAAATTATTATGAGTTAAATTAAGTTTTAAATAATTACATGTTTTTAAACAGTATTTGTATGCAAGAAAATTAAATTATTGAAGTCATCCTTTAAATTTGGTGTATGTAATGCACTAATAAGATATTACCTCCAGGTAATAAATAACGAGCGTGTATGTGCTGTTTTTTTGTACATGTCTTTTTGTGTACCGTTGAAGAGGATGCAGCTGCACGGTTCGCAGTTAACGTCGCAGAAACACCACGTACGGAGAGAATGTAAACCCCTCGGGGCATCCGCCCACGCGAAATACGACGGTCGACATTCAACCAAAATTCAAAGATATCAGCGGAGATACCGTAAATCAGTGCCGCTGTGAATAAATAAGAGATGAGACGACGCCTTCCCCTAATAGTGCGACTAGCAGGGATCCAGGAAGGGAGCCGAGGCCGTTAAGGGGTAGGAAACGCAATTACAATAAAGCATTGTACGCTAAGGGATGGTGGTGGGTTTTTCCGGGGACGGCGAGGAGAGCCGGGGATCGGACACAATTTAATGTAATTTCTTTCATGGGCAGCCTTTGGATTTCTGCGGCGTTCGAGCGGCGGCACGCACATCGTTCATTCCCCGGAGTCTGGGCCTCCGAGTCCGGGGTTATTTATCTGAGGGCGGCCGCTCCGCCACATGTAATCTTTCGATTATCATAATTACAACCTCCTTTCATCGCTGCGAATAAATTATGATTATGGACGTGCCTCGTAAAAAGCAAAGACTGAAAAATTCCAAGATGAAAGGTTGTATTTAAGTCGTATAATACACATGCATAATTTTCGTGAGGCATAAAAGCTTTTAGGCACAACTTTCTAAAAAGCTGCGTTAAAGTCTATATAATTTCAAAAATTGATATTATTAATCATTGCTTTCAATCTCATATTTTCATTTATTAAATTATATTTAAGTATTACATTTTAAAATATTAATAAGTTAAAAGTAATAAATAACAACATACAAAAGTATTTCATAAAATGCTGAACCACTATTCATCTAGCACGTGGATAACTAATGCAATGAATTGTTGAAGGCGGTTGAACGGATCCTGTGTTGGGATTAAATACCTGATATAAATCATTATAAACGGAAGATAAAGTAAGCGTCATCTATTGACTAACTTCAGGTGGCATCGTCAAAGATTCCTACGACAACGGACTTGTCCTATTTACGATAACAGGAAACAAAACGGAATACCCTAGTCTCAAGAGGTTCGAAAAACCGAAATGGCGATCACGTTATCCATAAGCTAGATGAATGATTGTTGAATATTTTATTAAATGAATTTCATTTTCAGTTCTCATAAACAGGACAAGTTCGCCTTCCTTTAGTGGACGAAACAGCGATTTTCCGCCGTAGACCCAAATCGTTGAGGATGCCGCATGAATTTAAGCAACTTGCATTATCTTCAATTTATTATGATACAAAAGTATAGTAATACTTTATTACCAAGACAGATACAGGTAATATTTAGAACCAAAAATGGAATAAAACAACATGATTGAAAATATAAATAAAAAAATTAACAAAGCTTTATTAGTAAAAACACTTATCAACAATGTAAAAACACCACGACCAAAATTATTCGTATTATATCATACACTGTGATGTCTATGGTACGCTATACGAAATTTTTACAATAGATTGCTAAACTATTGGTCAGCCTTGGTATATAAAATGTTATTAGTTGAGTAAAAATCAATTAGGTTATCTCTCACTAATAATTGAAAATTGAAAATTATATAATAATAACTTCTGACTAAGACAGTTAGATATCATCATACTTCTTTCATGAGTAGGACATAAATTCGAAAAACCAGGCTGAAAGACCACTGATCGATAGCCAATTAACAGATATAAATTATACATTCGAGTTTGTTAATGTTTATTTCTTATTTTGTATACTTTCTGTATATATCTGTTAATAAAGATTATTATTATTATAATGAACTGGAAGAGCGAGAGAGAAAACAATATAAAGAGGCGAAACAAACCGCCACGCGGTTTAAAATTTACTGGGATTAGCCGAACTAAAATGCTTTACGCCAATACGCGACGTATAACATGCAATTTTATTACATTGTTATTACTTAAAATAAAGGAGCGATAATGATTTTTACAAAGAAAATCATTATTTCATTGTCTAAATTAATTAATAATTAAAATTAGAGCAGAATTAAAAAGTAATAGTTATGAAATATGATAATAATAATAATGGTAATAGTAAATATGAATTAGGCGAACTAGACTTGCCGTTAAAGTAAACTTTTTGATTAAACTTAATCACATTTTTGCTATTGATAACTGCGCAATTAAGAGGAGAAATTTCAAAGTAAAAACCAAGATAAACATAATATTTCATACAGATTAAGATCTGCAAATAAAAATACCATCATTCATATTTCTTAAGTTATCTCCCCAATTTCTCGAAAATGAGAAATTTGTATAATATAAAAATATGTTAAAATGTCAATCCATATCGAAATATAGTATGAGAGTACTAAACATGATTTGTTTTAATATAATATTATACTATTCCAAGGTAGGCGCCGGTAAACTTGCCTCTATGGACGAACGATGAGCCCAATGAACTTCCATTTTTACCACATATAAAAGTAGCAAATTTAATTTATTAATAGATGTTAAAGAGTTATATTGATACAGTTTATAGGATTAATGAGGTCAAATATTTCTAATATATCTGTGTGATTGACTTAATTTTGGTAACCGTTAAATAAGTCAATTGATATCTGTAAAATTTATTTTTTGTTTAAATTTTTTAAATAATAAAAAACCAAATACATTTTATTAATTGTTAATTGTTTTATATACAAACATCTTTATTCAGGCAGCAGAATTCTTTACAAATATTTATATTTACAATACATATTGATGGGTTAGTAGTCTATCATGGGCTATCGACCTGAGGTCTTTCTGCCCAATTGTTTAATTTTATGTAATTTAATTGCGTATATAAATTCAGCAAAATAGTAACAAATAAACAAAAGCATTTTGATGTTTTTTTTTTTTCTTATTCGTTGCTATTTGAAAATTTCCACTTAAAAATGTATAACTAAAGAAAGCTGAAATGTAGGAATTCTAGCTAGCGTAAGAGTACAAAATTTTATTAACATATACTTAGTTTAATGAATCATAAAAAATGTGCGTACAGAGAAGAATGAAAAGTAAATTATAGGAGATGGTAGTCGGTCGAGATAACGAACTTAAATTAAATATAACAGGTTCATAAAAATATAAGAAAAATATTTTAAAACAGGTTTCTGAGTGCAAGGGAAGTGATAATAAAATGTGAATCCGTTTAAATCAAATATGGGAATTAAAATAAAACCAGGTAGAGATATGGATAAACATCACTTACCTCAATCATGATCAACAATTGGATGTGAAAATACGTTTAATAACATTATACGCTAAAAAAATATACAGTTGAATATGGGTTTTATTCGTAAACATGATTATGTAATCCCATAAGTAAGAGATCATACCTAAATAAATGGAGTGCGTTGATTTCTGAGTTAAATTCTTTTCAATGAGAAAAAAATGTTTTTTATTTCATAATCCATTTTTCAACGCAAAATTTATTGCTCGGGGATTAATTAATTATTTTTTTTGTTTTTCTTTTATCATTCCGATCCGTATGTGGAGTAAAGTCTCGCAGTTTCCCACATGGCTTCTAAGTAATATAAACGAAAGGATGATGGAATTACATTTGCTCACACATTAAATAATCATGAGCCATATTGAATAAACGCCGCATACGTTAAACTCACTACTTGAGCTTTATTTACTGTGCATATCACCTTTATCTTTTACACAGTTTATAAATGTATTTAATGTATAAACTGAGGGATGCTAAATATATTATAAACAAACTCTTTGATAAACACAAAATATTTTTAAAGACTTTCGAATAATTGGAAAGTATCAAATTTTGTCGGTAATATTCATTATATTAGCAGATTTAAAGACAGGGTATACCTAATATCATTAAACATATTTGGAAAATGATATCTGAGCTTAAAAATATATTTTAAAATAAGGTTATTGGGTTAGCGAGCGTCAGAAAATAATGCTATGGAAATGTATCAGCTCAAGGTCGATCGGGAAAGTAAGTTTCGTAAATTGTCACAAAGAAATCTACCAAAGCAGAAGTGATTGTAGAAAGATTAAACACATTATTATTATGTATTGAATATAACTAAATAAACTAAAATTTAGGTAGTGAATTTCATTAAAGTTGCAGAATTGAGTAGGATTTTTGCTTCAAAAGAGTTGATGATGGCAAAATAATATTTCTGAATTTTATATTTTAAAGAATTTATTGTTTATTCATTTCATAAGTTTGTATCGAATGTCACATTAACTGATGGAAAATTAAATATTTTTATTACATTGACAAGGACTGCTTTTCCAAAAGGAAATTGTCATTCACTCTTCATTCGGCACTGGAACAAAAAACCAATTTGGATATTCATCTGCTAAAACTGTACAACTCTGTTTTTTAACAGAAGATCAATATTGAAGTATCTTAATCATAATATTATGATTAATATCAGGTATATAACCACAACAAAATTTTCGTTCAGTCGCCTTCATCAAGGCATTGCACATGGAACACACTAGTCTGATGACTAGTTATCCATACGCTACATGATTTGTGGCTGAACATTTCTTTAAATGTGATTTGAAGTTTCTTAAAATCACAGAAAATAGCCGAAATTCCGTATATATAGTGTAGATTTTATATAAATTAATAAAAAATGTAATATTTTATAAAGCTAAAACAATATGGAAATGCAAATGCTTTAATATTTGTACTCTCATTACATTATGGAATTCAGTAAAACTGAAATTTATAGAAAAAAAAAATTTCAATTTTTATTAAATTTCATCTATCAAATATAAGTATTCCACAAATTCGCAATAAATCAAGGGTGGGAAGCATCATGACAGAAGTTCGATACATTAATTACTAAACTAATATTTTGTGTAATTTTTAAAGTTTCCCAATAGTTATAAAGAGGAGTTCTAAAAGACGAGTAAAAGTCATATTAATCACACAAGCAAGAGATGTTTATTCATAGACCGTAGTGAGTCGCAATAAAGTCGACATTAATAACCAACTTTCCGGCTTCATTAATAATTTTCAAATTTTTCATTGGCCGAAACGCCGCTAGGCGAGCTTATTACCCGGACGAAATTCTAATTCACGTAATTGGAACGCAACAATCGCGCCTTAATGCACAATAACGCGGGCCGTAAATCAAGTTAATATAGCCATCGATATTCGAATCTCAGACAGTGAAAAATCCGAGTTGTTTTTTTTTGTGTGTGTGTTCTTACTCTCGAGCATCCATAAGAAGTTATCTATGCAGATCGAGTTAACGAGCCTTTAGTGAATTCACGTTTAAAATTAGACTGCGTCCCCGGGCGGGCGCAAAGGGGTGGTTTCCGGGAAGAGTCGTTTTCATGGCTCATGTCTTCCCTGGAACGAAGTCACACGTCGCGGCGTCATCGAAGGACCTGCCGAACGATCCGTAGAATATAGATAATGACATGTCCTAATTAAACTCGTTAGTTCTGACGTTTTATCTCGTTTTCCGAAAAAAAAAGAAGAAAAAAGTAACGGTGGGGGATCGTTTCGGACTTATCGGGAGCAGGCGATAACATAAATTTTTGGGGTCTTTCAGTGGGATCGTCTGCGGATTTTCCGCACTTAAAAAAACATCGGGCTAAGCCACACCGAAACTGCGCCAGATTTCGGCGGAATTGTTGTTACCCCGGGCTGGGCTCAGACCAGACGACCTAATCGTCCCCCTCTCGCCCTTCTCTTTTAGCTATAAAATTTCACGTTGGTAATATGCAAATCGCGATAATAAAATGCGAGTCGCGTGAGAATTCGCTTTAATTTGTTCCTTAAATCCAGTTCCTGTTTATTTTCTATGATTAGCTTTAAGAGTTATCGCCGCTTTTGCTATTGCTTTCCACTAATCGACTTCGCGCTGAATTCTAAAATATTCATTAAATTTATACGAGTATTGTATATTAAATAATTAATAATTAGTACATATCATCATTTAAAACTTCACAGCATTACACTTTTTTAAATTAGTTTGTCTGGCTCAGAGAATATTAAATGATCAGTCTGCAGGCTTAGTTAAATCGGAACACCCAAATGATTCTCAAATAGTAAAACATTTAAAAATATGTTTCAAAAATAAGTTACTTGAACTTAACTAAGCTATAAATTTACTACAATAATTTCATAAACTTCCTTTATTCAAATAGAAAACTCTTTTTTTCCAAATTTTAAATTATAAGATTAATTATATGAACATGTTTATTATAGAATGCCTAATTTTTTAAGTTATGAAATAAATATCTAATTAGTTGAATTATTTTCTAGTATTAAATATCTATCCCAAATTTGAGAAGCACCTTGATGAACGAATTAATATATTTTTCGAAAAATATAAGCATATATTTCGGATATTTTTAAATTTGAATATATAAAGTGTTCAACTTGTTACCGGCGTCTCAGCGGAAACGCCGGAACTTTGATTTAATTAGTTGATTTTATAATTTTATATTTATATTTCCGGGCAACGTAACAATTTTTTTACATCGGCACCCATTTGTTTTTTTTTACTTATTAAATCAATTTAATTTTAAAATGACTAAAGTTCGTATTACATGCATTGATTGTTGAATTTGTAATTATGTATATATTTTAATTTAAGTTAGTTTTTACGATTTAAGGTTTTTCCCCTGTACAAATTTTGCACTCCCATAAAAGATATTTAATCCTTAGTTACGCCCAAGAGAGCTGTATCAAACATTTTTCCAGGTATTCGTTACGCCCCAAAATTGCGCCCGGGCAAATCTTTTAATCTGTCTAATGATGTGCCCGGTTGTTTGAAAATACCCGGGCTATTGTCCGACGTAATTTTGGGAAAGTACGTGAGGAATGCTTTCGTACATTATTTTAATTTAAAACTAAATTTTATAAATTTTATTTATCTCGATTTTAATTCCTCACCACTAATTTTGAAGATTTTTTTTTCTCATAAATATTTTAATGGATTTTTTTGTGCATATATATATACATATATATATATATATATATATATATATATATATAGCACTACGAATTATAATTAAAAAGGGAACATCGTCGATTTACTACCAAAAATGGTAGAAGTCCATCGTTGGTACGGTAGCGGCAATTGCATTTAGTAAATTAAAAAATGTAAATATTATATTTTTACTTTTGTAATTGAAAATTCAATTACGCGGTTGTTCCTGGCGATAGGCAAATTGAGGGGCGCATGCGCGCACCCTTGCGTTGGCTGAAGATTGCTGCACGCGCACCTATCTCAGCCAATGGGAGAAGGGCGATCCCACCCCGTACTCCCGAGAATAAAACCGTTTGAGGAACCCTTAAACGGGAGAGTGGTTTGACAATTTTTAAAGTTAGTGGTTCCTTAATTTACACAGTGGTTTTTTTATTCCGGAAAAGAGTGTGTTGTTTTCTTTTTTTTTACTTTTCACCATTTACGAATTAATTGAAAATTAAAATTAGCACATTTTGTAATTAAATATTACTACAAAATATCCTCAGCATTAATTTTGCAATTAAAAATATATAAAATATACAGGGTATTTCATTAAAAAAGAACGGAAGTAAGGAAATATTTAGAACAATAGCCTCTTTAAATCCAAAAAAACTCTTCCGGTAATTATAATTAACCGTGCAATATATTTATTACATAAGAAAATGATAATTTGATGACACCACAATCCCCAATAATTACCATTAGATATTCCACAATTCGATCATCCAATCACTGTAAATACCTAGGTATCCTAATTGATAATAAACTCTCTTTCAAACCACATGTTCCCTCCATTAAATCTAAAATTCAGAACCGGGCCCGCCATTTTATATCCCTAACATAAATAGGAAGGAATATCAACAAAAACTGCCACACACATTTACAAATCAATTTGCCTATCACTTTTAGATTATTGATCCATTCTCTTTAATCATATAAAACCCTCATTCTTATATCATCTCCAGGTAGCTAAAAGATCCTGCCTTAGAACCCTTACAAATCTTCCACCCAAATCACTCCCATATCCCAGCGTATATTATCTCTTACCACAAAATTTGCCAATAACATACCCTTCTTACTAAATTCTGCATCCCTCACAACCTTAATATAATTCCCAAGCATAAACACCCTTTTGTTACAATACATCAATTCATCACTCATTTATATGATAGTTCAGCTAACTAGCAAAGATCTTATTTTCAAATCACCATAAATTCATGACAGGGCAGAAAGACCTCTGGTCTATAGCAGTCTATGACAGACTACTAACCCATCAATATGTATTGAATATATAAATATTTGTAAAGAATTGTAATTCTGTTGTCTGAATGAAGATGTTTGTATTTGATAATTTGAGAAATTAAAAAAATAAAATATTAGATGTTTGTTAAATTCTATATACCGGTAGGTGCAAAAATCGATAAAATGTTACTTGCATAATTTGTTACATTTTAAAATTAGTTTTATATAAAAGGTAGCAAGAAAAGGTGTGATAATCTTCAGGTGGTTCACTAATTAATTTCAAGGAGAAAATGTAATTGTGTATTGTGGCTTATAACTCTTCAGGAGCCAAATTAAAGAAATTTAAATTTGGCAAAAGTGGATCAAACAAGTGTTTAATTTAATAATAATAATAAATTTAATAAATCTGGAAAGATGTAAAATTTGAAGTATACATCAAATATGAAAGTGTAAGGTAAATGCTCGAATTGATAACCATTCATTTAAGCAGATCTAGAGCCGTCGTGAAATGAATTAATTACTCGGTGCAACATCTCTTCAATAATTAATTCCCCTGCAACACGTTTTCTATTCATGATGTCTACATTGTCTACTCGAGGTGTTGCGTAAACCTTAGTTTACCATAGTATGGGTTCATTACGTCCAATCCAAATGATCGAAAATGTACGTCCAACCATTCTCTTGAAATTCATGCTGTGTTAGGTGGTGCATCATCATGCGCATTGTTTACTAAATTTAGTGGAACAGTCTCCAAAACTTCCTCTAAAATATTTACATAATTTAATTCATATAATTTTCGATGAGGGACTGTTGGGCATTCATTATCTGTTCTTCTAGGTTAAAAGTACGACGTTGCCTAGGTCTCCGTCCATATACATATTATAAACGAACGACCCAAAAGTATGTAGGTTTGCGATTTGGATATCTTCTTAAGTACTCATCTTTGGGACTAGTTGCATCATCATTGCAAAATCCAAATATCATATGTTTATATACATATTCTTTGAATGTATATATCTTCAGAAAGAATTATGAACTTACACAAAGTTACACAAAAAAATATGATAAGTATATGTCAAGGTCAAGTGAAATTTAATAAGGTTACATATGAAAATACACAGTTGTCAGATCTATTTTCATTAAAAAAATGCTTCTGAAAAAGTTATTAATTTGTTAGTTTACAATTTATTTATCAAAAGTGTAATTGATTGTAAGTTCTATTGTTTTTTTACAAAATATTTAGAACATAACAATTTTCAGAGACACATTTAATATTTTAACTGCCTTGTGAGATGTTTTGAGCAAGAATACAATGTTATTTTTTATTATAACTGTTTATAACTACCTGATAAATCTTATATCAAAAATGATTCATTTTAAACGTAAAATCTAAAGTTGTCATTTAAAGAAACACACATCACGTAATTATTAGACATCTTGTATATATGAATCTAATATTAAAATGTGAAGATTATCAGTGGCTACAAGTAATGTAAGTAAAATTTTATTGTATATTTCTAAATAACTGAGATATTGGAGTTCACAACCAATCTTGCGCCACCCATTAAACATTTTAGAAAAACAGTTTTGGAAATAAATATAAATATTCATATTTATATTTATTTAAGAAACTAATTTTCTAAAATGTTTTATTTTTATAAATTTGAAATGTATGATATTTCAGTTGGTTTGAAATATTAATTCCGATTATAACACGTTAATTTTAATTCTTTACTTGACTCTCTATTTAAAACTTTAATTGTTTATATAAATTTTCTTATTGATAATGTACATTTAACGTAAACTAATTTATTTTGGTTGTGGAGACTTTTAATTATTTAAATAAAAATGCTTGTCCTTTCTTCTACTTATTTTTATTGAAGTACTGAAAATGGAAACATAGCTTCCGAAATATATTTAATTATATCTCATTGACAATTTCTATAAACAATAAGTAGAAGAAAGGACTTTTTTGTTTAAATAACATATTTAACGTAATAAATAAAAAGTGAGTTGGTAAATAAGTTTAACTTGTAAATATTAATGATAATAGATCTATGGCCACTGCAACTTTTTATTTAAATACCACAAGGGACTTGAAAATGAAAACATCCCCGATACTCAGCGCTAACCTGTTCACAGCCGAAGTCGAATAATTCAATGGAAATGTAAATGGCGCATTTTAATTAATTAATTAAATTGATATTCCATTCAAATTCTATTTATATGAATTGAAGAAATTTTCAATGTACAACATTGAGATATAATTTAAATTAATTAAATGTAAATGGAAAAGAAACATCTCGATTTCAGATGGGAACAGGTTAGCGCAGTGTATCGTCCTCGGGCCCATCACGAATGTCTATAAATTGAATATATGTGAACTTGAAGCACTGAATGGAGATTTAATATCACCTGTCTCTGTTGTGTAGTTGGTAACGCACTCAACTAGAAATCGAGGGACATGAGTTCAAAAACCATCGGACATGTTTCTTTTCCACTTATATTTAATTAATTTAAATTATATCTCATCGACAATTTCTTCAATTCATGGATATAAATACAGGGTGTCCCGTTATAGCTTAACCCGAAGTTCCTGGGACCAAAATTGATGATTAATCAAACTTATCTATATACAAAAGTTAACCGCTAAGCCAGAAATCATCTTCAAACTTAAACAAAATTGTGTTTGTTTTGTTAATAACAATTGAATGCTTCATTAGATTTTTATAAAATTTACCACAGTTTAATATAATAGCGATACAGTTATAGACAATACATTATTTGTTTTCATATGACCACCATCAATCAATATTAAGTATAGAATCCAACAATACCACTACATAAACATTTTTTTTATATCGGACACATAATGGAATCTAAAAAAATATTACTTGAAATATTAGTTAATTTAAAACATACTTTTGTCTCATTATTATTTTTGATAAACTGCCGCGCATTGTGGTAGCAATGACGGGCAAAGGAAGGACGCGCGTTCCTGCGTTGTAGCTATCGCAAATTCACAAAAACTCCTCTCGGCTCAGATTTTAATAAACGCCTCGCTGGCCATTAATATAAATAGAAAAGAGAGTGTTCATTCATTATTTTCAAATAATTTTTATTTAATTTATTTAAATAACTGTGACCAAGTGAATGAACACTCTCTTTTCTATTTATATTAATGGCCATTAATAATTAATAAATCCTTTAATTTAGAATACTTATAAATTTATAAATATATCAAATACACATCACCTTGGATCGATTTGTTACAGACATATAATAAAGAGGAAAACAATCACGGTTCTTATAATGTATAAATCTAAAAAAGTTCAATATTTATAGCTATTTAGTATTAATGATAAGGCAAAATTACATAGGAACTGCATAGTATGTATACAGGGTGTTTCAGCAGTAGCTTTACGGCTTTTTTTTAATCTGCTTAAGGTCCATATTTTAAAATTAGTTTCAAATAAACAGGGTGTCCCATAAGAGCATGGCGTATCATAGTTATATTTTTTCTAATGGAACACTCCATATTTTATATTTTTAAAATTCTACATTAAAAATAAAGTTAACTTTCATGATATGTTTATATGCATAAACCCAATAATTTTTGAAATATTTAAATATTTTTGGAAAAAATGACGTTTTGAAAAAAAAAACTTTCAAATGGGTGAATGAAAACAAATGAAATTTAGCATCAGTTTAATAGACTAATGGATGAATATTTTAGGCTATTTTTGGGAATTTAAAATTTTAAGATGTTTTGATAATTATATATCCGAAAACACATTTAAGGTCAATTTTCGTGCTTATTTTAAATAGCACACGCTACATCTAATAGCCCTGTAGTGTTGGACATTTTTATTGTCTTTTAAAAATTATAAAGGTGTTTTATACCTAAACCTAATGGTTTTCAAGATATATTCATTTTCGTTAAATTTTGATATAATATTTATTATTCATAATATGAAAAGGTGATACAAAGCGCCATCTATTGTTCTATTTAATATTTATTTTTGACAACTATTTCAATGGGCAAGTGTTAGCTTTTGTTTATAAATAAAATCAGTTATTTATTCTGAATACATTATTTGCATTATTTACACATGTGTAAATTATTTGATAAAAACTTAGAATTTAAAAAATATAATAAAAAATAACAAATAAATTGACAAAAACACTAGCATCAAATGGATGATTCAATTTGGTGTAATTGATCTGAATGCATTCTTAATTCTGCCTTTCATTCCTAGAATTGTTGCGGGAGCAGTACTGTATATTTTATTTGACAGCAAGAAATCCATTGAGATTAAGACAGAGGATCTAGGTAACTAAGCTACGTGGACTACTCTCCCAATCTCTCACTTATTAAATATTTAATTTAAAAATTGACGAACAGTCAATGAAAAATTGGATTGCGTACTATCGTACTGTAATCATCTGTTTTGGCGAATATTCAATGGAATTAAACTTGTAATTGTGTCTCCTCATTATTAGTTACAGTATTCAAGTTTTTTTCCTTTTTTTTTATACTGCCTATAATTTTGAATGTATTTAAGACTTATTCTACAGTCTTACTATTAGGATGTCTTCCCTTAAAGAACACCAAGAGATCATTTTCATATCGTTCAATTATTATTTGAATCATATTAATTCTTTCATTTAATGAAAAATCATTTTTGCCATTGTTACTAATAATACGAATGTGTCAATTAAATTTGTTTATAAATAAAAGCTACTCAATTTAAACACTAGCCTATTAGAATAAATGGCAATCATAATAATTACCATTAAACCATTGGTATAGAATACCTTGATACTTTCTGAAAGACAATTCAATTTCCTTCAAGATAGGCCTATTAGATAATTTAAAATAAGCACGAAATTTGACCTTGAATGTGTTTCCAGGGATATGTTGAATTATCAAAATATCTTAAGATTTTGAATTCCTCTAAATAGTCTAAAATATTCACCCACTAGTTTAATATACTGATACTAAATTAAATTGTTTTCATTCAATTATTTGAAAGTTATGATTTTTTTCAAAACATCAATTTTTCCAAAAATATTTGAGTATTTCAAAAATTGTTAGGTTTAGGCAAATGAACATATTATAAAAGTTAACATTATTTTTGATGTAGAATCTGAAAAAAAATATCAGGTATTCCATTAGAAAAAATATCACTATGATACGCTATGCTATTATGGGACACCATGTATATTTGATACAATTTTTAAAATATGGTACTAATATACCTACATACGCCTGCGAAAGCCGATTAAAAAAAAAAACATTTAGCCGTAAAGCTACTCGGCGCGCACGCTGAGGAACAAGGTATATAGTGACTATGTAGTAATACTACTTAAAATAATTATTTATTAATCAGTATTTGTAATAACTTGAACTCAATAAGAAATTTATAAATATAGATGTGTAACAATGGTGGTAATGTCATTAATTCTCAACTATCTATTAGAAAAAATGTATAGCAAAATTACATAGTTCTGCCATTGTAATTTTATATAGTAACTATGTAGTAGAATTAATTTATGATTAAATATAGTTATTGTATGTTTTCACTATTTTGTAAAACTATTTAAATGCAATTTAGAAAAATACTATCAACTCACGACGTTGTTACTATATTACAAAGTTCAAATAAAATATTACTATATATATTCTATGTTGGAAATATGTAGAAATACTATATAGTTTTACTATCTAAAAGCAATGTAGTTACTATGTAAAACTATATAATTTTGTTCTTGGGATTATTTGGTACAAAAACCTAGTTACCCAAGTCATTATAGATACATTTATTTTGTAAGAGACTAAAGTTTAAAATTAACATGTTAATAAGTAATGATTCAATAACTAACTTTATGGCAAATATTTAATGTAATAATTACATTAGTAACTAATAAGTCACATATATTTGTGTTTTTCATGTAACGTTATTTGAATTTAACCAAATAAAAAGAAGGAATTATTTTGCTTTTTTTTCGACCAAACTATCGAAATTTAAAGAGTCAAAAAAATACTTCAAATTGAACACTCGTTAAAGTAATATTTTTTAAAATTGTATTGCTTGTCTATGTAAAAAGTATTTAAGTATTTATTTATAGGTTATATTTTATTTTACACTTAACATCAAGTGATGGCATGCATATTAACTCAAATGATTAGTTATATAAATATATAAATAAACCAAAGTAAATTTCATTAAAATTGAATAAAGCATTCAATTGTTATTAATAAAATAAATATAATTTCGTTTAAGTTGGAAGATGAATTCCCGCTTAACGGTTAACATTAGTATATAGATAAGTTCGGTTAAATCATCATATTGTCGTACCAAAATCCTGATGTCCTACATTAATTGGACCCCCTGTATAATTTAAAAGGAATATAAATTTAATTAATTAAATGAATGATATATCGGGCGTATAACAAAATTCAACGACGAATTTAGCGTTGGAAATTTCGAGTCATGTCTGTACTAAGATCACACGCGTATTTACGATTTTAGAGGTTATTGAAATCTGACAGCTTTACGCGTGTGCGTATAATTTTAGTTCAGACATGACTTTATATTTCCAATGCCAACTTCGTCGTCGATTTTAGTAGTATGCTCGTTACAAGCCCTATAATATTATATTATAAAACGACTAAATATTGAAACAAAATATAATATATATTTATTTAATTGAAGTCTTTGACGGTTTATTTTGTCTTTTAATACTTTTTAAAATATAATACACTGCGACCAATCAACAACAAAAAATATTTATTTCATCATTTCTAATTAAAAAAATTATTTTATTATATTTTATTATTTTGTGAGGCAACTAAATATAGGGACATATTTAATTTCTAACATGGAATAACATCGCCTTTATATTTTATGACAGCCCGAATTCTGTTATACATGAACTTATCTAAGGACTGTTACCGGCGATTAATTTTAATCGTCGTCAACGAAATTAAAATTTTCAATTTTAATTTTTTTTTTTATAAAATGAGTTTTGGCCAGCACTCTACCTGCCGGCCGCCGCGGATTAACCATCGGGTCAACATTTACCTGACCCGAGGTTGGAAGATCACCGCCCGGCCCTCCGGATTATCTTGCAGCAATTAGGGCCCGAGCAGCAGATTAAGACGCCCAGGGAGAGGACACGGGCCGCCGTTGCAATTTGAAAGAGAAAGATTATAGATTAACGTAATTCTTTCAAATTGCATTTTAACGGTTGGATTTAAGAATTCGCTGGAAATAATTATCTTATTTACAATAGTTATTTTCTAGTGAATTCTTTGCCAACGGCCATGTGGTCCTCGAAAATCATCCCTACTCCAGACGATTTTCGGTGTTTAAATACGGGATGCATCCACCCAGATCTTCAGTCCGCTCTGGTGCTGTACAGGGGGCAGCATGTGGATTCAAGAGGAACTTTTGTTCCTCGAATTTTAACCTTCTCTCTGAGACAGGAAACTCTGACCGACGCAGACGCCAGATGTTCCAGACGTCGTTCCTGCCAGAAGAAGTCGACTCCAGGACCAGTACTTCCTGAAGTCCACCAACGCCGAGCTTCACGGTTAATGGTGTAACCGTCTCGACGCCACACCGACGCTACTAGTGTAGTGTCTTATGCTGTTGCCGGATCCAGTCCAATCCAGGAACCTGCCGACTCCAGGAAACTCAGCCCGACGCCGACGTTAGCCGTTCCGCCGTCGTTCCTGCAGTCAACACCGACGCCAAGCACCTAGGTTGCCAATACAACCGCTTCGACGTCAACACTACGAGGGTAGTGTTTGTTCCTGCCCCTGGATCCAACCCCGACGCATTAACCCACGGACTCCGACGCCGAATTCGGACGCCGATCACAGGACGCCGAGCTGCCGCCTGAACGCCGCCTCTATTCCGACGCCGATCACAGAACGCCGAACTGCCGCCTGAACGCCGCCTCCATCCAGACGCCGACGCTACATCAGGTCTACCTATATGTACACTGTGTGACTGCTCTCTCTGTTTTGTTTTTGTTTTTTTTTTTTTGCTATTTTTTTTGTAAATAAATTATTTAAAAACCAATTGTGTTTTAAAGGTTAGTTGCTTCGTCTTTAAATCAACCTGAGCTAGTTGATAATCAGCGTGAGGTACCTTCCCTCCCGTTGACAGGACCTGCTCATTTCAGGAGTAAATTCATACCAGATTTTGGCTATATATATATATATATAAATAATTAATATATATGTAGGTGTTAGTCTGTCTGGGCTGACCAGAGGTCTTTCTACCCTGTCATGAATTTATGATGAAGTTAAAGAAAAATCTATGCTACCTAGCTAAACTGTCCTGATGATTTGCGCAAATGAATTTATGAATGGTGATTGTAGGATGTTTGTATTTAGGAAGGATATAGGGTTATGGGGAATACAGACATTTGTAAGAAGGGGTAGATTATCAGAATTATTGGCAAATTTTATACTTAAGGCTAATATACGCTGGAATATGGGTGGGATTTTAGTGGATTCATAAAGGTATTCGTTGGAGGGATTGTGAAGTAGTTTGTTGGAATGCCTGAGTTTGGTAAGGATTCTTAAGAAGGATCTTTCGGCGACTTGGAGGTGATACATAGTGGAAGGAATGAGTTGAGTAAAGAGGATGGTACCGTAATCAACCAGGGGCCAGCAAATAGCTTTGTATATATGAGTGGCGGTTTTAATGGATATACCTTGTTGCTTGTACGTAAGAGATCTGAAATGCCGGGCCCTGTTTTGAATTTTAATTTTAGATGAAAGGATATGAGGTTTAAAGGAGAGTTTGGAGTCAAATAGGATGTCTAGGTATTTGCAGGTGTTTGAATAAGAGACTAAGGTATTATTGATTGAAATTGTAGGAGACTGTGGTGTAGTTTTGTGAAATGGGTATTTTATTTTATTTTATTTTATTTTATTTTATTTTATTTTATTTTATTTTATTTTATTTTATTTTATTTTATTTTATTTTATTTTATTTTATTTTATTTTATTTTATTTTATTTTATTTTATTTTATTTTATTTTATTTTATTTTATTTTATTTTATTTTATTTTATTTTATTTTATTTTATTTTATTTTATTTTATTTTATTTTATTTTATTTTATTTTATTTTATTTTATTTTATTTTATTTTATTTTATTTTATTTTATTTTATTTTATTTCATGCTTTATTTCACTGCTGGAAGAACAAGAAAGAAAATTAATGTTGTGGTCGCCAAATATTTTTTTCAGGCTGAAAGACATTTTTTCCGATAATATTTTACTTTGCGATACTTGGTATCAGACTGTAGCATTTATTAATATATTGCAACATTTACAGTACTATCAATGAATTTTAAACATGATAATCTTGCAGCTGCCATGCAGTCCCGAAACATTACTCCTTTGGCAAAATTTACTGTAGGCTTTAGGTAATCCTTGTAGAAAGCCTCATTTTTAGTACAGTGATGATTTGTTGCAGTAATCACCAACACATACGTCGAATTTTGATTCAATGCTAAAAATTACTCTCGGTCAATGTTCCACAGATTTTGTGATATAAGAAAACAATTTTGTTATACATAGGTTTTTAACTTGTTACTTGTAATTAATCATTATAAAACTTTAATCAAAATTTATGAATCCGCTGGTTACAGCGTTTCCTTGAAAAAAAAAATTAGTTTAGAAATTCCACTCGGCCGTAATTTGCCGTAAAGGATTTCTTCGGCCTTTGTTGCATAATTTTATTCTCTTATTCCCATCAGAATTGACAATTTCCACAGCTCTCGTGAAGCGTTTTTTCAACTCATCTAAATCTTTAGGAATCGGAGGGTCGTAAACCAGGCATTTCACAAATTCCCTTATAACAAAATCGCACGGTGTAAGATGGGGGGCTCCTTGGTGGCCACCGTACGAGAATGCGGTTGTCGGCTGTTGCATGGCCTATCCAGTACTCTGCTTCCTTCAAATAATTTCTAACGACACGGTGCCATTAAAGGGGTGCTTCATTTTGTTAGAAGATATAGTTCCCCGTTCTCGTGCAATTGAGTCATCAACCAATTGAACAAATTTGATGATATGTAGCTACTATTACGGTGTTTTCGTCAAAAGGAAAGGACCATACACCTTTGTGCGGGAAACAGAACAGAACACATTCACTTTTGGAGGTTTAGTCCCCCATATGCTTTATCAGTAGAGTTTGCAGCCATTGTAGGTATTGTGCTTGCGGAGTACTATTAACTGTACTATCGAAAATTGTAGAGTTCTTCAATTTGACAGCATAACATCCATATCAATATTACAAATATTTTTTTATACAATACCAAATGTGACTATTTCTTTTATATTTTAAGACTTAGTCTTAGTTGCATATAAATGAGTTTATATGAGAATCAAAATGTGGTAAATTGATTTATTCGTGTTTTAAGATGTCTTCTTCATTTCCACCTTTCTCTTTAAGCAATAAAATCTGTTAAGAAATTTTTGTCATTTACGCATTAGTAGATTATACATCTTATTTTATCATTTATGTGTGGCAATATAAAATAGGTTCATGTGCATTGTTTGACAGTAGTTATACAGTTAATAAATCTCGTAATAAAAAAAAAACAGAATGCAGCTAACTAAAGCACTACGAGTCTCGTTCATTGGGTATAGCTCGTAGGTCTATTCAGGATGTATTTGGAAACTAGTAGTTATGCTAGGTGAGAATGATCTGGAAGAAGAAGGGCAACAAATTCGATTGATAATCGTTTTGTTGTGCTCAACGCATTTAGAGACCGGATAATTACCGCTGTTCAACTTCAACGTCGCCTTCAATCAATTAGAGGGATTTAAATAAGTGAGAAAACAATTAGATGGAGACTTCAGGAAAGCAGCTTAACTTCAAGAAAGCCAGCCACTGAGACAGCGGAGAGCACGTTTGCACGACTTCATTTAAATCGAACCCTTTGTCAGTAGAGTCAAGTTCTCTTCTCTGATAAGTCCCGCTTTTGTACGCGTTCGACTGATAGTCGCAAGAGGGTGTGAAGATGATAAAATGAACGATACGCAAACTGCACCATTTTCAAACGGCGACCTGATAAGGGAGGTTCTGTTATGGTGTGGACAGATATTTCTTCAAGAGCACATACCGACCTTATTTTTGTAGAAAATAGTACTTTAAATGCACATGGATACGTGGAAAATATTCGGCAAGAAGCTATTGTGCCTTTTTCTCATTTTACTGGAGGTGACTTTGTTTTAATGTACGACAATGTTAGACCACATGTGGCAGGTGTGGTGGCTTAAATGAGGTCGGTATTCAAACGCTAGATTGGTCAGATCTTAATTCAATTGAACACTTTTAGGGTCAACTCCAAAGTCGGATTCGTAATAGCCCAGCCTTGTCAGAGACCCTTTAAAAGCTAAAATTGGCACTCCAAGAAGAATTCCATGCAAAACCTCAAGATTATTTAACAACTTTAATTAATTCAGTACTTCGTCGGTTACGCGAAGTGATTTAAGCACTCTATTAGACATAATCAGGTTGTCGGTTAAAATACCAAGTTTTAACTTTTTAATGAATATTAAAATACTTTTTTAAATTTAATTTAATTTTGCATTAATTTGTATTCGTTTTTCGGTTAATATCTATTCAATAATGAATATTCCTTTCGATTTAAATCATTATTAAATTAAATTAAGTATAATATTAGTTATTTTGTGATTATTTCTTGATTGCCGGTTTTTTTTGCCGGTCAGTGTAGTAACCCGGTATAGTTGCTTGGGCTTATGTATATCGAAAACTTGTGTTTTAAAAATCTTATATAGCGACGAGATGTTTTTGGACAAAATTTTATAATAAGCCTCTGTAAGTTACGAGATGTTAAAGGATGGAGGGTACTCCTTTGAACGATCCTAGCTCAGGAAGAGCAAATAATCCAAAACAACTGGTCCGAATAATAAACGATATACAGAGAGTTTTATGTAACACCGAACATGCTAGAATGTATTCAATGTAAATTTCCCTATGTTCGATTTGTTCAGGAACGCATCAAAGCATTGAGTGCGATGTGATTGGCTACTATTTCTAAAAATAATATAGTCAACCCAAACTACACCCTTTCACGTCAAAAATGAATTACACTTGTCAGTTACCGCAAGCAAGTGACATTTACTGTTCTGGTGCTTAAAGAAGACATATACGAAGAGTTGGACATCTTTTTGTTTTAATAATGCATACAAAGGAGAAGATTTTTATGGTATGCATTGCGGTTAAGTAAAATATCCTTAATTATACATGTTGCACTTGATATGATAGTTGACAAATATAATTCATTTTTGACGGAAATAGTGTAAATTAGGTTGACTATATTACCATTAGAAATCGTAGCCAATCACATCGCACCCAAAGCTTTGATGCGTTCCAGTACAAATCGAACATACGAAAATTTACAATAAGTACGTTCTAGCATGTTCGGTGTTACATAAAACTCTATATATATATTCACACAAAAGAAAACACCAACAAAATAAATTTATAAACAATTAAAGAAACGGTAATGAAAATTAATAGCAACCCAGCTAAACGGCGTTGACGGGTAGACGGTGGTTGCTCTCTGATTCCGGTCGGATCATCTCTCCGGATTTATACACCGATTTTTTCGTTGGGGGTGGAGGTTCTTTATGACACGATTACCGTTTTGCATCTCTCGGATTACCAAAATACCGACTAATGAGTTTCACGAGAAATGATAAAGAAAAGATTATCCTTTCTCGCGAAACGGCTTTAGATAATACGATTGGGTACAGTAGGTAAACGTGTGTTTGGGATAAACTCATTTTAATTATTTACGAAAAATAAAATTGAAAATTTTAATGTTGTAACCTGCGAAAAATATTTTCCGGTAACAAATGGCCCCGTGAAATGAGATTATCCCAAAAGATGAGTCGCGAAGTTCTTCTCGACTGAAGTTGACTGGTTGCTGAGCGTCATTCTTCTTGGGGATGGACGGCGGCAATCCTTGTAGGAGAAAGTCTTCCCTACGTCGGAGAGGTCATCTGGCGAGGTCTTTGACGGTGATGCATGGCGATGGCCGGCTTCCGGCTGTCCTTCTCGAAGGTGGTGTTTATGCTATCCTTTGAATCTGAATTCAACGGTGTTATGTGCGCGCTACGACGAGTAATCCGCTCGTCGTCGGTTGTAATAGCCGAAATTCGGTCATGACTATTCCCAAGGTCAAGTGGAAAAAAGTGTTACTGAGATCTTGTTCCTTGCTGATTTGTTGAAATAGCCGACATTAGGTCGTGACTATTTCCTAGGCTTAGTGGAGATAATGCGTCACTGAGACCTTGTTCCGTTCTGGTTTGTTGGAGTAGCCGAGATTCGGTTATGACTTCTCCCGAAACTGCAGTGGAGATGCGACATTACTGCAGTCTCGTTCCTGGGGATTTCCTGGCACTCTGCAGCCGATTGATTGGTTTTTTGAGTTATTTTAAAAACTTTATTGCCGAAGGAAGTTTATAAATTTTATTACCATCGAAATAAAATAGTTTTGCATTTTCCAACCCTTCCCTCCTCAGGAAAAAGATAAAGAAATTAAGTTTAAACATCATTTTTTGAAAGAGTTATTTTTTTAAACTTTTATAATTCCCATAAAATGATACGGGTGTGAAGTAAGCAATAGATTCCAGCAATAGATTTTAAAAATTAAAAAAAATATATTTTTAAAGGTTTTATCAAAATGTTTACTCTAAAATACTAACAAATTACTCAATTATGAGTATATCTACACCAAATCTCAATTTTCAACCCCTATTTCAACCCAGATCATAACCTATAATATAAATTAATAAAAATAGGGTCACCGCCCTTAGAAGTAAGAAAAAATATTTTTTTTTCCTAGGTCAAAATATTTAATTTTGAAATTGAAATAAAAAAAATAAAAAATAGGGGTTGAAAATTGAGATTTGGTGTAGATATACCCATAATTGAGTAAATTGTTAGTATTTTAGAGTAAACAGTTTGATAAAACCTTTAAATTTTTTTTTAATTAAAATCGATTGCTGGAATCTTTTGCTAACTTCACTTCAAATAACAGAATATTATATTTTCTCACCCTCAAAGCAACGCGAAGGGTGCTTATTTATAATACCATAACAGATTTAATCGTTAATTGAAAAAATGGATGTCCAACATTTTTTGGATTTTAATGGTTAAGTAACCATTGCAAAACTATTCGATTTTATATGAATAAATTAACAGTTTAAAAAGGTATTCCTTCCTGCAAAAGAATTATATTATTAAAGTCTCTCTTAAATATGTAATAATTCATTGTCAATCTCACAATGATGTGTTAAAAAATATTCCTATTTAAAATTATAAAGTTTTCCCTTCCCATTAACCGAATAATAGTTGAAATATTTCAGGATCTCAAGATAATTGTCTAACCCTGTATATACTGTTTTGTGAATTACCATATTTTTAAATATTTTTACAATTGTGATTTACATAAATAAATTTATAATCTCTATAATGTGCTTTTTCAAATCTTTCAAAGAATAGATAAACACTATTTTTGTTCATTGAACTTCAAGCAATCCTTTGCGAGATATTTCACCATTTCCTTTTTGGGTGTCATAATATATTTGTATTTTCTAAAATAGGTTAATTGTTTCGTTTCCAATATAAACACGAAAGGGTACTTATGCAAATTTTCAATCCTCGTATTCATAAATTCTGCAAAGTCAATCTTTAATAAGGCTTTCAACATGTTGATATTTATATCGTCATTACAAAGTGTAGTTTTTGCCATGATGGAACATCGAAAATTTGCAATGCAAATTTAAAACCCCAAAGTTCTAAACACGGAGCGATCGGATTTTCTTTTCGCGGGTATGTGTGTACTTCGCAGGAGGGAGTTAAAAAGGTAGGGCCGGAGGGTCGGTGTAGTTCATAATTCAATTGAAATGCCCAGAGAAAGCAAACATACGAGTCGCCTCCACCGTAATAAGATTATGAGACGTAAGAGCATTTGTTATTGAACCGGAGGGATTATCGTCCCATCCAGGGCGTAACTTATGGCAGGGATTTGCGGGCTGCGACTCAAGTGGTTGGTAGCGACAGGATGTTATCCTGTTATCTCAGTTAACAGGAGCTAAGGACCGAAGGAACGCGGTATCTGGAGGCATCTTATAAAGTCCGATAGCGATCCGCCGGAGTGGACAGGACAAGATTTACCACTAGTTTTTCTGTTTGTTTTATACTTCTGCTCAGCCTGGAAGATTTTTCTCGCTAGCATCTTTGCATCTCTGGAAAGTTACATTGCAGGAGCGGAAACCGAGATCGATGCGCTAAAGGAAACGGCATACATTTTTAATTCGGCGCCATTGATTTATAACACCGCTACTGAGGAAAGACAAACACCGCGGGCAATAATGGGATTGTGCAGTAAAGCAGTGATCTAATAAAGCAATAGGGGAGCCATCTCAGCCGTGAGCCGTTTCACCTCTCGAATCAATTTTGTAATTAGGACGCCGGGGTGTGCGGTCACTCGTGCGTCCCACGGCACTTCCTCGATTGTGATTCACATACACATACATATATACATACACCTCCTTTGTTTGGCCTCATAATGGGCTACAAGATGCTCCCATCCAATTCCAATTAAATTTATCGGCCCGGTCTCATATCTATAACTGCCCGGAAAACACGCGCTCCCCTTAAATCTTGACGCCTGAATGGACCAATTTCCTCGAACCGCTCATACACAACACCGCAAAACTACCCCTACGCTTCTGTAATAACCGTAGGAAAAGATTGTAATCAATATCAATTACAATCAATTGTTATGCGTTGAATTTAATATTATTATTATTTGTATTTTTTTCACAAATTAATAATCCACGAACTTGAATATAGATTTCATCCTCGTAGGAAAAATTCATCCAGGATACATTGATCAGAAACTAAACAGGAAGGCTATAATTAAATGGCCATTAAATCAATATGACATATATATATATATATATATATATATATATATATATAACTAATTAAAAGTAAACTAATTGCTCGACCAATAAATTACCGCACCCCTAAATTGAAGAATAATATCCCTAATAACAAAATATATTCACTTATTTATGTAAATGGTTATACACAATAAGAAAATCTGATATAAAAAATCATGAAATAATAAGGAAGCGGGAAGGCTAATTCCCGGCGATGTTCGTCAGTTTGAATTTGTCGGGCATGAAAATTGCCGGGCTTAGATCGATGGGGGCGGTGCGTGCGTGTCCGAGGGTGAAAAATCATAATTCGGGCCGCGGCCTCGCGCGTCTCACTATCCGGTGATTACGTCAGAAAGGGTGATTTAGTGCCCTCCTCCCTGACACCCGTTTAACAGGCCATCGAATGCCATCGAGAGCAGCACGTGCTCACAGCACGTGACTTCCCGATTATAAAATAAAATAAAAAAGGAATCTGCGCTGCCTGTGAAAAATCACGGAAAAATATTTGATTCCGATACATGTGTGTACAATACAAATGACGTTATCCATTTGTCGGGGGTTTAATAATTCATTTGAAACAATATTTTTTTCATTAAACGTTGATCATTGTTTACATAATTAATATAAATATTTCTATGGTGTATTTTTTAAATGAACTTAAGCAACCCAAGCATCCAATTATTTTTTACCTTCTCCATATTAAAAATACGAGGAAGGTATTATGATAACGAAAAGAATGAAATGGCTAGTAATTCATGTTATACCTATTATAAGGTTCCCTAAATCATTAATAAGCATTCGTCGTATCTAGGAAATAAAATGCAAGATAATTAAGCTCCTTAATAATTTACGAACATTTTAATAACGTTTTCTTAAAATTCGCAAGCTGCAAGTAGTACTTTACTCCATTTATCTGGTTTTCATTTAATTTTTTTATATTGAAAGCATTTCAAATGAATGTACACAGTCTCTCAATTGAATTCAATGGTTTTTGAGAACTAGTTGTAAATGAACGAATGCAATTTGTCAATATAACTTTTTTTATCAGTTATGTTATTTTAAAGATATTTAAATGTTTTCAGACATCGAACACCCAGTATAAATTATTTTATTTTCATAATATTGTGTACAATTTAAAGAGAAAACGTACAGTCCTTACATAAAAATGTGCACTCGCCCGACCGAGTGTAAGAACACGACACTGACCATAGTCAGCCATAGTCGACGAAACAACGAGTTATGTTACAATTTCTGATGAATTGTTGAAATATTTATTAAATATATGTACTTGTTATGAAGGAATACGAATTCTCGTCCATTTTTTAGTAATCTGTTTGTCCTATCTATAATGAAATATATTTATCTCATGTCACTTGGCATAATTGTAGTCGGGTAATCATTATCTATTAATTTTCTATGCGAGTAATGTTTTAAAATCGGCTATCAATTCATATTTCCTGCATTTTAATTCTCGTTGTCAGTACTCTTATTCAGTGCGCACTAGTGCGCCACGATTCTGTTTAAGCAGAAAATACTAATAGTAAACAAATGAAAAACATTTTTCTTCGATTAAATGAACTTTACTAAAAACAAAAAAAAATAATGACGTTCCGATGTATCACGATGGGCTATACAGTTTCAAAGGCGTCTAAGTTCGCTTTTAATTAATTCGAAGTCCTCCTAGAGTTTGAGGGTGATGCTGCAAACTAAGTAATCTTCGGCCTGTCATATCCCATAAATGCTCAATTGGAGATAAATCGGTGGTGATTCCAGCGTGCTCATAATAGTTCATTGTGGCTCTTGCAATGTGTGTCCTACTGAAAATTTGGATTTGATAATGTCTGAAGATATGGTAGGAGATAAGGTTCCAGAATGTCTTCAATGTAACGCTATTCGGTCATGTTGCCTCTAACGAAAATTAGAGGTGACTTAGAGCCTGAAGCAATGGCATCCCATACAATAACCCCAATATGTAACAAAAAAATGTAAGTTTCTTCTTTTACAATGCTCAGCGGTTAAAGGAAGCACCCAGTGCGACCAGTATTATAAAAGGCCAAATGTACGAATTCGGCGGTAAACTATTCGTAATACAGACGGCCTTCTATGCTTGTCATACTATTGGTTTGCATTGGACCTGGTGGTAGAGAAACGATCTCTTAAAGCCAACTGCCTCAAACGCTCTGTAGTTCTTCGACGTGGCCCTGTACCTCTAGTTCTTCGTGTTCGACCCTATTGATCCCATGCCCGACAAATCTTACTACAGTATCTAAATTTCTCTGCACTCTGTCCCTAAAAGAAAGTCCAGCGTCTATGCCAATGAACAGCAATCCACCGATGTCCTCAAAGTGAACATACCCCAGGTCATCGCTCAAATATTTTATAGGCGTTTCATCTCTAATGTAACATTTTTTACAAAATAATAATATGTTATATTCAGTGTCCCGATATCCCATCTAAACTAGATTTCTATTTTAAATCTAAAAGTAATTCGCCACAAACCATTATTCGGGATACCTTTCTCCAGAACAAATAGGGGTTTTTATTATTTTTATTATTGCAAACTATATTTCTGATTATACAAATATTAACTTATTATCCATGTCTGAAAAACAAATTATACACTAATTGAAGACTACTAATTATTCAAAAATAATTTTAAATTGATCAACAATTAACATTTTAGAAATTATTGTAAATTAATTTAAATGAATATAAATATTTTCTTATTTATTTATAAGAATGGATTTTACGTTAATAAAGTTTATTTATTTATAATTCAGTCGGATCTATACGGCAGAATCATTGAAAATTGGACCTCTCGGATTCGTGCCACAGTGAGAAGTCGCGGCGGATATTTGAACGATATCATATTCCATACATTATAGCATACATGGACATTTGAAATGAATAATAATAATATAAAAAAATATTTTCGTTAATACCTCACCCACAGCTGATTTCTCTATATGACTCAACCCACTGGTAACTATAAGATCCAATAACATTTCGGAAAATAATGTTTTGCGCGTCGGTTTAAATGTTATCTATTTCAGAGATAAATAATTTAAGTTTTAATGAGCGCATTATTTGAAGTTGAGATAAATAAGCTTAAGAATAAAATAATATAAATAAAATAATGCCTGGCTTAATTCACAAATTCATTGAAAAGAATTTTAATATATATTTGTAATTTCATACACATATCCAAAAATTTCCATTATAAAAAATTTAAATTTGTCATCAAAATATGTTTTGATTTAAGTTTAGTAATAAGAAAATATTAAAATAAAAATGAGTATATAAAAACAAGGGGATTACATTCTATATTATCTAAAGGGGTAATTTTCATGTCTTTTTAACATAATTTTCCCTATCGGTGAAAAATCACCGCTTCTCACAGTTCGCCTGTCAGGTAATCATTTCCCTCATAATCCTGAGTGCCGACTTGGAGGTGGATACGCGAAATATCGCGATGCGCCCTCGTCGTGATAAATCATCGACATACACTCTCACATCGATCCCGTCCCTCTTGCACCTTCAGCCCTCCGCCTTCGCATTTTATTTGTTTACCACTTTTACATGAGCACAGCGGCAACGGCTCACCGGGGGCGCATTAATCTTGCATAAATTCCAGTCATCAAAATTTCAAATGGCTCTCCTTAAAATAACTGCATACTCGGCGTTGAGCACAAGTTGGATAGATACATGCAGGCTTTCATAATATGCAACAGCTAAGTCCATTAAAGTATTATATTTCCAGAATTTGCTAATGGGGGCGCCAATAAATATTTTAAATATCCACAAAAGTCAATTGAAATTTTAAAATAAATGTTTTTATTTATTCATTGTAAATTATTATAATAATCAATGATAAATAGAGTTAAAAATATAGATTTCTTAGATTTCATTTAGAATTAATTAGCTCTTTGAACTTTAACCTAAAAAGTTTTACAATTTAATAAATTTATTTTAAAGAATGAAGCCGTGAGCAGTTAGTGTAAAAATTATTTTCGTGAAAGTTCAACGAAATCTAGGAAACAGTGAGCGACAAGATTGATCGGATTGAGTGAAATATGATTGCTCTTCATGGGCACCATTCATCACAGACATGCCTAATGATCGGTGCACTCGTAACGAACTCAATAATAAACTCCGATAAGACATTCATCAAATTACAGGAGGAAATGTACAAACGATTAATTTCAGTCATCGCTTCGAATACCCGGAAATGGCGATTAGAAAATAATTATTATAACCAACACTTATATTAATAACATTAATTTCAATTTATTATACGTTATTAATAGGATTAATGTTTATTTAAGTGCGAAATATACAAATTTAATAAAATAAAGTGATTGAAATAAATTTTTCTGAATACATAATTTTGTTATGTTTTATTAAAATTATGAATTCGATTTTTTTTAATTTACGTTGCAAATACCGTACACTCTACTTTAGTAATTCTTGTCCGGAAAGTTTCATGATCTAATTACATATTTCATTCAAAACATGCGGAGGCATAGCTAAAATCATCACTGTGTCATGATTAAAATTGCCCTTGACATGCAATCGTAAAGCTGTCCTATAAACTAAAGGTCGTAACATAAACTTTAAAAAAGGTCACATGGACACCAGAAAGTTATTATTTTTTGTCGGAGATGACCCATATTTCATATTAATACCAGATGGATGTTTCATTAAAGGAAAAAAACGGTTAGTGGAGAAATTGAAAAAAAAAAAAATACAAAACGTTGTGAAGTATACAACGTTTTATATTATTTTTTACATTATATGAACGCTTGTTTTATTGGTAATAAAAAGTAAATCAGGGATTAATTATAGGCTATATTAAGCCTTGTTTGTATAAAGCTTTGTATTTGGGGTGATTATTATTAATAATAGAAGACATATAAAACAAAATAAATATAATTAGCCTTCTATCACATCTTCTATCTACGGCACATAAACAATTTTTATTTTCAATTGAAACATGAAAATTGAAGCCCTTAACGACCCCCTTTCTCAAATTAATTTTGTTCACATTCAATAATAACACGCAACGTAATATTTGCATTATATTGTCACATATACAATATATTTTGATCGTGAAGTTTATTAACTTTGAGTGTAAATTAATGAGCGATGGAGTAATTACAGGTAATTGCTACTCGAGCAGCCGTAAAATAAGAAAAACAGTGTAGGACAAGAGATTCCGGCGTGATTAATGTATATTATGCTCCACATAATTACATATAAAGATCAACGGAACCCATTAATAACCCTGTTCGTTATGATACTGGAATAAGTTTCGCGATTCATTTGTTTTGGCGTAATAACCCTATTACTTAAGAGTAATTTCATGAATACCAAAACTTTTGAAAGTAAACAATAAATTTTATAAATATAACACAAAAATAATTAATATCCTGTAGGATATCAGTTTGAAACATATATGATTTATAAGTAGGAGATTTAGTGTTTAGATTTAGAATTGACTGTCTTGTTCAACTGAAGAAACAGATATGTTCTTCTGAATATAAGAACAACTCAATTTCTTTAGTTAATTGCTTGTACGCACAGTATAGAATGACAAAACGAGATTATAATTGTTGAGAATAGATTTGGAATTTTATAAATATTTGTTTAGCGAATTATTTACTAATTCCAATATTATCTGTACAAAGCGATAATTACGCAATAATGACAATTATAGGCATATTACATTAGTAATAATAAGCCGACAATAGAGAAGATTACTTCAAGTAGTTTCATTTTGAAGTACATTTTCTTAATTTTCTTGTTTTTTTTTTCTAAAATATTATTTTCTAGTAAATATTTATGATTAATCGTGTACACTTTCTCTTGTATTTCTTCTGTTTCTGATATAGACGTTTGCCGTTATTTTTTTTTTCTTTAGCTCTTTCAAAAAATAATCGTATATATTTTTATTGAATTACGTATGCGCTAGGGCGTGCGTGTAATATTTAAGTACTCGAGGAAATTCCATGCAATATTGGTGAGCGATAGTGGTTTCTTGGATGCGTCTAATGGATTTCCTATGTTCAAGTTGCATACCACGAGGAAGAGGGCGGCCGCGAACTCCGCCAGCAATCAACAACTAACTGCCTAAAACTTGATAATGCAAACTTTACATAACTTATCCGGATAAGTGGATCGGGAACGGAGAGAATCCGTTTAACTTTTTTTCTTTTTTCTCTCATCTCCACTGAGACGCTTTTCTTCTTTTCATTATTTTATTCGTGTTGTCGGGCTCGTGTCGCAACCGGTTATTTATTGGGGCCCCTCCGAATTTCCGCGATTGCCCAATCCGTCAATCGATCGGTCATTTAACCGTCCGCTAATGAGCCAGAGGCGGCGGAATGACAAATTGCACCGACATCCGAGCCGACTTAATTACCGCTTTCAAGTTTTAAGTTCTAAACATTATTACCCGGACGAAATTGACTCGTACATTTTTAACACTGGTTGGGGGAGGGTGTTTATTATCTTAAGACGGGCGTATCTCAACAGGAGTTTAAACTTTAATATAATTAACCTCGACCTTTAAATCGTGATTACAATTACTTTCATAAATTCAACTAAAAAAGTATAAATACATAATTAATTTCGTTATTTAGTAAAATATTCCTACTACATTTCACATACTGAAAATAAAATAATAATCTAGGATTGTAGAGAATTATTTTTTATAACTAAATTTATAACTGTGAAAATTTTATTAAAAAATAAGTCATGAATAAAACAGTAATATTCGAAAATCTTCAAAATTAGGTAATATACAATTTAATTTTTCTTAAAACTATGGTAGAAAATTCCATTTTACTATGGAATTTTATAATATAAAAATTAAATAAAAATAATTCAAAAACTTATAATTCTCATAGCAACATTTTATGCTGACTTCGAATATAATATCACATTTTATTTATTATTTTATGAAACCATATAACTCAAAAACTAAAAATGACAAATAAAATGTGACAACATATTCGAAGTCAGCATACAATTTTGCTTTGAGAAAGTGTTTATTATATTTTTACTTTCCCCGGACCCCTGTCCAAGGGAAAGTATTGTTATCGTAAAAATTTTCGAATCGCCATTTTCAACTGATATGCACGTTTCGAGGTCCGTTGAGTCCATTCTATGGAGTTTTGAAAAATGTCTGGGTGTTTGTCCGTGTGTGTCTTTGAGTTTCCGCGATAAACGGCTAAATGGATTAAACCCAAACTTTATATCTAAGCTTCTTTTATAACAGTGGAATGATCTGAAAAGCTTTTGGTTAGAATCAAAACTCATTAAGTGCACCTTTACTCTAAGCGATTTTTCATTTTTTTAATTCGTGTAGAAAAATGTTTCAAACAAAAGTTGTAGACCTTGAAAAAATAAATCATTTTTGTTATAAAATCTTTTTTGCAGAACCGACCGAATTCGCCGCGAAAAGTACCATGATGGACACATCACCGTTTTTTTCTATTTTTAATAATAACGAAGTTACAGGCACCCTCAATAACTTGGCGTTAACTTCCGGTTATAACCGGGAAACGGTTAAAGATAGATCTTTTTCTTTCTTCGCCATTGTTTTTATCGCGAAAAAGTTTTTATTTTTATATCTCTTAAAATAAAAAGTTTTCCATATGTGGCACCATCAGAATGGACCACCCTGTACAATCGTTTGTTGTTTTTATTAACTTATGAATTTTTCTCTCTTACATTTGATGATATAAAATACTTATAAGTATATAAGTATTATTTATAACTTAAAATTATTCTAAATTAAAATAATTGTCTTAATTAAAAGTAATTAATATAAATGTATTATTAACAAGCTTAATTGGTTTAAGAAGGTATATATCAAATTCAGTATACACATCTTGCAAGATGATTTTTCCTTCCGCACTACATGAGAATACAAAACATTCATTGAAACTAAAGAAAAATCGCTGATAGCATTTGTGTGAAGTTAATATTGAGCGCTGCGATACCATTCTTGTAGCTTAATTCAAAATGTATACAGGGTGAAAATTAACAAAACGGAAAATTGAATTTCAATGATATTTTTTATATTGGAATATGATCTTAACTGTTCATTTTAGGGGAAACTGGTAAATATTTTTTATTTGTAAAGCAAGCATTTTTTACTAACAATACTAATATATTGGTTGCCATAATAATAATCAAATAATGGTGTTATTGATTTGTTATTTACTGTCAAATATATTACATTTTGTAACTGTACACAAGATTTTCAATAAAAATGTATTCAAGAAAAACATATACAAGAAAAATTGTGATTTGGTCGTATATGGTACATGGCTTTTACAAATTGTAACGAAAGTGAAAGAATAAACTGGAAAAAATACTCTAGAATGTTCGAAAGAGCGCGCGACGGTAAACGCGGCGTCATCGAAAGTTCGAGAAACAAGCATGCTATATATACGAGCACTAGCGGCGCTGCAGGCGGTCAGTTTATCACGAACGTCCGAATTCGGCTCAACATCTCGTTGTAAATAAATAGGGACAGTGTGTTGTAAATAAATGTGTTAATTGTACTCTAAATAAATCAATAAACATTGTGTTACCTATTTCCGAGTCTGATTAAACTCGATTTCGTAACAACTGGTGTCAGAAGTGGGATTACTTGGAATAAGTAAATTAAATAGTGTAGGGACTAAAAATAATAAAAACAATTATGGCGACTATCGATACACTCAAAGTGTCCGAGTTGAAACAAGAATTAGAGGACCGGGATCTGGATACAGCGGACAGGAAGGAGGAGCTCACGAAGCGATTGCGACAATATTTAATTCATAATGGCGATGACCCTGACACGTTCGTATTCGAAAGCGACTTTGTGAGGTTAGGTAGACAACTCGAAATTAAATTGAGTGAACAAAACGTTGAGCTCGTAAAACAATCCAGAAGTCTCGAGAATAAATTGAGAGAACAAAAAGCTGAGCTTGTTGAAAATTCTAGAAGCCTCGAAAATAAATTGATCAAACAATCCAGAAGCCTTGAGAATAAATTGAGTGAAAAGCTCGTAAAAAATTCTACAAGCCTCGAGAACAAATTAAGCGAAATGCTTCTAAAAAATCCAACAAATTAAAAAAAAATGAGCTTCTAGAAACTACCTTTCAACAATATAGAAGCTTTGAGATCAAATTGAGCGAATAGAAAGACGAGCTTCTAGAAACTACTTTTCAACAATGCAAAAATCACGAAAGTAAATTGAGAGCTGTGTTCATAGAATACAATAGATTAATATAAGTTAAGAAGAAAAAATCATAAAAGCTGATAATCACTTGGAACATGGTGCTTCGGATGTATTCCAATTGAATTGATTGAAGGAAGAATTACAGGATGGTGTTAAGCACACTCCTGAAAAGAAGTTTCCGGCTGCGTGTTTTAATCATGAACCAAATGTGATAGTAACAACCAGTGTGGGAGAAAATAAATAATAAGTGAAGCCGCCCGCATTTGACGGAACTGTATAATGGGAAAACTATCGGAAAAAAGTTAAAGCTGCTGCCAAGAATAATGGGTAGTCTACGGAGGAAAAAACTATCATGTTAACTACGGATTTAAGAGGAAATGCCGTGGATATCTTACAAACCCTCCCAGCGAGTGATTTAACGAATTACTCAAAGCTCTTGCATGCAATTGAACTGCTAAACGGACACGCACACCTTGAAGAAGTTTACCGATGGCAGCTTAGATCAGAAATCGATGGAAACACTCAAAGAGTTTCAGACGGACATCGTACGACTGGTCAGGTATTCCTTCCCTTCTGCGCCTGAAGAATTCCTGGACAAATTAGGAGTACAAGTATTCATAGAAAGAATACGGGATATAAATATCCAACAGCTCCTTCGGTTACACCGTTCGAAAACCATGATGGACGCTCTAGTGAAAGCATTGGAGATTGGGGCTACTAAAGAAGCTTCAAAGCACAAGTTGGCATACGAGAAATGGAGACGGAAGAAATGATTAACCGCACTTTTTCAACCATAAATTATAAAATGTTGGCACTGCGGAGGAATAGGCCACATGAGAATTATTTCCGAGTCTGATTAAATCCGATTTCGTAAGAATATTTTTCTTGAAAACATTTTTATTGAAAATATTGTATACAAAAGGCATATACATGTATACATGTCTCTAAAATTACCAAGGAAGATATTGTTACAATATGAGAAAATAAACATTGACAATTCTATATTTTCTCTTTGTTCATATTTTTAAACCTACTTTAAATATTTAAAATAAATTAAAAGATAATAATTCATTATATAAATAAAATATATGTCCTTTCTCCCACTTATTTTTTATTTAATTAAATATATTTGGGAAACTATGTTTCCATCTTCAGTAGTGAAGTTTAAATAAATAATACGTTGTTATCGTATTATAGGAGAAAGGACACATATTTTTATTTAAATAACTAAAGTCTCCACAACCAACAACCAACATAAAGAAGATTACAATAATTCATATTTAATTATATTTAACCAATAAAATATATATTTAAAATTTCTGCAAAGACAAATCATATTACCAACTGAAATCATGATACAAAATCCCCCCAAGTAATTGCCAACTCCATAATATTCATTCTAGCCGTCTAAAATAACCCTATTAAATTATTAACTGTATAAATTAAATAAAAAAATTGAAAACAATTAATATATTATTTCCTCTTTAACTGCAATGATATTTTGACTTGTGTTACATAAGTACTATAACAAATGTCTAATAATAGACATTTGCTGTATTAAAAGGTTGTTTCATTTGAAAATAATCTCGAAACGTGGTAAAACGTAATAGTAACTTTTTTCAATCAATTTTAGCGGGTGTTCTGGCGCCCAACGTTAACTGAGATAACGGTTTAGGGCTATACTGAAAACCAAATCGTCATATAATACGACCTCGAAGAATAACGTGCTGCGAAACATAAAGTTTTCAATAGGGAATAAAATAAAACATATAGTAAATAAATGAAGTACTTTATTAACACTTTCAAACTTTGTCGCGTTATGTGAATAACGAATGAAATGAAAGGTATTTATGTATTTTAAATTGTAATTGAAATATTTAAAATTATTAAAGAGTTTTCATTACCACAGGCTAAACAAGCCATAGTTTTTATCACGAAATTCCTCTAACCCATACAGTAATTTCTAGTAAAGAACTTAACTAAACAATGTTTTATTGTTGTTTATTACTCCACATGAGTCAATTTGACAACGGTGAATCAAATAAGTCATAATATCAAAAATCTAAAAAAAAAAATCAATGAATCTGTTAACCTCTAATTCTTCTAATTGATAGCACACAGCTGTGAAGTTACACTGAATTAAGATTTAATAAGATTCTATATAGTTTTATAATTCATATTATTCTTTATATATTTTAGATAAACTTAATAGATTTTATAATAAAATACGCATCTGTAAAATTTCAACAATTTTTAAAAAAATTAAAAATTTTATAAAATATCTTTAAGGGAACACTTGGGTATATGTCGGGTTGCCTCATTAATTTTTTTTTTATTTATTGTTGTTATATCACAACGCATAAAAATTTATGGTTTCTTTACTGTTTAACGATAAGTAAGAAATGCCTTTTTTCTCATGAAAAAAATGCTTTTATATAATTCAAAAATAAAAAAAAAATCCTAAAATTTTGATCAATGACAATTCAATGTTATTCTTTCTATATGTATCCATCTGCAACAAATCTTTAGCACGCCTTGTTAACCAAATGCAGATCTTTTTTAATTATGTTGGGCACAGCATTCATCATTTGTGCACGATGAAATTTTCCAAACCAATTGTAAACAGTTTTTTCTAATGGTACTGTATTACCAAAAGTTACACTGCACGATTCTATGCATTGCTGTTGACAAAGGCCCTTTTAAAAATCATCCAAGGCAAACCATCGCGAGTGATTTCCATTTTTGCACAAACTTGTTCCTTTTAAATGTTCAGTTTCAACAAACTAATCTTTGAAAACTTAAATGGCAATTTAAGTTTCTAAGTTCTTTTCATTTAAGGCTTATTTTTACTAATATAATATTAACTTCGCTTTCCAAAAAAATCATTCCACCATTTGATTAATGATTTGATCTATATTTCCCTACCTGCAAATATTTAGTTATTTATTTATTTATTACTTTTCGATGCACGCAAAAGAACATAAATGTAGAAAAAATCACATTTTTCATATTTAGTCACCATTTTTTAATAATCAACATTTTTACATAAAACTAATACAAGTTCCAGATAATTTCATAATCTTTCAGGCGTTATTTTCAAATTTGGTTTAAGATTAGTGTGGAGCCCTGCAGCATCTCGCTCGACGATCCGTGCACAGTGTGCACCATGACGCGGTCGCAGCTGCTACTCAGTCTACATAGCTCATTTTCATGTGAAAAATATCTTAAATTATCTTCAAAAGTGAATAAATTACATAGAAATTTCGTAAAACACTGTTTTTCTTTTTTTGGCTGAGATTAAGTAAGTGTTCCCGTAAACCTCATTCCCGATTAATAAAACATAGCACATAGATCTTTTTATCGATTTGTTAAAGCTGAATTAATTTAGCATACTACCAATGGCGAAAGCAACCTAAAAATTAAATATAAGACGGAAAACTAATAAGTCCCGACAGGTTATCCAATTCTATGACCATTTTCTATCAAAATGTTCGTGGATTAAAGTCAAAAACCAATGTTTTTACAAGAATTGCTGCAACCTCGATTCTGACTTTATTTTACTTACAGAGACTTGGTTAGATGACTCTATTCTTAACAATGAATTATTTCCGAACAATCTTAATGTTTTTCGTTCCGTTCGTAACTTCGTTAGAGTGAATCGTTCAAAGGGTGAAGGTGTTTTGTTGGCGTGAAATCATAATATTTCAATTTCACTTGTTGACACTAGTGACATCTCATCAGCTGTCTCTCTTGTTGACTTTGTTCTGTGTAAGATCCGTTTGCGATCAAGCACTATTTTTGTCGGTGTAATTTATATTTCTACTAATCTTTCCTATGATGATTTAGATTTACTAACCTCACAATTAGAAGCGCACCTATTTAATAAAAAATGTATCCTTATAGGTGATTTTAATCTACCATCTTTCCATGATAATAGTATATCACCCAATTCCAAAACATCGTGTTTTAATAATGATAATAATAATGATAATAATGTTTTAATTACTTTGCCAGCGTTCTTGATTTAAAACAGTATAACAATGTTCTTAACAGGTTTAATACAATGTTAGACTTAGTTTTGAGCAATCATGACCTTGATTTTATAATTTCCAGTACTGATTTTGCTCTTGTTCGTGAAGATAGGTATCATCCTGCACTGGAAATTATTTTTTCATATAACTCTAAATGTACTCCGCCATTTCCAAGCAACAATAATATACGGTTTTCGTAAAGCAAACTTTTCTGCTTTGTACAGTGACCTTTGTGTCTTGGATTGGAATACTTTAAATGAATGCACAGTTGTTGACGAAATGGTTTCCAAATTTAATGATATACTGTACTTCGTGTTATACACACATGTTCCTACATATAAATCTACTAATAGTGATTATCCGCCCTGGTTTATCCCTATTATAAAACGTAATTTTAAACTAAAATTCTATTATAGAAATATGTTGCTTAAAACAAAAAGAACGCACTTTAATATTGAATTCAAGAGACTACGTTCACTAATTAAATGCCAGATCGCTGAAGCTCATCTTTATTCGTGCATGAAACTGAATCTAGTCTTAAGAATAATCCCGCCGATCTGTGGAATTTTATTTCTAGTAAACGTGGAACAATTCGTATCCCTAGTGTAATGCGAAATGAAGAAGTGGACCTTTCTAATCCCCATGACATTACAAATGGATTTGCTCTTCAAGACAACTTGGATTTAATCGCTGAGTGGTGTGACCGTGTTCATCTCTACCTCAACATTAAGAAGTGCTGTGTAATGAGCTATTTTCGTACACACACGTCAGTTGACTCTTCATATCACATTTCCGGAAACGTATTATCGAAATGTACAACTTTTAAAGATTTAGTTATTGTATTTGACCGCCAACTTACTTTTAAACACCATATTGAGTTTACTTGTACAAATGCGTCTAAGACATTAGGTTTTATTATATGCGTTAGTCGTGACTTTCGCAATATAGATGCTCTAAATGCTCTATACTCTGCGTTTGTTATAAGTAAATTGGAATACAATACTTTAATATGGTTTCCCATCTATGCCAGTCATTCGCTATTCCTGGACCGCATTCACCGTCGATTTTTGAAATTTCTTTCGCCGCAAGACGAACTTCTTCAACGTCACGGCATGGATTCTCTTGTCTCTAGAAGAATTCTGTGCTGTTCGAGATTTATGAAGAAATAAATCGATGGTAGAGTCGACTGCCCGGATATCCTAGCTCAAGTGCCATTTAACGTGCCTGCAAAACAGACAAGATTTGCATCCACGTTTAGATTAACGACCTCCAACTCAAGTGTCCTGCAACGATCACCAGCGCATGTACTGTGCAAGTGCTCACAAGAGTATTACTGTCACTCAAAATATAACGTTGTCCTTTTTTACTCTTATTTCATTTGTATTTATGTATGTTTTTCTATTGATATCTCGTATTGTTCTGTAATTGGGTTTCCTGTTGAACAATAAAGATTGTATTATTATTATTTCACGTCATTATGGCAATGAAAGCATTTTTTTCTAAAACTACCACTAATATTCATAAAATAATGTGTTGTCCGCAGTAAGACTGCGATGCAATTCTTTTCCTAATTCCCGCTCCTAGTCCTCAAAAACGTAGCAGATCATCACATGAAATCTACTTTTATACCAATATTACAAAGAATCACCCACGAAATATACCAAAACTTAAACAAAACCCTAATATCATTCCAAAATTTCATAATTCACAATTCATCAATTCAATTTAACGATAATAAGACAGTAGGGTGTAATGTTGCCTGTTTTAAAGTTGAACAGACTATTTGTTTAGTCATTGGTTTGGATACTTTTTTGTAACAGAACTGTAAAAATGAAAATTATAAAGACACAAATTTCACAAATTGACTATTCTTTCAAGCAATGGTTTTAAAATATTAGTGCGTGTCCAAGTAACAAAATATTTAGATGTTTATTTGTATGTTATATTTTACACTCAACATCAATTAACAGTGGTGATTTTAACTCAAATTACGCGTTTAATTATCAAATTAAATCGTAGTAAATTTAAATCAAATTGTATGAATCATTGCTATAAATAAAATAAATATTATTTTATTTAATTTGTATTGTATATTGCGGCTTGATGGTTAAAATATCGGACACATTTTTATCATTAATCACTTGATAAAACATTTTTAATATTAAATTGAACTTGTAAATTAAATTCACTAGGTTCAGTTTAATTTAAATTTATTTCGACCCGTTTTTTTTGGCAATGACAACAAGACGAAACTAGTTGAAATTAAAATAAAAAAATGGTAATGTGTCCATCATGGTACTTTTTCCGGTGCATTCGGTCAAATGAGTTTTTTTAATGAATTGTGAATGAAAAGGTATTGTATTTTAAAGTTAAAACCAAATATTTAGAAGAATTTTACCTGTTATTTTGTTATTTCTTACCTTGCAATAACATTACAAATTTTCTCACACTATATATAATTTTTAGAAAATTTGTGTTGTTATAGTGTTTTATTTTAACCAAAAGCTTTTCAGATCTCATAACTATTTAAAAAGCTTGGATACAACGTTTAGGTTTAATCTGTTTAGCCATTTTTGCGCTATCGCGAAAACACACACATACGTTTTTCAAAAATCGATGAAATAGGCTCAGGGAACCTAAAAACTTGTATATCCGTTGAAATTCGCAATTCGAACATTTTTACGATCGTAATACTTTCCCTTGGATAGATTTACAAGTTCAGTTTAAAAGTTAACTTTTGAATATAAATAACCTCAATTAAATCATCATATTTAATGTTTAATGGAAGTAATACCACATCAACGGTATATCCATTAGATGGACAGGTATATTTAATAAATATTCATTGCATATCTAATATATGATACGTGAATATCATCGGATTTACTAAAATTTAACAAAGGATATCCAATGTATGTGCGTTGGATGTGTTAATGAAATGTGGAAAGATCTGAAGGTAACTAAGTCACTAGGATAAACCCAGAGTATTTTGTAGGAGAAACATGATTCGAAATAATAATTGTGAAACAAAAGGATGAATTACTGAATATGTCACTATTATTGTTTTCTTTATAAGAGTACAGTAACAAAAATAAGATAATTCTGAAATGAAAAATTGTATTCTATTTGTCTCTTTTCTTGAATACAAGGAGAGTTCAATAAGTTATTAAAATAATTTTGCAATTATATTACTTGCAGATTTTTTTTAAATTGTTGCCGCCGTCTATATAGACTAAGTATTTATTTTTTATAAATATATAAATATATTGTAAATTTATTGATGATAATAAAAATTGTCTATTTAAATATATTAAATTTCTCAAATTGAAATTCTTCTTGTTGTGTTACTTCACATAATGTGTACAAATAAATTAAAAAATCTAAAACAATTTAAACGTTTAAATAGTTTTAGAACGGAGTGAAATTATTATGTTTAATGGTATATTCCCAACACTTTTAAATAAAAGATGAAGGGTTGAGCAATGTTATTGGTACAAAAAATCTTAATAGGATGATAAAGTCTCTATAATTTCAGGTTTGTTCTGTATTAAGATAAATCGAGTACATGGTTATGACACCATATAACATATTTATTTTGCTTATGTTTGAAATTCAATTTTTATTATTATTTTTTGTCATATTAAAATTTGTATCTATTTATAAAATCATATATTTTGTTCTAACTTACACTGATCTTGCATTTATTAATTTTATTCTAGAGCAAGGACAACAAGTGCAGACTCGAAGCAAGTTAACTGACACAAACTAACCGATTTCAGTGCAGTTTAGTTTAAGTTAGTGCATGTAATGAACGGTTACACTGCATAAAATTGAAATGTCGCACTTTTTACACTTTCTGCAGTAAAACCTGAAGCAGTTCATGGAATGAACACATCTTTAGGTTCATCATTGGTTTCAACATTTTCTTTGATACATATAAAGTTGTTTTTTTATATTTAAGAAATCCGAAATAATAAATAATAGTGTTTTTTTTAATTGTATGTGTTTTGTTAAAGTATAATGAATTGACTCGTGCAGAGTATTAATCTAAATTTACGTTGGTTTGAGTAAAAATCGCAGTCGTAAAAGCGCGACAGGTTTACGACGTCGCCCGCTCGTAACATCATCAGATTACGCAATCGATTTGAAAATATTGTGTGTGTGTGCACGCGTTTTATTAGAGTAATCGACTTAATTGCGGCTAAAGACCGTCATTACACCTAATAATGAAAACAGGTGATCCGTCCATCCGTCTAGCGAGCGCGCGGTGGGAATTAATGCGGTCGCATGGCCTGAGGTGGAGTCGCGATTACCGTCAAGATTTAATCTCTGGGGGAATTCGAAGATGGCGGTAACCGTTATTGTCGCGACGATTCGTATATATAATAAGTGCGTTTCTTATGCGTGTTGATTACCTGAATGTTAGAAAACGTCCGCAGTATCCCTTCCGGCATGTTTGTTCCAAAGAGCAGCACGCATAAAGGTCACGTACCATGCAGACGGTAGCATATCGTCAGCTACACCTTCGCTTTGATCTCAGGTAATTGTGTTTATCTGTCGATGGTATTAAGCACATTAAGCGCACACACAAACACAAATACACACAGCGGAAAGGGGGTGAGAAAGCACGAATACACAATGCATGCGTTTGTATGTTTATCTGTTTAGGGTTGTGAAAATCGTGCCGAGCCGCACAACACAGCACCGCACCATACCGTCGTGGGTAATTAACGTCCGTGTTTGCGGAAGGGTCGCTGCGTGGGTATTAGGGTAGTGACATCGTCACCGCAGGAGAATATTGCAAACATGAGTGGATAAGTGCGAGGGTGGCACGTGTATATTAAGTCCGATAGCCGCTGTTTACTGGACGCGCAACAAGTTGTTCGTTCTATTCCGTTCTATTATTCTGCAGGATTCGCAAAAGGACTTTCGCCGTGTCCTGCGGAGTGTACGGCCTCCTGCACTACACGTTCCGGTCTGACTGCCGGCCCAAGCACGCTCTCACGCAACTTACCATCTCTTAAGGCCGAACCGGTTACTGGTGGCTACTGTTACAACTCCTCTCTGCTCTTTCGTCGCCGGCTTCCCCGTGGCCGTCTTCCTTTTTATTCTTTATTTTTCTACGTTTTCGATATGATTCGAGTGCAATCAACCCATTCCCGGGTGCACCGGATCATCATTACATCCTCCTGCTCTACTACTCCCACTGATTGTCTAATGCTCGGCAACAATTCTTTACAATAAACCGCATTACAAGGTCGGAACGTTTCTACAACAATACTCTTTTATTTTTATTGCACTAAACTAACCACAATATTAAACAAATGGCCAATTTAATTTTACATTTCTACTATTTAATACTATTTAATGTTTATTTTTAAGCTTCCTAGTGTACAAATTGTAGTTCTTATAGTTTTTAATGCAATTTCATTAACAGTAAAAACCACATACATCTGTTTTTAGACAATTTAATTTTTGGGTACAAGGTAACCACAAAAGGTACATTGGTTAATTTCTAGTAGAATATTTAAGATAAAATATTATTTACAACTCCTTGAGCATTCTACATTAAAGAAATGTAAATTTGTCAACGATGACTCATAACTATAAAATTTATAATCATAAATCTAACAAATGTAGGCGTTATATTTGATGTATCTATCAACAATAGAAGAAAGGTAAATGTTCGAATTGATAATCAATTCCATTTCAGCGTTATAAAGATGAGATTCTGTACTTATAAAAATAGGAAGCCCAACGAATAATTGAAAATATGAAAAAGGAACACGTTATTAGTCTATCGAGTAGCCCGTGGGCATCGCCAGTAGTCTTAGTGAAAAAGAAGAATAATACAACCCGGTTTTGTGTGGATTACAGGCAATTAAATATCACAAAGAAAGACAGCTACCCTTTACCAAGAATAGATGATACCCTGGATACTCTGTCAGGATCAACATTATTCTCCACTTTGAAAAGTGGGATTTGAAAAGTGGAGACTGGCAGGTGGAGTTCGACGAGAAAGATAAGGAAAATGGTAAACTCTGTCTACCATTGGCTCGAGTCTCTGGGAATTTAATGTTATGCCCTTTAGTCTATGTAATGTTCCAACGACGTTTGAACGAATTATTGAGAATATCTTACGAGTACTGTCATGAGAGACCTGCTTAGTATATTTGGATGACGTTATCATATTTAAAAAGACATATGACCTTAAAAATCTTGAAGGAGTGTTTGAAAGGCTTCGTAGTGCTAACTTGAAGCTCAGCCCTAAAAAGTGTCATCTACTACAGAAGAAACTTGCACACCTCGGTCATGTTGTGTCAAAAGATGGTGTTACAGTCGACCCGGTTAAAGACTGATAAAGTTAACGGAAGATGCACGAAAGTTTTTCTGGGACCAAGACTGTCAACTGGGACTGTTCGAAATCATCAAAGAATACCTGATTAGTACTCCAATATTGTCATATTCTTCTCGCCACGGAAAGTTTGTTTCAGATACAGATGCGAGCAACGTTAGGATTGGTGGAGTACTGTCTCAAGTGCAAAAGGGAGACGAAGAAGTTATCCGATACTTTAGCAAAGTTCTTTCAAAATCTGAAAGGAACTATTGTGTGACTCGAATTGTTTTGAAAACGGATCATACTGCTGTAAGATGTTTGCTAAAATTTAAAAATCCAGAGGGAGAAGTAGCTAGATGGATTTAAAGGCTACAACAATATGACTTTGACATTGAGCACCGAACAGGTAGAATACATCAGAACGCTGATGCGTTGTCTCGGAGGCCCTGCCAGCTAGATTGTAGTCATTGTCGGAAATTGGAGGAAAAATCCGGAGTTGTAAATAGAACTACTATGACGAATGAATCCTGGTCTAATGAACAACTGAAAGAGGACCGGGGAGCAGATCCAGATTTTGAACTTCTGCAAGCCTGGAAATTGGAAGGAACCCGCTTCCAATGGGAAGATATGGCTAGTAAGATACCAACCTTGAAATCATATTGGTCTCAATGGGACTCGAATGAGACGAAGGATGGAGTCTTGGTGAGAAGCCTAGAGAGTGCTGATGGTAGAACATCAACATCACAGATAATTCTTCCAAGTAAAAGAGTTACAGTTCCGCAGCTGGTACATGATGGCACTTCCGGAGAATACTTTGGTGTTAGAAAAATAAGAGAAAAGGTCCGGGAGCGTTTCTATTGGTCGGGATATCAGAATGATGTCAAGGAGTGGTGTCGGAAATGCAAAGTATGTGCAGAAAGTAGAGGTCCCTATAGAACACTTCGAGCCCCAATGAGGAAGTATAATGTGGTGAGTCCTTTCGAACGTATATTGACGTCGCAGGCCCATTTCCGGAAACTGACATAGGAAATAAATATATCGTGGTAGTGATGGACTACTTTACGAAGTGTACCGAGGCATATGCATTACCAAATCGGCATACAGCTACGGTAGCAGATGTTCTTGTGAACGAAATAATATGTCGATTTGGTGTCCCATTGGAAATATATTCAGACGAGGGCAGGAATTTTGAAAGTGATCAATTCAAGAATTTATGTACACTCTTGGGTATCCAGAAAACCAGGACAACCCCTTTGCGTCCACAATCTGACGGCATGGTGGAAAGAATGAATAGGACTATGGGAAATTATCTATCTAAAGGGTTGGCCGATAATCAGAACGACTGGGACCAACATCTACAGTTATTTTTTATTGCCAATAGATCTGCTGTTCACGAAAGTACAGGGTATAGTCCTGCAAGCATTTTATTTGGGAGGGAACTCAGACCTTAGAGAAGTCTAAGCCGGAAATGATTATGTTTCGAAGCTAAGAAGGAAACTGGAAGAGACTCACCAACTAGTAAGAAGAAATATCCAGGATGCGAGCGATAGAATGACGGACCGTTATGACATTAAGGCTACTCAAGGAGATCAGGCCGGAAAGTTAGTATGGTTATATAACCCACGAAGGAGGAAAGGCTAGCTTCGAAACTACAATGACAAATAACTAAGGGTTATGCGAACTTGGTCAGCTTTAGGAATGAGTTGGCAGGAAATCGGAAGATCCGCAATGGCGTGACCAAGGAATGCCCTCTGAATACGCCCTGGAATAGGAAAGGATTTACATATGACGAAAGGGATAGCGGCCGTATTTAGGAGGAAGTTTGGAGGTATACAACACTTTAGGCAACAGAATCCTGTGGTCGGAAAAGCACTGGAAATAGAGAGGGATGGACATAAGATGTTCTCTTTGGTTACAAAAGAAACTTCCTATGAAAAACCAGTCGATATGGAATACGTTATGCGATTTGAAGATTCGCTTGATAGACCACAGAGTCAAGAAACTGGCTACACCGAAGATAGGATGTGGCCTAGGTAAGCTAAATTGGCGAGTGGTTAGGAATATTTTGGAAACCATTATTGAAGTCGTAGTATGTTACAATCTCTGGGCTAAACCCGCTATAAAAAGTATTCCTTGTTACTTCTACAATAGAGGGACATGCACCAAAGGAGCCGACTGCAAGTTAGGAAACTATTCCGGGACAGAATAGTCTAAGGGGAGGGCAGTGTAACGAAAGTGAAAGAAGAAACTGGAAACATCACTCTAGAATGTTCTACAGAGCGCACAATCGCGCGCGTCATCGAAAGTTCCGGAAGTTCGAGAAGCAAGCACGCTATATAAACGCGCGCTCAATATCTCGTTATAAATAAATAGTGACAGTGTTGTGTTAATAAATGTGTCAAGTATTGTTAAATAAATAAATAAACATTGTGTTACTTATTTCCGAGTCTGATTAAACCCGATTTCGTAACAATAGTTAACCTTGCGGGCCACAGAATACGTCCACTATGTTCAATCCACTCATTGGAAAATTGTTCCTCCAAACATTGTCTTCAAATTTTTACTGTGTGGGGTGATACACCACCATCAGAATATTATTTAACAAATTCAATATCGAAAACTTCCATCTATATAATTTAATAAATTATGTAATTACGTGCAGTATTGTGAGAATTTCACTTGATGGTAAATCATTTAACATCGGCATAATTTTTAGGTTATTCTGCAATAAAATTCAATGATTTATAAGATTATTTTTACGATTGTTTGGCGTTACGGTTATTACTCTAGCGCAGTGGCTCCTAACCGGTTGTCTACGAGAACTAAAATATGATCTACAAAACAATTAAACCACACATGGGCACGTAGATAATTATTATCAAACATAAGTCCGTACTTTTGCGACAAAATTCTATAAATATAAATTAGCGATCGACCGCGTTTTACAGCATGAAAGCGAATATAATAGCTATTATTGCCCAGTAATCCGTTGTACGTATTTCTTCGACTTGCTCAACTGAATCAGAAATTCTAACTAACTAATTCTAACTATTCGACACATTCAGAAGTATTACCGACTGTATGTAAAATATTAACACCCTCCTTTTTTGTCTGTATGTATTTTAATAGAGTCATTCTATATGTATGTTAAATTTTAGCTAATAATTAAAAAAAAATTTAAATGTAATGAAAAAGAAAGTAGCTTTTCTATTATAATGTTTTAAAAATGGCTAATTTTTCTGGATTTTTTATCACAATTATAAAAAATAATAGAAAGCCACACCTAACATCCATTTGTTTGACATATCGAAATTGATAGCTAAATCAAAAAAGCTACATACAATATGAGAAACACTCATGAAGATGGAAGCCAAAAAGAGAATAAAAAAAGTGCCTCTATTAAACACCACAGTAACATCTCGAATTGAAATAATGTAAAACGATATTGAGGAGCAGCTTAGTTCAAAAATTACAAAATTGCCATATTTCGCAGTGTGATGAATCAACACACGTTTATAATTGTTGTTCGAGTTTGTCCGCGTTTTAGACGATGACAAGGCAATCAAAGAGGAATTATTGATTTTGGACGAACTTGAAAAGCCGCAAAAAGAGATCGATGTTATGAACATCATAGAATATTTTGAGAAACGTAACATTGTGTGGGAAAAACTTCTGTACGGATGGAGCTCCAGTTTTCTTAGGATCGCGCTCCAGTCTAGCGAAATTAATAAAACAGAATAATCCCTGTATATCTGTATGTAATGGGGAACTATAAAATAAAGAATGTTTATTACTATTATATTATTATTATTAAATCCTAGTAATTCTTCTAAAAGTTTCATCCTACTCTATCAAGGTAAGTTATTTTGAGTAGATTAGTTTAATTGCAGAGTTAAGTATTTAAGTCTCTCGCACAAGCTTAAAAAATGTAGTATTGAGAAATATTATCATATTAGTATATTTCTATTCTATAAAGTCAAATGAAAATCAAAGAAATTTATAATATTAATTAAAAATGAAATAATAATAAATAATAATTTCAGGTAATATAGCGTTCATGAAGTTTTAGAGAATAATGGATATACAGAAGAAATATGTTGGAGAAAACTCAATGGATTACAAGCATTAATATTTTATGTTTTACTTCATCATTGTTACAATATAATATTTTTTAGATTTATTTTAACAAAGATGTGCATTGAAACATTCGCAACAAAGGGTCACAGTTTTTTAAGGTTTTTATCCAATAAATATTTTTTTGTTTGTTTGAAGAAGACATAATTATAATAATACTTATTTGAAAAGACAAGAATTCTATCTGTACCATTTTGTAGAATAATGCACACTTTTGATATGTACAAAAGAAAAGTACACAAAATGGGAATTATTTGCTTTTTAGAATTAATCTAGTTTTTTTTATTATAACAACGTTAACTTAAATGAATTCACTTTTAACTTTCATAACTTTCTAATTTCCAATTACAAAAACAAAGATTTAGGAATCATCCATGAATTTAATGAATGGCTATCCTCGCGCATGCAAGGCTCATAACCGACTCAAGCAAACATCGGAATCCCCGCCACCAAGAGCGCGACGCACACTCCCTCATATGCATGCCCCCCCGCTCCCATCCCAAGCCCCTGTGACCGTTGCAACGCCTTTGATCGGCGAATTGTAATTGTACCTGCGCAAAATGTTCAGGAAACCACCCCACGGCGATATGGGACGCAACACTGCCGCCAAAATGCAAATCTTGCGGAGAGACAGACCACGGGGCATGGTCGCTAAAATGCCCTAACAGACCACTACAACCTATAGAAGGAATCCCAAATGTCAAGATCTACAATAAAATTAATAAATCCGCGGAAATAGACAAAGACTTGAAAATAAATTCAAGACCATACTCTTACATTATACTACATGACTACATCATTGATGTATATACGACAAAAATAAATGAACGTACGGAAACAAACAGAGAATTAGTAAAAAAAAGACAACGTTTCATTGACAATTTTCAAATAGACAGTTATGTAAATTTTTCCGGAAACAAAATGTTTGACCTAACAACACCTGAAATTATCCCCCCTGTTTGCCCCAAAACTGGAGTTAAGCTAAGATAAATTTCATATATTCAAATATTAACTCCCTTTTAGTCTCTCACTTTCTCCGCAATAATCCTTTCCACGTCAGCATGTTTGTAGACACCAAATTCAATAATCCCTTCCCACTCAAAGTCTGGCCTCATATCCAACACCCTGCAACAAATGCCTGTAATAACCTCAGAGGAGGTTCAGTAATCACCGTAAGGCCTCAAATAAAGTTAGATAAATCCAACCCTCCAGTTATAAATAACAGGCTAAATGAATATTATACTATAAAAATACTATAAACTTACTTATACTATAAAAATTCCTAACTTTACCTTCCACGTATTCCTAGTATATATCCACCCTACCTCTCCTATTGAAGACACCACTTTTACGAAAGCCTCCCTTTACGACTACGTTATCATAATCGGCGATTTTAACATCAATAAAGCGAAAAATAAGCATTTAACCTTTTTTATATCTACTTCCAATTTCATCAAAATCCCCACTGCCCCAGCATTCATCATGTCCAACATCCAATCCACTACTCCAGATATATTCTTATGCACGAGTAACGTTAAACATATAATCCAAAACGTAGAACTTATTCCTAACCTTGATTCCGATCATCTCGCAATCAAATTTTCCATGGCATCAACACCTCCCATCCCAATCCCTCCTATAACAAAGTATATATACAATGTGTGACATTGACAGAGTGACAGAAGACGACAAAATACATTGAGAATTTCCCAGACATTACCCCAAATTCCTATCACCATTTGTCCCGTACATTATCGAAATCTATTAAAAGACACACCCCCACGTATTCCAAAAAACCATACAATTATCCCCTTCCCAAATACATATTACGACTTATTAAAATCAAAAACAGTTATACAGAGACATTAGTATAACGGACGAACCTCACTTGAAAACAAAATTTAATAGACTCAACAAAGACATACAACAATTAATAAATGAATATAAAAAGGATCATTCGATGAAAAGCTATCAGGAAATTAATAGCCTGCATGGTAAGAAATTCTGGAACGGGATTAAAAAACTCAGCAAGTACAGAAAAACAGATTACCTACAGCAGATACAATATCCGAAAACAAATGAAACAATAACAGACAAACAAAAAATAGCGGATATTTTTGCCGACTATTTTAATGAAATATTTTCGACAACGAATAACGACAGTTACGATAACGATTTCCTACAAACAATTAATTCCTGGTACAATTCATTTAATCAAATCCCAATCAAAACTCCCGACGATATAAAAGAGGAAGATTATTATAATCTTTTGCACAATGGTAAAAATACACTTCGCCCGGTTATGATAACATTCCCAGGTCCATTCTAAAGTCCCTCCCCGACACCATACACACCTATATTATCCGCTTATTCAATTTTGTTTACTCTACCCACCAACTTCCCGAGGAATGGAAGAGGGGGGTGATAGCCTGTATACAGAAACCGGGAAACGACCCAGAATCTGTAGCAAACTACAGACCTATCACTCTACTCCCAGTACTCAGAAAGTTGTTTGGATCCATTGTCCAGAGAAAAATGTATACCCACGTTCAACATAAAATCCCTCCCTACCAGTTCGGGTTCATAGAACATCGATCCACTTCCCTTCCCTTATCAATACTAACGTCCAACTGCCAAATGGCACACCTCGAAGCCATATTATTTCTAGACATTAAGAAAGCCTACGATTCAGTGTGGCATCGAAGAGTGCGTTTCAAATACCACTCCCTAGGAATCCCATCACTCCTGATCAAAATCCTCGACAGTTTCCTTTCGAGTTGCTCCATCAGTGTCAGAATCCATAACACCTTCGCCTACAGCTTCAATCCCAAACAAGGCTTACCCCAAGGTTCACTCCTATCTCCATTACTTTACAATATCTTTATCCATGACCTATATAATCCTAACCCTAACTATTTTAAATCTCTGTATATCCGCTGCTATATGCTGTCGACACTGCTCTCATTTCTCACGCTCCAACCATATTAAAGTCTGTTAACAATCAGCAGGGGCTGATAGATGATCTACAAACCTGGTTCGCCAAATGGAGAATATCAATAAAATTCAACTACTTATTTCTTTCCATAGGCACAATAATTCCCCATTCCAAATTACAATTAATATCTACCCCATATCTCGCTCTCCCACCTGCAAATACCTAGGTGTAACTCTAGATCCCAAACTTACTTTCATTAAACACTCCCTAAACCTGAAAACTAGTATAAAGAGCAGGGCGAGACATTTTAGAGCATTAACGTACAAGAATCAAGGTATCTCGACAGCCACTGCCGTACATATATATAAAATGATCTGTCGACACCTGCTTGAGTACGCGCCTATCTTGTCTCACAATCCACGTCTTAAGAAATCTCCAGGTCGCGGAAAGGTCAGCCCTTAGAGTGTTAACAAAAATCAGACACCCGAATAACCCACTTCATAACCCACCCAATACCCTTCTATACGAAATTTGCCAAATCCCAACCATTGAAGAAAGGCTAGAAATAAATCCTCTCCCTAAAATTTGTCACTAACCCCCACATTGCCCCCATCATCCAACACTTATGCATCCCTCGAGACCCAAACATAATTCCAAAATTTAAGCACCTAGTACTAACTATTCATCAATTCATTTCATCAAATTTAACAGGACGAGACATTGACAGTTAGTAATCATAACGGTTTAATTAACGACAGGAACTAGACAAAGACAGGCCGAAAGATCTCCGGTAAATAGCTATTTCTCTTAAGAATATATATTTGTATTAAATTGTTTCATGTTAAATATGTATGTATTCTTTGGGAATTAAGATGTTTGTATATAAATATAATATAATATTAACCTACGGAATTTGCTTTGTTGTGCAATTTAGTTTTACTCTATAAAGTTATAATAATATATTTCAATATTGTTTATTAAGATAAATAAACGTAGCAAAAGTTTACATAATAATAAATAAATAAAAATATTAAGTTCATTTGATTATTGTTATTTTTAAAAATGTTCTACTTACAAAATCAATTTAAAATAACTTTCAAATATATTGAAATATTGCTGTTGTTTTAATAGATAAAAAATATTTGTGAAAAGCAATTTAACATCAGACCTTATATAGTTCTCATCCATCTCTGCAATCCGACCAAAAACCCGTGTGCAGGTTTCCTGGTAGTTTCCGCCATCCCTAAAGTAAATTAATAAAATGTTACCCCGTGTTTCGGACGAGGCAGTGCATAAATCTTCCACCGTTGGATGCGCGCGCGCTGATTCTCACCCCCGTCGTACGTACCCATTTGATAGGGAAAAAAGACATTTCTAGTTACGGTTTTCGGGTAGGAACTAATTAATGGCACTGCTTGTGCGCGCTTTGAGTGAATATTCCTCCGATAAATTAGATTTAATTTATTAGGGAGGAGTTAATGGAGTGATCCAGGGCCGTTTTGGATGATTAAGTCAATATTTACCGGGCGTCTTGAGGAGCTTTTTGGGGGTTGCGGGTGTAAACAGTGAATTGCGTTTTTTTTTTCTTCGGCTCCACCTCCCTTCTCCCTCCACCGTTACCGCTGTAAATCAATTCAACAGCGAAAGTGGCGACGCGGGAAAGGTGATATTGCGAGGGAAAATGCATTCATCATTCTTTTATCGCCTCGTATTTTATTCAGTTTTGTTTGCCTGTAAAACTGGGGCGCGACTCCGTGAAATAGTCGTCTATGTCGCACACCACCCCATCCCCCCTCCACGGCGTTTTATACGTGCGGAGGTTGGGGAGGGGGTGCGTGCGTGCGTGCCGACGGGAAATTCCGTTCGGATTGTAATGGTCCCGTTGAAGCGGGTGCTGATCTGGCGTGCTAGGAGGCGGCTGAAGAGACCGCTTTAGTCGAGTTAATAGTTGGCAGAAATCAATTCTGCAGTAATGTGTGGTTCGGCGTGCCAGGCTGCATGCCGCGCGAGGTTCACGTGCCTGGCCGGATTCTCTTCTCCACCTTCGGAACGCCCGGCCGACCAACCCCTTTCAAGCGAATAAAATCGACCTTAAACTTTTCACGCCAAATGCAATTATATATCTACACATCATGCCATTAATAGAAAACAAACGCCAGCAAATAAAATCACTTAAAATGAAATTCAGTCAGAACGATTATATACGAGGATATACAATATAAAAATAATCAATGAAAGTCAAAGAATATTTAAACATAATATAATTTCATTCAACAAACATATTACATGACAAGAAGCAATTCAAACGTGTAGAGACAGACAATTAATTGAAGATATGTCAATGTACAATATTGAGATGTAATTTAGATTAATTAAATATAAGTTGAAACGAAACATCTCTGATGGAAATTGAACCCATGTTCCTCGATTTATAGCCGAATGCGTTATCAAGTTCACTTATATTCAATTTATACAGACATTCTTGATGGGCCCGATGACGATACACAACGCTAACCTGTTCCCATTTGAAGTGAAATAATGGCATATAAATGCAAATGTTGCATGTTTTCCGATTTTGCGCTATGGCGGAAAGACACACATACGGACATTTTTCAAAAATCGTGTATATCCGTTGAAAGCGGCGATTCGAAAATTTTTACGATCACAATACTTTCCCTTGGTCAAGGGTCAGGAGAAAGTAAAAATGAAAAACAGTTTTTTATGTATTGTAAACTATGAGAATATTAAAGTACACGTTAAACTTTACATTTTTCTTACAGAATAGCCGATTTACAGAATTATTATTCTACTTAATTTCCACATTGTGTAGTGCCGTGTGTTAATTGAATTAATATTAGTATAAGGTTTGTATTTGTTTTTCATGATGGAAAATCATTTCTTTCTTTTTCTTTTGCATTGTTAGTTAATGTATATATTTAATAAATTATATATATTCTACCCTTCAAGGGTGTAAACTATTCTCGTTTGACTCATCTAACACTTGGTGAAACATGTTTAGCAGTGTATAAATGATTTCTTGAAATAAATACTCAGTTATTGTTTCAATTTTTTTATTCATTCTTCTGACTAGTTTACGATCATAAACTTTTTGTATATCTTTTATAATGGCCGTCTAACCGAAACTAGTCAGAAAAATAAATAAAAAATGTAAAATAATAACCAAGTGTCTATTTCAAGAAAACCTTTATACTTCTACGGTGTATAAACTTACATTTTATATTAAATTCTATGTAATGCTTAGATGAAACTAAATATTCATTGTACTATCGTCCTTCACTCTTTTTTGTTTAATACTTGTTTTATTGCTTTGTCAAATGTGACTCATATAATAATATCTTGTTAATGTGGTTGTTCTATGTTTGTCGCGGCTTTCTACCTTTTATTTTATTTACTACCTTTGTACAAGCTAATTTGTATTTTACATATATACTTTAATTTTGATCGGAAAAGTTTTGGTTACAATCAAAACTCATTAAGTGCAACTTTACTCTTAGCGATTATTCATTTTTTTTTTTAATTCGAACAGAAAAATGTTTCAAATAAAAGTTTTAGATCTTAAAAAGTAATTAATTTTTGTTATATAACTTTTAATTGTAGGACCTTTAGTTTTTATGCAGAAAAACTTGTCTAGTTTTTCTGCATAAAAACTTCCCTCAGAAATAAACAATTATTTTTATTTAATGAAATGTTCAGCGACCATTCATCTGGCGTATGGATAACTAGTGATGGCCATTTCGGTCTTTCGAACCTCATTAGACTAGTGTGTTCCATGTACAATTCCTTGATGAAGGCGGCGCCGTCTTTAAATTATCGTCTTTAAATTATTATAATTATTTTTATGTCAAATTTAACGTTATATTTCATACATCTTTCGCAAACGCATCCAGGATATTCAATAAATGAAAAATAGTGTGGAGAAATATTGTGAAACAATTGTAAGGTAAGAAATAACAAATTAAATTTACGCTTTAAAATTAAAAAAAAAATACGCTTTAGACTGACTTTCATTAATCTAAGCAAGGTACATTATTATTATTATTTCTTTATTTTTGATCTTAAATCCACTATACATAAATATTATTAATTATATTGTGGGTTTGTAAAATGTAAATCCGTTAAATAAATAAATAAATTATAATATTCTTTTTAAAACTCAGTTTTAACTTTTTTTATTTAATATTTTTTCATTTACTATTAAAGGTTCAAAAATGTATTTGACCGTATTCACCGGAGAAAGTACCTTGATGGACAAATCTCCATATTTTTTTTTTTGGTGCTTAGAGTCAATGTTTTACAAACAAATTATAAGACTGGCATGTAGATTCATAGCAACAGTTGTAGTGGGACACAATTAAGTTTAAACGATAATTTACAGTACTACATGAATGAATTTTGTTCCTTTCATTGTGAACGCACTGTATAATGAATAACAAGAGGCCCTAAATATACACGCTTTCGAATTCTGCGATAAAAAAAACTATTTTTTGAACTAATACAGGTAGGCATCATCCCTTAAACGTTCTTCTGGTTTAAATGATGCCGATTCCTTATTATTGTATATTATATAGTTTTTATGTTTGATCTCATTCATTGTTTTGTTGCCTATGTTGTGTAATTTAAAAAAAAATCGATACGAGTATTCTATTTACCGTAAATACCTATTCGAAGTATGTATATTTTTTGTGTTGTTTGTGTTTTTGTTCGTAATTTGCCTTGTATAAAAATATTATGCTATATACTTCTCCTTTCCTAAACCCGCTATACTCCCCTATACTGTATTTTGTTTTTTTGCTTATTCTATCACCTATAATCTGTTCTAATATTGTTATTATTGTAATTAATGGGTTAATACTTCTGAAATGTTTGCATTATTGTTCATCTCTTGATTTATGTAAAGGAACTGTCAGAGTTTCACACCAAATTTCAGGAATTTTCTTATTTCAGTAAATGATTTTTCATTTGTTTTATTGTCACGTCATTTATTGTTGTCTTGTTTTTATTTACTTTTCCTTTTATATTTTCTGTTTCTTCTGTGCCTAAAAAAATCAAAAACACAAAGAACAAAACCTAGGTTCTTTGTGTTTTTGATTTTTTTAGGTTTGTCTTTATCATTTGTTAATTGTTTCGAGTATTATAAAGACGCTTTTCATTTTTCATTTTAAGAAAGATTCCATTTCGTTTCTAGTGTAAATACATTTTTTCATTTATTTTTTAATTGTGATAACCACTTGCTTTGTACTCGTTTTATAAATCCTATTGTTATTTTTATATATTCTCCACAAATCACTTTTGCTGCCTGTATCAGTGTCTCTTAAAATTCTTTCCATATTATTTCACTATTAGTTTTCTCTTCGATATACATTTAAAGTGTTTTCAGGAAATGTCTCTGAAACAAAACATTTTTCGCAGAAATGACCAGGGCAAAAACTAATCGTATATAACGGCCATAATAACATAATATTGGTTTTGTCCTAGATGGCGGTGTTGTCGTTAAATCAAGATCAAATTATTTTTTTATTTAAACTAAAACCCCTATATTTTTATTACAGAATCAAATTGCTCGTTAAAAATAAGAACAATTTACATAGCTTACTTTTTCATCAACATAAAAGATGGCGCTGTAATCGCAAAAAATAATGTTGCATGTGACGCTCGTGTATTCGAGCTCGCGTTCGCTTCTCATTACTAAAATTGACTTTGGTTATCCGTCAGTTTTTTTTTATTTGACGGAAGACGCGTTCAAATGGTGCATTTTACAATGGCGTAAAAAGTCGACATGATTTTTGTGTACGGTAAAGTTAGACGCATTTTCTTGGTCTAAAACATCTATGTCAATGACCTTTGTCCGGATCGTCAACTTATTTGCGGACACTGGCAGCCTGAAATAACACAGGAATCGAAGACGCACTGTAACCCAGGAGAATGACGAAACTGATCTTTTAGCTGCGATTGCAATCAATTTCCAAATAAGTTCCCGTCAACTTGGCCGAAGTTTAGTCATCTGAAAAACAAGTGTTCTGCGAATTCTACATCAACATAAATTTCATCCTTATCACGTTCATGCATAAAAAAATTCATGGCGAAGATTTCCAAAATCGAGTGCAGTTTTGCAATTGGGCTCAACGACAGATACGTAACAACCGTCACTTTGTTTCAATGATCCTATTTTCAGATGAAGCAAGTTTCACAAATCGTGGCCAAATCAACCGGCATAACATGCATTATTGGGCTGAAAAAACGACCGTGTGGAGCGTCAAGGTTTGGTGCGGCTCTAGGAGATCGTCATCGGCCCATACTCCATACTTTCCTGTGTGGAATGCTGAAGTACAAATGCTATGCCGACATACCGACGACGCCAGATGACATAAAGCAGCGTATTTACAATTCTTGTGTGAACACCAAGAGAGACACCCTTCGAGAAGTTCAGAGAGCATTTGAAACAAGATCGCAAAATGTTTGGAAATGAATAGCCATCATTTTTAGCACTTGCTCTAGATATAATTTCAAGTAAAACACAAATGCGATACTTAGACAAAATCTATTTCTTCTAACCAGCCTTTTCCTTTTATCTTCCTATAAAGTTATCTCAAGCTCGGACATCGATCAGAAGTGAAATTCCAGTTATTTGTTTAATTTCAAATTGTAAAATTTATTTTCATCTATTGCAAGCCGGTCGATGTTCCCAAAAATTAAATTTGAAATAAAATGTACTTTAAATTTACTCCATATTACTTTTTACAGTATGTAAAGAATGAAATGAAAAATCTTTTATTAAATAGGCAATTGAATGTAACGAGCATTATTCGTGATTTTAGACATGCATGCTCGCGGGTGCGCTCGTCCGCACACAAACAAATACGTCAAAATGCAACATTATATTTCGCGATATATTTTAAGAGCGAACATGCTGACGAAAAAGTAAGCTAAGTATTTTTCTTTGCTTTTTAACGAGGAATCTGATCTGATGAGTTGTCCTTGATTTAGTGACAACATCTAATGTGTTTTTTTTCAGTAATTATAAATAAAAAATTCTGATATTAATTATATAAACTATTTAGTTCCTATATTCCGCTGTATATAAATATAAATCCCATATTTATGTCGTAACCTGTTATACCAGGTATATATATTTTTCAATGGTCAATTTTGAAATATTTAATTTCTATTTAATTTTGTTTGTTATATTTTCCACGTATTTTTTTTTTCTTTTTACATTGCTACTTTCGTTATCATGATATATATATATTTCCTTCTATATATCTTATTCCTTTTTAACCAGATCATAATCGATACAAATTTGTGTGTTTTTATGAGTTTTTTATTCGCCCATTCGATAATTCTTTTGTGCCATTTTTGTTGTTATATTTTGTATACATTATCTATCATTGTTTTTGCTTACCTTGGTCTTTCATAAATATTTCTACCTGTTATTACATATTTTCGTCTCCCATTTGTACTGCTATTTAAGCTCCATTTAGATCATTTCTTCTGGTTTATTTGCTGACCATTTCATTATATTAAATAAATATGTTAATTTTTGGATTGTGTATACATTTATTCTAATATTCTATTCATTTTTCAATTTAGCTCTGATATATAGTTTTTTGCGTTTTGTTTGAACCCTAAATATTTGTATAATATATATCATTAACTCCATGTGATTTAGAATTTCGTGTTTGCTTTTTGTTTGATCCTGTCATCCATTTCCCTCTTTCCGTATGGAGTACCTTACATTTATCTATTTAAATATCTATTTTGTTAATGCTCGAACAATGCACAGTAATTTATTATTATTTAAAATGTTTTATATTTTAAGTACATTCCTTGATTTATACCTGTATTACATTGAATTAATACGGATAATGTATTACATAATCAAATAATCCACTTATTCGAAACGTCTTGTATTAAAATACCTCTGCAGCACCTGTGCAATGAAGAGGGCGCGACTAAATAGAATTGATAGAGATAACGGTTCCCGTGTAATCCCGTGGGTACTTAACGCTGGGCTCTAGTTACACACATTCTTAAAGAAGGGCCCGGGCTATATACGCACACACATAATCGGAATGCATTCTCCGAATTTTTCAGAGTATTATCCGGATTAGGTTCGGAAAGCCCCCAGCCTGCTTCTCTTCATCCACCGTTTGAAGTCTCGTTTGATGGGAGCACGGAGCGTTTTGTCCATATTCGTTTCAAACCTTGTGATACGATTTGTAATAAAATAACGCGTCTTTAATGGATTTCGTTTATGGTTCTTTTAAAGTTGTATGTTTTGTCGTTTATTTTTTTTATGTGTGAAAGTTATAAATACTTATAACCTATCTTTTTCCAATGAATATTGTTTGTTTTGTTATTAATTGTATATATATGTTCAGTTTATAATTTAACTTATATTTAAGTTTATCCAGGAAAATGTAGTAGTAAAACTATTCATAGCCGACGTTCCCTTTAATAATCACTATTATTTAGTAATGAGGACATAACTGGAGTTATGACAGTTACGTCGGCCGATATTCCGCAGAATATTCCGAATACGTGACATTTTCATATCTCTCGGTATTTCATATTAAATCTTCTTAGCACATTAAGGTCAGACGCTTCATATTGGTACGTTTATTTATTTTGCTAATAATGCATGCATTTTTCACACATACATTTTGTTATAAATTATTTTAATCCAATGATTTAGAATTATCAGGAAAATTAATGTGGCTATATTGGATGCGAAGTAATCTATACAAAATACGCCATAAGCTCAGCATTTATTCATTTCATAGTTAGTGCATTTATTTTGCATAATTTACTATCATTAAAATATGCCACACTTAATAATTGACTTCATAATTTTAACTACATTTTATATTCATTTATGTATAATCATTGATTTTGTTCTATTTGAGTAAATGAAGTCATAATGGTACAAAACAATCAAATCAATTTTATCATCAGTGAGATCGAAAAAATACATAAATTATGGAAAGTCGGAGTAAAGTGTAGCGATTTAATGACATAATAGCTATAATTTCTATTGATCAAATAAACGTGCACGCCATAATTATTATTGCATTTACGTGCGCGGACGTGTAAAAAAAAGAATCGTTGCCTAGCGTATAGTTCAAGATTAATTTCATAAAACATTTAATCATTACAGAGTGAGGGTGCGACAAAAACAAGCACATCGGAAAAAAAAGGTTAGCTCCGTCGGTTTATGAATTTATAATGCTGCACGGAATTGCCGCCTCAGTCACGCGCTTCGTCCCATCGCACAGATGTAAAAATTCGTTCCATTAGTGTAATTGTCCCGGGAAAAGGGTTTTCAGTTTTAATTCCAGACCTACTTCAAGCGGAGATTATTGTTATTGTTTTTATCCGATATAAGAGGGAATATCTATAGATGTCTCGCATTTATTTAATTAAATGGAGCGCGTTTTATGCGAGGGAGGGCGGAATTTGGACGTCAGCCACGTTCCGGCGTCAGTGGCTGCGTCGCGACGGGCTTATTGATGTCCCACCGCTGTTTCGCTTAAATTCCCATTCCGGTTTGTTTGCAGTTCCTACAGGAGTTAATTTCCCCTCTCTATTCTTACGGAGGTGATAAGTCGGCAGGTCCAGACAGAGTCCGGATGCAATAGTTGCACCCTTCGATCTTGCTTGGGGATGGCCACAGATAACGGAGAAGCAGCATCGGGTCTCCGCCAGGCGTTGTCATTTTAATTGCCGCGGGCGGAGCTTTAAACGACCGTTAAAAATTTTCAGCCCGTCTGTCAAAGTTTTACGCCCGGCTTCTCAGTTCCTTCAACTACGGACGATTAGTCAATAAAATTCTAAGCAAATTAACTTCTCTCAATTGAATACTTTATCAGTATAACATCCGACTTTTAAAAATATCTTGCTACATATATAACATTATTCATCTAATTTGCATACTTAATTATTACTTACAATACATATATGTAACGATAATATGAAATGGTTATCGACCAGAGTTTCTTCAGCCTTATATTGTTTTTGCTTCGAAAAGAATAATTCGGTGTTGAAAATTTTTGCTTGTAGGCCAAAATTATTTTGCATTGGGATTCCTCACCATCGAACAGCTTATTGCATTGAGTTAGTAGTATGTTTTTGCGAAAGCGTTGATATCGAGCTCGACAACAATCAGCCGAAATCCGCCAAATTTTTACTATATACATACTAGTACCGGGAGGATCTGGGAAAACGTTCTGCCTGTGTTAGAGCTTTATACATTTTTCTCTGTTAACCTATTTACTTTATTTTATGTCGTAAAATATGATAAAATTGTGATATTGACGAGAATTTTGGAAATAAAATTTACATATTGGAATTAAATAGTCACGAATAATTTAGTTAAGATAGCGTCAACCTTTCGTTTTTTATAGAATTGTGTCTTCCTTATTTCCAAATTATGATTTTGAAGATGTACTAATTGCCCAATTTTTATATTGAAATAAATTTATTCTAATAATGGTTACTTTAAACTCGTCATCGTTGCCTAATTTTGACTTTAGAGTCAAAATTTATCTTAATAGCAGTATATATCTTTATGAGATTGGAATATACAATTATAATACAATATCTAACAATACACTACACTAATGTTCACAATATATTTCCAACTCTGAAACTGGCTATCGACCAGTGGTCTTTCAGCCTGTCTTTGTCCAGTCTATGTCTGCTTTTAAAAATCATCATTGTCAAGGTCCGGTTGATGTAATGAGATGAATTGATGAATGGTTGAAGTGGGATATTTGAATTTAGTTTGGGTGTTAGGGTTACGGGGTATACACATGTGGTTAAGGATAGTGGTGATATTAGGATTTGTGGCAAAATTTATTATCTTAATATTTGTTTAATTTTAGTTCTTAAGTCACTCTCATTACCTAATTATAACAGTATGATCACCATGATACTTTAAAGTCTTCCTTATAATCTAATTTTGATTTGAAAGTTAGTATTTATCTTAATGTTATTCTCATTATCTGATTGTGATTTCAAAATAATTCTGATTACATGTAAAATTTTCTAAATTTTAGTTTAAAGTCTCATTTATTCTATTATTTTCACTTTAAAGGCATTTTAATTTAGTTGATATACCCTAAATTCGATTTTAAATATTCTTTTGTTGCCTTTTGCTGCCTTCTGTTGTTAACACAGAACTCTTTATTTTTAGGTAATTTACACTTGCAAATAAGTATATTTTGCAATAGTTGCATAATTATAACTGTAAATTCAATGTAATAATAAAAAATAAATATTCATTAAATATTCTCAAAAAAATCTGCCATTAATCAGATAAATTTAAATAATACTTCATGCAAAATAAATTTTCAAATAAGGAGGTAATAAAAGTCTATTAAATAAAAATGATTTGAAAATAATTAATAAATCATTTTCACATTTAGCTGTGTGACCTTTGACTTACGTTACGTAAGTACGTTTAACAAATGCACATTAAAACAACTACTTCCCGGGCAAATACCCACGCCGGACATTGAATTACATAATGTACACCTGCTGTTGCACATAAATAAAATATTGCATAATGCAACAAATTTTGATCCGACAAAAATTTTTGTAATGCGAAAACAACAAAAGGAACGTTACTTAATTTAAGGCCATCTGCAGACACGTGTTTCGGGATCTATTCCTCGTCAGTACAGCTATGCCTTACATAATTTAAAGATGTTAATATAAATTAATTAAATTAATTCAAATACAATCAGCAAAATTAAATCAATTATATTAATTATTTTCAAATCATTTTTATTTAATATATTTAAATAGATGTGACCAAGTGAATGAATAATACTCTTTTCTATTTATAATAAAAGTCACATGTGCTAAATTTTTACATCACGTATGCACTGCCTACAATAAATAGCAACAATACTTTTTAGTTGTACTGCACTCACTGGATATTTAAGTACACTCAGATATAAAAAAACGGGTCATTCTGTAATTTAAATAAAAACGTGTATTTTTTTACTACTTCGAATAAAACTTTTGGTGTTCTCCAATCAAAGAGACGATCAAGATGTAGAAAAGAAAACAACATATGCTAATTATCAGAACCATAATGAGCGAAAATAAAATTCAAAGGTATGCGTTCTTTACGACCTATTGCTCATTCGACATTATGCACAGAGTGTCAAGGTGGCTATTAAGTTGATTTGTTTGTTTTCGATTATCTGTTATTCTCAGAACAGATTGGTTTGATGATTATGGTTCTGAGTCATGAAGATAGTGTTCTTGTGGGCGATAGAAGAAGCTAGCGGCATGTATCCTGATTTCTTCATATTACCGTACAACAAGCACTTGAGTGGTTTAGGGAAACCGGTAGAAATACTTGGAAGCCGGGATCTGATAGGAAATGATAACCAATTTATTGTTTGCACTATTCTACTAAATCGTTATGAGACTTCACTAGAAACCAATTCCGTAAGGTTCATATACTTTGAGTGTATGGGCCGTCCGTCGAAGGTTGCAATGAGCTGGCTTAATATCTTGTAGACCAGCAGCTGGACCAAAATTATTCTCACATCCACAATTAATCAGACTCTAATTTTCACGCGAACATTTCAATTGGACATTGGCATAATAAAGGACTGTACTGTTTACTAACGTGTCTAGATTCTGCCTACATCCGCCAGATGGAAGTGGGCGAGTATGGAGACGAACGTCAGAACGATTTGTTGATTGCACCTTTAAGCTTCGGCTTAGCCATAATGGAGGTTCTCTGATTATATGGGCAGGAATATCAATGGATACCTGCACCGAATTGTTTGTCATTGATCTAGGATCGCTGAGTATACAGCGGTATATTGAAAAGGTTTTGGAAAATTACGTAGTTCAATTTGCTCCATTTATCGGCGATGGCATTCTGATGCAGGATAATGCGAAGCTGCATTAGGCGAGGTGCGTCACAGAATACCTGAATGCAATTGGAATAAGAAAATCCACCAGTATACCAGAGAAAAATCCTGTAGACCATGTTTGAGACATGATGGACAGGGGTGCTAGAGGATGCGTAGTTGCACCAACTACGTTTATTGTAGTTGGTGCAACTACATATGGCACTTCAGGAAGAATAGTAGAATATTCCAGAAAATAATATACTTGAGTTCATTAGTAATATGTGCCGTATGTAGGCAATTGTTAGGGCCCGAGGAGACAATACGAAGTATTGAAATTGTATTCAACTAAAATTTTATATTACCAACGAATATTAAAGCAGCGTGACTATTATTGAATGTAAGAGCATACATTCCTAAACCACGAAGATGCATGAACTGTTTGAAATTTGGACATCCTGCAAAATATTGCAAAGAGGTACAGGTATATGACTGTGGTAAATAAAAAAAAAACGCAGAAGAGGAAATGTGCCAAACTTCTCCCCCGCAGTGAACACACAAGTCGGGTGTTAACAGCGGGGAAGAACACTCAAGTAAATCACCAACCTGTAAAGTATACCTTACAGAAAAAGAGGTATGCAAAATTAAAGCTACCCAAAATTGCACCTACAAAGAAGCTATACAGGGTGAGTTTTTTTCGATGTTCTCTATGGGGATCTCGGAAACTATAAGAGATAGAAAAACGGTTAAATGGGGAAAGAAGTGTAGTTTTATAAGACGAATAAAATGACACTTTCAAAATATTTGAAAAAGTCAAGGGTAACTAGATATTTTGAAAAAAGTAAAATGTGTCAATTTTTTGAAATCAATATATCTCTATTATTATCATAGATAGAAAAAAACTGTAAAGGACAAAGTTGTAGAAAATTTTACACAGATTAATAACAAAATATCAAAAAAAAATTTTCGCCCGTATTTTGGGAGATATGACACAAACTTACCTTTTTTTAAATGGAAACAATAGTTGGCTATGACTTTATTAAAAGGACTATTTTTTTCTCTTTAATTTGATATAACATATGTCATAGTTATTTTTAAAATAAAATAAGTTACAGTCGTTTTTAATTTTACCATACACCAAAAAATAGTTAGCCATGAAAAAGACAAAAGTAAAACAATTGCGGTTGTTTATAGCAACGAAATCAATATTTAATTTATTATCTTTCTTTAGATTTGTTTGGAGTCAGGAGAATCCACGAGAAGTTGCACAACGTAGACCACAAATTAAATTTGGATTTAATGTATGGTGCGGTGTGTTCGGATCGAGATTTCTCGGCCCATTTATTTTTGATAACACATTGAATGGAAATGATTACCTTCGTTTTCTTCAAGAAATATTTGAAGATATGCTCGATGATTTAAATTTATCAGTACGGGCAAGATTGAAGATCACCCGACCTATCCGTTTTAGACTTTTTTCTGTGGGGTTATGTGAAGAACAAAGTGTATCAACAATCATATCAATCCGTGGAGGATCTTAGACTAGCTGTACTTGAAACATTATATTCCATTGACAGAAGAAAAGTCAAAAAAGCCACAAATTCGATTTTAAAAAGATGTACTTTATGCCATAATAATAATGGTGGACTTTTTGAACATCTTATGTAATATTTAAAATTTTCTTCTATTATTATTTTGATAATTTCGGAATTATTTTACTTTATGTTGCTTTTGACAAATCTAAAGAAAGATAATAAATTAAATATTGATTTCGTTGCTATAAACAACCGCAATTGTTTTACTTTTGTCTTTTTCATGGCTAACTATTTTTTGGTGTATGGTAAAATTAAAAACGACTGTAACTTATTTTATTTTAAAAATAACTATGGCATATGTTATATCGGATTAAAGGGAAAAAAATAGCCCTTTTAATAAAGTCATAGCCAACTATTGTTTCCATTTAAAAAAAGGTAACTTTGTGTCATATCTCCCAAAATATGGGCGAAATTTTTCTTTTGATTTTTAGTTATTAATCTGTGTAAAATTTTCTACAACTTTGTCCTTTACAGTTTTTTTCTATCTATGATAATAATAGAGATATATTGATTTAAAAAAAATTGACACATTTTACTTTTTTCAAAATATCTAGTTACCCTTGACTTTTTCAAATATTTTGAAAGTGTCATTTTATTCGTCTTATAAAACTACACTTCTTTCCCCATTTAACCGTTTTTTTATCTCTTATAGTTTCCGAGATCCCCATAGAGAACATCGAAAAAAACTCACCCTGTATAAATTGCTAACTCTCCGTCCTATGTGAAACCTGATAAATCCTTCGCTAATCAGGCAAATCTAAAAACATATATATATATATATATATATATATATACTTAAATATATAAACAAATTATAAATCTCATGGTTACCTAGTGACATAAGCAAATAAAAACTAAAAAAATGATAAATAAAAAAAATTAAAACTGCAGAAAATATAATATAATGGAATGTCAGAGGAGTTAGAAATAAAGACGATGAAATAAGATCTATAGTAAACAAATACAAACCAGCTGTATTATGCATCCAAGAAACACACTTAAAACCCAACGAAACGTATAATATCAGGATTTATAACTGTACTGGAAAGATATTACACTTCATGAAAAGGGACGGGCACATGGAGGCGTCATGATTGGGATACGTAAGGACGTCCGTTCGAATTTTATACTCACAGTCTCAAATTTGCAAACAGTCTTAGTAGAAGTACAACTAAAACATAAACTTTTCATAAGAAATATATACCTACCTGACATAAGGTGGGAGAGAGAAGCGGTAAAGAAACTATTCACTGACACTCCCCAACCAGCTATACTAACAGGAGATTTAAACTCCGATAGCTCCTGGTGGAGCCCGTCACAAACAACTGCAAAAGGTGTACAGCTACAGCAAATGATTATAGACTCAGATTTTATCTTACTGAATAACGGAGAACCGACACACCTAACCTTATCAACTGGCACCCTAAGCGGAATCGATCTCACCTTAGCATCTGCTAATATATGCACTCAAACAAATTGGAAAGTCTTTAACGATCTGAGACATAGTGATCACTTTCCAATAAGCATCGACTTACGTATCGACAAGTATGAGTACGAAACCCACCACGATGGAACACGAAAAAAGCAAATTGGATAATGTGTAAAGAGTCTATTAAGATATCCCAACCAACTCTTGATATACCGACATCTATTAAATCTCTGGAAAAGGAAATACTATAAGCTAAAAACAACAGAAAACCCAAAATACACTCCAGTACCGTGGTGGATTGCAGAAGTCGCGCAAATTAACAAACAAAAAAGGTTTTTCTAAACATACTAAAGAAGAAGAAAAAAATTGATAGTCTACTAGCGGAATTCAAGATCATAACAGCACTAGAAAGAGCAAAGAAAAGGGATGCACAGAAAAAGTCGTGGCAGGAATATGTAACAAACATGGATTACAAGACGAACTCATCCAGAATGTGAAACAAAATCAAAATAATGACAGAAAGAAAAACCCCACGTTTGAAGAAAATTGAAAACTTTACAAAGACCACAATATTACTAGTAATATATTTGGTAAATATCTTCAAGATATATACAGCGGAACCAACTATACATAAAATTTTAAGAAATATAAGACAGAAGAAGAACAACTAGAAATATAGTTTTCTGATAGAGAAGTAGAAGATTACAACCAACCTTTCAGTTTGTATGAACTTCAAGAAGTGCTTTCGGGCATAAAAGAGTCAGTAACTGGCCTGGACGGAATAACGTATGACATGCTAAAACAATTACCTTCGGAAGCCAAACGTAAACTATTAAAAAATCTACAACAATATATGGAACTCTAGAATATTTCAAGGGAGTTGGAAATAAGCTCTTTTTATTCCGCTACCCAAAGACGGTAAAAATCTATCCAAACCAGAAAATTATCGTCCAATATCCTTAACCTTAGCTGTGTTAATAAAATTCTATAATTGATAATAAATAAACGCCTTACATGATTCTTGGAATCCAACAAACTCATCAGTAACTACCAGGCCGGATTAAAAAAAAAAAGTTTCTCCACAACAGACCACGTCGTAACCATTGACTCAGCTGTTAGGGATTCGTTTACAAAACGAGAACACCTTATTGCATTTTTTTAGACACAACAAAAGCTTATGACACCATTTGGCGCAGGTGCATAATCATAATTACACTAGTAAGGACTTAAGGGTAACTTAATCAGAAAACTAGATAATTTCCTAACTAATAGAAAATTTAAGTACGAAGAGGCAACAACTACTCACAAACATACGACCAAGAAAATGGAATCCCGCAGAGTTCGGTCTATCTTTTTTCGCATCGCCGATAATATAGATGATTGAATCCAAAAACTGCTATACGTTGAGGATTTGACGATCCATATATCAGGCAAGCTCTGTGAAAACCTACAAGATACACTACAAAAAATATACTTACCTTAAGTTGGGAAGCTGAAAACCGAGGCATATTCTTTTCACTTTCCAATTCATCATTAGTTCGTTAGACTACGTTCCCCTCGTGATCCGCCGTTGCTTAAGATAAATGGCGCTGTAATTCCAATTGTCGAAAAACAAACATTTCTGGCAACAGTATTTGACAAAAAATTGAAGTAAAAATCCCACATTAATATGCTGCAACAGAAAATTAAGAATACAATAAATACTCTTAATGTCGTTGGACACCATACATGCGGCACAGAAAATGAAACACTGTACATGATAATAAATACTTTGATAAGATCTAGAATCGAGTACAGTGCACAGGGATACAAATAATATGGAATAATGCATTACGAATAGCCACAGGAGCATACCGAACTTCACCCATTATATGTGCTAAATAAATATAACCTCATGAATTTGCCGATCCATTAGAACATCCATCAAATACCATGGAAATCACAACAGATTAAAATGAACAAAACTCTACTTACCTCAAAAAAAGATAATACAAACCTGAAAGAAAAAAACGTGACAAAATTAATAAATAATCACGATACCTGGGAACAGAACCTAAAAGCCGCAGAGACTATTAAATATCTAAAACTACAAAAATCAATCATCTTCACAAACTCTGCCGAAGATATACAAAACCTCGAAACCACATACCCCAATAACGAAATCTGTAAAAAAATCATTAAAATCTATAACGATATCATAACTAATGGTAATATAATAGAAGTAGCCTGGATACCATACCATCAAGGAATTCCTGGCAATGAAGACACAGATAAGCTCGCTAAAGAAGCTGCTTGTAATTTCTATAACCTGACCATACCTGAGTACCCATTATATTGATAAGAAAGTCTCAAAACGGTGGAATGAAACATGGCAAGAATACGACGTAAAACCAAGCAGCAAGGACGTCCATCAATTAAACATTCTCAGGAAACATAAAATTATACTAACATAACCATCAATAGAACATACAAGACTTACCCATAACGACCTGCTAAGAAACAAGCACATAGAGAAATGCAAGGAACTAGAAATATATAGACAGTTTAACTTTATCAACGATATTAGCTACACCCTTCTCTTAGAAAATAAGGAAAGCCAGACCAGGGTCATCGAATACAAATAAAGGTATATAACTATAGACACAGAAAAGCATGAGAAAATATAGAATAAATGAATAATAAAAAATAACTTACCAGATATTTAGAAACACCAAAATACACCCCAAACATAATATCATATCCTATTAAAGCATATGCGAACAGCAACACTATCTACTTAAGGATATACGAGCTAGCCAATGACCAGTGCAGTCGACGCTTGTCCTATGATCTCCTAACCTAAAACGGATACCAAAAAAAATATTTTTTTATTGTTAATCCCTGTTAACTTTATTTTTCAGAAATGTATTTTCTTTCATGTATATGTACATGATAGTTTCATAACCTGATAGCCTCTTTAATTGTAAAACCCTAACCGTTTTATTCGTAGTCCTAAAAAATACCCAATGACCCTTTTTTGCATCTGAGTGTAGATTACCAACTTGCCTCGATTTCTAGTAAATGAGATAACGTACGGGGCAAATAGCTATCGAATAAACTAGAGTCTCGGCCACACTTTATTGACAAAGCTATTGTTCCCGTACGCATTTTTATTTGCGCAATCGTGTCCAGTATTGGTGGTTACTACAAAGTGATCACGAACTTAAATCAGCAATTGAGAAAAGAGAAAAGTCCGAAGCAACTTCAATGTGTATTTGAAAATAAAAAAAAAACGAAGAGTTAACATTTGCCTAGAAAATAGCAATCTGAGGGATTTTCTTTTGATATGAACAGTTGTACCAACATGCGTATTTAGTGCCTACCTATCAATCTGCAATCATTGTTGATCACTCTGTATTTTTGTTTAAAAAAACAGGAACAACTACAAAATCCAATTTGAGTTAACATGGGAATGCATTCAAAACCTGGTAAAACTGGCAACTATAAACACAATAACACTGCGGTGGATGCCGGGACACACAGGGGAGGATGGCAATGAGAAGGCGGATGCTCTGGCAAAGAGAGGATCACGTAGACCTTACATTAGCCTCGAACTGGTGATATCAATATGAAAGAAAATAATGAAACGATGCGTTAAATGGACGCTAGACTGGTACTGGCACGGAAAACGAATGTTGAAAAAGCCCTGCCATGAACTAGCTACTGAGACTCTAAAACTCAATAGAAATAAGCTCAGAATAGTAACAAACATGATAACTGGACACTGTACTCTAATGAAACACTTCCATTGATTGTACAAAAGAAAAGAAAAAACAGGAAAAGTTTGCATGAAATAAGTTTGAGAAATAGCTTTAAATTTTTAACATTGAAATTGGTTTCTACTCTGCTATTATTGCTTTAAACGCGTAATCCACTCTTAATACACTTATTTTACTACAAATTTGTATTTGGTTAAACATAGAACTGTATTTTGAAATAGATGGTGTTGCTGTAAAGTAGTTTACATGTAATATCGTGTTGATGTAGTATTTATTTAGGAGATATATGTTGACGTAGAATTGTTGGCTGAACAGAAACCGTTAATTGTGGTATTAATACATTTTATCGGATTGCAGGAAAGTTCGTGAATCGAGTTGGCGGTGAATATTTAAAGTTCGTGTTAGTTTCTCCATCAATTTTGATAAGGCCCGTTTGATCAAGGATAAACGCGATAGGAAAAACCGTCGCATCATCATGTAGATTGCCGCGGTATAGGAATGAGAGCCGAGAGCGGGAAAAGACTGAGGAGGGTGAGTGTGTGTGAGCGCCAACGGAAACCTCAATTTTTCAACGGCATGAGCCCGCGTATTTTATTGATGAGTTAAAAATGGAACGTATCGACATTCCCGAGTAAAGTATTCCCATGTATAAACGTACACCCCCGAATATTTCTTATTCCACGGGTTTTACTTGCGGCGTTTGTTACATTCCGAGCGGCGCTGCGCTAAAAGTGATTCCTTGAAAGTTTGGGGAATATAAATGATGGCAAATGAATCCGGGGGCGGCGTGCACGTCCGGGGGTAGCACAATGCAGGCGGCGACACAATGGCAGAAAAGCCGTCCCCGGTCACGTCGAAGTCGCCGCCGCGGATCGTTCAATCAACGGCTGTGGAGATTGCCCATTTAAATGCGAAATGAAATAGGAAAACGCAAGGGAAAAAATAAGTGTTTACCGGAGCAGCCCTTTTCAAAATCTCGCCATCAATCTATTAAGCCGGAACTGATTGCTTTTCCCCGCAGACAATGCATGTGAGGGGATTTGTTCGTTCGTTCGCCCGCTCGCGATTCCCTCCATTCTGCTGTTCTGTCTTTTTCGAGTGCGGTTAATCGGAAAGCAAATGATTATTAGAGTGATATATTCCAGCGGAGTTTGCATTTTCAATTTAATTGTGTCCAATTAATTTCATGCGGCCTGTTTGTTTATAAATCACCCACGAACATTCCGAGGCAATTAAAAATGTTGAGGCCGGATTTTGTATCATCCAGTGCCGGGGTGATAAACGAGTCGTTTTTCCCTTAATGTGGGTGCGATGTGTTTAGATCATTTAAACGCACCCCTTCCTCCATTAACTAACTGTAACACTAACATTAGTCTAAGGTCGTGGCCTGTGCGTTTCAATTCACGACCCCACTACTACGGGCATGCATGCATTATGTATGAGAATTTGGAAATACATGCAATTGAATTTCGAATAATATTTGTCTACGCTCAATATTGCGATGAGTCGCGTTTAAGTCTGTTTTTCTTCGTATGAATTACTACGCGGGCGGAGATGACTGCTGTGGAGAAGGGTATGTTTGCCATGCATACCCTCTGGCGCACACATATGGGTTCATTCGCATGTGTTAGATCAATAAAACTAGTTTATTGATATATTTTTTTCTTTATATTAATAAAAAATATTAAATTATTGCATACCCTAGTAGAAATTACATCTTGCAGCAATGTTGACACATTATTCTACAATCTTGTGTACACAACACTAGGTTGCAACAATATTTAAATACAACTTAAAAATAAATTGAGAAATTATTGTGTCAAGTTGATACAATCTTGACTCGATAATGAATTTTTAGATTGACACATTCTTATATTTCAATATATATTTTAAGCTTGATTCAAGTTGGTACAATAATGTTTCAATATTGATGTACAAGTTGTAATTCAAATAATATTAAATTTCTACTAGGGATTTTTATAAAAATAATGTTAATTATATTTACAAATAGCCTGAATTGGTAAACTGTACAAAACAAACTGAACTGAGTATTACATTACACATATTCTAGTTTACGAGCGCAGTTCATTCAGAAAAACCTAATTATTTATAATAAAACTAAAACAACATTATCATAATAAATATTTTATTATAACAAATTAAGCAATTATTTGTAACCATCTTCATGATTTTTTTCTCAAAGGTTTGGGTCTGTATTAACTGATCACTCTTCGATCACCATCGATCAGTTTTTTATTCACTCATTTAAACAAAACTGCACTTAACCACAAAATAACAAAAGTAATGATAGTAAATCAATATAAACTTAATATTATGCTTAATACCTTGCAATAATTCAAATGTAACGCCAATATTATTTTGTTACAAATTGTTACAAAAAATACTTTACTTGGGATACTATTCCCCAGCTGTGGATTGTAATTAATTTGAAATCAGGGTTCTACAAACCATGAATTACTCGTGTACTCGAAAAATGTAATTACATAAAACGAAAACACAACATTAAAATAAACACTAGACACGCACAAATTATTACAAATTAATCTTGAAAAATGTAACCGTACTCAACAAATTCCTCCACCGCCTATTTTCTACTTAGAAGACAGAATGGAATTTCCATGTGGGTTCCGTCCAGTTTTTTTTTTTTGCTGTGTTTGGTTAAACTCGGCAATGGGGGGCTGATTTTTCCCCGGAGACTGGGAGTCTGTTAAATGTGTCGGTCCGCGCATATCGTGGGCTGATTGTAAAAGGCATTCAATAGCACACATTCATTATAGCTGATTTTAAATTGCAGCAGAGTGTAATCAGAAAAATTATTGAATTTTGAGGTTATGGTAGACCGTCATCGCTTTTTTACACGATTATCTTATTATTCTAACTGATAAAACTAATTACATACAAGCACACACTTATATTTATATTTTATAAGTACTCACCTATAACCACAAGTGTGGTTATTTGTGATCAACGAAAATCGTTCTTAATAGCCTCTGCCATTAAGAATCAACGGGTTCCCATCACAAATGCACAAACTATTGTTATTCAGGGCATAAACAATATTGTGTCTATAATTATTTTAAATAATGTGTCAATATTAAAAAAATTATTGTCTATATTGTATGCAATTTGAATGTTCATTAATTTTATTCTGGATTTTGCCATTATTGCGTCTAGATTGAATTGTATTATTGTATAATTCTTGGCATTCAATATTGTGTCTATATTGTATGCACTTTGAATAACAGTTTCAATGTATATACAAGATATGTATATTGATACAATATTGCTACAAGATGCTATCACTTCTTATAAAAACAATTACTTTTGATCGGAATAGTTGCATTTTATTCTATGCCGAAATTTAAGTGCCAATTATTGATATATTGTCCGATTTGTACCTAATTAGTAAGTAGTAGCAATTTCCATTCAAAGGCACTTATTAAAAGCAATAATTTGTGATGGTAAATTAATTAAAAGAAATTATGTTTTAAGAAGTTAGGTACATTTTCATTATCGAATTCAATATATACCGGGTGTTGACACGATCAGGTATACCTACGGATTTTACATGTAAAAACAATTTGATGCATATTCCTGCTTCACACTTAATTTTGGAGAGAAAATGAAGGAATTAATTTTTATAAATAGAAAACAGTATTCATTCACTTGGTCACAGTTATTTAAACATATTAAATAAAAATGATTTGAAAATAATTAATAAATTATTTTCACATTTAGCTCTGTGACTATTGACTTACCTACGTAAGTACGTTAAACAAATGCACATTAAAACAACTACTTCCCGGGCAAATACCCACGCCGGACATTGAATTACATAATGTACACCTGCTGTTGCACATCAATAAAATATTGCATAATGCAACAAATTTTGATCCGAGAAAAATTTAATGTAAAAACAACAAAAGGAACGTTACATAATATAAGGCCATCTGCAGACACGTGTTTCGGGATCTATCCCTCGTCAGTACAGCTATGCCTTACATAATTTAAAGATGTTAAAATAAAATAAATCAATTAAATTAACTCAAATACAATCAGCACAATTAAATCAGTTATATTAAATCAAATTAAACTAAATCAATTTAAATTAAAAAATAAATTTATTAATTATTTTCAAATCATTTTTATTTAATATGTTTAAATAACTGTGACCAAGTGAATGAATACTGTTTTCTATTTATATTAATAGCCAGCGAGGCATTTATTCAAATCCGAACCGAGAGAAGTTTTTTGTGAATTTGCGATAACAACAATACACGAGCGCACGTCCTCCTTCGCCGGTCATTACTATCTCAGCGCGCGGCAGGTGAGGGTCGCTCTTTTTAATTAATTTGATTCAATTCTTTTCGTTTAATTTTATTCGGTTTTGATTTAAATTGAATTAATTTGGTTTAATTTAATTTAAATTGATTTAGTTTAATTTGATTTAATATAACTGATTTAATTGTGCTGATTGTATTTGAGTTAATTTAATTGATTTATTTTATTTTAACATCTTTAAATTATGTAAGGCATAGCTGTACTGACGAGGGATAGATCCCGAAACACGTGTCTGCAGATGGCCTTATATTATGTAACGTTCCTTTTGTTGTTTTTACATTAAATTTTTCTCGGATCAAAATTTGTTGCATTATGCAATATTTTATTGATGTGCAACAGCAGGTGTACATTATGTAATTCAATGTCCGGCGTGGGTATTTGCCCGGGAAGTAGTTGTTTTAATGTGCATTTGTTTAACGTACTTACGTAGGTAAGTCAATAGTCACAGAGCTAAATGTGAAAATAATTTATTAATTATTTTCAAATCATTTTTATTTAATATGTTTAAATAACTGTGACCAAGTGAATGAATACTGTTTTCTATTTATATTAATAGCCAGCGAGGCATTTATTCAAATCCGAACCGAGAGAAGTTTTTTGTGAATTTGCGATAACAACAATACACGAGCGCACGTCCTCCTTCGCCGGTCATTACTATCTCAGCGCGCGGCAGGTGAGGGTCGCTCTTTTTAATTAATTTGATTCAATTCTTTTCGTTTAATTTTATTCGGTTTTGATTTAAATTGAATTAATTTGGTTTAATTTAATTTAAATTGATTTAGTTTAATTTGATTTAATATAACTGATTTAATTGTGCTGATTGTATTTGAGTTAATTTAATTGATTTATTTTATTTTAACATCTTTAAATTATGTAAGGCATAGCTGTACTGACGAGGGATAGATCCCGAAACACGTGTCTGCAGATGGCCTTATATTATGTAACGTTCCTTTTGTTGTTTTTACATTAAATTTTTCTCGGATCAAAATTTGTTGCATTATGCAATATTTTATTGATGTGCAACAGCAGGTGTACATTATGTAATTCAATGTCCGGCGTGGGTATTTGCCCGGGAAGTAGTTGTTTTAATGTGCATTTGTTTAACGTACTTACGTAGGTAAGTCAATAGTCACAGAGCTAAATGTGAAAATAATTTATTAATTATTTTCAAATCATTTTTATTTAATATGTTTAAATAACTGTGACCAAGTGAATGAATACTGTTTTCTATTTATATTAATAGCCAGCGAGGCATTTATTCAAATCCGAACCGAGAGAAGTTTTTTGTGAATTTGCGATAACAACAATACACGAGCGCACGTCCTCCTTCGCCGGTCATTACTATCTCAGCGCGCGGCAGGTGAGGGTCGCTCTTTTTAATTAATTTGATTCAATTCTTTTCGTTTAATTTTATTCGGTTTTGATTTAAATTGAATTAATTTGGTTTAATTTAATTTAAATTGATTTAGTTTAATTTGATTTAATATAACTGATTTAATTGTGCTGATTGTATTTGAGTTAATTTAATTGATTTATTTTATTTTAACATCTTTAAATTATGTAAGGCATAGCTGTACTGACGAGGGATAGATCCCGAAACACGTGTCTGCAGATGGCCTTATATTATGTAACGTTCCTTTTGTTGTTTTTACATTAAATTTTTCTCGGATCAAAATTTGTTGCATTATGCAATATTTTATTGATGTGCAACAGCAGGTGTACATTATGTAATTCAATGTCCGGCGTGGGTATTTGCCCGGGAAGTAGTTGTTTTAATGTGCATTTGTTTAACGTACTTACGTAGGTAAGTCAATAGTCACAGAGCTAAATGTGAAAATAATTTATTAATTATTTTCAAATCATTTTTATTTAATATGAATTAATTTTTTTTTCAGAATTTTAAAATCAACGAAAAAACAATGATTAGTTAACTTTTTAAATAATAAAATCGTAAATGAAAATATTAAAAAAAAATGTTGTGACACGTTGATTTATTTTTAAGGGATTATCCTGAAATACACTTTGCAAAAAATACTTACACTGTAAGTTTTACAAACATCTATTGAAACAACTACTTCCCGAGCATTTACCCCACCGGACTGCTATGCAACAACAAATATCTATTGTGTAATTCAATGTCCGGCGGGGTAAATGCTCGGGAAGTAGTTGTTTCAATAGATGTTTGTAAAACTTATAGTGTAAGTATTTTTTTGCAGTTGGAAAAGGGATTGATAAAATTTTATTGATCATTGCCAGAAATTTTTCCTTGTTTAATTTCTTTGTAATTGTTTGTTGTTGTATCCCGAATGAAAAAATCTATCAAGGAGTACTTTGCTATTTGATTTTTTTAAATTTGGGGTTACCACCTCTTAAAGGCAACGGAGTGGGGGGTTATTAAGTGTATGACTGGATAATATTTTAAAAATAAAAATCGAGGTGTCGGGGCTTTATTCTGAAATTTTGGTATATACGATTTTATAGAATTTATCCGTTACTTTTGAGAAGGACTGTATTTATATATATATATATATATATATATATATATATATATATAAAACTTTATTTGACATAATTGTACAATCTTTTATATATTTATCTCTAATTGTGATTTAATTTGTTTTGTATTCTTGCTTTGATCCTCAACTTACACTAAGCTACGCTTTATTTCCTTCATTCTCATTATTGCCTTCCATACTTCTATTCTTTTTCCGCTCTCACACAAACATAGATATATTAATCTCTCTTCACCACCAACATTCATCACATGTTTCATAACTTCACACTCATTAATTCACTTTCTGTCGTTCTCTTTTCCATTTCCACATCTCTATCGCGCCAACAATCTTATCTCATGAATCTTTAATTTTTTGGGATAGCGAGACTGACCAATATATACTTGTAGCTTCTTTTAATATGGTCAGAGGCAACTATTCTCAATTTTTTTTTCCTGTCCAATTTGTAATTCCACGCCTTCCAACTTATTTGCCACCTCTACTAATTGTCAATATAAATGCCAATTGTAAACTTGATTCAGAAAGAAACATTGAAGTAACAAAAAATACTAAATAAGAAAGAACTAACAATGAAGACAAAATTGAAAGTGTTCCTAGCAATATACAGACCAATATAAGACTTGGAGGTACAAGCGGTAGAAATGAAATACCTGAGATGTATCAAGGGCGTAACAAGGCTAGACAGAATATGGTATATAAAGATAAGAGAAAATTTAGAAGTAGAAGATATACAAAATATTATAAATAGAAGGCAGCTGAGATGATAAGGATATCTGGAAGACAACAATCGAAAAAAGGAAAGTAATTATAGCAAACGCAACAATCATTAAATTAATCGTTCATAATTAAAAGAACAAATTCATTTATACTACAGGTGATTTCCCGAGGTGTAGAAACGTAGCGAACGTAGTAATATTAAAAATGATCGATCAATTTCGATTCTTTCATACTTCACTGTAATATTTGAGGAAATAATTTATGTTGCACTTTGTTAATATAATAATCCATGCATTTCTTCACAATGATAACGATTTATGTCAAGGCGATCAACAATAACTCTTTTAGTCATTATTACTTAACATCTATGTGAATTAACTATAGTGTGCGGTCCTTGAGTCTTTTAACTCTATCATATTTTTTTTTTCATGAGCTATTGCTCTGTATTCTTTTTGTAAATGATTTAATTACAACTGTTCTATATTTCATTTTAACGATAGCAGATAAAATTAAAGTATATAATACATTTAAGGGTACACAAGGTTTCATATATTTACTAACCTAACAATCTTAAGTTTATATTTGTCTTTATAAAATTGTTGAAGTTTGTCCAATTTAATTGTTACTTATGCCTTTTATTTTACAAATTTGCATTATTTGTAATTTCTATTGATGTTAATCAAAATATCGAACGAATTTCCCTAGACATGTTTAATATTTTAGCTGGCCTGTGACACGATATGAAGAAGAATTCAGTTTTTTTGTATATATTATTTATCCAAAACTAATGAATGAATCACAATAATCACATTTTTTCTAACCGCCTTGTTTTAAAAATTATATTATAGCTAGACATCAATTAAGGTATTGCTTATATAAGTTCATTAATTTAATTATTCATATAATTCTTTTACACTATATTTCTGATTTTTCTATACTATTACGTGTATATAATTTTCATCAGGAAGCACTTCATGTCAATTCTGGCCACTTGGTATGAACCAAAAGTTTGGAGTGTGGTTTCACATGAATTAACCAAAATAACCGCAATCAAAGAGTCACAATCTGCAGTTCGCTCCTTTCTCGTCAAAACTGATTACCGTTTTTAGAGCAAATTGTTACCGATGATGAAAAATTTGTTAATCTGAAGAGACGGTGACAATAGTACCGCAACCCACGCCAAAACCTGATTTGCATGCAAAAATGTGATTTGTATTTGGTGGGATTTTAATAGAATTCTTCATTATGAACCACGGCGGAAAAACTACGCCAGTTGCGATGAGAAGTTCTCCCGCAAACTGCACTTTCTTCAAATATTGCCTCAATAATTAAGAGTGACTCAAAAACGCCTTGAACAATTTTTAACAAAATCCCATGAATTTTACAGTTGTTGACAACAACAGCAAATATATTAAATAAATTGTTGATTTTGTTTAAATAAATACATTCCAAAAATATATTTGAAAACGACATTAATTATTGCTATAATAGATCTGATACAATCGTTACACTTGACATAAAATAGTTGATAATAGGAAAAGGATTTATTCACTTGGTCACAGTAATTTAAATAAAATAAATAAAAGAATTTGAAAATAATTAATTAATAAATTATTTTCTGTTTACCAAGTGAATAAATCCTTTTTCTATTATTATTAATAGCCAGAGAGGCTTTATTAAAATCCGAGTCGAACAGATTTTTTGCACAAAACAATTTATCGATGTAGCGCATGACTGTGGCGCGACCTGCCTGTCCAGATATGACCTCTGCGTTCACTTACATTGAGAATTTCAGAGGAGACAGTGCGTTTTTAATTAATTATTTTTTTAATTAATTTAATTAACAACTTTGCAATTACGTAAGGCACAGCTTTACTGACAAGGGATCAAATCCCGAAACACGTGTCTGCAGATAGCCTTATATTACGTAACTTTTATCTTATTTTTTTTTTTTGCATTAGATGTTTTCGGTTCAAAAATTGTTGCATTATACAATTATTATTGTTATGCAACAGCAAATGTCTATTATTAGACATTTGTTAAAGTACTTATGTAACATAAGTCATAATGTCACAGTTCAAATTCTTTTATTTAATTTAATAGAATAGTTGCTTTCTTACATTTAGTCAATCGCTGCATTGATTTAATTGAATCGCATATATCACAAAAGGTGTCATTAAATCCTATTATTGTCACTTACGCAGGAGACGTCATTGGGCCTCGAAATCTCCGCGACTTAATTCTACCAAGGGTGGATGAATTGTGACTGGAGAACGTGTGATTCTTACAGGGTGGAATAGACTGCATTTTAGGCGACCCTTTCTACACTTCTTTTTGTAGGGTCCCGAGTCTATTTTAAGAAGTCTCACACTCTGAAATTCCTCAGTGATGGAAAATATTATAAATCGGGATCGTATGATCATTGATTCTACTAGAAAAAAATAATAGCACATCAAATATGCATAAACTAGAAGTAGAATCCATCTTTTTCATTCATTAGTAAATAGAGCTAAGTAATGTCGCTTTACAACTTATCCACCACTCTGCAGTATATTAGTGTTACTTAATTCTATTTTCATTTTTTTCATTGGATACACATAACATTTGATTTATAACCACAATTATGAAATAGCTAATTGTCTTAAACCAGATAATCTTAAAGAATAAATGATTGATTTTGAAAATAATGTATGTAAAACTATGTAATCTATTTTTGCATTATACACGAGAAAGACAATTAATTATGACGCTCAATTTAAAAAAAAGTCTTGTAGTTAAGGCATAATGAAAGTTAATAGGACGAGTGAAGCAAAGTTGAGGAGCTCGTAGAAGATTTTTTGCCAAGTGCGAGTGAGTAAACTTGAGGCCCGGAAAGGAAACTTTTTACGCGGAATTCCTCCCGGCTAATGAACGTGAAATGATGTTTTTCTTGTTGTGGTGTTAATTGAAAAAAGGGATGGCGCCCTCCTGCGAAAAGGTTAATTATTTTTTTGTTGCCGATCCGAAAGTTATTAATAAAATGGTTTTGATTGTACTTGGCAGCTAGCCCCATCTACACAGCGCTAAAATATCGGGTTATTAATGTTCGGGCTGACGTTCCCGCTAATTATTTACGGTAATTAATTATTGTGTATATGTTGAGGACTGAAGACAAAGCGAGTGTAGGCCCGGGGGATGACGCCCGTTTCTCATTGGACGGGGAGCTGCAATGTGTTAATACGCACACGATATGACTTTATGGAGCACTTCATCGTCATTGAACAATACTAATATTAGGGAACAATGGACATAATTTCGAGGACTAAATAGAGATATATTAGATTTGGGTGCAGCGCAGAAATGGAGTTTGTACGCGAGCTACAAGCACCGATCATTAGTTTAATTATTAATTAAGGATGAGTACTTTGTATCCGTTAACCGCAATACAATCCGCATTACATTCTCTCGATCCGACAAGACGCGGAATAAACAAATTTCCAGCGTTGATCACCCCTGCAACGGACTACAAACGTTCAAGCATTCATTTCCCTTTTGCGCACTTCCAGACTCGGCGTTCCTTAATTAACTTTAAACAAGCAAGTTAAATAAATCCAGAGTTAATAAAACTAAAGCTACTGTAATTATATTCCTTCAAACATCCCTAACCCGGAGATTCTTTCCCCGCTTTAGCACAAAGGCTTCTGAAAAATTGAAGACTATCGACCGCACCTTTCAAGAGCGCTCCTACCCCCACACATACACAGCCAAGGTTTATTTTTAAAGCCCAATTGTGCATACAAATGTCTCAAATACAATATAAAAGGGAGGATGTCAATATGGCAGTCAACAGATGTGCGAAACTGTGAAATACACAAGTTGGAAAACAGCACGCGAACGCGCCCCGGGACCGGAACTAAAAGTTCGCATCCCGCGTAGGATGGAAAGGAAAAGGAATGTAGAGAGGACTCCGGGCATCCAACTTGGGAAACTGTTTATGTGATAGGATTTAAACTGAGCATGTTACACATATAGAAACGCTCAACACCATATCGATTTATTCCATAAGAAAAGGGGAAAATTGCTTTTGAAAAATTCTATTCCATCCAATATAAAACTTGGAATTTTTTGTTACTTCAAATAAACATAAAAACTTTGTTTTAAAATTCTTCATTCGGTAATGAAAAAAAGTTTAATTTCTAACGTAATTGATTTATTTGTTATAATATAAAAGATCCATATTTATAAAACACAATTTTATAAAGTGTTTTACTTTTTATTTAACGTACGAAATAGTTCTTAATGGTTTCTTAGTGTAGATTAGGGAGATTGAATGTGTTTCTTTCTTCTGTGCGGGACCCAATCGCATTATCGGACTTGAATAAAACACTCTTAGGAAATTGGGTGTCCAATAAAATGGGGCTAATAACTCTTATCTACATCGTTAATTACTTAAGAACTCAGGATCGTCATTAATAGCTAAAAATCGATGAATAAATAGGGGTCATGTTTAATTGTTCATTAAGTAAATGATAATAGCATCCGAAGTTTTCGGAAAATACAAATTCAGTGTAGTTCGTTCTTGATAACTATAAAAAAGTATAAGTAAGCTATATTTGAAGAAATTATATCCCTTCGTATATAGTTTCAAATATTGTCTGATCATAGGCTAACAAATTTACTAAATAAGAATTTACAATTATACTATTTTGTTTTGTTATGATCGTAATTGAGTAAACCTGTAACTTGTTTAGTGCAAATACATAAGTTAAATAACGAAATAATTAAAATAATAAACAATGTTTAATTTCTGATTAGTGGTGTAAAACAAAGTATAAGCCTTCATAGCAAAATTGTGGAATATACAAAAAATATTTTGTTAAAAATTGTAATAAATACAAATATGAAATGTGAGCGGTTCGATTATAATTAATTTTAGTATACATTCTAAAATGTTTGTGTTATATAAGTTCCTGTTTGAGAGAGTTCAGTTTCATGTAAAAATGTTTGTTATATAATAGCGTCAATAAATAGCACCAGTTGGTAATATGATTTAGATGTAAGATGTACCGGATGCTGGTGCGAATCGTGACCGGAAGTTTTGACTGCATAATATACTCACGCAATAAAATTCAAATCTGGAGTGTGTTTCCGCGGGATGCGAACGAGGAAGAGGGTAGGGTGTTTATTTTACGTCGGTGGAATGTGTGGCGCTTGGTTCTTTACCGATTGCTTAATTCGCGAGAACGTGCTTTTATCGTCGTGGTGGCAACGGCCGACGCTGAAGGTGGGTGATATAAGGGAGGGTGATATATAATTTCCAATAACGGGGAGCTCGATCATCCGTCGACTATAGATATTAGTGAGATAGCAGCGAGTGCTAGGATGGGGGTTATGAAGTGTGAGCGGGCACAGCTGGTGTTGACGGCGTTATGCACCCGGCACCAGGGATATCAAATATTGAAAGTGGAATATTTCACAAGACACTAAAACTTTCCGGAACGCCGGACATAAATCGGCGAAGGGGCGATTTAAAATGGGCCTCCGCTTCCCGCTCCCTCTCCTCCAACACCCATCCAGGTGTCTAATTCTTCGGAACTTTTGGGCTACATTACCCAAACACGCGAACCGCTACCGAGACGATGATCTATGATCCTAGTAATTTGTGTTTCTATTACCCCCACACGAATGCCAGAATGACACAGAAAATGAAACGTACGAAGATTTATGCGTACGCGATGGAAGATTGTGGAACAATTCGAACATTATTCCCGGGGATAATAATGCAGTCTTCGGAGGCAGGCCGCGTTATGTGCGGCATGTTAGCATACTGTTTACACTAAGTGGGTCAGCAGAGGCCGTAAACATCCTGCAATCGGAAACACCCACCCTCCAAACGAGTGCATCCAACCACATATCGATTCCCTTTTACTGATAATTCACTGCGGAAAGAGTCAAAGAAAAAAAAACTGCGACGACAAATATTTCCACAGCAGAGATGCACGGAATAAAGAGCAAATATATGAAAATGGGATGGGCCCCTTTTTTTCATGCCGGAGTATAGAGCCAGAAACGGGATCCACGCATCAGTCCGGAGATAAAACATACGAAATTCCCAGAAATTGGTTCTCTGCCAAAGCAATTTATTTTTTACATTCAAAATGCATGTCCCGGATAAATCGTATGTACAAAACGGCGGTTTTCGTTCGCGTGCGTCCGTCCGTTATGTTATGTTATGTTATGTTATGTTATTTCGTTATTCTGTTATACGATACCCCTTTTGTGTAATTGATCGTTCCCCTTCCGATTCACACACACGTACACACAAATGAATACTACAATTTTCACTTCCTCGCACACACCCCTCCAGCAAAATTCACACGCACAACACATAAAGCATTATACCATTTCTAAACGAAAAATCCCATTCGAATTTTATAACAAATAAACAAGTAATCCTCTTATAATCAAATTGTATAATATTTATTTTAATATATATACATTTTCAAAACGTTACATTTTTATATTTAAAATTCTATAATTAAAATTTAAAGTAAAATTATACCTGGCGCATTCACCATAATATACCATTTTGGCATAATTAGTAATTTTTACTAAGACTCAAATATTTTTTATTAACAAAAGCAATACCTAATCATCCTTAACCATCTATGCGTTAAAATATACCTAAATTTATTTCCTGAAATACGCGACCCAAAATCACGCACAAAATATTTGCACTTCTCATTTTGTAACCAGGCGGACTAGTGGTGAAAGTTACATTTACGCTATGGAATATCACTAGAAAAGTAACTAGACATGTTTTGGCCGCAAAAATTAATCTATTTAAAATTATTTTTCCATTTACTCTTAATTTAAATAAAACTAACACTGGTCCCCTTCTCGTAAATAATTACCATCCCTATCACTCTCCTACCTGTCCTAGGGAAGTTTTTTTAAATCCTTAGTAAAGCAACAACTCTGTTCCGAATAAAACTATACCTACCTAAATACCAATTCAGTTTCCTTGCAAAACGCTCCACTATCCATTAAATTATCCTTTTGGCACGACCTCTATACCACTAATACTAATTTTATCAATGCTACCAGTCATCCCTTACAATTTTCCAAAAGTCTATCGGCGTTAAATCGCACGATCTTGGTGGCCAGTGTTGATCGCCAAATCGAAAAATAACACGTCCTGAAAAAGTAGTCTGCAATAACACCATTGTTTCACATGATGTGTTGTAGGTGCATCATCTTGTGGAAAAAAAAACATGTCCTCCGCATAAATTACATCCAATTGAGATTACAAAAATTCCGTTAACATTTCACACCATTAACAGTTTCCAGCGGCATTTTCAAAAAATACCCTAAATTAGCACCGAATAGTTACTCGCGATTTATGAAAGCATTCCACATGGAATACACTAGTCTAACGAGGTTAAAGAAAACCATATTGCCATCACTAGTTACCCATACGCAAGATGAATGGTGGTTGAACATAGTGGACGATACAACGATTCTCAGTTTTCTACCTTGTAGACTTGAATCGTTGACGATGCCACTTGAAATTAAGCAAAATATGACGCTTACTGCACTACCTACATTCAAATAATAATGATAAAAATTCTCACAAAAGTTCAAAATAATACCACTTTAGCAAAAAACGAGTTTAATAATATAAATTATTTGACATTTCGTAAATCCACAGCCAACTAGAAATATAACAATATACTAAGAGAAAACCCCAAATGATGCGAAAATTAGATTTTTTGCATTTTCCGCAAAAACACCTTGACTTAGAGGTATAGGAAACTTTTGATAGATAATTATAATGTCCATTTTTTAATAGACTGTTAAAAAATATAACATTCCATTTGAAAAACTATGGTCCTAATACACCTAAATACTCCAGTGAAAATGAATTTTGAAAATAAATAAATAAATAAACTGTTTGAAATAATTCTTTGAATAAAACTTATATAATAAATAATTATCAATTACATTTCATGAACAGTTAAAAATAAAAGTTCAACATTACTAATTAATATAATTAATTTCAAATTTAAAACAATCAGCAATGGAACATGCAGTTTCCAATTCAATAACTTTAACACGTAACACACTAAGTAATACATTTAATTCTAAATTTGTTCATGCGATTAATACAAATGAAATGCTAGAAGTTTTCAATTCAATAACTTCAAAATCGCATATGTCGTAAGGGAAATACATTCCAGAAGCAATAAACGGAAAACGCGATAATTGTCGGAGAATGTACAATTCCGAGTTTACGTCTCGTTCGAATTTTAGATATAATTAAGTTGTTGTAAATCAGAGACGGATGTTGTTCATCGCGTAATTCATCCTTAAAATGTTTAATATATAATTTGCGAATATTCTGTTGCCTTATTTAATTGCGATCTGGAAATGGATAGTATATATAAAACATCAGAGAGGTGCATTTATACGAAGAAAAAAAGTATAACTGTATGCGTTGTGCCTCTCCCTTCCCTCCCCCTTTTCTGTCTTATTGCTCTGGAACTCTGAAGTAAATTGTCACCGGTTTGAAATGTGTAATGAACTCGTTAGTATTCCAAAGAAATTTGAATGTAAGTTCTTGAATTTTCGCGGGTAGGTTAAAGTGTGGTAGTTAACTTAGTTCATCGTGAGCTGGCTTTGCTCTCGGGCTTTTGGTTACATTTCCCTAGTTAGGGCGTTTCGTTGAATGTTTACTACGATGGAAATAGTTTTGTTTGTTTGTGGACGAGGGATTGTTTATAAGCGCGTACTTTGACATTGAATAATTTTTAATAAAATATGATTTCCAAATATTCATTTAATTAATCTATTGAATTTTATATGAGAAAATGCTGTATATTATCATATTATTTTTATTAATCAAAGAGATTCTTTTCTTATTTAATCTCGATATGACAGACATTAAATTGGTTGCTCGCGATAGACATCAACATATACAATATGTAATATTTTTTGTAATGTAAAATGTGTATTGTCCGAATAAAGGTTTGTTTTTTCTTTAATTTAACATATGCTTAAATCAATTAAATCGATATCAAAGCTTCAAAGCATTAAATAAATCAGTGAAAAAATTATTAAGAAACTACCATAAATAGTAAATACTTCCTGAGTTAAAATTTGTAATTTACTACCCCTTGAGTCTATATGTAGATGAATGAATAACAAATAAGAATAAATTGAAACTACATCTTAAAGTTCTTCAGTAAATATTATGAAAAAAGTGCACGATTTATTTGAGGTAAATTTTATTTAAAGGTCAATCTTTTATTGAAACCGTATATAATACTCATTTGGCGAACCATTGATCTAGGGTATCAATGGGTTTTGGAGGGCTTTAGGAAGAGTAGGTGTATGAGAGATACGGGCGGTGTCACCGGTAAATTGAAAGATGCATTTTGATATATTTTGTAGAGAGAGCGGAGAGAGAAAGAGAGAGAGAGAGAGGTGAGCCTTGTAGAATCCCTTGTTTGAGGATAAAAGAAAGAGATAAATAGTGATTAATTTTAACTTTGAGGGATCTGTTTTAGAGAAATGATTGTAAAATGAAGATAAAGTGCGGCCTTTATGCCGTACAGAATCGAAAGCTGTTTGGATATCAAGGAATAAGCTTACAGAGAATTTACTTTTGAGTGGGATGTTTGCAGATTGGATGTGACGAATGGATAACTATTAGAACGCTTGGGAAGAAATCCAAATTAGTAACCAGGAATGTTGTCAGAAATTAGTGAGAGGATTTTATTTTTGAGGATTGGAAGGAGTGTTATTGGACATAAGGGATGGATTTTGAGTACCTTTAGGTATGCATTTAATGATGACTCTTTTCCATTCTGCAGTTAAATAACTATTTTGGTAATTGTAATTAAGGAATATAAGTATATGGTTATGGATATTTTGTGGTAAGGATTTAAGGATGTGTCAGTGTAAGTGATCATATCCAGATGATGCAGATTATTTTTTATAATAATATCTTGTTTGATAAATAGGTCCTTCATAAGTCCGTATATTTGAAGTAGTCTTTGTGCCAATCTTCAACATATTTGAAGAAGACGTAGTCAAAAAATATGTCGTGTTTAACTTTGCAAATCTTTTTAAAAGATCAGCATTTTTTGGCGATTGCGTCGATGTCCGTAGTGGTCACCTAGGTGTCGGTGGCTGTTCTTTGTCGTTTATGTTTTTAACCACATATTTGTCTTATATTGAAATATACGTTTTTTAATGTCTTTATTGAGTTTGTTAAATGTCAATCTATGTTCCTTTATGTCTGTAAGTCTGATATCACGACCTAACTGTCCTTTGTGTTTTATAAGTCTAAAGGTATAAATTTGGGAGAAGGTATTTATTGTATATTTTGGCAATCTTGGGGGTATATTGTTGTTACAATGAAATTAAACTAGGAAAATTTCTGGCAATGATCAATAAAATTCGAGCAATCCCTTTTTCCAACTGCAAAAAAATACTTACACTGTAAGTTTTACAAAAATCTATTGAAACACCTACTTCCCGAGCATTTACCCCGCCGGACATTGGATCACACAATAGATATCTGTTGTTATATTGCAGCATTACTGCGAATTGCATCGGTTTGAGTCGAAATTATTATTTAATTAAATTAAACAACAAATAATAGTTACAAGGCTATCTGTAGACACGTGTTTCGGGATTTCATCCCTCATCAATACAGCTCTGCCCTGCAAGCCCTTAGTTGTTAAACAATTTTTAATTAATTTTTACGTCTTCAACGAGATCGCGGTGAAGGACGCGCGCATTGAGCGGATTTATCGGTTCCGAACAAAAAATAATATCGACTCGGCGTGAGAGAAAAAAAAAACAGCATTGTTTCCAATTAAATTAAATAAAATGAAACAAATGAATGATTCACACATTTGCAGTTATTTAAATTACAATGAAATTAAACAAGGAAAATTTCTAGCAATGGTCAATAAAATTCGATCAATTCCTTTTTCCAACTGCAAAAAAAATTACTTACACTGTAAGTTTTACAAACATCTATTCAAACGACTACTTCCGGAGCGTTTACCCTGCCGGACATTGGATCACACATCATTGCCAGAAATGTTCCTTGTTTAATTTCATTGTAATTTAAATAACTGCAAATGTGTGAATCATCTTTGTTTCATTTTATTTAATTTAATTGGAAACAATGCTATTCATATTGTTATATGAACTTCGAAATTGTTGAATTGTTCTATGGATTTGGGATATAAATCGGAGTTAGAGGTAATGAATTGGGAAATATCTACTTTGAAACTTTGTTAATGTCACAGTTTTTGTACTCGAGGTAATGAATAAATGACATAGGTCTGGGGTAAGGTTTAGAAAGTGAATAAGGTGTTGGATATTCTGTGTGCATACGAGTAAATCTGGGGTGGTGGTTTGATTGTGATTCATTATGAACTTTGGAGTGGCAGCTATGCGTACGAAATTTTAATTAGAAAGAAAGGATGACAAATGACGGGATTTGCTTTTGTTAATATTGAAATATACAATGATTATCGCATTAGCATATATTGATGCTTTAATAAAAAAATAGTGTCGCATTTAGGAGATATATTCATACATTTATTAATGAACATATTGACATATTTTGAATAAGTACTGAACTCCATGTGGCTTATATTTATAAAATAGAAATAGATATGTGTGTGTTAAAGCCACGTCACTGCAGGAATTATATTTCCAATCTAATAAAATGGTTATCTCGTATATAATGATATAAGCGGATGAGGTACTTGGTAGTGGTCCAAGTATTTCACGTGGCTTTGCAGATTTTTTGCGGAGACTTAAACACGCAATTTTTATGTGGGAAAACTTGGCAATAATAATAAATTAAAAATAAACGTAGAAGTAGTATTTAATGAGTTGAGCTCGATGCAGGGTTTGGACCAGATGATGTTCCTGGAATGTTTCTCTCATGATGTGTGTGTACTTTGTCGAAACCATTCTATATTTTATCATTCCTAAAATTTGTAAAAGTTTTTTGATTTCAATTCATAAGGCTGGCAGTAAAGAGGTTATTTCAAACTAACGAGGAGTCGCAATCCAATCACATATTCCAAAGATTTTAGATTAACTCGTATCACGGCAATTTTTCGGGATGGCGAAAAGCATTATTGTAAAGGAGCAGCATTGATTCTACACAGGAAGATGAACCAGTACAAATCAATTAGAATTGCAATCTGATAAGATAGTCATGTTGGAGAAAAATGTCAATTGGACGTAATTTGTATAGACTCCTCCAGGGCGTTCGATATAGAGAATCATTATATTTTACTTAAAAAAATGGAATACGAGTTGTAAGGTAGGATACAACTCGTATTCAAAATTTCAGTCGGAAGTTTCGTGTCTCATAATATGCAAATTATGTCTGGTATACCGCAAGGTAGCCACTGTGGCCCGATTATATTTCTCATTTTAATTAACGACTGTACTGAAAATTTAAAGTACTCCAGATATTACTTCTTTGCCGATGACATGAAAATTCTACACGAAGTAAAATCAATTAATGACTACAAGTCAATATTAACAATTAGTCTAAGTGGTGTAATTTTAATAATTTAAGTCTAAAAATGTAAATAAAACAACTTTAAAAGGTTAATACTATTGTTACCGGCGCTTTACCGGAAGCGCCGTCAACCGGTTCATTCAGTTTCTTGTATTACTCACAAATAACATAGGTCCCAAGTAACTTTTTAGCTTTATTCACTTTTTTCAAATGAGTAAAATTCGCGCCACGATTCAGCTAAGTCTGACATTTAGGATGCCGAATCCGTGAAACCTCTACATACATTAGCGCCCCCATCACAAAAGCAACAACCACCACCAAGCGACGAAGTCGGAATTCTCTCAGCAACTTGCAATTGGAAAAACAGCCCTGTTGCCAAACGTCCGCATTGGAATCGACCCTTCGCTACCTGGACCCGGATGGTTCGAGCCTGCGACCGCGTGGATTGCAAATGTTATAAAGGGAAAACCAAAAAGTGTGTGACGTCACGGAAATAAAAAACCCAAAAGAGCGTTTTCGCGAATTACCGCGAACCCAGATGTCACACATGGAATCTACATTCACTATCGAAAAGCTGAGAGAATTACCGACAAAATGAATAGGACATAGGAAAACGTAATAGTCCGAGCGGGAATAACATAGGAAATATGTTTTTCGCGGTTTTTCACGAGGTTTTACGAAGCAACAATTAACCATGAACAATTACCATGCCCCATTGGCTAGACATGTTAATTTCAATTATTAAGATCCACTATAATTTAGCATTTAGTTCCGAGCCAGATGTGATGATTTTATTCCCCTTTCAACATTCAGTTTTTCATTGTTTTAGCCGTAATTGTTCAAGGAAATAGTTGACAGATTTACGAAACGACACACGGCGTATAATTGCATTTTCATTTTTGTATTATGTTGTATTTTTGAAATATGTTTCCAAGAAAAACTCCCTAAATTATGATTCCTCCCCTAAAAACATAATAAAACATGTATGTCCTCGCGCAGAATAATTATCTATATGTGTGGACGTTAGATGCAGGCAGATTTCCTTGAATGAATGAAAAAAAAATGGTGGTAGGGGACGAATTTTTGGTACAGCCTGTACCAGAAAAGCAGTATCATTCTGCTTCCTGAGTGTACCCGCAAAATCTACGCCAGTCCCAGTAAAAGTTTTTGTGTTTTGTTTTAAGAACGTAAGACTTTTCATATATGTATATATATTTATTAACATTTTCTTGTTGTTATTATTTTTTATTGTAAATATGTATTCTTTTTTTTGTAGAGTTTATATTTGTTTTTTTTTTTTCTTATCCAACTCGCTAGTTGGAGTTACGTGTGGGGCTCAATTTATTTGTTCATTTTTTCAAAATTTCGAACCAAGAGTACCCCAAATCGTAACACGATTAAAGACCTAGGTGTCCATATTAAATTTTTCTGTGCAGTAAAAGGTCGCATATAGTACGGCAATGTGTTTTTTAGGTTTCATCATGCGAAATGGTAAACATTTTAGTACGAGAACTTATAACATTATAATACACATCCTAAAATTGGAAACCACAACATAGATACATACTCAAAAGTAGATCGTACAAACGAGTTGTAAAGAATACAGAAACGGTTTGTTAGTTATTGATCTTATATGATCGATAATTTGACGTTTAAGTTCTATTATTGTGTTAGTGGGGCAATATAAGTTGCCTATTCTAACACCTACCATATCCCAAATATGTTCTATCGGCGATCAAAAAACTATCTTAAAGTGGCCACTGAGTAAGGCCGAGCATTATCTGGCTGTAAAATGATGTTAATATGCAGAATCGCGTTAAGACTTCCCTTAATACAAACTAGGAGGAGGTCGACTACATCATGCTATCGAACCCCGAACCATGGCTTCCTGTGTAAGGGCCGTATGTCTTTCAGCAGCAAATTGTAAAATTCTCTGTTTACCGCGTCAACGTCTGACTCTTCTGCGACCATCATGAGCTCATGAACAAAACAAAAAAATAATGTTATTCTATTAATGAGTCCACTGTTGTCTTTCTCTGCAATAATCAATTCTTGATCTGCGGTGCTGCGGAGTAAGAGGCAAATACAATAATGGATGGTACCATATATAACCAAAACTGGGGATTCTTCTATAAACAGTAGCCATGGATAATCAGTGGGCATTTAGAGCCAGACAGTAATTTTGCAATGCCCGCGATGTTGTAAATCTGTCCCTTAAAGATGTTAGACGAAGAGCTCGATCTTCACGCTCAGTAGTGCTTCTTGGTCTTCCTGATCCAGGTCTAGGTCGTTTTTCCCCAGCTTTGGGCTATCTAGTCCAGCAGCGCACAATTACCGATAAGCCGCGACTGACTCTTTCGGTTATAGCACGAAAAGAAAATTCCGCTTATCGTCTACCAATAATGCAACCAACATCAAAATCACTTAGATGGTGATATTGTGCAAAACGATGAGCATCTTTTACAATTTTACAAACTGAAAGGTCAAAGTGGTTTAGTATATTAGCAGCAGCTACATTAAAAAATCACCAGCTCTTTATAATTGTGATATCAACAAAAAAATACCGTTAAGTAAAAACCAAACCAATTATTTTTTGGATCATCGGTATAGTTCATTGACATAATCAAATTCCGGTGATATCTTAAAAATTCCGAATAAAGACTTGGTCTTATATTTTTTTAATATTACTTTTAAAGATAATATCAATCTGAAGTCAATTTAGGGACGTCATAAAAATTGTTTAATTGCAATGGTCCTTGGTGTTAACTGAGAGATGCCTATGCTTTCTAAAAACAATCTATAGCTTAAATACTATTTACATCAATGTCAAAGAGGTGGTTCATGGCACATACTCCCTTGAAACAGCAGGATGCCGTATCATCAATAAATACACTACGCACTTAATACAACGGCGTGGGTTGTTTTGCTTACTGTATTATTTTACACATTCGCAGATATGTTTATAAACATTTACAATTTGTATTAACCCCATCACATCTTCCCCAAAAGAAGAAAAAAAAAATGTTATGGGTAAGTAACATTTTTTTTTTGCTTAACTATAGTACAACTTAACCCTATGTTTATGAACTAATTTATTTTTAATTCTAAGAACTATGCTAGGATCTGCACAACAACGCATGGGTCATTATATATCGGTTCCATTTTGTTTCCTGATTCGTTCCTAAGCATTACCTTACCACCTATCTTATAATGCACACTTTTATGTACCGGGTGTTCAGATAAGAAGGGTCACCGGCAATATCTCAGGAACTAAGACTCCTAGAGCTTTAAAATAAAAAAATATATTAATAAAAGTTTTAAATATATTTCAAGTTCGTATCTCTTCCAATAGGGGGCGCAATGAACAGGCGAAAAATAATTCTGCGATTATCTCAAAAAGAGTTCAAATAAAGGCATAATAAAACTACACTTTTTGAAATCATGATGAGTTTATAAAACAAAAATGTTACAGAATTTTTTCTCTTACTCTTGAAATAAAGGGTGGGGGAAGTTCCGAATTTATAAAGAGCAAATGTCAAATAACTCTTTTGCTTTTTAACCGATCTTAATGATTTTAATTTCATACGAAAGAACGTATCATACTGATTGAAACAATTGACAACAGTCATAAAAATAGGTAATTCAGTCGCCGCTAGATGGCGCCAAGTTAAAAAGAATATAATTTTCCTATTTTTCTTACAAATTTCAAATGGAATGATATATTTTTCTTAGTATCAATAGAAAGTGCGTGAAAATGTAAGACATTTGGTGAAAACCGCATCTCTATACCTTTATTCTATCACAAGTTATATATAAAAGAAAATTTCAAATTAAAAATATCAAATGTCATTGGAAAACATTTTGAGGTTAATAAAATTTATAACAAAAACAACAAAATTGAATTAGTTTATCCCTACCAGGGGACATTTTCTAAAGCGCGCTAAATTATTTGGATATACTCTTTCTTGAGAGGTGAATAGATGCTTATTTTTTGGTCATCACGATTTGCCGAATGTTCAGATTTTTATTTTTGGGGCAAATTAAAAAAATATTTTTTATCAAACCAGGCCCATAACAAGGAAAGACATATTTTTTTGGATCTGAAATGCAAAAACTTGAGCAATAGATACAATAGATACTGCTATTGCTAGAGTGGAGCGACATCCACTTATTTAATTGTATAAAACTATGTGATTGTATTAAATATGACGGTGGACTCATTGGACAAATTGAAAGACAACATTTTGATATAAATTTGGCATTGAAAATGTTTTTCCATTTAGTTTTAATACTCTTTTCATCTGTATTATAAGAAATATATCTTTGTTTAAGAAAATGAGAAGAATGATTATTAAAATTAAAAAGCGCCCCCTACCGGTTACAAAATAATTTATTTTTTTTATTTTAGCCATCATTTCATTTATTTTAAATTAACACATAAAATTCTTAAAATTTACATTAATAATTTTTAATTCTAAAAATTCTTTTAATTATAACCTGTGATAAGATTTAGATATAGACTTCCGGTTTTCACTAAATTTCTTACTTTTTAATCCTCTTTCTACTAACATTAAGAAAAATATATCATTCCATTTGAAATTCTTAAGAAAAATGGGAAAATTATCTATACTTTAAGAGTGGCGCCACCTAGCGGCGATAAAGTTAGTTATTGTTCTGATTGTTGCCATTAATTTTAATAAGAATGATAAGTTCTTTCGTATGACATTAAAATCATTAAGATCGGTTAAAAAACAAAAGAGTTATTTGACATTTTTTCTTTATTACTATATCTATGTAGATTTTTTACGAAAGCAGAATCAGCTGTTGTTGTTAACGTCCCCGGTTCTTTATTAGGAATTGAATATTTATAACGTTGACAATCGTCACATTTTTTTAACAAATTCTGTAACATCTTTCCGTAATCCAGACCAATAAAAATATCTCTGTATATTATTATACGTACGACTGATACCTGCATGACCTCCTGTTGGTAAAATATGAAAATAATTTAGGAAAATTTGTCTAGTTTCTTTGTCGGTAATAGTTCGTATTCCAATCAATATAGACATTTTTAGTCCTCACCCTTTCATTTCTTTTTGTTTTCTTGTAACATCTTTTAATAATATATTATTTTTAATGAATACTAATTCATCTATATTACGCTTTACGCATAATATTTTCAGGTCTCTCAACGACGTATCTAGTAGAGACGTTGATCGAGTATCCTGATTAATAAATACTTCTCCGGATAATTCATTATATATTAAATTATTTAAAGCGTCCGCGTAATCCATAAATCCATAAACTTTTAAATATATATTTTGACCAATTTCGTAACCTTAGTGAATATCAATCTGTATTCATATGGCATAAATATTAGAAACGCTTATTTATTTGGAGTAAATTTTCATCAAATAAATTATATTTATTTTCACCGCTTGAAGTAATTTTTAGAAACGTAAATACTTTATGTCGTAATCCAGATATTTACTTATTTCGTATATCTCTACGCTCATATAAAGAACTAATTAATTTAGCATTTTATTAAAAGTTATATATCTCTAGAATTTTTAAAATAATTATTCAATTCTATCAATTTAATGTCACTTAGTAATTTTGTTATGTATTATTCAATGTATGTATGTTATTATAAATTGTAATTTTCAATTTAGATCATTTTATCTATTTTATTTTTCGGATAGTTAAATAGTAGTACATTTCATTGTTATCAAGAAAATAAATATTATTTTGTGTAAGTTTTAAGATGCATGAATTAACTATTGTTAATAACTTCGGTTGAATTATCATATGTTTGTCCCAGGAAGCTAATTCCCCACTTTAACGGGATACCCAGTATAAATTCATATGATTTTAAATTTAATGTGGTCGGTGAAATAATTTTAAATCATTAAATATTTCTAGTTACTCTTCTGATCACTTTTTATGGTGTAAATGTGGTTTCCGCATTAATTTGCCTGATAATGAATAAAATTAGATTAATATAATTTATCAATTATTAATAATTTGATGTTGCAGAAGTTAGGAAGTAGAATATAAATTAAAGCTTGTGTTCAAAGCGGTCACTAATATCCGAAGTACAGATTTGTTTTGAAAGTTAAATTTTAAACGAACGAACGAACGATTCCTTGTTTGTTTCACGTTGTTTGTAAAGTTGGGTAATGCAATTTTGCAGTTAAACCGAATGTAAGCGATTAGAGGTTACTGGATTTTGTGCGGGATGTGTAAAGCGAAAGCTGCAACAGAAATCGGGGGCTCGGTCACGTTTTACTGAAGAGCGGCCGATAAGTCAGTGTTATTTTCGCAAATTGGAATCGGGCCTAGTGTTGTTGGTGTTGAAGGGTATCGAGGTGGTGAAATCGACGTAAGGGGGTAATCTGTTTGCGAGGCATTGTTGATATTAGTGAACGTCAACAGATCAGACTTTGACCTTAGAGGGTTAAGTGATTGAAGAGAGAGGTTGGGAAGGTGTGGGACAGGTTCGGGTCGGGAAATTAGTTTTTCCATTTGACGTTGGGAGAGTGTGTGGTGGGGGGAGGCGGTGCGGAGCACGTGGATCCGGAGGCCCGGAGCCTGCGCTAGTTGAACGCGGGCCGAGGTAGGAAGTTCAGATCCCGCGTGCCCTTCGAAGCGTGTGCAAGTGTGTGGGTAATGCGCTCGGTCACTCTTCGCAATGCCGGCCGCGCTATTGGTGTTAGCGCTGATTTTCTTCGCTGCACAAGGCGCGGAAGTGTACGGTAAGTGACCAACATCACAAAAGAGAAATATAATTAGTTAAAAAAGAAAACGGGCGCGGATTATTAATAAAAAAAAGAGAAAAAATGTTCCGCGAGTGATTCGTGTGAAGGTATGGGTTTAGTCAATTACGGTGATTACCGTCACTAAATCACGTCATATGGGAACAGATTACTCGGAAGCGAAACCGCAACGCTGGTTTATGCCGGGGAGGGACCGTACTTGTTGGAAACTTGGACAGTCTTGGAAGTTGGTGCGACCGCGGAGAGACATATTTCACAGCAGCGCCGGGCGGAACCCTCCCCCCAAAAACGGCCCCTTTACTCGACAGCCCCAGGACCACTTGGAATTGCAACTCCAGATAAGGCACCAAACCGCAATTGCAATTACACATTATTATCATAACACATTTAACTCAACTCACTCAGCGCGCAACTTCGCCAAGTACAATTAACAAAACTATCTGCCCACCGAAAACAATAACAAATTTCATAAACGCCGCAATAGCGAGCGTACTCGTAATTAATCACACAAACATCCACCTATACCATCAAAACACACACAAAAAAAACTCCAAAACTCGACCCGCATTCAATCTCCCACCCGCACACACAAATTCGCAAAACACAAACATCCACTCCGCAAAAAATACAAAACACCGGAACGGGTGACACGTCACGGCACATTTTCCAAATTAACAATTTCTAACACGATACATGAAATCCCAACATTTTTTTATTATCGCACCTCTCGCACCCGCGAAAGCATTGAGCGCATTATGTTTTATACGCAAAAATCAAATCCCGTATTTTATCGCACTGCATAAAAAAAATGTGTCGAATTTCATTTAATACTTTCATTTTGATTGATTTAATATACAGAAACAAAACACAAGTATATAAAATATGGAAATCCAAGTATGATTTTCTACAAATATATATATATATATATATATATATATGATTTTCGTACACAATATATCCAGATTTATTTTTATTACTCATTTTAATTTTTTAGTTAAATTAAACAAAACAAAATTTTATTCATTAATATTCATTTAATATGTAAAAAGAAAAGTCGCAAACAAAATTAGTTAGTTCAAAAAATAAAAATATATATATTGTACCTTTGTACTACATATTATACAGGGTGGGTTCTTGACCACGAAAAAAAAAAAAAAGAAAATGCAACATAATAGTATTATGCATTCCAATATCTAGAGCAAGTAGTGTTTCAGTTATTTCGAAATTTATTTTGTCTCAAAATGTTTGCACAATTTAGTAATCTCTGAACCATTCGTACGTGTTACATAGTAGGCTACTATTCGTATTCATTGAACCGAACGTGGACACATTTATTTCCAACGTATCAATATTTTTGAACCCTTCGTTCGAGTAGTATTAAATGAATCAGTATACCAATCAAGAAATAATGAATTTATTCGTCATACATGGCTAGTGCGACTGGTTTGTATTCACGTACGACATAAAAACAAAAGCAAGAAGATTTAAATAAAGTAATTTTCAAACGAATAATAATCAATTACTTTCATTCTGATTGACTTAATATACAGAAATCAAACACAAGTTTATAAAATATGGAAATCCAAGTATGGTTTTCTAAAAATAAATATATAAAGGTTTTTTTTTACAAAACATATCTAGATTTATTATTATTAATCATTTAATTATTTAGTTTAATTAAACAAAACAAAATTTTATTCATTAATGTTCATTTAATATGTAAAAAGAAAAGTTGCAAATAAATGAGTTAGTCCAAAAAATTAAAATATATATATACCAAACAAAACATAAGTTAACCGTTAACCGTTAAGCCGGAATTTATCTTCAAACTTAAACAAAATATTATTTGTTTTATTAATAACAATTGAATGCTTTATTCGAATGAAATTTACTATGGTTTAATATGATAATATAACACATAATTTGAGTTAATATGAGTACCATCACTTGATGGTAAGTGTAAAATATAACATAACCTATAAATAAATACCTAAATATCTTATTATCAAGACGAGTAATAATATCTTTAGGAATAATACTTGAATGAATGTTCAATTTTGAGTGTTTTTATCTCTTTATAAATGTCGATAATTTACACAACTTAATCGTAAAAAAATAAAATTCAAATTAATCCCATCTATTTATCTGGTAAAATTTAGTAAGTAATGTAATTATTATATTAAATATTTGCTATAAATTTAGTTATTAAATCATTACTTATTTATCCAAGTCATTCTCGACACATTTATTTTCTAAGATATAAAAATTTAAAATTAACATGTTAATAAACAAGTAACGATTCAAAAACTGATTTAATAGCAAATATTTAATGTTATAGTTACATTAATAACTAATAAGTCACATTTATTTACGTTTAACTAGATTCGCGTTTTACTAAATAAATAAAATGAATTGTTTCGCATTCATTTCTTTCCGACCAAACTATCGAAATTTATAAAGAGGCAAAAAATTCTCCAAATCGATATATTTTTAAAAATATTAATACTTCTGTAACTAAAGAGATATTTAAGTATTTATTTATTGGTTATGTAATATTTCACACTTACCATCAAGTGATGGTACTCATATTAAGTCAGATGATGTGTTATATCATCCTATTAAACAATAGTAAATTTCTTTCAAATCGGAAAACGCATTCAGTTGTTATCAATAAAATAAGTATTATTTTGTTTAAGTTTGAAGATGAATTCCGGCTTAACAGTTAACTTTTATATATAGATAAGTTCTGTTGAGGATAAGCCATATCCCAAAATTAACGAGACACCTTATATATATATATTTTACCTTTGTATTACACAATATACAGGGTATGCTATTAAAAGTTTTCGGGGTTCCTGACCGAGGAAAAAAAATGCCTACAACTTCTAGTATGAACAAGACAGACAGATTAGCGTCATATATAATTTTTACTAATAGATGCATTTATTATTTTTGAAGAAATATGTATTAGTTCATCATGACATAAGCCATTTTGCATAATTTGTTGTACTATTGAGGAAAGACAACATTCTAAATGAGGGCAATTAACTTCAAGAGTAAAATTTCATTATGAGTTTTTTTTTTCAAGTTTGACCAGTATTTGGTTAATAGTGTAATAATATACATGGTTCCTGCTTTTAAGTGCCAAAACTTAAATTTGTGCATCGTCGTTCATTTATGTTACCAAGTCGCCTTTGCAAATAATCATTAAAATTTTAGTAGTATTTTGATAACGTCAAGCGAAAATGTTTAATATTAAAACAAACCGATATTTATAGCATTTTCTTAATACTACTTGATTTCAAGACACGTCGGCAGCATTAGATGTACTGACATGCATTACAAGGAGAAATATCCCCGTATGAACTATGGTTATATTGAAAGATAATACAGTGGAGATATATATAAAATCAAAAGAAGACCACTCTACCCAAATTTGGGTGTGGCCATTATTTCCTAATTACTTTCACTTATTTAATTGATTTTTATTGTATATATATATATATATATATATTAATATATAATATTAGAACCAAAATGAATTTAATGTATTATTATTTGTGTAATATATTAGTAATTGGTTTAAATATTCCAGTTTTTATTACTATATTTTGTGTAGTAATTAATATTGTACCTTAAAAATTGAATTATTATATGTTTAACACAAAACTATCATAATGATTGTTTTTAAAACGCCTTGAATGTTTCAGGTATAATTCTTTAATATTTAAATAATTTACATAAGTATGTAGTAACTTAATGAAAATTGAAGCATTATATTATAATTTTTCCTTTAAAAAATGAATGTTCACTTTTTGAAAATTTAGCGCATAATGGGCTAAACGTCTATCTAAATTACTTATTGACGTGATTTCGCTATCAACCAACAGCAGTCCCAACTGACTTGGAAACAGTTTGAGTGAATGACCAAATAGAGCAAATGCCCGTTTGCACCGATTTTATTTTAAGGCCTCCTTAGTTAAGGGTTCCTTAAAAGTTAAGGAAATAATATTAGAGATTGGATTGCACCGCTCATATAAAACATCCGCTTAGATAAGGTCTCCTTAGTTGGGGGAAAATCTAGTGGAATATCGGTGCCTAACTTCATGTCGCCTACAAAAGCGTATTATTCTCGCTTTCTAATCTTTAAATCATAGAAAATTATTATTAATTTTAGAAAATCACAATTATTTGGAGTAATTATTACCATTATAAACATTAAAGTAATCAAAAGAAACTATAAACTATATATTTATTTAAGAATGTATACATTTAAAGGTGGCGCTTGCGTCGTCTTTAATTTATTAAGAATGTATACATTTCACAATTTTCTTAATAAAATTATTGGTTCGCTGTCTCTACTTTAATCGTTATCTATAAATTTATAATCTATAGGTTAAAATCAGTCGTACGTCAGCGCTAAGGAACCCTTAGTGCAGTTAAACCCGCAACATCGGCGGCTTAAATTTAAGGAGACCTTGTACGTTGTTTGTGCGCGGTGCAAACCAAATGTCATGTGTTAAGGATTACTTAGTATTAGGGAGTACTTAAACAAGGCGCTGCAAACGGGCATAAATCACACAAAAAGTAATATTAAGATCGTGTTTATTAATAAATAGAGAATACTTGGGTAAAAATTATTAAAGTAAGTGTATAACAATATTATCTTTTGCATCGGATAAAATTCCAATATTTCAGCTACATTAATATTTTACACTACATTTCAACAAATTATAAGCTCGTTTTATTAAATAAACTAAATGATTAAAATTAGAATTTTTTTTTAAATATAGTATCACACAAGGCACAAAGATATTCAGAACAGGTTAGCACTGTAAATATTAATAATTACCTGAAAATGTTGGCGATTAAAAATTATCTGCTATAAAAAATAGCGTGGAAGAAAAATCTGAACACATAAAATATCTTTATTAATTCAAAAACAATTGCAGGTGTCAAATTATTTTTTTCAAATTTGTCAACTTTTGATATACATTTGGATAAATCGACTTTTGGATACGGCTGTAAAGTCACAGTTTTTTATTTTCATTTACGAAGTAATGGAAAGTCTAGTAATTATGAAAATTTTCAAAATCGTGTTTTTAAATGTCTGTGCACTTTCTACAGGCCAAACGCCTTAAACGATCAGCTTCATATTGCACATTTGAGCGCTTAACTTGAACCCAAAGAGCCCGGTGACTTTTAGTTAAAAACCTCCAACATTAAGTACTTATTTACTTAAATGTTTATTTAAAAAATGGTGATGTGTTCATCATGGTATTTTCCCCGGTGAATTCGGGCAAATAAGTTTTTCATTGAAAATTTTAATAGGAAAGAAAAAATGAAAAATGGATTGTTGTATTTTTTTTATTTTATTTTTTTGAAGCTGGAAGCGTTTACGTATGATGTATTAAATATCACTGCACTTTGATGTTTTATTCGACATAAAAATAATTAATTAAATAATAAAAGTCTCCACAGTCAACATAACGTTGATTATAAAAATGGTAATGTGTACTTGCCCCGATGATTTCGGTAAAATACCTTTTTGAATGAACATTTAAGAGTAGCTATAAAAAATTAAAACATAGATTGTTGTCCATTAAAGTTAAAGTTGAGTATTTGTAAGATTTCTTATCTTACAATGGCTTGATAAAATTTCCATACATATTTCCATAAATATATAATTTCTTTACAATTTTTATTCGTTCGGGCAACATATTCTGTGTTATTGCAATTTGAAATCATTTTAACGTTTTATTTGTCATTAAAATAATTATTTATATAATTAAAGTGTCCAAAGCCAACATAAAAAAGATTATAAAAATAATTGTTTATTTCTAAGGGAATTTATAATGTAGACGAAATAATTCCGCTTATGAAGTGAAAACTAAAGGTTCTACAATAAAAAGTTGTTAACAAAAACTATTTATCGTATATGCCTTACTTTTGTTATATTAATATAATACGAGTAAATTAATGTGGTGTTATGCTGCCACCACAATTTTTAAATGGTACATTTTTTATTCGAAACTTAAATTAAGCCTTTTATTCAGTATGGTAATATATTTTTTATTCTACGACTTGTGAAAAAACATTTAAAATACCCGAAGTGTCTTTTTTAGCAATGAATATTTTTCCTTTTTCATCTCACTCGCCTTATTACGTTTACATACCCTTAAAATAATATGGTTGTCAAAATGTTTAATACAGGAAGTTCAAAAGTTTTGTAAACCGGAATAGATATCATTTTTTATTATTTTTATATGGGTTATTAATGTATTCATTGTTTGATTGTACTTTTTTTATTTAGAATTGAAATGATTTGTTAAATAACATTCATAAATGTTTATAAAAGAACAGAGGCAAAATATATGATCCCGTGATAGTAAAGGCGGGCTTATTACGATTTGTTGTCCTGGAATTAGCACAACTAGCACTTCCCATGTAGGCCAATACCTTTTGAGCCAGTGTTGATCTTTAGCTCAACTATCCCACAAGCAAAAATTGAGTCACTTTATATAACAATCCTGTTGACCTAAAATAAAGTTGGTCATTTTTAATTCAACACATGTGAGCCTATTGTTTTCAAGACATTTATTTTTGCTCTTGTTCAAAACTATAGCAATGGAAGTATATTCTACTTTTACTTTAGAAGAATGTGCAATAGGCTGCGACCCCAATTTATTCCAATAGTGTAAGAGAACACATTTTAGACTTCGTTTGATTTCATAATCCCATTGCAGCCGTTAAACCAGTTACAGTTTTACAAAATACAGAATCATCTTCTTCAGCAAAATATTTAAGGATCCTGTTCTCTTATGCGGTAATAAGAAATTTTAGTTTCTTATGTGAATAAGTGTCTTTCTTTTATTTTAGAAGCCAACATTTTGAAATCAAACTTCGACAGTCACAGATTTCTGATTAGGTCGTTTAAATCATTTGGTTAAATGGTTTTCGTATTTCCAGGTCACATTCAGTCACTACCATTACTGCCATTTTTTCCCAAAGCCAATTGGGTCCTCCTGAGAAGCATCAGGTTGAGGTTCAATTGTAGTCTTAGTGCTCAGAACACGTCTATGTGCCGATCGTATGCAAGTATATTCCCATTTGACTCGATTTTATCGGTTAATACCAGTTATGCTCACCAAACAAAATAAAAATCCTGATGGTGATTCAATGGTTCTTGCCACATGATAGAGGTTTCGTAGTGAAAAAGTATTCTTTTATTATTTGTCTATAAACATAGAAATTCAACGCACGTTTTACATTACCTTTTGAGGAATCCAAGGCTTACCTTTAATTTCCTGTGGGTGGCTAAATTAATTTTTGTAACCCTCATCAACAATTGTACCATTTAAACGGCATGTTTTAAACAAATATTATCCTCATATGAAACAAAAAATTGTTTGGATCATTAATTGCACAAACTCTTCTTGACGATGCCATTTAAAATTATAATAAGATAACTGACAACTATAACACGGAAACAAGAGCTATTAGAAAATTAGTGAGGCTATATGAAGAATCAGTGACGTTAAAGTATTAAATATCATGACACGTAAGTCATTCATCAGTCAAAAAGATTAAAATTGTATTGTGTTATCAAGCAAAACGTTAAGTATTAGAAATATTAAATCTCATCCATTTATAATAAATAAGTAATATTGTTGGAATTAAAAAAATAAATTAAATAAAAAGATAATTTGAAAGTAATTACAGCTAATAAATAAACATTTTTTATTAATATATATTTTTTGAAGTAGTCATTGAAAACTTGACAACATTTGTACTTTTCGTAACGCAGAAATGAATTGAAGCAACATTTTCTGGATGATCATCACAATTATTACTTTCCCCGGACCCCCTGTCCAAGGGAAAGTATTGTGATCGTGAAAATTTTCGAACCGCCAATTTCAACAAATATGCACGTTTTGAGGTCCCCTGAGTCCATTCCATCGAGTTTTGAAAAACGTCTGTGTGTGTGTCTGTGTGTTTCCGCGATAGCGCATAAACGGCTAAATGGATTAAGCCCAAACTTTATATCTAAGCTTTTTATAACAGTGGAATGATCTGAAAAGCTTTTGGTTAGAATCAAAACTCATTAAGTGCAACTTTACTCTTAGCAATTTTTCATTATTTAATTCGGATAGAAAAATGTTTCAAATAAAAGTTTTAGATCTTGGAAAATAAATAATTTCTGTTATAAAACTTTTATTGTAGGACATCCGGTTTTCATTTTATAAGCGTTTACATGATAAATTCCCTTAGAAACTTTAATTATTGAAATAATTATTTTAATGACAAATAAAACGTCAAAGTGCCGTCATATTCAGCACATTCGCAAAGTTTGAAAAAATGAAGAAGAGTGTGGAGAAATAATTTCAACACATTATAAGGTAAGAAATAACACACTTAATTATAATATTCTTCTAAATACTCCGTTTTAACTTTGGAAGACAACAATAAAATTTTTCTATTAATCATTTTCCTATTAAATTTTCAATCAGAAACTTATTTGTCCGTATTCACCGGGGAAAGTACCATGATGGACTCATCACCATTTTTTTGTAATTGGAACAGTCGTGAAAGGTAACGGTTTTCCAAAATGTTTCAAATGTTCCATTTTATTTCCTATGAAATTTGTATTTCTAAATTTCCACCGCTGATTAATTACCATTTCAATAAAATCGTTATGACGTGAAAATTGATATTTTTGACGTTGACGATTGTAGCACAAATGCATGTGAATAACTTTAGAAAATTCATGAAAATGGTGATGTTGACCTTTGAACTTTTAGATCTCACTACTGTTAAAAATATTGTATAGAACGTTTAAACACACACACAGCACACACACGTTATTTAAAAATCGATTCAATTAACTGAACAGACCTCAACGGATATATTCATTTAAATTTTCTGTTTGATAATTTTAACGATCGTTCGGAGAAAGTAATATATTCTTTGTTTCCTATTATTTTAAATATTAATTTTTCAATTCGAATACAAAATACTTCTAAAAAATAGCGAATTTCAAATACCACTTTATTCTATATATATATAAACGGAATGAATATGAACAAAAATAATTATTTTATTCTGTCCACAGTCTTTTAAAAGTTTTATTATACATATGCATACAATTAACAGTTGTATAAGGGTTGCTTAAACAACAACAACAAAAAATAGATCTGAGGTTACTCTGAAGTTTTAAATGGGAACACATATTTGTTTATTAGAAATTTGGATATGAAGGTAAATAATGTTAAATAGCGCTTATACAACGACAAATCTTAAGTTATTCAACTGTAACTCTATTTAATCAACACCCTGTATATTTTTATTGAAGGCGGAATGGAACATTGGTCAAAATATTCGAATGAATATCATTAACGAATGAAACTAATGGAAACACTCGGTTTAATTACAACCTTCCACAAAAAAATATTGTTGTATTTTTTTCTGTATGTAATACGAAAAAGTGATTAATGGTATTTTCTGTGTGTGAAGGGAACAATAAGGAAACATTGAATTACGGAGTGGCTATTAATTTAAAACACCGTGGCGTTTATTTGGAATCAATAAATATGAGCTTTCGTAAATAATTGAATAATGCTTGAAGAAAGCACACATGGACTTATTACCTAATGTAGTATATAATAATTTAGATAATTTTTGGCGCCAAAATGACACCTTTAAAAATTAATATTCCTTTTCATTCTGAATATATTAAAATAACAATTATGTGTTTGTAAAATTATGAAAATTATACTATTATTATTTTATTTAGTAAAAAGGAAGGGATAACCATGATTTTAAATGGTATTAATTTTGCATAATTCAAGCTATTATTTATGACTATAGTTTTTGACGTCAATATAATATATGTAAATATAATAAATTATCTTTAATATAGGAATACCGAGAAAAAAAATTGCCCTGGATTTTGTGTATTTACTATTTCAAATATTCTCATTAATCCTACTAATAATTACCAACAACAACTAAAGCGGCACGAACACGTGTTTGTCAAACGGAAAATGCGTGTCACATCAAAACACAGTATTAAACGTAATATAAAATAAAAGCGAAAATCATTAATGTTGGAAGAAGTGGGGGCCGTAGTAACTTTTTAATAAAGTGAAAACGTTCGCTCATGCAATATTTATAAATAAAAACCGGAAACGCCAAAGTGCCTCCTTTCCCGACGTCGGAATCGCGCGCGAAGGCGGATTTAAATGCGAGCGCGTCCAAGTAATTAATGCGGATTTATTATACTAATTTCGGAAAGGGGAACAAGAAGGAGAAAGAGAGAAAAATATAAAAAAAAAAGAGATAGAAGAACAGGGAGGAAAGCCCACCGCGGGGGCTTTTATTTTTCTGGGGATTAAGTTGTTCGAGATAAAGTTTAGTTGATTATGTACAATCCGATTAAATTTGTTTCTGTTTTGGCAATGATAATATTACAGAGTTTTTCTAATGTATTTCACTTTATGTCAAATACATTTTCTTTTATCTTAAAAATATTTCCGAATATAATTTATTCACATATATTTGACGACTTGAAATATATTTCAAAGTAAAAATGCAATTGAAACTGCTCTTTACATTATATTTAAAAAAGTTAATAAATAGGTTGGAATACAGTTATGTAAATAATTTCCAATTAATTCAATTAGAAGATCACATTAATAACATAATGGGAATGTTATGTCACATTGTACTCGCTTCGGCCGTACATATACTAAATTTGGAACGATACAGAGAAGATTAGCATGGGCTCTGCGCAAGGATGACACGCAAAATCGTGAAGCGTTCCACATTTTTTAGTTACCTTGAAAAACATGAAAGTCGCCGAGAGGTCAGCCCTTAGAGTGCCAACTAAGATCAGACACCCCCAGAATCCTTTACGTAATCCTTCACATAATCCTTCAAATCTACTCCTATATGAACTCACCAATACTACTCCCATCAAAGAAAGACTATCCTTCTTATCTCAAAAATTTGCCTCAAATCCCATAAGCATAGAACTAGTAATCTCCCGGAACTTCCGGCGGAAAGACCACTGGTCGATAGCCAACTGGCAAACTCTTAAAGCATGTATTGTAACACTTTAAGTTATATGTAGGTGTTGTATTACGTTTGTCAATAAAGATTATGTATATATACCCAGGAGAAATTATATATGGTAACTAAATAGAAAACGCTATATTCCTATATAGGTACTATATAGTGATAACACATTTAATGTTATATAGAATAAACTATATAGGTTCTACATAGAACTATATATGTATTAGCGATATAGTTGCACCTATATAGAAAGTACTACGTATGTTTATTGTAGAAACTATGTAGTTAAAATTAAATAGAATGTACTATGTAAATTCAGTATAGTACATTATATATATTGAGTGTGAACCAAAAACTTAGTCAAAGCAAAAATGATTTACACTTAATCATGTGCATTTGTTAAAATTTAAAGAAATAGTTTGAATCATTAAAACTTAGTAAGATAACAATTTATTATATAAATCTAAAAATGAATTAATCAACTTGATATTCAACAAAAATGCAGTATAAAAACAATTTACAATTTAAAACAGATTGATTTTCAATATTTTTCTCTGGAATGGGACTCATAAGGGGCACTGTTTTTTTTTCTAAAACAAATAAGTCTTGTTTTAACAAGGCTTTTTTAACCACAATAAATGAAGCACTAATTAACTTATTCTTTTGAATGGCAAGTTTCGACTTTCTTCCACCAAACCAGTCGAATGAAGTTGATAGACAGCTACTTATAATTTTTATTATTTCAGTGTCCATGGCTTCCTTGTAGTTTATACGAACATCATCTAAATTTAGTAAATACATTTTAAATAGTATGGATTTATTATAATTAATTTTATTTATAAAATGCAAATTGTAGTTAAATGAGACAATTAGGCCCACTTTTACAATTCTTAAATAATATTACTCTTGGATTTTTCAATCGCTTCGTAGTAGTGTTTCTGTATTAAACAAATTGAGTGAATTGCATCTTCTTTAAGTATTGCAAAATGCGCCTTAATTTAATAGAATAAATGATAAATACTGAATTCTACATATAATAGTTGATTGAATTAGCAATTTGATTAAAATTAATGTACAAAAATTACGTAGAGAAGTAAATTGATTACTTGGATTATTGGAGTTTGCAGTTTTTATAACTGCCACGAAGCAAAATTGGTTACATTTTCCACAAATAAATGATATATTTAAATTTATTTGCGGGAAATATAACGATGTCAATTTCCTTTAATGGATTGAATAAAACGCATTATGAAAATCTATTTAACATGGATTACTAACAATAAATAAGTAGTTACATTAAAGGTGTTATTTATAATGATCCTTTAGATTATTATTAGGTATAAATATAAAACGATGAAAACTAGATGAAAAAACACTCACTGTGCTCAACTCCGTTACGATCGAATGGCACGAATGCGTAAATCCACTAATTCTATGCTTAGCTATTTGTACTGCCAATTTTGCGTATGCGTTTTCCATAAAAACAACGATCTGTTCTAAACAGATACAATGCACTTGTGTAGTAGAAAGTTTAAGATAAATTATATTCATTATTAATTAGTTTTATCTTATACAATTTTTGATATGTGAATTAAAGTAATTAATATATCTTTCAGTATAAAATGCTTAGTAATTTAATAATGTATTAAATACACAGCACCTTTGACTGATTTGGAACAGACCGATAAAAAATAGGAAAACAATCATAATTGTTATAATATATATATATATATAATTTGTATTTTCGTAAAATGATTTAATTTTAATTCCTATTTAGAATTAATGATATATGAAAATTACATAGGAACTACAAAGTATATATATATATAAATATATTTTGACTATATAGTAATACTATATAAAATAATTATTTCTTAAACAGCATATAGGTGTACAGGAATGGTGGTAATGTCATTAAATGTTTACTATATATTAGAAAAAATAAAATGCAAAATTAGGCGGGGAGTACATAGTAAAAGTATACCAGGTGTTGAATTGTAAAGCGGGCCATTACATAGGAACTACAAAGTATATATATATATATAAATATATTTTGACTATATAGTAATACTATATAAAATAATTATTTCTTAAACAGCATATAGGTGTACAGGAATGGTGGTAATGTCATTAAATGTTTACTATATATTAGAAAAAATAATATGCAAAATTAGGCGGGGAGTACATAGTAAAAGTATACCAGGTGTTGAATTGTAAAGCGGGCCATAGGGGTTTACATGTAAAATTTGAAATGTTGGTTCCCCAAATTATTTGACAGTATCGGTCTATTTACATTATTTTTTAAGTTTATTGAGCTGAATGATTTGGTACCTTACTCGATAATTTTTGAAAAGTATTTACATAGAGAAAATTGAAAAAAAAAACTTTACAATTATTTTGAATAAAAATAAAGGTTTGCCATGAAATCGTGATGACAGTTATTCCATTTTTTAAAGTGACAGATAACAGTTAAATTTAAATTTACAACGAAACCATGTATTCTACACAAGAAAAAGTATTTATAATCAAATCGTTTTACTCAGATAGTCGTTTAAGAAGAGTACGTGATTTGTTCAGTGTTGAATTTCCGGAAAAAGACAATACCCAGCAAGAGTACCATTCAAAGAATTGTAAAGCATTTCGAAAATAAAGGTACAGTATTAAACCATTGGAAATGTACTGATGAACATAACGGAGGTGATCAAAAAATGAACAGATTATAAAATGAAAATGTTTTCAATGTGTTGGCGGATATTATCGAAAACCCACACACTAGCGTAAGAAGAATTGCTGCTCAAGTAAATGTTCATCACACTACAGAATTCAACATTTTGAAGAGATCTTATAAATTCAAACAACAACAAGAATTGCTTGTTGGTGATGGAGAAAGAATAATTTTCTCAGTAAATGTTTTTCATTTATCTGGGTAAATACTTTACAGAAACTATTGAGTAAACTACCAAATTATTCAGCTTAATAAGTTTTAAAAATAATCTACTAAGACCTATACTGTCAAATAATTAGGGGTACCAATATTAACATATTTCATATTTCAAATACATGTAAATCCCTATAGTCCGATTTACAATTCAACAGGCTGTATACATACCAGGCAATATTTATGAACTAATGAATATAGTAGTATTAACGATTACATTAAATCTACGTTGAAGCTATATTTAAACTATATTGTAAAAATATATAGTTCTACCATAGTAATTTTATGTAGTAGCTATGTAATAAAATTATTTTATGAATAAATATAATTATTTTAAGTTTGTCACTATATAGTAAAACTACTTAATTACAATATAGAAAAATCTATAAATTCACAATGTTTTGACTATGTTAAAATATTCATATAAAATATTACTACATATATTCTTTGTTGGAATGTATATAAACTATATAAATTTATTTTTGGGTATATGTCACATTGGAGTATTGATTTTAAATAAGTAATTATTTTAGTGGCGCAATTAAAACTTTTGTTGATCTACCACCAATAAATTCGTTGTATGTTATGTTTAATTCTAATTAATTCAAATAAATGCTTTCATAGTTTATAATACAAAAACAACCATTTTCGCAATACACTAACAGTTAATTATAATAATTTATTTATAATAATTTAATTATAATAATTTATTTTAATTTCAAAGATCAAACGAATGTGAATAGTCAGATAATATACAATAAATGCTCCGTAAAATTAAACTGCACATCGTTCATTTGCTATTGCTGAATTTAATTTGGAATTTAATAAAGCGCGTCGCTTTTACGCCGAATAAATTTTGTGCCATCAAACGCAAGCTTTGTGTGTATGTGTTTTTTTTATCATACGTTCGATGTGTTGTAGATTGTTGTACAAATCCAGACGGATTTTCGAAAATTCACATGGATACGCACTTGAGCGTGCGTTTATGAAAATCACGAAAATTATTTATTCGACCGCACGCACGAAATTTCCGAACACGCTCCCCGAAATACGCAATTTGATTCAACGGTAATGTAATGCAACGTGATTAATTGATTTGTTTGTTTTTATTTGCCCGTGTCCGATTTTGTTTTGATTGAAATGTTTGTAATTAGTTCTGAAATGCAAACCATGAGGTTTAATGAATAATGTTTAAAATATGTATGTAAATGTTTTTCTAAAACGTGAATTAAAGAATCTAACAGGGTTATTAATAATTTAATTGGTTTTAATTGAACAAAATCAAACTGTACTAATTTAATGCAATTAATATTTACATCAATCTGTCTCTCACAGTTTACATCGTTTTAAATATTTGGACACGTTTGCAATTTTATTTTAATCTATATATTAATGATTAAAATTATTCTTTCGAATATACAGGATGACCTGTATGTGCATCGTACAAAAAATGTTTTGGAAAAAAGTTTACGCTATCTATCACTATTTAAAAAAAAACTTCGGATAAAACCTACATAATTATTGGTGTAGTTTCCGAATCTGTAATAAAATGTATGGGTTTCAATTTAATCCTAGGGTGTGGCAGATTTTTTTTTACAGGATCGGATGCCACCAAACTTTTGTCCGAAACATTTTTTTGTATGATGCATATTTTACTCCCTGCGATCGCCATTTGTTTCGATTTAACTGTTAGAATGCCGCCTCATCTATGAAGGTTAAAAAAAAACATCAGATAAAACTTTTATCATTTTTGCTGTAGAATCCGAATCCGAAATAAAAAAATATAGGTTTCCATTTAAGATTTCAAAGTTAACTACCTCTCCTGCCCTGCCTACTATTTAAGATTTGAAAGTTGACCACCTTCCCCGCCCTCCAGACGTTGGCAGAAATGTTTTTTTAAAAGATCGGATATCACTATCAGAATCTTTTGCATTTTTTGTACCATGCATATTTGCCGACATATTCGACTCGATAGATTAAAATGGGTCGCCCTGTTTTTATTCACATACAGGTAGTCTCTCCTGGTCGTTTAGAAAATAGCTAATTCATTCAATTCTCAAGATATTTTATTAAATAAATTGTAATTTGGAACATTAGAAGTTTTTGTTACGTATACAAAATCATACAAAAAAACCTCAGATAGAGAAAATAATATCAGGTAAAAAATTATCACCTCTGTTTACGATGCACAGCTGAAGTGTGGTTGTAAAGTTAATCGTCACTCCTTGTAATGTTGCTGGAGAAATCGCACGAAATTCGAGGCTAGCAAAGGTTTAAGTTTTCCTTTAGGTAACCCCTCAAATAAAAGTTACATGATGACAGATGCGGGGAACATGCCGCCCATGAGATGTCACCGCGGTGTGAGATTAACCCATCGCGAAACGATCCTCAGTAGTTCCATAGATACACTGTCCGTGTGGACAATTGCCTCATCCTGTTGGAAACAAAAACACACATGACAGAAATTCGAAGAGGAGGTATTCTTGGATCTCACTGTACTCGAAGAAAAAAGGTCCGATTACTTCTGAGTTACACATAGCAACCCACATGGTTATAAACTTTTCACTATAAAGAGGCCTTATATGAATCTCTTCAGGAGTATTTAGAATTCAATAACGGAAGTCCTCTTTATATACACAACCATATTAATTGAAATGAATTTTGCCAGAAGATTTGTGCGCATTGCTCTCATCTTGGAATATCGTTCTCTAGTATTTTTTTTGACAACAGTGATTCTGTTCAAGTCTTCGAGGAGAATTCGGCGAACAGTTCAATCGGACTTTCGAAAAGCTTGAGCGTTATACCGCACAGTGAACTCAATGTGAGATAAACTAGTATTTATTAGTAAGAAACATCTGAATCTTCTGAAATTTGTATATAAGATTTAACTAAAATATTCTTCCATTTTAAAGCAAATAATCAAAATTAAAAAAAAAAAAAAAATTTATATATAAACCGATTATTTTTTAAGTAGATGGTCAAATTGTACTGTCTTGTGAAATTAATCGTTGGGTATTTTGAGTCTAGAAAATTTTGTGGTGGTTTTAGAAGAAAATATGAAACCAAAAAATGTTTAACCTCAAAAAAAATTACATTTTTGATTGCATGTGGCTTAAATGCAGGCAGCTATGTCGTCTTGAAATTTTAGAGGTCTAAAGGGAAGGTATGTTTTCTTTACTTTTAAAATATATGTAATAATGCATTTATATATTGTCATATACTAGGGCTTATAGATTGGATGCTTCTTAAATGTCACGTCTTCTTCGTTTTTTTTTTATTAAAATTATAATAATTTTTAGTTTGATTTATTTATGCTAAAGAATCCATCAAGAAAAAGGAATTATGTTTTTTGTTTTCTTTTTAAGAATAATAATTTGTACTCATAATCTGGTTATTTCAAGCAATATTTTTTTATCCTCTAAAAACATTCAACTTGATCTGATGTATCATTGTAATTAGAAAAAATTGTCGATTTGAATGTAATAAAAACTAATCATCCGCACGAAATAGTATTTTTCCCATTAAAAAATGTGGAAATATTTATCTCTTCAATATCTATACTTTTTATTGAAATTTGTTTTTCGTAGAATCAATATCAAGGAAAACCACAAAAACTGGTGAGAATAAAGTACCACTTCCGGTTTGAAAAGTCGACGAAAAGATCTTAGATTTTCTAGAATAAATAAAATGCTTTAGATTGAAATAAAGTAATTTTGAGACGAATAATTGAACACATGAACTGAAATAAAAAAAAAATCAACAAATATAATAACAATTCTTCGAAATGATTCCTAAATAGTGGAATCATTTCGAAGAATTGTTATGAATTTTTTATCTTTCATCGTGCAGATAAAAAGTAACATGCGTGCAAAATATATAGAAATCAAATGTGTTTTATGTATTTGTGTACACGTGTTGCTTGTCGTTTTTCAATTGACCACATGTGATTGTTATTTTTTTTTTTTTTCAATATATAATGAATAAATTCATATTTTTTTTTGATTGACATCATAGAGTTAGAATGACTAGAGGAAGCATACGCACCGTTTGTTGTCATCCAACATACAGGGGAATACACAATTTGTAAACACAAAGTAACTTCACAGCTGATTTTGACGCCTAACCCAATAATCAAACTCGTCAGTGCTTTATTGAATTACTAGCTCCTATTGGTGTTTTTGACTAAATTTTATTTGTCTGTGTTTTATTTGCTCATTTCTGCTTGTGTTTATTGTCTGATTCGTGATTATTGTTATATTGTCATTGTTTATTTCATGAATTCTTCGAACTCATTATTGAAGTCATTGGAAACAATTCATTTACCATTTTCTTTGTGTCTTACAGTTATTATTCTGATGTAAAAATATAAAATTATATTTATTTACAATTTCGAATTACCATCGGGGCTGTTTATGTAATAATAACATAGGAAGTAATAATAAGTCTGCATATTTTTTGGTTAATTAAGATATTAATACCGTGAAATAACAGATATTTCCACGATTCGACGATGCTAAACAATTCCGACCATCATAAACAATGATAAATATTTGTTTGGCATTTTCCTATATTTGAATTTAAGCGGGAAATCGAACAGCTGTGAGGTTCCACTTGTGTTTATGTTTACGTTTGCAGACGTGATATATCGGACTACAAACATTCCCTATCCCCACCACGTCATTACTCGTCTAGTATATTCTACGTCAATGATTGACATGCTTATTCATTTTAATATTACTCAAACGAAGGGTTTAGAAATACTGACACATTCAAAATGGCTTTTTCCACTTTCGGTTCAGTGAATATTGACAGTAGCATACTATGAAATAGGTATAACAGTGCAGGAATTATCGATTATGCAAAAATGGAATTGAATTGGATGGAAAGAAATTTCGAAATAACTCAAAAACCACTTGCTCTAAATATAGGGATGCATAACACTTTTCTATTGCAAAATGTCTTGCCAATCGCCCTATGAGATTAAATATTGGTCATTCCATTTAAAAAAATGAGTTATGATATTTTAAGAAGCACTGAAATGTTGGCACTTCTGAAATACCTTCTGTCAAAATTGACAAATGTTATTTTTTAATTCTAGATAGATCTAGTACTAACAATTCCAGATATTGTTGGTCTGTATATCTTGTTCCTACTAGAACTTATAGGCATTTATTGAAACATCAATTTGAAGTTAAAATTTGACAAATAAATTTTTATCTCACAAACTGTAAGAGTTATGTAGACATAAATCCATAGTTTTGGTTAGGCGTTTGAACGGGGAATCCGAAAATAAATTAAAATATAGGATGTTCCATTTAAAATAACATTTCATGTGGACGCATTCAACCGTGTAATTTAGATATTTAATCATTTTTTTCCGCGGTCATGAACCCCGACAAGAGAGGAGAAAATATATTATTTATCTATAATATATTATCTATTCAATGATATTAGTTTGTTTAATATACACATTTCCCTAATAGCAATTATAGTTCTAAATTTAATTAAATTAAAATTTATGTATTTCTTAATTAATGTTTTTAAACTATCATGTATTATAATAAATTATAATCATTTGTTGCTAATAACATAAAGTGGTAAAGTGAATAGAAATAAATAATGGTCTCAAATTTTAGTAAAATTATAAAATTTTGACTTTTAAGATTCGGCTTTTAAGCTCGGCTCCTATAGGAGTTTGATCAATAAGTCTACCCCCGCTAGATAGCCAAGTCTTTCCTGTAAAGAGTAGTGCATATTTTTTTAATGAGAGCACTTACCCATAACATAAGAGAAAAAAAAGCATGACGAATTTAAAAAAAATCACAGCTCGGTTCCTATGAGCGTTGAAACAATGAAACCATTTATTTGAATGGCACATCCTTCCTCTGAACAATGGTACATGTTCGGACACTATAATTAGGGGTGGAGGTGTGATTTTTTGAAGGGGTGCACCTTCCTCTCAAAAAGTCCGTTTCGGCCCATTTTCAGTTTTTAAAAGCTGGCTCTTATGGTCTTTGGAACAATAAAACCACCACTGTTGGACAGCTCCATCCTTCTTCTAAATAACAGTGTAGGCCCGGTTGTTCCGCTGTAATTGGGGGACGGAGATGTGATTTTTTGAATAGGAGCACCCACCCCTTCAAACTGACAAAAAATGGAACATTTTTTTTTTAATTCACAACTTCCTTGGATTTTAAGGTGGACAAACAAAATGTTCACCATAAATAGACCTCGGTAATCGGCTAATTTTGCACATAGATCAATTGATCTGGCTTTATAAACAACAGAGAAAAAAATATTTTATTTTCAAAATTTGACACCTTTTCAGATAAATAAATAATTTTTGACAACGGGACCGTTTTCTAATTTAATTTATGATAACTTTTCTCGGCCCACTTTGTATCGCCCACAGGGTGGTGGGGAGCGGTTTTTTGGTCTATCTCTTCAAATAACTGAGATAGAGACCGGAAACGTAACGGAAAAATCATGACGAATTTTAAAAAAAACATAGCTCGGCTCATATGGGCGTCGAATCCGCATCTATTCCGCAACAATCATTAATTTTTTAACGCTTCAGGGAAAGTACAATAATGGACACGTCATAATTTTAATAAATACATTCCACTTATTTTATATCATACGAAAATCTGTCATTCACAATTATTATTTATTTACTGTAATGCTATATTGTTGCTCCGAGTCACCTTTTAGTAATAGTCATCTTTACGGATAATACTACAGAAATTACTGAATTTGCATGAAAAACAGCGCTGCGCTACACGTGGAACAGAGCGGATGTCAATCCCAAATGACTACCGGACTCCTATTGGATGGCGTGGTCGACGCGGGTGGTGTAAATCATATATCTTAAACTTAAAATTTCACCAAATATCGCAAAAACTTTTAATTTCTATTTCTCCCTTATTTTTTTTTTTAAATATTTTATTGAATTTGATTTGTATTTAGGATTTTTTGTACACAACTGTAAGGATCGATATTTTATTCGTTAAGAATTAAAAACGTTCTATAATACAAAAACTTTAAATGATAAAAATAAATCTATCCTACAAAAGCTTCACAATTAAATCCAAAATACCTATGAAAAAATTCAGAGTTTTTCGTTCATAAATAAAAAAGTTATTGAAATAAGGGCGGTAGAGTCCTCTTAAACAGGCAATCAAATTATATCATTTTTTGGTGTAAATAATTAATGTCTTATTATTTTCTTTTATACCATTAAACGATAGACGCAAAATACGAAAAGCGAACAGTTTTTATAATTTTTATATATTTAAAATATAATTTAAAAGGTCTTAAAAACAACATTTTAAAAACCATCAATTATGATAAATAAAAAGAATTTGAAAGTAATGAATTATTAATCAATTATTTTTTTGTTTCTGTGTTTTTTTTTACTATCGTTACGTAACTAACGAAACCGTTTTTAATCTAACGTAACTCCATATCGTCTGTAACAGCGTATTTTAAATCATAGGTAATTATTATTGAGGCACTTCAAATTTTAAAATCTATAAAAATAGACATGCATTTTCAAACCAACGCACACAGACACAACAATAAATAATAATTAATTTCATCCAACTCAAGAAAAACTGGCGGCTTATCATTCAATGAAATATAATTGTAACTTAAGCCAAAAAGTATCTAAATATTTTGTAAAAGTTAAATATAAAAATTGCATTTAAAATCAATAGCTCTCTTGCTAGTATTATAAAAAATGTAAACATAAAATGCAAAAAGGTCAGAATCAAAGAACATTACAAGGCATTTATAAAAAAAGAAAACATCAAATTCAACGAAGAAAATAAAGTGTACCACATTGCCAACAAAGAGAGAAAATTAAATATATTGGAAAATCTAGAAATAATAATAATAATAAACACCCATCCTAAATTGGCCATTTTAAACAGATAATTAAACAGAGTTATAAAAAAGTGGATGTGAGTTATAAAAGCTTATATTGGTTTGTAGTTTCATTGAACGAGTAAAAATAAAACACGAGGTACGTTTTAATGTTTCTACGATTACTTCTAAAGATCGAATTAATAAAATTTACATTTTTACAAGTTTATAAATGAGTTACAGCCACAACGGCATTTTGATCTTATTTTTCTATTGATTAGAAATACCATTGGGAGTGCTGTGTTAAATAAGGTGAATGTTATGAAACTGAAGATAAATAGGGATATTGTCAATAAGGCCTTATTCGCGATCAAATCTGTCATGTTCTTCTGAAGAGTATTGTGAGTAATTTTAACATTATTCTGATATAAAGTATATAGGAAAATAATAATCAAAATAGATTATTAGGTGATATGAGATACAGGATTCATATTTTATTCAATTTATATTTGTACAAAGGCACAATATCATAGAGTGAATTTGTAAGCTAAAGTGACAGATCAATCAAAATATTTGACATTTATAAATTCCATAATCATCTAAAATTATTAAAATGTTAATCGTAAATGCACCCCAAATGATATAAAAAAAAGGATTGTTGCACTTTCCATAAAACCGAAATATCTAAGAGCTTAAAGTAATAGGAAACTTTTTATTAAAAATTTAAACATGCATTTAATGGTAAGTTAAAAAAATATGCCATTCTATTTAAAAAAATACAAGTTTGAACCACTCAGTCCTTATTTAATAAAATTTATTTTTGGGGTCACGTTGTAAAAATATTAAGGTCTTAATAGTTGAAATTTGAAAATTAGTTAAATAAAAAGAATTTGAAATTAATTAATTAATTAATTATTTTCCATTTAGCTAATGTGACATCATGACTTATGTTACATAAGTACTTTAACAAATGTCTAATAATAGACATTTACTGTTGCATAACAATAACATTTTGTATAATGCAACAATTTTGAATCGAAAATATTTAATACAAAAAAAAAACAAAAAAATATCCCTCACTCATCACCACCTTGTCAGTACAGCTGTGCCTTACGTGATTGCAAAGTTGTTAATTAAATTGATTAAAATTAATTAAAACGCACCGTCTCCTCTGAGATCTTTAATGGAAGTGATCAAAACAATTTATCGATATCACGTCTTTCTGCTATTTAAATTTTTGTTCAAAATACCCATTTCAATTAAGAGGATTTTTTTATCTCTATAATAGCAGGCCAGCTGTTTGCATCATCTGAGTGTTATATGTTTTTTTGTTTTTCACTTTTGAAATTTAGAAATCATTACTTCCATATGTCAACATCTTTTTTTTACTTTCCCCATATTAAATGTCCCCAAGAACAATTGATATACCTATTTTGAGTTCTCCTAATACCATTAAGACCATTTCTGAAAAACTTCTGTTCGTTTACTCGAAAATGGCTAAAGGTATTGGCATGAAATATATATAATTAAACTACTTAATAATTCTAGAAGAACTGAAATACTTTTGGTTGAAATTCGCAAACCGGAAGTTATCAATCTTTTTACACTGAACTGTTTGTGCGGTTATTCGTTAATAAATATTTTGGAGAAAAAAATTCAAATTAAAATTTTAGTTGTATAAATGGAAAAAATTTAAAAAAATCACAAAAATTTTATTAATTCCACAATTTTGAAAAACTATATCCGCGTTTGGCGATCAATCACTTTCTCTCGTCATTTTATTATAAACACTAAATAGACTGTGTGAAATTCATAAGAGCAAATACTCTCGTAGCTAATCCACTCAAGCATGTCCATGATTTGAATTTTATACAATTTATTTGAAATTGTATAAAGACAAAAATGTTTTAAATTAACTAATCTCTCTTTTTAAATTGTATTGCGTGTCCGAATAAAAGATATTTTAATCGTTTGTAGTGGCACTACTATACAGGGTGAGTTTTTTTCGATGTTCTCTATGGGGATCTCGGAAACTATAAGAGATAGAAAAACGGTTAAATGGGGAAAGAAGTGTAGTTTTATAAGACGAATAAAATGACACTTTCAAAATATTTGAAAAAGTCAAGGGTAACTAGATATTTTGAAAAAAGTAAAATGTGTCAATTTTTTTAAATCAATATATCTCTATTATTATCATAGATAGAAAAAAAAACTGTAAAGGACAAAGTTGTAGAAAATTTTACACAGATTAATAACAAAAAATCAAAAAAAAAATTTTCGCCCATATTTTGGGAGATATGACACAAACTTACCTTTTTTTTAAATGGAAACAATAGTTGGCCATCACTTTATTAAAAGGGATATTTTTTTCCCTTTAATCCGATATAACATATGCCATAGTTATTTTTAAAATAAAATAAGTTACAGTCGTTTTTAATTTTGCCATACACCAAAAAATAGTTAGCCATGAAAAACAATTGCGGTTGTTTATAGCAACGTAGCAAATCAATATTTAATTTATTATCTTTCTTTAGAAAAAAACTCACCCTGTATACCATCTTTAACATTTTATTATAATAAACCATGGAAAATTTTATAAAAATCTAACCAATAACAATTGAATGCATGTTATTAATAAAATAAATAATATTCAGATTAAAATTTAACCTCGCGGTTATTGATCTCGTCAGCAAGTTCAACTTAATTCTCATCTATATTATATTTAATGAAAATGATAGCAGTGAAATAAAATTGTTTTATATTTTTTTAAACTGAGAAGGAAACTAAAAAATTACATCACATAGCTTTCATGTCCATATGGTGCTGAATATTTAAAGCATTAAAGCTACATGTTACGGTGCCGGCATTTTTTATACATGAAAAAAATATCATTGATAACTAATATTAAAACTAAAATATTAGATGCTTGCATGTATTGTGATCATTTTTTTTATTTTAAAAATATATTTAGTCAGAAAAATTAGTGCACTTAATTTAAAATAAAATTGCATTATTTTCTTTACACCTTTTACCCATCTTTCTCGTAATATTTCGAAATAGGGAAATTGGTTTAACAGCGATCCAATCATCCATCCATTTTCACACTTATTCAGCATTTTGAAACTGCCAGCCAAAGCCAAGCGATGCTGCATCCGAATAAGTGATAATCAGAAGGAGCTATATCTCATGAATACGCTGCAACACGGTATCCTTCACAACGCTCGGTAACGTTGTCATGCAAGATGGGTGAATTTGTGCTTGTAACTCGATATTTTGTAACTCGATATTGTTATTTTTTTGTAACAATACGTCATGCAATTTGTTAAATTAACGTCGGTAGACATCTGCGCCATGAATATTCCTTTTTGTGACATTTTGCGCTTGAAATTGTCATAGTAGTCTACCTTTCATAGCCTGTACTTAAACTCTTCTTAATTTGCAGTGAATTTGTATTTTAGCCATTTTCCCTCATTTTGGATCTTTCCTATTGCATGTAAACGTCCGAAAACAGTTCTTCATGAGTTTGAGTTGAGTTTTCGTCCAATACGTTTTTAAATTCATTGCTTCCGAACTTTTAGGTCATTCAAGTCGTTTTTGCTCATTGACATCAATACCTATTTTAATTCGTTGTAACTAAAACTGATAATTGTGAAAAGACGAAGCAGCATAACCGTTAGTTTCTAAAAGTGTTTGATTAGCGTTTGTGTAGACTGTATAACTCAATAATACTAACAAAGAAACTCTTATTTTATGTAGAGAAAAGTCAAAACCATCTAATTTAACAATTAAATTAGGTTAGTTTGTTTGCATTGATACTTCGCATTTAGACCAATAAATGTAGCTGATCAAAATATAATCAAACACCCAATATATCCCATAAAGAAGTGTGTATTTACTAATTTTGATATACAAAGTCTTGGGGAAAATGTATGGGAAGATTTTTTCGTAACGACCACACATGGTTGCCGAAAATATGTTTAAGCATTTTCATTATTCTGTAAATATTTTAAATAAAAACAATAGAACTTAACCACTAACATTTTTCTAAAATTTAAATAACATTGGTGCTAAATAAATTAAAAATGTCAATAAATCCATAGCTTTTTCAGAAGCAATATTTCAATACAAAAATAGATTTGACAACCAAGCATTTTCATGTGCGACAATATTAAATTTTATTTAACACTAACACTATCCAAATCGCTAACAGCTTTGCGTAAATACTTTCAGATACTTAGGAGAAAGGCTATAAATATTTGGGTTCTCTCATAATTACGCAGAGGGGGGGGGAGACCTAGGTATCGTCGCATCATTCACCTGAAAATAGAAATTTATACAATTCGTTCAGATCCCTCATGTACCACGAGACAAGAAGCCCAAGTAAAACTACAGTCCATGCAATTAAAAAAAAAAACGATTACGACCATTTGAAGAAAAATATGAAGAAAATCATAGAGAGCGTAGATGAATATTTTGTAACTAGCTTGTTAGGAATTTCAAGAATAACATTTTTTAATTTAAAATTCTTTGGAGTTATGTACCATCACTAGAGATTAGGTATTCAATAGACATAATTATCATTTTTGAATAGAACAAAATCCACACACACACAAACTTGTGCATGGCTTCCTGGGCTTCCATTCCATTTTCATTGCACGGAAAATTAAAAGTATGTAGTTTCAGGTGGAATAAAGATGTTCGCAGTGTAAAAAAAACACGTTAATAACCCTCGGGGCAGTGGTGACGAGGGTCGTACAGGACGTGCCACTTTTTCGATTTTCACAACAAGAGGGGCAAAGATGTTCATTATTAAAATTAATTTTTCAAAGTCACAACGTCCCGGATGTTTTATTTTTAAGATGGGATGATTATTAATTATTTCGTGATGTTGGCCCTGTTAAGCGAAAACAAAAAAAGTCTATTTGCGAGATCTTTTCCCAAGAGTTTAATAGTGTATTTAAGAGGCATATTTAAGCTATGAAATATGGTAATAAGTATTATATATGTATTTTGTATTAAATTATTTATAAATTGCAAAATGTGCAAATAATTTATTTTCATGTTCTGTAATGTAAATATTTGTAAAATTCTAACTTTACGTAATAACAGGTTTTAATTAAAATTCAACTTTAACAAAACTTCCGAGGGCATGCTAAAGCAAACTGACTATTATTTAATTAACACGAAAGCACACATGAAGCTCTTATAAATTCTCAGGCGTGTTATTTATGGTGGATGCGCCAGACGTGCGCTAATATTTCATTGTCCGGCGCGACTAACCGTTTTTCATACAGGCCATAAACAATATTTCAAGGTGTTACCTGTCAGCTTTTTTCTGCCAGAACGAAAACTTGTGCAGGGAATAAAAAATAAGAAAAATAAAAAGTAGCAAAGAAAATATAAATAAAACCGTCGGATCCAATTTCGGCACGGCGAATTAATCCAACATTAATATATCGCTTAAGGAAACGGCACCCGACGAAGCAGCCCCATGCATAATAAAGTACACAACAAGTTCCATTTTTAATCCGGCACAAACGCGCCGACATTTATAATTTATACAGTTTCTTCCCTCCTCACGGTTCCGTAACTGCGAGAGACGGACCGCCTCAGTCCATTTTTCGGGAATATTAATCACACGGAAAATTCAGAAAGTTGTATATATATATATATATATATATTGAAATGTAAAAGCGAGTTATCATAATTTAATCCCGAAGTCTTGATTTTGAAACTGGACTTATCTTGGATAAGCGAAAGAAAGACGTTAAGGAAAATTATATATAAAATTTTATGTTAAACGAAATCGAGACGAATATTGATTACATTCAAATAATAATATTATTATTGGAATATTGAATAATATATTCTTAACAAAATGCTTCAAGCTTTAATTGAAATAATATTTTTACAGTAAAATATAAAATATTGTGAAATTATCAAATTGTAATATAGATAAATACATATATTAATTAATTTATATAGATTATTTTGTTTGCTATATTTTTATTAATGGTTTGGTACTAATAGTTGAGCCATTTCATTTCCTTTATACATCCTTATTTACAAAATATTTTCAACTTGGCATATAGTGACTTAGTTATAATACGTATTGAATTGTTAATAGTCGATGCTGCAATGCAGCATGTGCATGGCATACTATTAATTATTGCGTCAAATAATATCGTGATTAGGACAATATTTAAAACATAAAAAATGCCAATGTAATAGATATCTTGTTTCTTCTCTATGATATTTGAAACAAGTATAATCACCTTGCTTCGAACATTAAACTTTTCCTGTTATATGTAGAATAATTGTTCATAATTAATAGTCACAAAATTTAAAATTAAAAAGTAAAATTATTAAACATCTGCATATTCACAATGGTCTCCAACTCAAAGCGTTATTCTTTATTGCAGTATTTGATTAATGTTGTCCCGCATCGAATCAATTTCCATTTCGCCGTATTTCCTATATTCCATTTTTTCTTCGCCTCAAACGGTCGCGATTCATGCGGTAGTTAACGAGACGGGAAATGAGATATGCTAATTTATTAAGTGCCAGATGGGCTGAATAACACGGATTGGGTGTTTAAGAGACGTGCACTTAAAAATACATTTGCGGCACAGCGTAATGGTGGAGTGGCCGGGCAAGGGTGTACTTTATATTTATACACTGTTATTCTTGTGTTTTATGGGCACGCAATGAAGCTCAACGGTAATTATTGGCAATTTATTTTACTATTGCTGCCGATGAGTGTATTTTTATCTGTAATCATGAAAGAAAATCATTATTGTTTATTGGTGCGGGTTTTCTTATTATTCAATATTGATTTGTTGACTTACTGTTTTTTTTCTATTTGTGAATTCATTGTTCAGCCGTTAATTTTGAAAGTGACATATATACATATTATATTATATTATATTATATTATATTATATTATATTATATTATATTATATTATATTATATTATATTATATTATATTATATTATATTATATTATATTATATTATATTATATTATATTATATTATATTATATACATTTTCATATTACATTATCTTTTTATTCTGAAACAAGAATTTACTACTTTATTTTAAATCAATGTAATTTTCCAAGAGTTTATTTTGTGATCTTAACTGCTATCCAATCTTCATTTTTAATGAAACGAAAATTCTCAATTCCTTACATTAGTTTAAAAATAAATGGCCGAAATAATTAATAAAATTAAAAATAATTAATAATATCACTGTGCTTTAACGCATGCAGATGATATTATTTTATCTCCTGTTCTTATTTTATGTAATACATAACTTCACGAAACTGTACACACATTGAATAAAATATGTTATTGAAAGTTAGCTTGATTAAGCAGAAGCTAATACAACCCTGAATATAATATTATCTTGTGATAATATTTTTATTCTATAATTATTTTATCAGCCCCGGTGTTGCACAGGTTTAACATCAGATTTATTTGCTAATGGTTGCATTTTCCGGAATGTTGGGACTGGTGGTAGTTCCAAAAAAGGTGAATAAGTTATATGATATAATTGATAATCGATACAGTACCAAAGTAGGATAATCAAAGTAATTAAACTGGTATGTAGAATTAAAAAAAATTGAAGAAAATAACACTATAGTCGGATTAAATAATATCGCGCGGATATATGTCGGCAATTTATGAACCTTGTAACTCAGGGAAACGTTACAGATTACGTCAAGTATAAACTTCCATTTATCGATATAAAATAAATAAACCTAATTAAATACAAAAGGTCAAATTAAATTGTTTATATTTATATTTCTAGATGCATTAATTATTGCTGAATGAGAAGTGTTAACTGTTTTCTATATTGAATCATATAAATGAGTGTATGACACATATGTGTAAAAACATCATTCAGGTCTATGAATTTATTAAAATTAATACGTTATTACTTAAAATATACTATCAAAATGTATTTCTGTGGGCAATATTATTATAAGTAAGAAACTAGGCATTCCACGTCAAGAGGAACACTTCCGATATTATGTTTTCTATTTTCTCTGACTATTTTCTATTAAATCTTAGAGAAAAAAAAGTATTAAAATAATAATTACTAAAATTCAAAACTAAAAATATACACATTTTAAAGCTTATTGAATAATTGTCCAATAAATTGTATTTTATAATTTGTATTGAAAAGTTTATGCAGAGCTCGTAGCGCATAAGCTAATGAATATTTTCATAATTAATATTTATTAACAATTATATTGCATTTTTCTTTATGAAAACAGAATTTAAAATGGTGATTTGTCCTTGATGGTACTTTTCTAGGTGAATTCGTTCAAATTTGTTTTTAACTGAAAATTTAATAAGAAAGGAAAAATTATTAATTGCAAAAATGTGTTGTTGTCTTTTAATTTTCAAAGCGAGTATTTCAAAGAATATTACAATTTACTTTGTTATTTCTTACCTTACAATGGACCTAAAACATTTCTCCACACTATTTTTCATAAATTTGACATAAACATATTTATTTCAATAATTAAGACATTAATTATTGAAATATAACATTTAATATAAGAGCCAACGTGAAGATGATCATAAAAATAATTGTTTATTTTTAAAGAAATTTATCAGGTAGATGAAATTCTTCCGCTTATAAAATGAAAACTGAAGGTTCTACAATAAAAGTTTTATAATTAATTAAGAAATAAAAAAATCGCTAATAGTAAAGTTGCACTTATTGAGTTTTGATTCTAATGAAACGCTTTTCAGATCATTCATTTGGGTTTATTCCATTTAGCCGTTTATCCGCTATCGCGGAAACACACAGGCACACATACAGACAATTTTCAAAACTCGATGGAATGGACTCAGGTGACCTCAAAACGAGCATATTCGTTGAAATTGGCGATTCGAAGATTTTTACGACCACAATACTTTTCTTTGGACAGAAGTCTGGGGAAAGTAAAGAATGGTGATGTGACCATCATGATACTTTCCCCGGTGAATTTGATCAAATACGTTTTTGGATGAACATTTAAAACAAAAACATATTGTATAATGCATTTTTTTTATTCAAGAATATTTAATGCATAGAACAAAAAAAAATACATAATATAATGCAAAATGCAGACACCTATTTCGAGATTTTATCAGCAAGTGTGTATTATGTAATGTATCTGGCAGGGTAGAGGCCCAAGAATTAGTTGTTTTAATGTACATTTGTTATAAACGTAACGTAAGTCAAAGAGCCGTAAACATTTAAATTATTTATTTTGAAAGCTAAGGTTTGGAAATCGTTTGAAAATTCTTGTTATGGAGTTCTTTGAATATAAAAATTGCTTTAAAAAATATTATTATTTGTGGTGGAGGTGCCGGGTATACATAAAAATTTTGCTGGTTATTTTGCTGAAATTCACAGACAAATAAGTCATTTCACATGTTAAATCGCTATGTTCGCCCGTTATATCGTAAACACGGTATATGGTTATATGGCCGATCCCCGTTATTTTTAATTTCTAACCAAATGAAGCAGTATTTTTGATTATTTTATTTGTGATATTAAACTTATGTATATTTTTTAATCTAAAACATTTATCAGGTTTATTTTGTTCAATTCCATTTGAAGTATTTATTAGATTAAGCTAGCTCCTTCTTTCGCCGTATCTCTTTATTTATTTGGCCAAGTAGACAATGTAAAAAGTTTTTGGCCGTGTATATTGGTTTTGATTATTTTAAGTATAATATTCAAATTTAAAAGTAAACTGCAGTGCACATCTTTATTTTGTTTTTCTATCTTTTTAAATAAAATTCAGTTATTATAATATCTGTTTTCTCGATTACGCGATATTATATTCCAAATTACTTGGACACGATAATATATTAAGAAAACAAACAGCGTGCAATAAAAATATTTAATTAAAATAATAAAAAAAGGAAGAACAAAATAATAAACAAAAATTAAATATAATTTAATAAAAGTATAAATAATAATACAAGCAGTAGAACAGATAAAGTAGATATAATAGAATACAGATTCACGTTGAGGACTTAAATAAGGGAACTTACTTATGTTTTGTTCAGAAGAAAAATGACTAATACTGAACGTTTTAGAAAGAGGGTAGAAAGTTGAAGAGAAAATTAAACAAGGAATACGATATCTAAGGGTGTGCAAAGAAAGATCGAACTAAAGAAACAGTAAATATGTTTGTCTAGTTTGGCGCACTTTTCTCGATTTTCAGAAGAAATCGACGCCGGATTAGACGCATTGCCCATTGTTGATCACGTAGAGCCGGAACATTATTGTACAGCAAGAAATTTTATAGAAAGCATTTATTAGGTTCCCGACGAGCAGGTTTCTCATAAAATATAAATAGAATTTTTTGGTTAACAAAAAATTCTAGAATACTGTCCAAATGTCATATTTTCTCCTTGATAATATTTAGCGCGAACAGCAAGTTCCATATATCTGTTCTCTATAATCAATAACAACGTAAACCTTTCGTGTCAATAATACAATTACTTACTTACTTATTCTTTGATATTAAAATTTCAATAACAATTTAGCTTTTTGTGCACAGATTCGAATTTTTACTTAGAAATTAATGTATTAGAAAATATTGAACTAATACAAAAAAATAATTCAATTTTCCATGTCCCATATATTCTATACACATTACAACGTTGTAGAATTGAGAAGTACGTGATCGATTCCTCCGGGTTTGTGATCTTCATAGGGTCGTTGGTTGTCAGGCATTTCCGTCGGAATCTGAGTATTGCGTCTTTTTTTTTTCCTTTTTTTTGGGGGCGATATCTGCTGGAACGCGTGGGGTGGCGTTTGTGTAAAACGTGTCGTTATTGATGTGTCGGGTGGTTTCCGGTTGGCGGTTACGGAAACGTTAAAAGCGTGTCGAGATTTGTGGCGGGCGGCGAGCGCACTGCGATATACACCGCCACCGTTAATATTTATGAAAATTCTCGCGCCCGCAGTAATTGCATCCGCTGTGAACGTTAATCATTATGCAAGGAGGAATTAAAATTTTAATAGTTCCGGATTTAATTTGCACAGATTTTTTTATTTTGTAACGGGAGGTTTTCTCAATGTGCGTTAGGGGCGGGGGTGGCTGGAATATAAGAGTGGGGTGAGTTATGGGTATTGCCGGATATAGATCGAGTTCCGTTGGTTCTTGGGGCGTCTTTCCGCTCACCGACGCTGTTTGTTCTGAAGTGTTGGCCCATCTCCAGAAGATGAATTGTAGGCTGCGTAACGACCCTGCCCGACGTTGCGGCAATGCACCACTGATCCATTAGCCGCCGCCCCCCCAACGACGCCACTTGACATTTATCTGGGGCCTCTGGCCCCTCGGGCCTCCTACCCGGAAAACGTCTAATAAACATATCTAGCGGATGTATCAGCGGGAATGCAAACATATCATTAAACTTTGTTTCGCATTACATTATATGTTTGTGTGTGTGCGTGTATATAAAGGTTCTTATTTGGGTGAACAACGAGCATCGCCAAAGGAGTTTCCGAACAAAGTATAGCTCGAAGGAATAAGGAGATTTGCTTTACATACATATTGTTTCAGAGATAAATAAATATCATCCTCTGCGGTTTCCCGCGCCTTCACTTGATATGCAGAACTTAAGCTTCGGCTCCATTCCTGTCTACGATTTGTTTTGATTATGATTAGGTGTAAAGTCGTGCCGTGTTGTGAAAGGTTTCATCTCTATACATTCCCCGCTTCATTAATATTCCTTGCGAGCGTAACCCATCATGTCTACCGAGCCTCAGCTCTTTGATTGATGAGCTCTGCAACGACCAATCTTCCTGCAAAATGTAAACGAACGCAAATTGGCCCAAGGACTACATTAAAACCCGCAGATTGCTAGATTCTCCTCATATATATTTAATCCCCCTCCACAATTTCTTCCCTCACCCAACAAAACAAACTCATTATGACAAGATGCACCTTTCAATTTGGTATTACGATAACTGCCCGATTCAGTCCGCTCGTAATAAATCATGAGTAATTCGGATGGATTACACTCCTACGAAGTCTAGAAGCTCCCGTTTTCCCGTGTTGCAACTTCTACGGGACATTGCACTGCACGAAGGTGCGAGGTAGCCCTCACAAATACAAGCGTTTCATCTCCTCCCTCCCCCTTCTTTTGCAGCATCTCTTTATTTATCTTGCTAATTATAATTAGACAGTGCTAAAAGTTTCAAGTCTCCGCCGATCCTAAAAGACGCCTGTACGCACAGACGGGAATTTTAGTTAATTAATCACATTTTCGTGCGAAACACAAACTTGAATTAATAAACTTTAATAAATTAAAGAAACGAAATATAAGAAAGAAGTAACACATTTATTATAATTATTGGATGATTACTGTGATCGAAAAAAAAAAAACATATCACTAATAATAACTGATTTACTAATTTTCCATTAAGACCATTTTTGAAAAATGTTTGTGTGTTTGGCTGTAAGTGTGTGCTCTAGAACCAAAAAAGCTGAAGATATTGACATTAAAAAAAGATACGCTATAAAAAACCAACATTTTTCTTATTTCACAGTTTAAATTGTACAATTATTTTGCTAACACAGTGGCATCACCAGACAGATAATTAAAGGATTTTCAATGAACAACATCGATTTTTAGTACCAACATATGTAGAAATAAGGTGGGAGGATTGAAAAACTACAGTTGAAAAATTAAACGTCAATTAAAAATGAAAAGGTAAAAATATATTAAATAAACCAACTAATGAAATGACGGAATCGAATATTAAAATTATAAAGTTAACATTATTAGTTTCCAGTTTTTCCAGAAGGCTGAGTTTTAGATCTTTATTTATGTCTTAGAATAAATGCTGGGCAAAAGTAATCAAACCTTTCTTTTAAGAAGCATTTCTTATGTTTTTATATAGGTGTAACATTGAAAGGTCTGCGAGCGTTGGTTTGTGAAACAAAAAAAATCGAAATTGAGAATACTATTTGGATACGTTTAAAAAGATGATTTGATATTTTTTCTCTATTAGGAATTTACTATTGATGTTCAACGAATTTAGATTAAAATGTCAACATATCGATATCCGCACACACATTTGTGGATATGTTAGGTTTACTAATTTTAGTTTCCAAATCATTTATAAAAAATCTGTTAGTAAGAGGATCAGAGGTTTCCCATCACTAGTCCATTTGTTTGTGTGTATACATTATTATCGAATTGAAAGTAGTTTTGTTGGAGGCTAACCTGAATAAGACTTAAAATTTCTTAGGGCCGTTTTACACACACAAGAATTGTCGCAGAAAGTTGTGCGAGAATTATATATTAAAGTTTTGCTATAATTATATATATAAAAATATTTTTCCTGTTTTACACAGCAAATAATTATTGTGGAAATAAGCAGAGCAGATTGTTTTTACAGTCGTCCAATACAAGCAGACGCTCCATTATGTAGTATGCTATTGCTTAACATTATTGGGAGACTGTTTTATATAATTCTTTTCTAGATTATTTTGAACATGTTCAATATATTTCTCGCGAGAATTCTCGCAAGAAATATATTATAAAAATCGCTGTAATGCACATGCGCAAACTTATAATATTTTTCTATATATAATTATATTATGAATTTATACGAGAATTCTTGTGTGTGTAAAACAGCCCTTAACAGAGAATATTACTTAAGTTATAGGACACTAATTTGCTAATCTCACGAATTTTCAAGTAGAATATTTTAAAAATCAAGTCTAATATTTTTTTTTTTTTGAAATAACGTTTTGAAATCGAAAATATTTGATTAAGATATTAATAGGAAATTTTAATAGGTTTCTATATGGTGTCGAACTATATGAACGTCAAGTCTAATGGTACTGCCGTGATTATGATTTTTTAAGAATTCAAATTTGTGAAAGCCAGCCTTATTACGAATACTAAACAACCATGATAACGTAAACGTATAATTATTCGTATAAGCGTATCTTTTTCATTATGTTTATTAAAATTTTAAATAAATGATTCAAATCTAATGTCAGATTTACTTGAATATTTCCGGATACGAAATGTGATAATATTACATTTTTCATAGCATTCCCTTGATGCCGATGAAAGGTTTTCACGGTGCTCGCATGTTAGACTCGTATTTCTGTCTGAATTTTCTCAATTTTAAATTGCAAACACGAGATTTTCCTCTAAGTGTAAGTGGGTGTATATTTTCCTCGAGTGATTCATTATATGGAGATATGTAAAAAAATAATGCATATACAGCGTTTCAAATATATTCCGGGCGCTACAATAACCAATGTCGCTAAAAGAAAAAAATGCATTAAATGAAAAACATCAGCTTCAATATATTTCAAGGAGAGCTGTTCAGCTTTACGCAAACGATTTTTCTTAATGAAAAGTTGAAATTAATCCATTCATGTGAAAAAGAACCATTATACTTGAAAATAATGATCAAACCAGACTAAAAAGAGTGTCCATCTAATGAAAACATCATCCTTTAGAAATAATTAATTAAAACCCCTCCCCCTAAACCACTTTCACTGCGCTTCACAAAGCAACCATTAATAAATTAATTATTAAACCACCGCGATATATTTTTGTTCACCGAGCCTTAATTTTAATTACCTATTTAGTTATTAGTGCTAAAGTTGAGCGTCGATCAATAACAATTTAACTTGCAGTCTGCCGACCTTTTTCTGCACCCCTCCATCTTATTTTCCCTCTCCTTGCTATTCGGTTGGAAGGAAACTCGAGAGTCGTCACAGTCGTCGAAATTAATGAGTTTCACGCCGGAAAAAAATCACCGTCGGATTTTAATGGACGGTTCCTTTTTGCTCTTTTAGCCTCCGCTGATTAATTAACTAAATAGTTTTGATTAAAGCCGGGTGTAATAAAGATTACACGGATGTTAATTGGATAGAATGATTTTGTTCATTTAAAGTTCGTTAAAATTTATTTTATTGAAATATAATGGCATGAACAAATTATTGACAATATATCAGTAGATAAATATGTTACCACTACAAATGGTATATTTCTGAATATTAAATTATGTTTCTGGCAATAACAACCAGAAAATCGGATTTGGCAACAATGTATCCTGTTTGTTCTTCATAATAACATTCTGAATATATATCAAGACTAAATACGTTAAATACAAATTGTTTCAAATTAAAAAATGAATAGTTTTCCATTGATTTTAAGTAATTATTAATTTTCAAAATTATTTATTTAGTAAAGATAGAACTGTAAACCCATTAAAGGAAAGAGGAAACTGCAGTGCGATTTTATTCCCATACAAAATCGTAGAACAATTTGGTTTTATACAAAATGATTTAATTAATTTTTCTAGTTTTCTTTTCTCAATGACATTTAAAAGAGACCACTACGCACATATCAATTCCTTGCATTTCATTGTCTCACCAAAAAAATATATATTTCTGAGGTTGTGGTATGATTTAAATCAAAATTTCATATTAAGTGCAATGATATTTAAGTTTACACATCCTTTAATATATTTAGTGTACTACATTGTTGAAATTAAATCAACAATTGAAACAAAATAAACTCATTTTCATTCCATCGAAATCCCGAAAGGATAGTTCTTCAATTACCATAAAAAATAATTAAACGAAATTTTCATAATACCTCCATTTGAATGTCCAATTGCTTCCTTGTGGAATCCTTGTAAATTCAGGGGTGCAATTTAATCATCCCTCTAGCATACATAAATAAGCAATAAAAGTAAAAATAATTTAACAACAAACAGTAGGCTCTCCCCCCGCCGAATACGAATGGAGGCATTAGGGTTTACGTCTAAATTTATTTCTCCCTTCCAACTTTTAAGGCTCACTCAACCGTCCTACGGAAGTTCTATTATTATTTTTTTGTATAATGTGAACATTGGTGATAACATGGCAATTTAGGGAATTGCTTTTTGTCCTGTTTTTTTATGCGTCATTCATTGCAAATTTGGAGTTGTGAAACACTTAAGGAATATTATAATATTTTTATAACAGAAGAAAAAGTGGTAATGTGTCCATCATGGTACTTTCCCTGGTGAATTCGATCAAATGAGTTTTTGAATGAACATTTAATAGTAAATGAATAATTATTAATTGAAAAAAAAAATGGATTGTTGTGTTTGTTATTTTTTACCTTACAATAACTTCATGTCCATACACTTTCTTTGCCATTTATATTCTTAGGCGCAAAATATTCAGCGTTGTCCAAGTATGAAATCATTTTGACGTTTTAATTATCATTACAATAATTATTTCAATAATTAAATGCTCCACAACCAACATAAAAAATATTATAAAAATAAATGCTTATTTCTAAGGGAATTTATAAGGTAGACGAAATTCTTCCACTTATAATAAGAAAACTGAAGGTCCTACAATAAAAGTTTTATAACAAAAATTAATAATTTTTTAAGATTTACAACTTTTATTTGAAACATTTTTCTATCCGAATTAAAAATCGCTAAGAGTAAAGTTGCACTGAGTTGTAATGAGTTTTGACTGTAACCAAAAGCTTTTCAGATCTTTCCACTGTTATAAAAAGCTTAAATATAAACTTAGCCGTTTATGCATCATCGCGGAAACAAACAGACACACACACAGACATTTTTCAAAACTCTATGGAATGGACTCAGGGGACCTCAAAACGTGCACATTTGTTGAAATTTGCGATTCGAAAATTTTTACGATCATAATACTTTCCCCTGGACAGGGGTTCGGGGAAAGTAAAAATAAAATTTAACATTTTTAAAAGCAAAATTAAATTAATATTAAAATAACTACGACTTATAATACTACTATTTAATTTTTGCTAAATTTATTTAAAAGCTGGAATTCATAATTTTCAAGCTTACTAAAATAAGTGAAAAACTTTGAGATTAAAACTATTGCATAAATTATTCAATGGAAATGCTTACAGGTGTTCTCTTTGTGATATATTTTGAATACCCAAAAAAAATCATTTGATCAACAACATATTGAAGTGGCCTCCGTTAAGTAAATAAATATTCCCGCGTTAAGAGTAAATCATTAATATATTCAACATTATCCAACGTAAAGCAAGTAATGAAGTCGTTAACATTTAAAACTTCCCCCGCCAGTAATTACAGAAAAATATTTTGCCCTGTTAACAACTCTTCCCCTCCTTTGGAAACACTCGAACCTACGCCGTCGTCCAATCACTTGAAAATACAACGACCCTCCGTTTCTTGGCACGAGTTTTTGAAAGCGTGCGCGAGGGAGGAGGGGGATCATTCGGTGTAATTAAAAATACCGCCGGGTGTTTTAACCCCCTTTTTTCAACTTGTACAAATGATGCTTTTACGTGATCGAGTGCCGGCAATGCACCAAAGGCAATAAATTCAGGTTAATCGTTCGCTTTTAAAGCCGCGTTCAATTGCTTTGAGTAGCCATTAAATAGTATGTTGATATTTATTACCGGACAACATCCGTTTCAAATCCTGTATAATGCATCAGATGAAGAGATGATGTAAAGTTGATTAAATTAAATACCAACAAATAAAATATTAATAGAAAAGAGTATTCACTTGGTCACAGTTATTTAATAAATTAAATAAAAATGATTTGAAAATAATTAATAAATTATTTCCACATTTAGCTCTGTGACATTTTGACTTACGTTACGTAAGTACTTTAAACAAATGCACATTAAAACAAATACTTTCCGGGCAAATACCCGGATTATATACTGTACACCTGCTGTTGCATATCAATAAAATATTGAATCATACAACAATTTTTTTTATGCGAGAAAAATTCAATGTAAAAAAACATAAAACAATGCTACTTAATATAAGGCCATCTGCAGACACGTATTTCAGGATCTATCCCTCATCAGTATAATTATTAATATTATAAAAAAAGTTTTCTGTATAGTTTCTACTGTATTTATAACATTATAAATACAAATTGTAAATTAAACAACAATAATATGTAATTTTTGATAAAAGACAGTAACTTCTGTAAATTTAAACGATAACAATGAATATGATAATTCAGCAACTCGTAATTATTTATGTGGATGGGTTCTGAGTAACTTATTTATGCCGAACTACGTATTCCAGTTTACACAACGTTGAAATTCCACTCGACGAATCGAGGTGGGTTAATTGGGTTGTTAATTATTTAAAATTTTAACTAATGTAGCTAGTAACGTCGGCATTTCAGCTGAAACGCGTATCTTTTCCCTCAAATTTCCAAGATGATAAAATAAAACCGAGAACATCACAAGGATGAAATATATTCTATAAGTCTTTATGTTATGTGAATTCGAAGAACTAAGGCTGTGTTAAGTTGGAGTGGGTGGGTGTATATATATATGATACTAAAAACATATATAAATTTCTACAGAGAGTCCAAATATAATATACAGAGTATTCCATTAGAAAAATAAACAATGGTTTGAACTCATAACAGATTTAATTATTTTCTATAATTCTTTTTTTCTAGTGTACTTCAATAATTTAATAAATACTACCAAGTGTAAATATTGATGTCCCCCATACATACACACTTAGACTTGCAAAATTTGATCCCACATTTTCCCTCCGAAAACGGCCTATCAACATTTAACTCAATAATGAAGATTTTGTCATCGCGGTTCTTCGAAATTTAATTAAAAACTGGCTTTAATTGATAAATTAAAAAGAAATAAAAATTCCACGTGACCAAACTAAGAGTCGGTTAAAATCGAATCAGTGCGTGATATCAAAGTAAAATATATTTGTAGACAAATTAAATAAAAACAATTTGAAAATAATTAATGTTATTCCCTCTTTCGCTACTGTGACGTTTTGACTTATATTACATAAGTACTTTAAAGCAAATGTTCAATAATGGACATTTGCTTAACAATAAGATATTGTATAATACAACAATTTTTGAAATGAAAGTATTTAATGCAAAAAATACGTAATATAAGGACACGTGTTTTTTTCCCCTAAATTTAATAAATACGTACCGTCCCGACCACGATCTCTGGTGGAAATGATCGAAATAGCATTGACGGACGCGATTGCTGTGCGCAATCTCAATTAATTGTCGGCAAAACCATTTTCAATTCGGATTTATTTAAAGCCTCACTGCCTATTAATAATAATATTAAAAGGATTATTACACATCTACTTGAAATTAAAACAAATTAAAAATATAATGCTACGTTAGACCCATGGTTTAAAATGTTCACACAAACAGACATTTTACCGAATAAATCTGGTCTTGCAATTGGAGGAGTGCTGCTTGCAATTTTCTATAATCTACAAGCTGAGCCCGTCGATATAACATTTTTTTCGGATCTTATTCCTTTGGCAGTTTGCGTATGTAAATTTTATAACCATATTTTTTTATTTAATCTTACTTTACTTTCTCCCGTATTTTGCGCACGATCAATTTTTGTTCTTTTAGAATCTTTAGAAATAATTACATTTAATAAACAAGTTCTTAAATTAGGTAATTCTAAAACATCCCAATTCAGTTAATCAGACATGCGTATTATTTCTCCTAATATATTTAGTACTTTGCAACGTAACTGGTATTATTTCTATCAGTCATGAATTACTACCATCTTGAACTGTATAATTTACATAAATAGAAAAGAGTATTATTCATTCACTTGGTCACAGTTATTTAAATATATTAAATAAAAATGATTTGAAAATAATTAATAAATTATTTTCACATTTAGCTCTGTGACTATTGACTTACCTACGTAAGTACGTTAAACAAATGTACATTAAAACAACTACTTCCCGGGCAAAAACCCACGCCGGATATTGAATTACATAATGTACACCTGCTGTTGCACATCAATAAAATATTGCATAATGCAACAAATTTTGATCCGAGAAAAATTCAATGTAAAAACAACAAAAGGAATGTTACATAATATAAGGCCATCTGCAGACACGTGTTTCGGGATCTATCCCTCGTCAGTACAGCTATGCCTTACATAATTTAAAGATGCTAAAATAAATCAATTAAACTAATTCAAATACAATCAGCAAAATTAAATCAGTTATATTAAATCAAATTAATAATAATAATAATAATCCCGGGTATTTGCCGGTTCCGGAATTCACTGATGTAGCAATAACCATCCTGTGTGATTTACTCATGAAATTAAAACCACTATCAAAATGAAAAGTTATATGTGTTATAGTTACACTCTGATAGACTCAGAAGATATTGTAAGAAAATGATTATATAGCTGATACTGAATACAATATCGTTAATAATCCCATAGAAGTTTTTCACTTCCTGCACAATAAAAATGGTACATCACGAATTAGACATGAAATGTATGTTAATGTATTTCACAGTTTTCTTTGTTTCATCATCTTTACATTATAAGAACTACTATTATGACATTCAGGGACAACTAATAGACAAAGCTTTGCAAATAAAATCTAAATTGTTGGGCTTTATTATGCACAGAAGCAAATATTTTAAGAATTTAAAGGTTATTTAAAAGTTGTATATTGCATCGAAAGAGACGATTTTTGAAATTAATTTTATTTAAAAGCGATGGATGTTGTCCTGGGAAAGGGATAAATTACGACTTTATATTAGAACGCCATAATATTGATTCATAATGTAAACGTAGGGAATCTTATAATGCTTTCTTTATGAAAAAGCTAATGAGCAAAATTGATAATTCCGTTCTAATTGATTTTTTTCCGTACCAAGAATAGCGTGACGGCCTATTGTATTCTTTTATCTACGGTTAAAACTAATATTCAACAAAAGTAAATAATTTATGTCGTCAAATAAATTGTTACCTAATATACATTATTATCTTTCAGTACAATGATTTGCTGACCTATCTAATACCGAATGAAGTCAGTTGTAATTAAATGAGACATGTTATTTGGTTTGCCTTTAGAAAGTATTATCCTTACGACTTGCAATGGTTATTTCCAGATTATACAGGGTGTCCTGTTAATGGTGGGAAATGGCTTAACCTCAAGTTCCTCACATTAAATTATGATTGAATGGAACTGAAATATTTATGAACCGTTAAAATAAATCACCAAAGTTAATCGAAATAAGATTTATTTTATTGATAACAACTGAATAACTTATTCTATTTGCATGAAATTTATTACAGTTTACTATAATAATATAACACGTCATTGTATGTTAAGTGTAAAATATAACATAACCTATAAATTAATACCTAAATATCTTCTTATTTGGAATAACAACGATATTCATAAAAAAATACTTAAAAGAAAAATAAATTTAGGAGATTTTTTTTTCATTTAACAATTTTTGATAATTTGTACAGTTACATTAAGTAACTAACATAATTATTTATTTATTAATATGTTGATTTTAAATTTAATTTACTTAGAAAATAAATGTGTTTGTTAGGTAAATAATTAATGTAATTGATTTGAATTTTATTTTTTGTATGAAAAGTATAATTTACCGAAATTTATAAACTGACAATTAATATTAAGAAAGAACCAGTCTTTGAGGTATTCTTTTAAAATTGTATTGCGTGTCAGAATAAAATGATATTTAAATATTTATATAGTGATACTACTGTATACCACACTTAATATAAGTTGATGGTGATTATATTACCTCAAATAATGTATTCAGGGCTATTCCGTACGGGAAACGTCAAATTTTACGTGTACGTTATTTATTAATTTCATATTCTATGATAAATATTTATTACATAAACTGCTTAGACTGTGAGGATAAAAAAATACGTACACATTAAACTTAACATTTTCGTTACAGAGTAGGCTCGATTATATTATAATATATTTAAATTATTAAATCACGGTAAATTTCATTCTAATTGAATCGAGTATTCAATTATTATTATTAAATAAATGATATTTTGTTTAAATTTGAAGGTGAATTTCGGAATGACCCATTAACTTTAGGATGCAATTAAGTTCGGTTCAATCACAATATTTGATCCTAGTAACCTGAGGTTAAGCCATTTCCCAACATTAACGATAAACTCAGTATATTGAGTTTTCAATGCTAAAATTTGTAATGAGAAATCTTTTATGAAACTGGCTTTGATAAATTAAAAAGGATTTACGTATATTATTGCTGTTTTATTTAAATGGTAATAGGTATTTGTTTCATACGAATTTTCAAATAATGACCATTTAAAAATATGTATAAAATTAAAATAAACTTCGTGAGAAAAAAAAATAAATAAAATAACTTAACACAGTTAATTAGAGAAAGTCTGACAATAATTGCCATTAGTGCGTTTATCTTCAAATCTTAACTTGCAGCGCCCGAGTTTGTTGGAAAGTTAGAGGATCGATAGCATATGTACATACTTCCCTATCCCGCCCTCTCGTCCTTGCAGATCCCCAACACTGTGGAAACCTAGGCTTGAAATTAGGCATGTCTTATTGCTCTACGTCTCTCCCGCTAATTATATTCCACTTTGACTAATCATGTTATCTATAGTTTCTGGCTTTACTTGTATTAGACAGCCAGTGAAATATTGTGCGCGTTTGCTGGAATTAGCCTCGGATAGGAAGGTAATCCCTTCCATGGTGGAGGTGCCGGGAGAACGCAGGGGTCTGAATAGCCGGACGTTATTTTTTGCGCGTTCATGGCCGGATATCAGTGGAATTGTGTAAATTACAGCGCTGGAGCTTTTACAACGTGATAAATCCATTTAATCAATGGGATTATGTGTTTAATTCGAGCGCAAAAATTAATTTCGCCGATTCAGATTCAAATACGTGGATATTGATAATTTTGCTTTTTAAATCAAGACTAATTCTTTTATAATTATTGTAATGATTTTATAAATAATTAATTTCTTACGTTAATTATTAAAAATCTGAAGTTATTTAAAAATTAGATTATTGTAATTTACTTAATTTAAATTAAGTTAAACAGTATAATTAATTGCACAATATGAAACGTAGGACATCCACACATGATTGAAGTCTACATAAAAAAATGTATAAAGTATATGTTAAAAACAACTAATCGATTAATGTGTTAACATATAATCATTATAATTCCTAGAAATATAAGTTTATATTTATAAAAAAATTGACATTTTTAATTTATTTGTAACTTGGGTCATTAAAATTTAACGAAGGTTATGAACGGTTGTGAGTTGTGTAAAGATTTGAACGATTAATATAGAAAAACACTCATAAAAACTTTTCTTCGCAAATAATTATTGTTACTTAATACATATTTCGACTACGATGTCGTCATTGTAATTGACTACATCGTAGTCGAAATACGTATTTAGTAATAATTAACATTTGTGAAGAAACGTTTTTACAAGTGTTTTTCTATATTAACGAAGGTTGCTTTAGAGCAGAAGTAGTTTTTCATACGATATTTGTTCAAGTAATAATATTACGCAAGTCATTTCTGTGGCGGCTAAAAAGATAATTAGTATGTTTTATTTATCTTTATTAAAGTCCTTATTTTAAAAATGCTTACTTAAAATAAACAAAATTTGTAAACTTAATACATAGTATATAGGAGTAATTTTAACTCAGTATATGTATCAAATAAATAAATCTTATGTTCTTAGTAAAACTTCCACTCGGTCTGTTGTATGTTATACAAATATATTCTTATAACACACGGTGCGTAAGTGTTGAAATGAAATTTTTCGAGGCTGACAACTGTTTAAAAATGGTTTTTATACACTTATAAAATGTTAAACAGTCTTTTCCGATTTGCCTACGTTTTCTCTGTTGCATTACTTTATTTGGACGACCACATCATTCATTTTTTCTATTTTATTTGCCATAATTTTGAACTTTCCGACTTTTAGTTGCCCAGAATTCTTCATGAGGAAAAGTATGCGATAGATTAGAGCCAACATCAACAAATCCGTACAAACTTACGAATTGCACCCACTACATTAGGTTCTTTGATTATTTGATACTTTGTCGATTTGGTTTAGTTATGATCTCGAGATTTATCGATTATGTCTCCTATCGACATTCGCCCAAATTGATTATAAACACCTCGTCAAAGGTCAATTTTGTAAGATGTTTTGCGAAGTATAATAATATAATATTATTATATAATATTTTATTTTCATCACCTTCTTCATAACATATTACATACATAATACATTTTGTCAATATTTTCAAACCATGAGATTTTTCCTAAACTTTGAGATACGGTAAAATATAAGTGAAGTGAAATCAGGGTTCTTTATCGGATACGTCCTCGCCCTAAAGTGATATTAAATTAAGTGTATCCCCGATCCTCCACTCTATAATAAAGACGATAATTAATTTAGTTCGGAATGAATGGGCGCATTAACAGGTCGCGGCGAACGAGCTTTTCTCACATTACATGAAATTATACAGGATCATAGAACTTAATTACCCTAAAACGGTAGACACAATCAATCGGAAAGCACGGTAATTAACCTCGAGGGCGGTGCTCTAGTTAACTACTTCACCTTGACCCTTTGACGTTTTACATTATTCGTATTACATTATTCATAATCTTGCGGGATTTTTATATTTTTTAATTATAATTAATTAAGAAACATATTTTATATAATTATAGGCAAATTAGATTCAATAAAAGCGAAGTAATATTTATTAAAATAACGAGTAGTGTGCATTTGCATTTAAAGTTATAACAAGGGAATTTTATTATTTATACCAAAGAGCGCGCGGAGGGCGGAATGGTAAAACGTGCATTTAGCCCCGGCGCGTTCACCACAAATTGCATACGTGAAATATTAACTAGAAACATCAACCATAAATAACCAACTGCCCTATTATTTACATTCGATGTATCGTCCATTTAAATTTTAAGCACTTTCCGCTTTCATCAATCTCCATTAAATCCACGAATGTATTACTTCTCAGCTCACCTGGACCGGGACAGTTTTAATAGTTAACGTGTTTAATTGTCAATTAGAAAGTTCCTGGCTTAAGGTTCGCACGGGGAAAGTCTTAATAGGCATTAATTTACATTTCTGCAAATATTCACTCGGTCGTTAGAGACGTTTAATATTCGACACACCGTCCCGATCCACATCCATTTCAAAACAGTCCATTACGGCCTATTAAGTATTCATTTATAGTGCTTTATTGCGGTCGAATTAACTAAAAGTTATTTTTGATATCTATGTCGACAACTATTAACTTTACACATTACTTTTATAACATTGTTGGTTTGATAGCAGTAAGCTTCGTGCACATTTTATTCTCAATTACACTAAGCTTAAATCATATGATATCAACCAAATAAAATGACAAAAATATTTTAAATTAAAACTAGTCTAAATTGCAATATTGTACGACTCGTAACAAAAATAAACGTAATCATATTACCAAATCGATGAAATTAATTTATTAAAATTAATTAAAACGCACCGTCACCTCTGAGAGCCCCGATGGAAGTGATCGTTAGAGGACGTCTTTTGGACGGGCGGTCGCGCTACTGTGACAGTTTGAATAAAATTGTCACAGTAGCGTGATTTTACATATATTTACAGTAAATTAAATAAAAAGAATTTGAAAATAATTAATAAATTATTTCCTCTTTAGCTGCGGTGACAATATGATTTATGTTACATAAGTACTTTAACTAATGTCCAATAGTAGACATTTGAATCGAAAATATTTAATGCAAAAAACAAATAAAATAAAATAAAAGTTACGTAATATAAGGCTATCTGTAGACATGTGTTTTGGGATTTCATCCCTCATCAGTACAGCTGTGCCTTATATAATTGCAAAGTTGTTAGTTAAATTGATTCAAATTAATTAAAACGCACCGTAACCTCTGAGACCCCCGATGAAAGTGATCGTTAGAGGACGTCTTTTGGAGGACGTCAAATTGTCACAGTAGCTAAAGAGGAAATCATTTGTTAATAATTTTCAAATTCTTTTTATTTGATTTATTTAAATAACTGTGACCAAGTGAATAAATCCCATTTTTCTACTATTTTATTTACGGTATTATAAATTATTACACTGTTGTTTAGAACGCGCAATATTCTATTTATATGGCCAAATTTGAAGCTCTACAACGAAAATTTGTGAGATATATTCAGCATAAATTCACATCCACAATATACAATAAATTTGCAATATGCCTGACGTTATTTTTCTGCGTAAAGTAATAAATGCACTTATTGATTCTCATTATATTTTACTGCGAATCAATTTGGTTGTCAAAGTTTATAATACAGGCTCAAATAATATTTTTTTAATTTAGAGATTTAGTACGTAGTGCACTCAGAATTCAGTTGAATTAGTATATTGAATTCTTGTAAGAATGGATATTGTGAAATATAATGAAGTTGAGAAGTCATGGTCGTAAAGCTATTTAAATGTAGAATTTATTGAAATTCTTAAATTGTTTAAAGCACACAAGTCCTTCTCCAAAAGTATGCAGTAAAAATTGACATTGTAACAGTTTAAAATTCCGCTAGAATTATTATTTGTTCATGGATATTTATTAAATGCAACAATATTCGCATTTTATAATTTATTTAATTTTGGAATTTTTAATTGCGAGCAGCGTACACTCCTTCTTTGTGGTCTTTTCACGCCTGTGACTTTCGCTCGTTCTGAGGGCCTGGTGGCCGTGGATGCACATTTATACGTATTTAAATAATTGTGGACAAATTGTTTAAATTTCGAAATTTAATTCGGATTATCGTTAAAATATATCCAAACTTTTGTGTGATTTGGTGGAGTTGGTACAAATTCACATTTACCGTCGTGGGATTATCAGCACCATTGGAGAAATAAACGGATTCCATTTTCACCTAGGAGTCAGAGGAAAAATCTTAGTGGAAATTCACTTCTACTCCAATCTAAGTCCATTCTAAGAACCGCACAAGATCTGAGGTATGTTGCGTAACTTATTCATGATGAATACCCTCCCGATTAAAAAAAGATGTCGATTTATTGTGTATAAAAAAAAAGAAAATGAAACCGTAAAGGTTGTTTCAAGTATCTAAGACGTAATTGGTGTTTTAGGTTCTTTACTTTTGGTTAAAAATTTCCCGTTTGTTTCCTCTAATTGCTAAGTACGCAGAATTAGAGAGGAAGATAAAAGAAAGAAATAAAGAAAGAAAGAAAGAAAAAAAAAAACAGGGGGTTCGTTATCGTTTGGAAGTTCTGGAATTTCGGATGTTCGTTTTGCAATCTGAGGGCTAGGGTGTCGTAAGGTCGTACATATGCTACGCAATATATTATGTTATTCTTACAATATTAAATTTCACATTTGATCAGCTGTTATATGAAATTAAAAAAAAAACAATTAGCGCTAAAGGTACGTCGAAATTTCATGAAAAGAATACTTTATTTTGAGATAAAGCCAAAAATGATTTCAAAATCAAAAATATATTAGCAGTCATTTAGTTTTTTTTGTGATCTAGTATTATTTGAATTAATTTATTATATTGCTATTATTATTCAAGTGTTAATAAATAAATTTAACACTTGAATATCATATTTTGTTTACGATTTGTTATTAAAATAAATTATATATATATTTTTTTATGTTTTTGGGAAATTAATGATTTTCTTTTTTTTTGTAATATCTTTCGTTGTTTAAAAGTAGTTTTCGTGATTTTGTTTGAAAGGTTTTGGCGATAATCGTTGTATAAAATCACGTGGCGCACAAAATAAATAAAAAAAATAAAATAAAATAAAATAAACAAATAATCTTGACCCACCCCATCTTCACTGAGCGGGTCGGCCGGCGATTATCAATTATCAGCAAACAGAACTATTAAGTGCGCGAACGTGACAACATTATAATGATCTAGTTTCATTATTTTTTGTAATTGTTTTCCAGAAAATGTAGTTATACAACGCATTTTAAGTCGTCTGACCTGCATGTTTTAATATAACTTTGATGTATGATACAGCGCTGCCTCTTGACTTGTAAGGTAATTTAATACAAAATAGTAACTGCTATAAATTATATAGCCATTTCCTTGTACTAACCGCATCTTTAAAATACATATTTTTCCCACACAAGATTTTTTATATAAATATTATTATATTCTTGTATTTTTTAGTTAAAATAATTAGACAACATATTGATTTGCTATTTCATTATTTAATTAATAAAATTTGTAAATAATTAATAACATTTGTGTTTATATATTTTTCGTACTAGGCATATTTCGTTTATATGATATTTACACATTTTTCAAAATGTAAACAAACAATTAAACCAACATTGCCTTTTCTAAGGCCCGCCCTGTTTATTCCCGTCCCTGTATGTGTTGAAATAATCTACGTATTTGTGCACGAGGGTGGCCACTTAACCGTCCGTTTGAAGTTGCGCTGATTAATTAGTAAGGCACGGCCGCAACTCATTTGGATTCCCTCTGTATACGAAAACATATATGTGCATGAGAGGGATAGAGCGTAATGTCTAGCGTATATCCCCGCCCGCAGAGCTTAACTCAGTACAACTTTGCAATAATCACGCAAATAATTGATGTATCGCCGAAACTACCGCCCCTCCGACCCCGAACCTAATTAACCCCCAAGAACCACAATTCAATACAACGAACTAACTAGTTAACCGCAATATTGTATTACTCTCGTATTAGGCGAAATGGACGTATTTGTGCATGATTAGCTCGGGGAAAATATCCTGTTTTCGATGTGAATTTAATTATGTTCTGATTCAAATTAATTATATGATGTTTGTACCGACAGATAGTAATATATTCGTATTTATATTGATTTCAATAAATTAAAATCGTATAACCCTGAAGAATTTTAAACATTGAACACATTTTGTTTTTCCAAACATACCAATTTTTATATACAAATGTATTTAAATATGTCAAGTATTTAAATAAATTCAATCCACGTCTAAATTTTAAAAGTTTTTTTCAAGCACATATTTAATTTATTCAATAAAAATTTTGTCTATTATTTTTATTGGACAGGAGTCCAATAAAAAGAATAGTTATCGTAAACATTTTCGAATCGAACATTTTAACGGATATATCCGTTTCGCGATCCTCTAAGTCCATTCCATCGCTTTTTGAAATATGCTTGTTTTTTTCTGCGATAGAGCAAATAAACGGCTAAATGAATTGAACGCAAACGTTGGATGCAATTTTTTCAAACGTTTGTAAGATATGAAAACATTTGTTCAGACGGTAAGCGTGTTTTATTATTATTTTACACAATTTTTATCGTATCGGAGAATATTTCAGATAAAAGTTGCGTAACTTAAAGAAATGATTATTTTCTTTTTTTAACTTTTTGTTGAAACAACATAGAGTTTACTCTTAGCGATTGTTCATTTTTTCTGTTGATATAAAAATGTGTTTGAAAAAATAGTTGCAGATATTGAAAAAAACTAAATACTTTTTGTTATAAAGAGCCATATTTCTCATAAATTACAAAAAATCATTTTTAAATGCATTTGTTTGAAGGATGCATCAACAAAAGAATTATTAAAATGTCATATCAAAACGATTGTTGTGTTTCGGTAATAAATCTGTTATATAAATTCAAAAAGTAATTACTAATTTAAATTCGACAATGATGAAAAATAAAGCTTTTGAAGGTAAGATTTTGCCATGTTAATAGTAATTTTCATCAAAAAAATTGCTGTTTGGAAAAACACGAACAATTACTTATTTAATTGAACGCCTCGGGAAAATAATACAGCTGTGCCTTATATAATTACAAAGTTGTTAAATTAAATCAATTAAGCGTATCGTCATGTCTAGATCTCCGGTGTAGATAATCAAAAAGGACGGTGACGGACGGAAACGATTGCCATGCTCAATGGATTAATTGTTTTCGGCAAAAACCATTTTTCGACTCGGATTTAAACAAAGCCTAGCTTGCTATTATTAATAATAGAAAAAAAATGACTTTGTCAGTGTTATTTAAATAAATTAAATAAAAATGTATTGTATATTTTGAAAAAATAAAAAAAAAGATACTTGCTCAGATGTGCCACCTCGTAGAGCAATGGTCGAACTTTCAATGCGTACATCAAGACGAGGCTATGTGTAGGTTATATTTGTTTATCTTTGTCTTGCTATTAGAATTAACATATACCACATAGCAAGAAAAATCAAGTATGTAATTTCGTCACCAGTTTTCAGTGCTCTTAATTGCAATTACCTATGCAAAGTAAGTTGCTCTACACTAATTATGGAAAATGAAAGCTTTCTTCATTAAGTTTTCATTTTACAATTTTATTTAGTAGGGTGTGTACGACTACAGATGTGCTATTGACGTTTTACACAATTTATTTGTTAACAACCACTGAACTTTTCGATGATATTAATGAACCAAAAATCATATTTTACCGAATTAAAATACCGTCGCCGGTACGGAAGTAAAAAGCGTCTGCGTAGGTAACAACAATATATACAGACCTGCTCCCTCCTTGTAAGATCTATCTTGACTAATTTAGCTTATTCTCGGTTTCAACTCATTTGCAAGTCCTTTATCATTTTAAAGTTAATATTATTTGAAGTCGTATGACCTGATCGGTTGTCTTTTTCAACGGGGCACTTCGAACATGAAAGCTTGTATGAGCTGTACCAAGGGATCAACAGAGTACAGTGACATCAAACTTTGGATTCCAGTTAAAACGAGTGTTAAATACTAAAGTTATTAATATATTTTACAAGCAATTTATTATCTCACATTATGTAAATTAATATCTTGTTAGTTAACATGTATGTACACTTCAATTGGGCAACAATCAAACAGCAAAAAGAGACACCTATTAATGTGGCACTAACACGATTTCAGCGTCCATTTCGTATAAGCGTCTTTAATTCTTTAACCTGGTGAATCGATTACATTCTCTTAATGCGACCTCTCCGGAACGGATCGATCGGGATTAAATTTATATCCATTGTGGGAAATGAAGCCGTTTCCCTTCTCGCATATATATATATATATATATACAGGGGAGATTTCCATGTTGAGCGCTGATATTATGATTTCTTAGAAATCTAAAGCGGTGCAGCGAGAAAATTATATGAAATGGAAATTGATGGTAGAGAAAAAATAATTTATAGTTTCCTAAATCGGAATTTAATCGAAATAAATTCAGCCTTTATAAATGTGACGTTTGTGAGTTCTTTTTTTTTTATTACATTGCTGCGATTAAAAGTGATTCAAATATTAAATTATATTTAATACAAAATAAACGCTATTATTATACTTAATAGAAGCGAAATTAATAAAAAAAGAAAATGCGGCTTACACGTCAAAGTACCTTTCTTATGAATTTCTTATAAAATATAAAATCGATTTGATTCGTATGTGTTCCTACATCATTTACAATAAGCTAATGCTAATTTTCACAATTCTTGGTTTTAAAACATTAAAATGTTATTCTTTAAAATATTCAACTTTTTTAATATTAACAACTTTCATCAATATTTTTCGGTACAATAAATATTAACCGAATGCCGCTAAAAGTAAAGTACCATACACGTTTTTTAACATTTATTGATTTTTTTTTTAATTTCACTTTATTCTTAATATGGTTTTATTCTGTAGAAGATTACAATACAAAATAAATTAGTGTGTTAAAATGATACGCTATTATCTGTTATGCTATGTTGTTGAGGACGCAACCGGTAATTAACGATAAATATGGTGTTTATGAAGGGCCATAAAAAGTGTGGAGTGTATATTAAAAGTCGCTTTACGATTGGGAAAAGGGCGGGAAGCAAATTAAGATTCCACGTGAAAAGGGTCGTTCCGGGACGACTGGCACGTTTTTATTGTCCCCAATTCCGGTACGGGGAATATCGAGGTGGTAAGATGTATAAATAATTTCTGATAACGGAATGAATTAGCGTTAATTAAGAACACGTAATAAAGTGCCGGTACCGGGAAAGTAACAGGGTTGTCGCGGTCTCTCCCCATTGTGATTTTCCCTTTATCAGATCTGGTCTCGCCTAGGAGGTCGTGCCGTTTCTTATCAGCAATTTGAAAGCGGGCCAACCGCCCCCTCTCTCCACCCTAGTGCCCTCGCAGCCCGCCTTCTGATTGGAAATAAAACGGGCCTCTTCATCAGCCCCCATTCGACACCGATAAATTTTATTTATGTAATGTCCGCAGTACTTGTTTATTTTTCTGGCGCCGTTCGAACGGGTCTTTATGGGGGACGTTTCCGACGTCTCCTTCTCTCTCTTTCTCTTTTTTGGCAACGATTCTCAATCGCTGAATTCTGTCAGAATCACTGCATTCATTCAGTCGCTATTCATAGCACAATACCGCCGGCGGCCCATTAAATATTCAATTAATTGATTGATTTGCGGAGCGGGGCGGACTTTCATATATAGGAGGCGTATTGGGAGCACTCACTATAATTGTAGCCACGAAATAATATATTTACACAATTAATTACCAACGATTGTTTGCAAGTTCCCATCGATCGCGCCATTGCACCAGAATATCATTAGCTAAACATTGACGTTTTTCAGTTAGAATTTTACTAGTTGCAATAAAAAATACCTTCATTTTTATAAAACTAAAATTCAGTTTTATATAGGAATTTAAATTTAAAATGAGAGTACTTTTTTTTCACAAAAAAATAGCTGATTTTTAAAATTTATAATTTTTTATCTTCGTTCAGTTTATTGCAAATTTCACACTCGTTTTCTATACAGACTTAATTTCATATATGGCATATCCTTTATGTATAGTGTGAATATTAGCAGCATAATGAAATGTCCTTAATTCGGTTTAATTGCTAACGGTGTACCGAATACATCATTATATCTTTTTTTCTGTCTCATCAAATAAAATGCTGTAAATTGAATAATCATTTGATATTTATTTGCATTAAATATACATTCCGATCATCATTTTTGTATTTGTATATCCATTCATAATAATTAATTCGTGATCTAAATGCACATTTACTGCTAATAAATATTCAGCAAAGAAAAGTGTATAGTGTTTTATTTGATTGTGACATTATCACATTTATTCCTACTTGGTTTTGTTAGGCTAATTCACTTCCAGTGAATTATTTTTTAATGTGGCTGCTATCTTACGCTCAGATATGACTATTTTCCCAAAGACAATATTAAATAAAAGAATTTTTCGTACGTTATTTTTAAACGTTAATATTTAGTTCAATTATTTTATAATTCATCGTCTTAATTCCGTTTATTTGCATTAATAAATTTTTAAAAATAATAGACAGTAGCGTAGTAGTAGTGGTATTTAACAAGTATTCCTTGTTTCAGGGAGGCGAGTACGAAACTTGGAGCCAAACGGGATATCCGTCCTGGGAGATTTTAATCACGGTAAGTCGTTATCATAACGATAACGCCGCCGCCATTCCACACACACCTCCAAACAACCGCCAACCCCGTCCCCTTATACGACTTTCGCGCTCGCCTAAGAAAAAAAAGAAGTGCTATTGCTTTCATATAAAGGTCTTATATGGATAATAAAAAGGGAAACGAGATTAAGGTTCGAAGGTTGCAAGGACCGGAATGGGCTAATGCAGGCGGCACATTGAATACACAATGTCCGACCCGAGGCACCCTTCCTCCCCCTCCGCCCGCCACTTGCCCTTTTCGGACATTGATTGAACGCGTTCGATCATAGTCGCGAGGAATTTACACCCCTTAAAAATGTACGCGTTCACATCTAAATCCGTAACCGTCGTCGGGACCGTCGTAAAAAAAGACGCTTACTCCGTTTATTTTGCTGTACTTTTATCGGCCGCTATTACATAAATAAAATATAAACGCACTCAAAAGTAAAATGAGGAAATTAAATAAAACTGTCCTTCCTATAGTTTCACAAAATAAAAATAAATACCTGATTTGGGCATGATTCGATTACTTTGATAATTTTAGTAAATTCATCCGATTCTTCAAAGGCATTAATAGAAAGCCGAAAATCTTAATAAAAGTTAAAGCCGATTATTTGAAAAAAATAATAATTTATTATTTCTTACCCTACAATGGCTTCACAACATTTCTCCACAATTTCTTCAATATTCTAGAGGCTTTTGCGAAAGATTTATGAGAAATGACGGCATTTTGACGTTTTATTTGATATAAAAATAATTATTAATCGAGGTAGCTGATAGTTTCTAAAAGTTCATATTCATTAGTTTAAAGTAAACACGTTTGATAGAACTTTCAAAATATGTTTATTTTTGTATTTCACTACAATTGTTTTGTCACACAGTGGCTTCTTCAGGTGAAGAACAAGTGATTAGCCTAACCTAATTTACAAACAATATATAGGGGTAGTAATTAACTATGAGGAGTGGGGGTTAGACGTTTTAAATTAGTTAGAGTTATTTCTATCTGTCAGATCGTTTAATATTTGGCCGCTGCTTTTCCGTTTATTTATTTCCGTGCTTATAATAAACCTGTTTGCTTTAAAGTAATAAAAATAATTATTCCGCAGCCAACATAAACAATATTATAAAAATAATATTTTATTTCCAAGGGGATTTATCAGGTAGACGAAATTCTTCCTCTTACAAAATGAAAACTGAATGTCCTACAATAAAAAGTTTTATAACAAAAATGATTTATTTTCTCAAGATCTACAACTTGTACTTGAACTCACTTAATGAGTTTTGATTGTGATCAAAAGCTTTTCAGTTCCTTTTACTGTTATAAAAGGCTTGGATATAATGTTTGGGTTCAATGCATTTAGCCGTTTATGTGCTATCGTGAAAACACACAGCCACACACATACACACATATTTGCCAAAACTCGTTGGAATGGACTCAAGGGACCTCAAAACGTGCATATCCATTTAAATTAGCAAATCGAAAATTTTAACGATCACAATAATTTCCCTAGGACAGGGGTCCGAGGAAAGTAATAAATGTATTTCTTCGAAATATAAAAGTATCTGTCGTCTTTCTGGTTATGTAGACTTCACGTTAATAATACGGCAGTGTAAAGAGCTAAGTAGTATATAATGATTAGGTTATATTAATCCTTGGGAATTAAATATTGACAACAATAAACCGAACTTATTTTGGGATCATGAAATTGTTAAATATACAACAATCTTCTAGTCCACAAACTACTCCCACTAATAATATACACGAGAAAGGAAAAATAGTTTTTTAGGCATTTTTTTAAAAGTTGCCACAGATCTCAGTATTAGTATTACCAAAAATGTTGGAAACACTTATTTCAAAGCAAATTATGCGATCATCTTTTATTACCAATTAAATATTATATCAGCTGGCCAATTTTACAAAGGCTATTGATAGAGTCCAATAAAATATATTGTTGCAGACAGTTGAACTGAATATTAAATATTGGTTTAAAAGCTTTTTCTTAAATCTAGAACTCAATGTATGCGTATTGGTGACTATTAAATAAATTTCTTAAATGTTACCTCAGCTGTGTCACATCAATGAAATCGGATTTGGAATAAAAACTAAAAATTTCTGGTTCGATGCACAAAATTTAACAATATATCAATTCATAAGTGGTGTCAGAATAATGTAGTATACTTGAACTTACAAAATATGTACCATATGTATATCATTTAGATTAGAAGCAATATTGTTGCATTTGATGCGAATACTATTAATAATAATGTAATAAAGCGAGTCACATTTTAAATACCTATAGTAATTTTTCATTTTTTAAGCCTATCAACTCAATCTGTAATACGAGTGCATCTGTACTTGGATTTGTTAAAATTTTTGATTAGATTTTGACGTCAATACAATGAAAACTTTTTACCTTTAACTCGTGTGGTTATATCCGGAATATATTCTGGATATGTTACACTGGACTAAGGATGACACAAAGTAGAGTTTTTTATATTAATTCACTATGGATTGGGAGGAAGCACTATACGTTTTAGTCATAATCAGATCTTAATTCATCTTAAGAGGCCGGTGTGCATGTATTGATATATGGAGAAATAATGTAAAATGTTAAGCGCTGAAAAAAATTACAAAATGTTTACATTTTGCTTTCATAAAATTATTTTCTTTATTATTAAACTAAAATTGTCTACGTATATATCACTGTCCTAATTTCATATCGATAACATTGTAAATAAAAGTATTATCAAAAACATATTTAATACACCGCATATGTAAAGGGTCAATAAATAATAACTCAAATTTTCATTTCTTTCGGTCAGAAATGTTGATTCTAGTTATTATAAATGATTAAAAATTCATTTGAGTAATTATTAAATTATAAATACAATATTATCAATCTCTGTAGTCATTAAAAGAGGGAGTTTCAAAGAATTTTTAAAACATTATAAATGTACAAGGCGTCTACCATTTAAGGGGTTAGGGGCACTCATAACTTTCAAAAAATCGATTTTTCAAAAATATCAGTATTCAAAAGTATAATCCTTCGACTATCATATTTCAAAATTTCATGGTGATCCGACATGTAGAAGTATTTTTTTCGACCGCCGAAGCGAACAGTGCAGGTCATCGGGCTGCGACCGTGCGGCGCTCCAACGCTATTTCTCTCGCGCTTGTGTTCGTGATGCTCATCCCTACGGTCCTGAAACAATCATCCAGAAGAAAGAATGTGTCGGTCACGTTCAAAAACGGATAGTCTCCAGATTACGCGCGTGTAAGAAAAAGACAGGAGGATTCGGCGGCAGAAATAAACTCACTGGTAAACTTATTGATAAGTTAACAGTTTACTATGGGCTAGCAATAAGACGACACAATCAATCTGTTAACGGCATGAGAAACGCAATTTGGGCAACTTTTTACCACTACAACTACGATCACAAGCTGTGTCCAATAGGAAGGGACTCTTGGTGTACCTGGCAGCGGGATTCATTCCAACATGATTATGTTCAATTTCCAGCTGATGTCTCCAAAGCCATAAAGCCAATTTATACCGACTTGACGAAGCAGGAATTACTCGAACGATATGTGGGTGGTTTCACTCAAAACAACATCGAGAGCTACAACCAGCTGATTTGGAAAATCTGTCCGAAAATCCTCCCAACGATCGTCCAAATTGCGACCTATACAGCAGCTGTTCTCTACAATGAGGTGTTCTACAGCATCCTGATGATCTTACAGGCGATAGGGGTGAACTGCGGCCCGAATATCCACAGGTTTGTTTCCGACAAAAATGAGCAGCGGATAGCGCTCAGTGACAGCCACGCGCATGCTGCTACCAGGGAGGAGAGAATGCGACGAAGACAAGAGCGAACGAGGAGTCTAGACGATTTCCTGGACTCGGAAGGACCACAGTACGGGCCCGGAATCGACGATTCACTATAAGTCCATTTTTATGAACGTACAGAACATTTTAATGCTCTCCAAAACTTCAAAGTCGTTTTTCTCGAAACGACATTTTTCAATGCGGTGCCAATGATTCCAGCCAAATTTCTGAACGGATCTGGATTAAATTTGGCATAATTGTTTCTAATTACATTGTTGTGTACTTGGACGAAGGAATTTACGTTCTGATAAAAATTACTATATTTTTGGCATGCTAAATCAACCAAATTTTAGGTCATAAAACGCACTTTTTTTTCAAACGGCCGCCATTTTGTTTAAAATCACTGTATTTAATTTTCCTTCGTTCAAGTACAAGGTTTTTATATATATTACTAAGATCAATATCAATTTTGTGTTTCAGATAAACAGTATGACCTGTGGGATTGGCACCGCGAACCCTTTATTCTGAAAGGCGCGCCCCTGTACACAGTCTTTTTGTGTGTGTATACACATATTTTTTCAATAAAAAATTTTTTTATAAAGTAGAATGAAAGACCTTTTTAACGTAGTAATAGCTTTTTACATACAACCATTACTTTTCGAGAAAAAAAATTCCAAAAAACACCTAAAAATCACAACTATGACTGCCCCTAACCCCTTAATGCACGACAAACAGAAATAGCAACATGGTAAGAAATAATACTGAGGAATTAATTCATTCAAAAAACCTCTTACAGCGAGGTGTCATGGGGTGGAGTTCCATCCTGTTGGTAAATGAAGTCCTGTGAATCTTGAATTACTTGAGGGAACAGCCATTGTTCCACCGTGTCCATGTACGCTATTCCAGTTGCAGTTGTTTTCGCAAATAAAAAATGTCCATAAATTTTTGAACGGGATTAGGCACAAAGCACGATTATTTTCGGTGAGTCTTTTTGATGTTGCAATGTTTAATGTGGATGTTGAAAACCCTATATGCGAACATTATGTTTGTTGACACTTCCATTAAGGTGGAATGTTGCTTCGTCACTAAAAATTATACGTTGTAAAAATGCATCTTCCTTCGTGATTTCTAGCACATAAGCACAAAATTCGAGACGCTTCTGCACCCATGAGGGTTCAGAGCCTGCAGTAGTCCAGTCTATTGAATTTGCTTAAACCAACGGCTAATGGATCTTCTAGTTGGTAGTTTAATACCGAATTTGGCATAAAATGCCCGCTGTACTACAATTTGCGACTCACTTTTTGCAAACTCAGGCACAGTAGCCATCTCACTCACAACGGACACTTACAAAAATCTTGAAACTTCCTCTTTTTATGGCTACAAATATTGTTAATTTTGGAATTGTACTTTAAGAAATATGAATTTTGTAAAAAATGGTTCCATCATTATAATAACCCGGTATATCTAGATAATAATTGCAATTTAATTATGAAGTACTAAATTTGTACTTTCACCGGATCCCTGTCCATGGGAAAGTATTGTGATCTTAAAAAAAATCGAATGGCCAATTTCAACGAATATGCAGGTCTTGAGGTCCCAAACTTTATTTCTAAGCTTTTTATAACTGTGGAATGATCTGAAAAACTTTTGGTTTGAATCAAAACTCATTAAGTGCAACTTTACTCTTATCGATTTTTCATTTTTACTTCCTTCGGAAAGTGTTGTGGTCGTAATAAACAATTATGTGTATAACCTTCCTTATTTGGCTGTGGAGTCTTTAATTATTGAAGTAATTATTTTAATAACAAATAAAACGTCAAAATGATTTTATCAAATTAACACTGAATATGTTCCGCAAACGAAAGAAAATTGTGAAGAATTATATACAGTCGATAGAAATTTTATCAAAACATCATTCAAAAACTCATTTGATCGAATTCACCGGGGGAAATATTGTTATATATTGCTATAAATTAGCAAACGTCCATTGTTTAATTTTATGACATTCATCCATTATTTTTTTTTTCGACAATATCATATTTGAAGAAGTACCTTAGTCTGGATGGCCGTTTGGCTAATAATTAAAAGATATTCAAACTCTAACCGATTTATCACGTAGGTTTTGATACGATAATTACTAAAGTTGTGTTGCACATACATTTAATTTTAAAGCTATGAATATTACAATATATTTCGTTCGTATTGGTATCTTTTATATATGGGATATTGAAGTTTTTGTTAATTCTTAATAAGACTTTTTTTTTTTCGTTTTCTACTTTTTATTTGTACTATAGATTGGAAACCATGTTTCCATAAAGGAAAGCAGTTTTTTTAAGTATTCGTATTGGCTATAGAGAAAATTAAAACTCATGGCTTAATTATTGTTACTATTTACCTAAACCATACAAAACGGATTTGTATTTCTAACGGAAAAATCTGGAGTCGATATGAATATTTTTTTTCTATTGCCAATCCTTTATTCGTGGATTCATGATTATAATCATGAAAAAGGATTGGGGTTCGCCATTCAAATTAGAAAAAAACATTATGGAATATGAATATTATTTTCTTTTTTGTTAAACTGAACGAAGATTTATCCCAATTTTGTATAATTCGTTATATAGGTGGTGTATATAATTTTACACCAGGAAGATAAAGGCGAGAAGACATTCCCGGTTGAACCGCATTTTTATCCCAGTAATTGCGAGAAAAGATATGATCCTATCTGCTGGATAAACGATCACCTGTCGCGACAAGGTGTCGAATAAAAGCAAACATTTTACGCCGGCGTGCTCGTAAAAATAGCTGCGTTGCGCCTTTCGATCGCGCCCCTTTCCACATATATATATAAAGAAATCAAATCGAATTTATGTACTAATATCTCCGATTCCGAAACCGAATCAATAAAACAGGACTTTAATAAGTAAACAAAGACATTACCTAACCCCGTTATCTTGATAAGCCCAATTTCGCTCCTGACACCTAGGCGCTACGTATTCGAATCAAAGCGGCCGTGGCGCTTCGTAAATAATTACAGATTAATAGCTCGGACCTTTTGTGCCGAATTCGGGAAATGGTTTTACTGGCAACACACACGTTTCGGTCCACGGGTTCTGTTTTGCGTGCGCTGGGGATTTGTTGCCGTTTTCGGTCCGTATTAAATTAATTATTATCGAACCATTGCGTGCATGCCGTATGTGAATCGCTGTTTCGCTGAGGTTGCGTTAAAACAAATGATCGATGTTCCATCCGGGGGATTACATTGCCGACATACTGATAATCAAATTCTATGCATTTATACAAACGTTTCATTCTAATTTAATAGCTTTTCATGGAGTTATTTCAGTTAACAATTCTTTTATAATTCAATTTAAATACGTTATATCCTATTTCATTTCGCCTGAGCTGATTTAGCTAAGAGCAGGGAGAAAGTCTTGCATCTTTTGTCGCATCGTTGGCGATTCGTCGTTTTACGCACTAATAGTATGATAAGGGTCCGTGGGCCTATCCAGTGGGAATCCGAGAGATACCATGAAATGTGGTGCCCGTTCGGGCGAAACAGGGACAGAGCGAAACTCACCCTCTCGGAAGCAAACCAACCGACAACATCGTAAACGAATTGATATTGACAAGGATATGCTCCAAGGACTGATGGTGCATTTCATTGAGTGAGCTAAAAAAAATAAATTTAATATTTAAAATTCCTAACCTCATGCTGTTATAACAATTGACTTATTTCTCTAAAACATCTTTCGACAAGTAATGAAATCATAAAATGTTTGTTTTTTAATTTAATATTTCATTTTAAACAATCGATATTGATTAATTAATTATTTTAATAAATATTCACCGGCGTAATTTCAGTATCCATCTCTACAGACATACGAATTACAGCCAAACTCAATTGCATATTAATAATGGCGCAATAATAAATTCATTAACATATTGATGTAATTAATTAAAAAAAAAAACTATAAGTTCCTCTTTGACTTATGAACATTCTAAATAACTACCAAAATATAATTAGCTTTATTTAACAATTTAAAGCATATTGAGTATGTAGCTCTTTCGGATTTTCGAGAAAATATAATTATTTTAAAGGCATGTCACGATTTTCAAATATTATATTTTCGAAGATTCGACTTCTCCAAATACAAATAAACTACAAAAACAAATATAGAAATACCTACTGATTAATAGTAATACGAAAAAAATTATTTATTTATAGCTTATGAAAATATAATTATTTAAAAATCGCCCATTTTGATACTTCTAAAAATGTATAATTTTCTGGTTAGATCTCTCAAAATAAAAAAGAACCACAGAAACATAACTAGCAATATCTAAAAGCACTCTAAGTATATTTAAAATGAGTCATTTCTCATTACGCTTTGATAGTAGTTCAGTATTTTTAAAGGTCTAAAGAGGAGTTTACAGTATTTTTAATAACAACCGGCTGGTATGGATCCTTGAAACTAACGGTCTACTAGTAAAGTACCAGGCGGGTTTTCGTAAATACAGGTCCACTGTTGACCAGCTAGTCAACCTGGAGAACTACATCTAAGATGCCTTTCTAGACAGAAAGCACCTCGTAGCGGTGTTTTTTGATCTACACAAATGGGGACGTTTATGTCCGTGTTGGGGATACCGAATCCACGCAGTTCATGCTTGAAAACGGGTTTCCCCAAGGCTCAACCATAAGTGTGACGTTGTTTGCTAATGCCGTCAATGATATCGCTATGTCCGTAAAATCCCCTGTTCAAAATGTGTTTGTATGTCGATGACTTAGTTATTTATATGGCGGGAGATATTTTCGCTATTCAATAACATATCAAATGGGCAGTATTTGATATTATGTAATTAAGGAACGAAAATTCTTTTTTATTAATAAATATTTGTTTTTGCATTTGTTATGGTAAATTCAGAATGCTTTTAATTATATGCAATTGAGTTTGGTTTTAATGCCGATGCATGTGCCGGGCACCAAAAATTCGCTACTTGATCCGCGGCCAACTTTTCGTAAGTTCAGTATTCATCTTTAAACTTTGTAATCGAAATTAACATCTTGTACTAATAAAAAGATGAATATTTTATATTGTTTTGGTATAATTCAATAATGTTATAAGATATACAACAAAACAATATGTTTAAAAAGTTAATTAAATGTTTGCAAATAAATTCAACAGTTTTAAACAATCCAATCCTTGTTTTCCATTTCCCGCGTTTCACATGACACAGACATCAGTAAATCCGCTGAAAAATTTACAATTTCAAATCGAGACATGTGCATGTTGTACTCGGAATTATTTAGTAAATACTCGATCCGAATTCGGATTTAAAGATTTGCGCGCGGAGCGCTTTTTGTGCAAATCCCATCCATATTAAATCACTACACGACCCTCGAGTTTGCACCCTTTCCGCCCCATTAAACGGCACTTTCCACGTGAAAAGGACAACATCCGAACAGGCTTTCCCCGCCCGCTTTCCCACCCCGAAAAATATACAAACACAGCGCTGGGAAATCTCTCGCCGATATACAAACAAATCGGGCCAGTCCTCGCTTTCAGCCCTCGGCTAGATTTCCATTAGATATATAAATTTCTTTTTTTGGGGGGAAATAATATAATAGATTATCCTGCGAATCGTAAATATTTTTAAACGGCGGAAAAGTTGGTTGGTGTTAACTTTAAACTCGCAACACGTTGGCAATTAGCTTATTCGGGCGTTCCTTCGATAGTCTCGAGGGCACGACCTTTGTACCTGAATTAATTCAATATAATAATCGTATTGTTTAAGATTTATCAGCGTCCCGTTTACACATATTCCGATAATCCGACAGTGGTGCACACTTAACGAACCCGAGTTGATATTTCATGCCTGTAAACTAAATCCATTAAAGGGATCTGGAGTGTACACTCATTTGGTATTAATCAAGTTTTGGGGGAGAACCCCGCTCTCGGAAGGAGATAATCGCCGGTCTTGCCTCTCATCCTACAGACAAATCTGATGATAATAATGTGAACAGCGCTAATTCCCGAAATTAGTTGACAAAATATAGTTTTCTTGCAATCGTTTAATTTTAATTCAAAATAAACATTTAATTTTTATTAATTATTGATTTGTAACAAATAAAGTGAAGTAAAAAAAATATATATATATTTTTTGCTCAGCTAATGTATTTAAAAATATAGAAGGGAAATTAATTTACATAATCAATCAATCAATAAAGAAAATTGTTGTTATTATTAATTCCAATATTTCCAGCTTATTTACAAAACAAATAAAACACAGGACATTTTATATATTCGAGTTTTTATTTTTAAAAGCAATACAAATACAATTTCCCTGTAAAGTTCATTCGATATTGTATGATGTGCTTGTTTTATATTAATTTGCGGATTGTTTTATAAATAAAATTTATAAAAAAAAAATAACGAAAATTATTAACTGATAAATAAACAATGTGACCAACTACGGTTGATAACTATTTTCTGTATAAATGTTTTATTTACATTATTTATTCTGTCAATACTTTAATATATAAAAATATACGTAGGTTAACAAGTATTACTAATAATGAAAAAATGTCTAACATTAAAAGTGTATACAATACGTTACGTTAATGTGAGACATTGTGAATTAGACAGTAAGTCTAATGGCTTAAATTTTTTTCCTTAAAAATGCAAACAATATAATTAATAATGCAATAGAAATGTTATATTTTAACATGATTATAATGTGAATAACATAATCGAGGTTAGATTTCTTTATTTTTTTAAGTTATATATATATATATATATATATATATATATAGGGTGAGTCACCGAAGTTAGGAATTCAGCATTAAGTTATTAATAAAACTTGCTTGACTACTTAAGGCGCATAATGTAAAATTATTGCCCCATGTATATGGGGCGACCCATTTTCCGGTACTAATATCAACTTTGTTATTTTAAATGGCACACCCTATATATTATATTTTTATTCGATTCCTCTTTAAATAATCTTTATGCCAAAATAATATAATTAGTAGTTTTGACTGGCTGTTACTGCAGAAATAGATGTTTTTTTTAATGACAGTTGCAATAGTATACAAAAAAAATCATAACTGTTTAATGATTCGAGATAGATAAATAACATTTTTTATCCATAGTAAGGTATTACCATTTAATTCAATAATGACTTTAAATCTGAAATATTTTTATACACGGTGCTCGCAAAATAATTTTAAATATGTGACGAAGACAATTTTTTTTTTTTTTAAACGGCACGCTATATTTTTCAATTTTTGTTTCTTGAATTAACAGAAAAAAATCAAATGTTTTATTAACTATATGTCTATCTTCTGTACTTCTCAGGATATTTCACATTTTATAGAGTTTATATGACATTATAGCAATGATTTGAATAGTTGGACATGAAAAACAAGAATAAATACTATTTTCTATTTAAATTAGCGTTATGAGGAATCTATTTGTGAGTACGAAATAATGGTTGATCTTATAAATGAGCCAAAATCATGCGAAATTTTAATTGTCACAATAACATAAAACATTATTATTTGTTTCTTTACTGTCATTTCTCAGTTTCCATAACCAACCATTTAATTAATTCTTAAAATTTCTTGAAACCAGTATAAAATGTGAAATATTTTGAAAACTACGAAAGATAAGCATACAACTTGATATTTAAAAACTGTTCCCTATTTTATTATAAGTTAAGAGAAAAATTGAAAAATGTAAGGTGCCATTTGAAAAAATGAAATTACACCGGTTTGAAAAATCACACTTTTAACATTATTTTTCAAATACCCTGTTAAAAATATTTCACATTTAAAATTATCATTGCATAGAATAGTATTATCTTAGTCTACATAAAAAATTTAATTTCTCTGTCTCAAAAAAACAAAAAAGTAATGATTTTTTTCGTACACCTCTGCAACTGTCAAAATGTGTATAACATATTTTTTCCTGCAGTAACGGCTTATCAAATCCACTAACCATGTTATGTTGATGTAAGACGATTAAAGAGGAATGGAATAAAAATATAATATATAGGGTATTCCATTAGCACTAACAAACTTTATATCAATTTCGTTAAAATGGATCACCCCGTATATATGAAAATAATAACTAATAAATTATTCATTAAAAAAATTAAATTTGAATTTATTTTAGTGTGACCAATTTTCTTATATTCGGATAATCCTGGTTAATCTGCATCGATTCCGACGGAGAGGCAGTAAAAGTTTTTATTGGCGGGGCGAGATAAAATTTTATATTGTGAATAAAACTAAAGCCGGAAATTATAATTCGTGTCTGGGAGACGTCTCCGGACCATCGCGGCGGAAGGGAGGAGGTGCACCGGGAGACACATCAGACGACTTTTATTTTTACAGCCTCACGCTTCCCGACGACATAATAGGGATATTTATTTTAAAAGCCGTCATCACGAACACCGCTGATGGATCGCACTAATATTTTCCACAGGTAATTTGTATAACAAAAGAAGACGCGTTCTATTTTCATGTGTATTAATATTAATTACATTACACTAACCGGGAATGATGTTTAATCTGAAAAGAAATACAGGGATAATTTTGAAATCTATTAAATTAAAACATTAAGAAATGAGATATAATAATTTTGTATACGCCAGAAATTTAGTGGTTACTTGAAACATAGTTAACTACGAAAGGCGGGCTATCCGTATAGGAAGTAATTGTTTCAATGGATATTGGTTTTGTTACTTAATGACAGCTTCCTTAAAATATGCACGGAAATAAGGTAATCTTTGAAAAGTTGTTTGTGAAAATAAAGAAATAAACGAACATCCGCCTTTGAACATTTAAATTATACTTTTGAATGTGATTCGCTTTCCTTGTTTTCATAAACAGGACAAGTTCGCCTTCCTTTAGTGGACGAAACAATGATTCTCGGTCGTCTACTTTGTAGACCCAAATCGTTGACGATGCCACTTGAAATTAGGCAAAAGGTGGCGCTTGCGTCGTCTTTAATTTATTTTCAAAAGGTATGGAAATTTTATCGTCGGCGCAAAATTGCTGTTCTCGTCCAAAAATATACTCAATAAATTGTCTCATAACTTCAAGCGTACAGTTTCACTTAGAGATTTGATATCAGAAATGATTATAAATAATTATATTTAATGAAACTCTGCATTATTTATAGAAAACTGGAATAATTTGATAAAAAAAATATTGACTTTTGAAAAAAAAAAATCAAATTTAAACTTATTTTTTATAACTTTGACCTCACTTAAATAATATTAAGATTTTTTCTTAATTTTATATAAGCCATGGTTCGGTAAATTTGTTTCGGATCGCAATTTATTTTTACATAAATGTTCTAAACACGCCCATTGTTTAAATATTGATTATAGTTGATCAGAATACTCTAAACTGGTGTATTGACGTGAAATTATAACTAGATATACAAAAAAATAGTTTATCTTTCAATTTCTTATCTATGAGAATGGATTGTACTCCAAGGAACCACATCGTCAGTATTTATGTGTGGAAATGGATAGTCGTATTGCATGGAATTGCAATATGTGCTTGGATTTCTCGAAATTGCTTGATTGCTGTAGAAAATTTGAGACTGCTAACTTGCGCCGGATCCTCTCAGTGGTAGATGATTGTGTTCTTGTTAAAGCATTGTATGATTAATGCTATATAATAATGGTTGCGCATCGATCATGGCAGTCATCTGCAAAGATTCTGAAAAATTAAGAACAGTCACTTTAAAAAAGATTAAGGGTATAAATGTTCATTTTTAAATAATGGAATAATGGAATTATTTGGAATTTTTCCTTCCTTCCTACGCATGCAGCGTGAACTTATATGAATGATATGAATTTTTTTGAAACGATGTCCTCCAAACGATATTCATGCAAATGATACCATTTCTTACAGGAAAGCTACGTTTTATTTTTTGTTAACTTTTTCCATACTGTGCCAATTAAATATTGTTTCATATTGTTTCGTGTAGGTTTTTTTAAATATCGTGACTAATAATTAATTTCGGTTTTATTCTATATCAGCTTTTACTGGTGGAGTGTATAGTAATTCTACACTGGAAAGTCTTACACATGTATACAGTTTCGTTGTGCTTTATAGAAAATACAGTTGTGAGTTGTAGTGAAATGCCATTGTTTTACTAGGATATCGCATGATATGGCAGGCAATTTTTGGTTTCCGCGCAAAGACATAATTTTGTGGGGAGATTTTTTATCAATATTTCAATATCCGTATATGTATAACCAAGTTTGACCTTTAAGTTCGTACGTATTCGAATGTATCAGCATAGTTACATACGTATACGTACGATTCTTCAATATAGTAGCCTATATCATATATATCATATCTTGATAAGTTATTTGGTGATATAGTTGACAATGGAGTATTTATGCATATACAAGTGCTGTCCCTGTTGTTATTTTTTTATTCATCTATGTAAAATTGGATTATGTTCCTTTGTTTCAACATTATCCTAAGTGCGTGTTTATTATTTAGTGTTAGTTTACACACTTTTGTAAATGAACGTTTAAGGATTGATCTTTGGACATATTTGATGTGTCCATCATTTTTTCCATTGGACATTGAAATATCAGACAATTGTTTTCCTTTATAAGAACCGATTTTCTAATTATGGTATTCATTCTGTCATTTCTGCCTCTATTGTAACATTATTAAATAAATGATTGAATGCGTTCCAAAACAATTTATTTATATATACACACATCTTTATTCAGACAGCAGAATTGCAATTCTTTATAAATATTTATATTTACAATATATATCGATGTAGTCTGTCATGGGCTATCGACTGGAGGTCCTTCTGCCCAATTTTGTTATATTTTCTGCAAATTTCAACTTGATGTCAAATGATTCTGCTTTATCTATTTATCATATGTTTATGGAGCCACTAGAGCTTCGCTCATTAAAAATGGCTTGGGGTTATTGCTGAATCACTAATTGAGGGACATAGTCGATTCTATTCGATATAACACCGTACTTAGTTGTTCAAACTTTAATATGCTTTCTACTATAATGTTCCGCCAAAATGTGGCTCGGATGAAATATGATTGTATGACCTTTACCGCATCTGACTGATGTTATGCAACAATATTTGTTCATTATTGTGCATTTGTTTTAAAGTTCTAACGTAATGCAAGTAAAAAAATATTACAGTAATTAAAGAGGGTATAGTTTGTTAATTATTTTCAAATTAATTTTATTTAATGTATTTTAAATAACCGTGATCATGAGAATAAATCCTTTTTGTGTTATTAGAATAATAATGTTTAAATATGAGATATATGCTTGTTTTTGCATAACAGTACTACTGCGCGGTTTGAGTCGACACTATCTAATGAAAGGCACCCGTAATGCAAGCAACAACAAATACTTATTTTGTAATCGAAAATCTGGTGGGAAGTAATTGTTTCAATAGATTGAATTTTTTTGAATCTTACATAGTGCAGCGATGGAGAAAAGGAATAATCGAATTTAGTGATCATTACCAGAATTTTTTCCTTATTTAATTTTAATTTAAATAACTGCAAGAGTGCTAAACATACGCTTTTAAATAATAATATATATCTTTATTCACAAGTTCACATCGATGTAAATGTACCATGGTGTTCATGTGGACGATATCAAATTTTATACTTAAATGTAAAATGTTTATTATAATTCAAATGAATTTAAGTCGTATATATTATATATTTTGTTATTACAAATACAAACTTATTATATGCTAATTGAAAAACTCTTCAGAACAATAACATCGTTTTCCTCTGTAGACGTGTTTTTGTGTGTAAGAATTTCGTAGAGTGGAAAGCAAAAGCGCTCGCGCCATCCGGCAAACTTCCCAAATTGTATTATTGCAAAATCGGATCGTTTTCGTCTACTCGCTCTAGACAAATCCCTAATTTGGAAAACGATGAAACGGCGAAAGTTCGGCGGAAGACGTTTGGAGCGGGGTAGGGGAAGGCGAAAACCCTTTAAATAAACTTGCAAATGAACGTTTCATGCAGAGCGGGCCTCCCTCCACTCCGGTCCCAGAAAGAAGGCACAAAAGGGGCGGGAAATCAAACAGCGCAATTAGCGAAAAGGAGTTATTTAGTTGATAATTCGGGTTCGCGCGACGATTTAATTTTTGCTTCATTCTTCGCGGTAATCCGCAATTAACGCCCCCTCCACTTCGAATTTATTTATCGCCAGCGACTTAATTAAGCGAATTGATGTTTGCGCAATAAATTTGGAGATTTTTGTGTCCCTAATGAGGTGAGCGAGAAAATCCATCCGACGGACTAATAAATCAGTTATAATGAGAAATAATCACTCTATTATTCGCCGCATAAATTTCCCAATTTTCTCGGCAGCTTAGTAATAAAAAAATAGAATAAAGAAGAGAACAGGCGGACGTGATGATAATTCACGACGCGGATATTTAGGATGCGCGGGAAAAACTGCTGGAGATAAATAAGCGTAATGTTCCAAGTTTAAGTTGAGGTGTACTTTACGGGCTCGAGAAGTGAAGCGTTTCAGAAGGGAGGAGAGAAAAGAAAAACAAAACACAAAGAACGGGGAAAACGGTAGATGAATTATTTCCAATTAAGTTTGGAGAAGATGCTATTTATTTATAACAATACGCAGCATTTTAAATAAATGGCAAATATTTATTACATGAACATGAAATAATTTGTTTATTTATTTTAAATAATATTTTTAGTAATATTGAAAAATATTAATATTATTTCAAATATTATTTATTTAATTAAATAAAAACACTTCTTGTTTCACTTTACACAAACAAAATTTAATGATTTTATTTAATTGATAAACAATGTATAACAAAGTTGAAGCCTGAGTTATTAACAATTTTAATTTTATTTTTCAACACCATATGTGTGTTTAATGATATGGAATATAATGGCCAAACTAAGCGATTTTTTCTAAAATATTTTTGCAATATATGAAATCCTTTTTTACACTATTTCGTATTGAATTGCGTGCACATTTATTTTAAATGAAAGTGCTTCAAGGGGCAAATAATTTGAGTTTTTCAATATTCTTATTGAAGATGTAATATGTAATAGTTTAATCATTTACTCTTTGTATATTTATACATATAAATATATGAAGCAGAAAATGGAGTACACCCAATTTTTCATTATACAATACTGTATTAATCTTAACGCAACAAGTTTTTTTTATTAAAGTCGTAACTTTTAACTAAAAGGCCTCAGCTTTCTGTTAAATATTATAGAAAAAGAAAGCGAATGTCGGCCCTTAAGTATGCATGAGGGCGGGGAATTATGTTAACGGATGAAAAATTAAAGCGCACCGTTGGCGACAAGCCGAACCACCCGCTCCGTATAGAAAAATTGTACCGGTGTGAATTTTTCAGCGCCACTTTTTTTGTAAATAATTCAAGCCGCCATTACCATTCCAAATCGCGCGCAGAGTAAATATTTGAAAAGCCGCCCGCCGTTTTAACTACATACGTTTCTTTTTGTTTGAATATTTCAGCAGTTAATTATGCTGCCCAAAATCATACAAAAAACAGAGGGAAAAGGGAAATAGAATGATAAATTTGGTTTCGTTTTCATTCGTAACGATTTATGCGTTCGTGGATTGCATATTTTATCGTTCGCGTTTAATTAAAAATAAACAGGAAATTGTCTGAAAATCAATGTGACAATTAAAATTGGGTAATAATAATAGAATAGATTTTCATTCACTTGGTCACAGTTATTTAAAATAAATCGAATAAAAAGTAAATAAGAAAATAATTAAGTAATCATTAAATGAATATTTTCTCTTCTTCTGTTGCACATTTGACTCGTAAAACGAAAACACTTAAAAAATTGAAGAAAAATGTTGTATTGCACAATTTTATCGTCTAACAGAAAATTTCCATTGTGTAGTCCAATATCCGGCAGGATATTTATATGGGATGTAGTTTTTTCAATAGATGTTTGTCATTTTAAGCGCGTACGTTACGCAAATCAAAGTTACAGCTGCTGAAGAAGAAATAATTATTTGATTTTTATAAATTGTTTTGATTTTATTTAATCTGATTAATAATGTCTGTAACTGAATACTCAACAGCGTAATTGAAATATTGATTTGTCTAAATTTGCTATTACAATAAAACTACAGATTTTCGTGCATATTGTTTAATTTACTGTCAGTTTCCTTTAAATGTTGCCAATGGATAAAAGTAATAATAATCGATAATAAATTGCAGAATGTTTCTATAGTGCACTTCAATTCGCATTTTAGCAAATCAACTAGTTACTGTAGCAAAAGAATAAAATAGCATACTAGCAAATTGTTTATTTTCTGTATTGATAATTACATAATTTGATATGAAAAGAATTTTGAAAATAATTAAGGAATAACAACTAATTTTGCAGTTACTAAAGATATTAACAATTAATGTTAATAAAATTAATAATTTTTAAACTTGTTTTCTTATTTAACTAAAAAAATGTTTCAAAATATTTGAATTAAATTTTGTATTGATCAATTTATTTGATTTTCTTAATTAATTGCAATTAATATTTGAGTCTCTGCGAAAATAAATTATTCATTGAATAAGATGAATATTACTCAAAAAGATCGCAGAAGGATTTTTACATAAAAAATTAATTAACCATCTCTCGGCTTATAACAACAGGGCGAGGCAAAAGTGAAATCTTGTAATGAAATTAATATTTATAACACAATCAGGACCGGGAGTGCCGGGCAATAATTAATTTAAGGAATATCCCCGGCGGAAACGCGAAAATAATTCAAAGTAATTGTTCCGTTTTCACAAGGATATTCCAGGGTGAACGAAATCCCGACGCGCGGATATAGAGATGGAGGTGTAATTTTTCATCTTAAGCCATCTCGCGAAATATTTAATTAATTATTGAACAGACTTTACGGCAACGCGGGAATTCTCCCCGGATCGTTGTTGCATTGTTTGTTTAATGCATATTAATATCGCTGCACGATTGCAATCCCTTCTGGGGTTTTCTCTCTTCCTCTTCATATTTCGTTTGTGTGTGTGTGTGTGTTTTAGCGAAATCGAATATATTTGAATAAAGTTCTGAGATGGAAATATATTTATAATTTTACAAAACGTATTTTAATTAATTTTTGCAGCTGTATTTTTAATCAGCTAAGTTAACATTTGTGAATTAAAGCACGCTTAACTTATATCATGAATAAAAGTGTAATTTAATTCACAAAGTTAAAGCAATTAAACAAAATCAGTGTTAGTGTTTCAATTAATAGCACTCTGTATGTATTAATCGCAAGAGTTTAATGTTAAGTGTTACTGCTTTTCTTTCGAATGTCAATTATTATAAAATGTTTCATAATGGATTAGAATGGAAATTAATTTAATATAAAGTATACAAATGACAAGACTGTCATTGTGCTTTGTTTTATCATTAGAATAATGTTTGCATAACTGTATTAAATCAGCGGAGCACAGTGTATTTATTTATTTTTGAGAATTCATATTTGGTTAAAACAAAGTATGCTATCTTATAAAGTTTACTTTGAAACAAGAATTCCGAAAGCAAAATTCATTCTCAAAGTTATAATAAAAAAGGACTTTTCATCCGATTGTCGATGTATTTTTGGATAGATACATAATCTTTATTGACAAACGTAATAAAACATCTACATATAACATTAAATATTACAATGTATATTGTAAAAGTCTGATAATTGGTTATCGATCGTTAGTGATTTTTCCATCTGTAGTCTTTTTTTATTGATAATTTCATTATTTTGATTTTCTCTTGTTCATTATTTTCTGCGCCCGTGCCACTCTTAATTGTGTTAATATTATTTTCGTATAAAATATGTGAATATACAGAAAATGGAAGAATAAAATGAATTCAAATGATATTAAACATTCAGCAAAGAATTTTTTCTGAAAATATTAATACCATTAATATAAATATAATATTATAGTGAATAAACATGTGTTCTGTACCTAATTTTATGGAATCTGAAATATGTAAATATGTTGTGTGCACATCAAGCAATAATCACTAAAGATATTAACATTTTATGTAAATATATGTTTTATCTCAACCAAAAAATAAATTATTATTTAATAAAATATTTTAATTGGCATATTTTAAGTTAAAACGACTGTAATAGTATTTTACGTAACAAGTTTCGAAAGTGGTATTTTACGGGATAAATAGTAATGGCTGTAATTGTGCGAGTCCCGTAAAATAACTTTTGGATCGTATCACATACAATATTTTTTTCTACAGCCCTTTTGTATGTTAACAAGAATATGTATGGAAACATGACGTATGAACATTATATTAGACAATTGAATACATATATCACTTATAGAATTATAACAACTACTTAATTAAAATTATACAATTGGGGATATTAACAGAAGTGGCAGTATTTAAATTAGTATTAGACATGGCACTTGTACTAGATTTCGAGATATTGCTTTCCTTACGGCCGTTTTCAAACTGTAAAGTTGTGGATTTTGTTTCTTAAAGAAATCTTTATGCCACATTGTATGATTTCCATTCTCCCTGTCTCTTCAAATTAGTTATACTACCACCACCATCAACAATACAGTGGCAGAGCTCCTAGGCATTGTTTGCGAAGGAGCTCTGTATTCTTTAAGATACGGTAATTTAAGAAATTCAGCAATTGTACAGGCGATTTTACCCACATATGTAAATACTGATAGGTTGTATGGTACTTCTTTCGATTTTATAATATACATATAATCTACGATGTGGTGTGTTTGCTTGACTTGATGACAAATAATGTCTGTATAAAGAATTATTAATTTCACGAATGATGACGAAGGTTCTTTCCATATTCGTTTTGGAAGTAAGAATTTTAATAACCAAAATTGTTACCTTATCTTCTAAATCATATAAACTCATTTTACAAAGCTATTCACCACGACAAGTGCCTGCCAAACCAATTATTAATGCTATATATTAATACTTAAAAAATAATAAAAAGGAAGAAAAGAACTTACACATTATGTTACCTTTGTCATTAGGTAGATATTATTTTCAGCTTCAGAAAATAATTTAGCAATTTCTTCTTTAATCAATACCTTTGATTTTTTAATTTATGGCCAATGGATTTAATTTTTTTGAAAGTAATAATTTTTGGATATCGGCTAATATACAGGCTTGATGGCTTCAAGATTTTAGATTTTCTATTAAACATGCTAGAATAACTTCTTCATTTATAATATGCACATTTTTATAATTGCTCCATTTTTTTTTAATAATTTGCAGGTCTCTTGATTTTACTGGCAATTATTCATAAGTAGCTGCTTTAGCAGATTCGCTAATCTCGTATAGAATCATTTCGGCCTTACTTTCACTAATGATTTCCATTTTTTTGGAATGGAAAATAAATGAAAACACGTACGAATGTTCAATGACAAGCACTGATAAAATTAAATACAAAGTTAATGTTTGTTGGTATTATTCTCAAGGCTGCATACATAGATACCTAAAATTGTTCAGAAAGTAAAGAAATTGTCAGGAAAATTCTACTATTGGCACGATTTTTATAAAGTGATATTTTCGATTTAATAAATAATACAGAAAATTTCATTTTAGGGGCGACTGTATAGTCGCATTGCATTATTTGTAATTTAATTTAAAAACTTTAAAAGCTTATACGGTAAAGCTGTACTGACGAGCGATAAATCCCTATACACGTGTCTGCAGATGGCGTTATATAACGTAATGTTTCTTTTTTGTATTGAATATATATATACTTTCAAATTCCGATTATTTCCTAAAAAGTGTCATATTGATTGGTAGTGAACCCATCCAAAATCATTAAACGCGGTTATCTTGAAACCACTTTTCCAAAATCGGTGTCTTTTATCATTTGTTTTTGTCTATTATTTATTTTCTATTTTCAACAGCCGATCAAAGACAGATTTTTAGAGCCGAAAAAACAAATTTTTACCCAGGAGGCCGCTATTTGGCAAATAAAATGGAACAGCATTTACTCAATCTTAATGCAACGCAATTCTACACAGAGTTGTGTCACGGGCCCTCATGACCTTCAGAGAAGTAAAAAATTCTAAATTGATGACAGATGTATGTCAAATAAACATGTGTAACTGGATTTGATCAATCTTGTTTCGTTCTTGACAAAACAAAAAAAATCGCGAATTTTTGCTTTCCATCTGTGTCCATGAAATATAATAAAATGTTACAATTTCTTAAAAATCTAATTTTTAAATCTATATTAAGATTTCCTGTAATAATATAAAATTTGTATAGAGGGCTATTGAGAAAGAGTGTTTCCTAGAAGATTAACATTTTATTATTAATCTTAACGTTAAGATTAGGAGGGCGGTAATAATCGCAAAGGATTAATTGCCAACATAAGGATTAATTCATGATTGTTCGATTTTATTAATATTTGGAATATGTTCAAAACGAATACTATTTCTGATATAAATTACTAGTTCTCCACCTCTACCTTCTCTGTCACTTATAAATATGCGTAGTAAAAACATCCTTAACAACCTGTGACAAAGAAAGCGAAATTATATCATAATCCTGTAATACCACAATTTTAAGTGACATAGAAAACGACAAGAACAGGACAGAAAAAGACCGATGGTCGATTGCCATTTTCTGATGTGTTTATCAACCATCATTGTAAATATTAAATGTAAAAATTCTATGTACAACTTCATAAATAAAGATGTATATACAGAGAGGTTTTTTTGTTATCAGTATACATTAGGCGAACTGTATACCTGCAAAAAAACCAAGTCAAACGCATTGATATGTGTACGTTTGGTTGCCTATAACACACAACTAAACGTCAAACGCTAAACTTCAAAATGTGTGAAATATTTGATCGAAAATGTATACAAATGAAGAAAATGTCGAATTTCAAGCGTGTATTACAATTCCAACAGTACTAGAGGAGGATAAGACATGTTTTCAATGAATCCAAAGTGGCCGAATACCCCAGTTAGGATTATTCTAAAAATAATTAAACTAAAACATTTTCTTTGGAAGGTTGTATGTTGCGTTCTCTTTATTCTGCATGCGTTACCGTCACAAACAATTTCTTTTTTTATCAAAAATAATTATAATTATGTAGAAATTACAGGTAAAAAAGAAAGATTTTATTAAGACAAATTGAAAGAAAAGTAACAGTAAAAAACAATAAACTTGAAATAAATAATTATAATAAGTGCTAGAAATGACCACCAGAAACTGCAAGTAACTCAAACGATCGTGCATTTCGATATTGTCATAAACAGAAATAGAAAATTGTTTAATGGTTTTTTTATATTATCCTAGTTGAAGGAATCGATCGTTCGGGTTGCGTATTATGGGCAACTAAACACACATACATCAATGCGTTTGACTTGGGTATTTTACATGTATACATATGGGATATGTATACTGTTACAAAAAACCTCTCTGTATATGTAAGTGAAACTTAAATGGCGTTAAATGTTATCTAAAACAACAAAATTAACAAGAATACTTTAAATACTTTAAAAACATGAAATATAAAGTGTAGGATATTTCAACCCTTTAATTGATTTAAGACTTTAATTAGTAAAAATGCGAGAGAACTATATTTTCTTATGTATCCAGAAAATATAGTTGTCTCGCATTTTTACTAAATGGTTAGCTGAGGAGATCTCATGTGATATTTAAGGAGGATTGTCCGGTAATATAAATTATTGTTATTCGTACTTAAAATAGTCCTCAGGAATTACTCAAATGGTATTTAACTCAATCAATATTTATTTTATTTTTAGAAGCTGCGTTTCCGAAATTTGCGGAGCCCATCCCCAACGTGACTGTGACTGTCGGAAGGGACGCCCTGCTTGCCTGCGTGGTCGACAACCTGCGGGGTTTCAAGGTGAGTGCAGGGGTCGGTTGTTCGGTTGCCGGGATGCTGGGCCGGGGTTGATGGATTGCCTGGGGAAGGATTATTGGATCGCGGGGACGACAAGGGAGTTTCTTTGTCTGTTCCACGTCGCCCCCCAAAGATTTATGCGACACTTTCCAGATCGATTCCTCGCAACCTCGCCGGTCGTCCAGATTTGTTCTTAAAGTGCGTATTATATCGAATTCGCTGCAGAAGAAATAATATAAAAAATCACATTTTCACTTCGTACTAATCAATCAAATAAATATTTTGATTGATTGTTACGATATAAAAATGGATTTTTACTTAAAGGAATCTCGAATGGTATTTTGTAGCATTTTCGGAATTTGCATAATGTGGATTGTGTACGCCTGTTGGAAAACATATATAAACAATAATGGCGGTTATATGCATGTCGGCCGGGAAAAGAGAAAAGGAGGATGTGCAGGAGACGAACAAACTTGAAAATGGAAGTGCGATTCCTCGGGAAAGGAGTGAGGAATTGTTCGTGAGCGGAATTCGCTGGCTGGAGGCCCTTTTTCCTTTCACAGGGTCTCGACAGACTAGCGACGTGCACAGCCTCGCTGATTCCCAGATACAACCGGGAGGGCATGTTTTCATTTCACCTATACCGCCCTGTACTACTGTAGTAGTATACCTTTTACATCATCAGTTAGTTACGGCACTCGAACGCGATGTACCGGCAGAAACACACACACAAACAGAGACGGGCACACACGTGAACTTATTCGATTTGGCCCTTCCGCTCATGGCCAGACTCAATCCCTGAAGGGATTTATTCATTACTTTTACTCATTAAAGAAACAAACAAAGCCATCAAAGAAAAATGTAATTCAATTCAAATATGCATACACATAACACAAACAAAAATTCCGAAAATGCAAAAACATATACGAAAAGTATAAATGAGCCTCGTATATAAAAGCTTCAGACGGATTAATTTAAAGTTCTATATTTTATTATGAATCAGTTCCTCGCTTCGCAGGCGAAACATATTCCTATAATTTTAAAACTTTTAGATATACAAGTTTAATTTATTTAGTTTTTTTTTTACTTTTTTAATTGCCAAAAAAATGATAGTTTCGTGTTAAGAGCACGATTCAACACGATCGTATATTTATCTTTATTGATTTTTCCCGGGGTCCATTGTTCTCATACACAAATGCGAAGCCTCCGCATCTTTTGATGATCCCACTAACAAACACTGAAAAGAGATATCCACAGGAACTCTCGCCACCGCCAGGAGGACGAAGGCAACCCGCTGTTTATAATCTTGTTTAGCAATTTTATATATTATATTTCTTACGATGAATCATGTTCTTTTTTAATTGAACCAATTATCGTATTTGAATTCGTGAATTATTTACAAGCGAAATCGTATATATAAATAAATACATTTTTCAGACAATAATGTCGTCAATAATATATTGATGCGAAGTTATATGAGGATACAAATATTAAATTGGTATTTAATATTACTGTTTTTATTTAGAAAGCAAGCACACAGAAAAAATAAAAGAAAAACTTAATAAATGGAATAAGGTTGTAAAAATGGAATGAAAAGGAATATTAAAAACAATGAGCTTGTAATATTAAGATTGAAAATTAAAATGAACATAAAAACTGACAGTGATAAAATTGAGCAAATGAAACAATGTAAATATTTAAAAATGATCATAGGCAACTCGGAATAGCAAGGGACATATAGAGTTTTTTTTATTAGTATACATAGGAGAACTGTATACCTGAAAAAAAAAACGCGAGTCAAACGCATCGAACCGATTAATATGTGTATGTTTGTTGCCTATAACACACAAATAAACATACACGTCAAACGCTAAACTTCAAATTGTGTGAAATATTTGATCGAAATTTGTATACATTATACAAATGAAGAAAAAAGTCTATTGAAATTCGACGTGTATTACAATTCCAACAGTACAAGAGGACATTTTTTCAATGAATCCAGAGCGGCCAAATACCTCGGTTAGAACGATTCTAAAAGTAATTAAACTAAAACATTTTCTTTGAAAGGTTGTATGTTTCGTTCTTTTTGTTCTATTGATAAACGCAATAAAATAAATCATGACTAAAGCTGCATGCGTTACCGTCACAAATAATTTCCTTTTTTATCAAGAACACGTCATTTATTATCATAGAGAAATTACAATATGAAGAGATTTTGTTAAGACAATTAAAAAATAACAGTGAAGAAAAATAAACTTGAAATAAATAATTACAATAAGTGCTCGCAATGACCACCAGAAACTGCAATGAATTCATTTATTGGTTATTCGATTTTTTAATTCTTCCACGTTGTGCTTTTCGGTATTGTCATAAACAGAAGAGGTCGAATTTTCCTCGAAGAAACACTAAATATTTAATTTATGAAGCTACGATGCAACCTTCCGAAGAATTTTTTTTAATTGTCCGAGTGGTATGAATCGGTCGTTCGGGTAGCGTGTAATAGGCAACTAAACACATATTCATGAATGCGTTTGATTCGCGTATTTTGCAGGTATACATAGGGGAAATGTATACTGATAATAAAGCTCTCTGTATAAATACATAATAAGTAGTCAGGAACAAACTATACTACACATTAAGAAAAGTATATAAAATAAAGAAATAAAATTAAAGAAAGCACAAAGATGAATTTGTGCAAATCCATGTAGAGAGTCCTGTATTCCAGCTCGAGTATTGCTGAGATACTAATAAATTAGGATATTTGATATTTGTTGATTTTAGCTGGATCTCAGAACGTATTAGAGGGAAATATTTTTTTTTATTATACAGAGTGTTCTCAGTTCAAATGGGATATAAATTTGTATATCATTCCACGTAGAACATTTTTCTTCCTAACAACCCTACCTCAATTCCCAACAAATAAAAAGTTATTTGAATAAAAATAGTAGTGTTCGAAAAACATGTTATAGATATTGTAAGCTTGAATTGTCAAAATATCAAAAACCTACTTCACCTTTAGAAATATAAAAGTTTAAGCTTTCGGTATAATAATTGTAATTATAAAACGCGTCTGATTTTCAAAGCAACCTTCGATTTTGATTGATCAAGATTCCTATTGAAATGATGGAGAAAACCATTTTTTTTTTGTAAATAACTGTTAGGAACTGAAGTAGGGTTAAATTTGAAAAGATTGACATTAAATTTTGAACATCCTATATAATTCTTATAAAAAAAATATTGTGAATTTTATACCTTATTTAATTAACATGTTGTCTAATTTTATTTACAAGAACCTACTTTAAATTTTTTAATGGTGGAAAATTATTTTTTTTTAATTTTTAATTTTTTATTGGTATTACTGAATCGATGTCAATAAAATTTCAGGAACCTACATACTCCTGAAATTATCATGAAAAGCACCAAAATAATAAAAAATTTATTTAAGGGGGGCCAGAAAGTAATGCCGTTTTTTTTACATGGGCTGGGTACTTTTCAATGAATCTCTATCCAATTGTTCACAATAACAATGCATTAACAATTTTACCAGGTTTTAGCACTTCAAAATGAACAACCACACGAGTATTCCACCAACACGCAAAATCGCCTCTTTTTGGAGTATAAACCAAGTTTTGCCGTAGCACGTCAATTCGAGACAGCTACTGCCATTTTGGTTATCGTAAAGGACCCATTTTTATGCCCGGTAATCAGTCCATAAAAAACGTTTCTGTGTTATACCACTGAAGCAATAAGTTGCAAGTATTAGAACGATTAGATTTGTTTTTCTTGGATAGATTGTGCGGGACCCAAACACCTGCTCTGCTTACTTATCCAATATGCTAAAAATGTTCCTGAATTATTGACAAAGGTACGTTAAGATTGTTCGAAAGTTGTTCAATGGATTTGCTTCTACTTCCACACTTAAAATGTCATTATCAAGAGTTGTTGGTCTTCCTGATCGATGAGAGTCAGACAGGCTGAACTCACCGGATTTTAACTTGGAAAACACCTTTGATATTTACGAACATCTAAAGCATTCGGATAAACATTTCAAATGCTTTTGGTAGCAACCGTTGTATTACTACCCTTATAAAATTCATAAAGCAAACAATGCCGTATATGTATCTCTACTGTTTACTGACCGGAAAGTAATGTCGTTGTCCCTAATATATCAAGCAAATAAAAAAAAAACATATACACCCTGTATAATAAAATAAATATTTTCCTGAAATACGTCCTAGGATCGAAGTGAATTTTCCAAAATTTCAAAGTCCTAACTTTATTAGTAACTGAACTAACGAAGACGGGAGTTGAAATGCAGGATTCTGTATAGACCAAAATTTATATTCAAAAGCTAAACGTGGAAATGAAGTGACAGACAAAAAGCAGAGTAAGAGCAGTAGGAACATATGGCATCATATTGGGTTGTGAATAATGTAAGGGCGACAAAATGTATGAATGAAAATACAACTAAAGTGGTAGATGTATTTTAATGGATAAAATTTGCAAACTAAAGACGAGAGGACGATCGCGAAAGATATGGAAAGGAGAAATTAACGAAATACTAAATAAGAGTGCTGTAAAAAAGGCATGAGACGGCAAAACCCTATCATTCAACTATCCTACATCCATATGTGTGGAAAGGATAATTGAAAATAAAAATATATTTTATTAATATTTAGTCTGTTTTCATAATATACGCATTTTCTTTTAGGTTGCATGGGTCAGAGTCGACACTCAAACTATCCTATCAATTCACCATAATGTGATCACTCAAAATCCTCGAATAACACTTAGTTATAACGATCACCGCTCCTGGTACCTCCACATCAAGAATGTTCAGGAGGCAGACCGTGGATGGTACATGTGCCAAGTTAACACCGACCCCATGCGTAGTCGACAAGGATATCTCCAAGTCGTAGGTGAGAAACAGTGCTTACTTCTATTTGATTTTGGGAACCATACTGCAGTAATTTGATGCACATTCAAAAATAATTTATTTTTTGTTTAAGTTTTTACGGTTAAAGCTGCTTAATTCTATTCCAAATGGCGGAGGTGTAAAATTAGACTTAATTTTCTCTAAATTTTACCCTGCTGTAGATTACTTGTGCGGTAACTGTATTTATCATATAACGTATTTTTTTGGAGTTATGCTTCAATTGGATGAGTTCCTGAGTAAACTGGATCCAATGCAAATATATTACAATTAAGACTTTAGAAAACCTAATTATTTTCCTACTAAACTATTAATTAATTAAACCTTCTTAAATTGGTTCCAATCTTTTGACTGTTGTATCAATGAAAATATTCAATGATAAAGTTCTGCGTATTTTTAAAATTACATAATTATCCCAAGTGGTTTAATAATGAGTTACTTAAATTAACAAAAGCTATGAAGGAAGATTATGTATTATTATATAAACGTTACGGATAAACGTTACTGTGAAACGTTGAGAAGTTTTCGATCGAATTCGTTTCTAAATGAAAAATTAACACATATAGAAAATATATTACTTTAGAGCGGACTATTCAAACTGTTTATAAACCGTTTCTCTAAAGTATACGTCTAACTAGTTAATTGAAGTAAGGCGAATATTAATATATTAAATCTTAATATCACCGTTGAAGAGCTGTTCAATGCTTTATCATCGCTTCCAGAGTTCTGCGCTGCTGGTCCAGCTGCCATTCCTTATTTAATGAAAAGGTGTGTAAATATGTTTTCTGAATATTGGAATATTGGAAGAAAACCTTTCTTGTCATTTTCAAATCACGGCCGAGAAATAATATAGAAGGATATAAAGAGTATTTTGGTATGTATACAACCCGTTCAGAATCAACTAAACACAATAATTTGATATAGACATCTTTAACCTGTAAAAATCAGCAACTTGCTATAAGCAGACACCACATCGTCTGCGTATAGCAGGTTTCTAATAGCAAACACCAAACATAAAAAAAACATAAAATGCAGAATCTAGTCAACATATGGACCCAAGAAATGGAAAATATGAAAATGGATGTAAAAATTAATAAAACTAAATAATGATCATTACTGAGAAGCAATACAAACAAAACAGCAAAGAAATCAAATGTAAGGATAATCTATAGTGAACAGTAAATACCTACGAATTATTGGGGAGCCTTATCACAAAGAATGGTAACACTGAGGCTGAAATAACAAATAGTCGTCAACGCAATTAATAAAACAACACTGCGGCACAGAGTTCATGTCAATGGACGTAAAAATGAAAATACACCTTACAATAACAATACCAATTATAAGCTACATACGTGAAAGCTGGACAATACGGAAAAAAGACGAAGAAATAAACGCGATTGAAATAAAATATCTAAGAAGAATAGCAGGAGAAACAAAATGGGACAGAATTATAAATGAAGACATTAGAAAATTAACAAACCAAGAACCTATTTTCATATAAATAAAAAAAAAATAGTAATCGAACTGGTATGGACACATAACTAGAGTGAATACAGATAAATTCTCCAGAAATATATTGAAAACAAGAAGTACGAGCAAAAGAAGAAGATGGCGACATAGAAGAAAATAGATTGACCAAATTCTAGAAATAGGAATGAAGAAAGGGATAATACTACAAGAAATAATAATAATGGCAAGAGAAAGAAAAATAAATGGAAGGAATAGGTACGAGAGAAATCAAAAGCCCTATCGGATACCTGAAAGGGTATAAGGATTCGAGAAGAAGAAGATATAATCCGTTGTTCCAAAAGTCTTAGTTTTAGAGCAAATGATGAGGGCATGTTCTGGTTTGATGATTGTTATACAGCTTCCTAACCAGTAGAACTCATTGGGTTCGCATTGTAAAGCATTTACCAAGTGTAATTAGTGCGACAGGGTTCATACTGCAGGTCCCTAATTTTGTTTATAAATGATGTAAGGATTAACAGTAAAACCAGCAAATATCTCTTGTATGCGAATAACTTAAAGGTTTTCAAAAACATAAATTCCTTCACTGATCAGGATCAACTTCAAAAAGACCTAAGAGTATTGCTTTGCTTATGTGTATGTACCATTTTTATTAGGGGCGTTATTTGACTAAATAGCGAAAACAATGATCTATACAATAAAAGACTTACCATTGAAACTTTGCTCTGATACGTATATAGAGCATATATGCAACATAACATTACAAGTTTTGGGTTTCGTTAATATATACTCTTGTACGTCCTTATGTGGAATACGCATCTTGTATGTGGTCATCTATCATTATGGCATGTTGTAACAAAATGGAAAAGGTTCAGCGATTTTTTTAAACTAATGCGTAATTTAATCGCTTGAAGAATTAGTTTTATACTTAAATATGAAGTCTTTAGTAGAAAGGGCTTGGACAGTCAGCCCGTTAACTAATTAGTACAACTAATTAACATACCACGGTGACCTTAGTTTCGTTAAAGGCGTTTCTTTGCTGCCTGTCATTAATCAAATTATGATATCTCTAGAAAAAAGAGGATTCATTGGCTTGGTTACAGTTATTTAAATATGTTTTTGTTAGAATTCTGATAAAACAAGGGAAGTGTTCGCGTCCTTCCCTGAGCTCAGGTACGATTAATTTATTTTATTTAATTTAATTTAATTAATTTAATTCAACATCTTTAAATTGTGTAAGGCAGAGTTGTACTGACGAGTATTAGATCCCGAAACACATGTCTGCAGATAGCCTTATAATAAGTAACGTTTTTTGCTCTTTACCTTAAATATTTTCGAATCAAAAATTGTTCCATGATGCAATATGTTATTTATATACAACAGCAGGTATCCATTATGTAATTCAATGTCCGATGGGGTATTTACCCGAGAAGTAGTTGTTTTAGTTTAATTTTTTTTAAAGTACTTACGTAAAGTAAGTCAAAATATCGCAGAGTTTAAAAAGAAAATAATTTCAATGTTTTTAATTTAATTTAAATTATGATATCTTAAGTCAACGTGTCAATCAGTTAATCAATCATAAATTGTTATTTTAATCTCGTTTTTTTTATTTTCATTTTATTCATATATTTATTTATATTTATATTCAATTTTAATTTGTGCCTTTGCTGTGTACATTTCTTTTAAATTATTTGTTGTGCTTTTGCACTGAAATACCTAATCTGTGATATTATTTTTATGAGTTTTCTTAGTGATTCCAGAAATATGTATATTTATTTATTTACTGTAACTAAGATTGCGTATTCTCAGCATGTAATTCATTTGGGATTGATGATAACAGTAAACTATGTATAACAATGTTTTTCCGTAAATGAAGAAATTGAATTAAGGTTTAAATCATGTGTACAATTATAAGTAAAAATGATTCAATTACTTTGCTACCATATATTTCTAGTCAATATTTGTCTTTGGTATTTTTTTTTAATCTAGATGCCTTTCTGTTCCGTTGGTTTTATATTTTATATTTTTTCTATATTTAAATATGTAGTAAATTTTTGTAGGAAACATTATTTATTTGATAATATTTTGTATTAATAATAACTTAAAATATTTCTCTGTAAAGCTTGTTAATGAATTATTAAATAAATTAAAAAGAATTTGAAAATAATTAATTTACTCAATTGAATAATTAATTAATTTCTCTTTAGCTATCTCGTCTTTTACTTTAAAGCAAATATCCATTAAAACAAATGCTTCTCGAACAAATACCCTTCTGAATTACATAATAGAAATTTGGTGTTACATAAACAACAATATAACATGTTGTTTATGCAACATTTTTGTATGAATATTTATTTTAAAGTACTTACCTCTCAAGAAGAATTAGTGTATTCATTTTATTTATCTATTTACACAACTTATTAAATGAACGCGCAATTATGACGACTTAAAAAGGTGTGATAATCGCCAGGTATTGTGATTCGTTGATTAATTTTGGATACAAAATCAAAATAAAAAAAATATGTATTCTTTCACGTAACATCTCACGAGTCCGTTTAAATATTTTTAATGTGTCTCTGTAAATAATTATTATTTTCTAAATATTTTCAAAAAAATCAATAAAAGTTAAAATCAATTACACATTTGTAAAATTTAAATGACATGGGTGATAAATAAATAGGAAACTTTAACAAATTAATAACTTCTTCGGAAGCAGTTTTTTTTTATTAAAAATAAATATGACAACTATATAATTTCATATGTAATTTTATTAAGTTTCACTTCACTTTGTTATATACTTGTCATAATATTTTGTGTACGTTGGTGTAAGTTGATCATACATTCTGAAGATGTATACATTCAATCTCCTTAGAAACGGATGGTTATCAATTCGAACATTTACTTTAATCTTTAATTTTTTATGTATATTTCAAATATTTTTCTAGATTTGTTAAATTTATGATTATTATTAAAATAAATACTTGTTTGATCCACTATTGTCAAATTTACATATCATTAAATTCGCTCGTGAGGAGTTATAAGCCATAATACAAAATTTTTTATTTAAATTTTCTGCTTGAAATTAATCAATGAACTACTTTACCTGAAGATTATCACACCTTTTTTGTCCATCTTGTATAATTTATTATTATTAATAATGATAACCGATTATACAGGGCGAACCACGAATATCAGCCATTGCAGGGTTGAATACGACCACCTCGGGGAAAATATTTTGACTTTCTTTCACTTCCGATTGTACCGAAAATTTACCAACTTTGTTATTTGAAATGGAACATCCTAGATTTATGTCTACATAACTCTTACAGTTTTTGAGATAAATATTATTTGTCAAAAATTAACCTCAAATTGACGTATCGAAAAATGCCTATAACTTCTAATAAGAACAAGATAGACAGGCCATATCCATCTTGAATTTTTACTAATAGATCCATCTAGAATTAAAATAATAATAATAATATCTTTTGACAATACGTATTTCAAAAATGTGAATAATTCAATAATCACTTAAAAACATCATAATTCTTTATTTTAAATGGAATGACCAATATTTTATGTCATAATCGATTGACAAGACAATTTGCATTTTTGTTACACTATATATTGTAATTTGTAATGTTGTGTAATTATTGTTACTTTCCGAAAATAAAAAAAATGAAAAATGATAAAACTTATTTTAATAATAATAATATATTTATTACTCTACAGGTCGGTTGAACCCAATTACAAATTAATATACATGGATAGTGTTTTAATGCTAACATTATTAATAAAAATTGTACATAATAAACGACATGGGGTATCACTGGTGTCTCGTGTAACATGATAATGAAATATTGCACAAAATTAGATCTAAGACTTTGTTAAGTTGGTTTGGAATATTTTTTTTAGATTAATATACAATTCCAAACTGTGCCACATAATGTATTATTATATTTTTTACAATTATGTCACGCTTGGGGTTTAAGAGACGTAGACAAGAATAATTAAAAGCGAAGTATTAGTTAGTATACTAAATGGAAGATGAACTTATCCTGATTAATAAGAAAACAATTTTGTAATAATTGTTCAAATAATCAACGAATTAAAAGATTGAATTACAACATAATACGTGAATTATATTGTCCTAATAATCACATAATCAACTTTAGTTCGTTCCGTAATACTATTTGTCATGCAGAAATATCAGACAAAGCCAGTCGAATTAATCGAAAATAACATAACGGTAACGATCTTTACGATATATGCAATAATTAAAATTTGAGGAATATTTCATTGCTCTCCACAAGTTCATTAAGCCATAATGATTTGAAATTATTCATCTGCAATAAAACAATTAAAATCATCAATCAATTTATATTTGGAGCAATAGTTGTCAGAATATCCGCCACCGTTATCAAATCGCCATGTCCTGTCTGTCCCGAAAAAAATGAATATAATAATTTTATGTGCACGTCTGCGTCGTTCTATTATTTCAACTGATGATGAAACCAACATCTGAATTGTTTTGAGACACTGCAATATGTTGGTCCTTTATGTACGACAGATTCTTCTTCAAACACATATTATATTCTTCCAGAGCGGCAATTTTCGTTAACCGTGTCTATCTTTTTGTTTAGATCGAAATCTAATAATAATAATAAATAATTTCCGTAAAACTATTTAGAACAAGTTCCGTTGCACTTGATAGCGTTGTTAAAGGACTTGATCGCATTGTATTAGATCAGTTAATTAAAATATTTAAATGGGAGTGTGGAAGAGCAAAGGAGAAAAAACAAAAACCATTTTTTACACTACTCGGTCTGTCCTAGTGACTTAAAAAAACATAAACAGCCGGGAGATAGGCCACGAAAAGGTCACACTAGAGATACAAAGGTAAAAATAAGTAATTGAACATAGGAAAATTTCACTGTCTCACACAATACAATAATGAATTACTCACAGATTTTAAGAGTTTTAATCACTAATGGTAATAAGCACTAATTGTTATTAAGAACATATTGAGATTTATCAACAGTTTGATATAATTAAAAGAAATAGTATTTTTCAAAAACAAATTTTCATTGAATTTTAATCGGAAAACGACATACTATAGTACACTAGAAAAAACGAATTTCAATGTTTATGTTTGTTGGTGTAGATAAAGCCCAAAATTAAAATATGAAAGTAATCGATTATTGTTTATTTGTAATGATAAATTGAAATTGTAAAAAGCAACAATGAACGCCATTACTAATGAAAAATATGAACAAAGAAACAATTTAAATTATATTTGTTATACATAATAATAGCACATTAAATTATTCAAATAGTAATAATTTTTAATATGAATTAATTTTACAAATCAATTTTAATTATAAATTAATTGATTGTAAATGTAAATTCATTATTTAAAAATTGATTAACTAAACCCTGCAACTAAATAGGTGTATAACTACCGTAATATATAATAGTATAATAATATTCATAATGTCATCTCCATAAAAAAAACACACACGTAAAAATAATAACACTGCAAACCACCTACCCGTTATTACATCCCCAAATTTGTAGGTCAATAAACACTCTCTCGCCAAAGTGTACCATCTCTCCTTTAACTACCCCTTCTCCCCTTTCCCACTCAATTAGATTCAACATGACGAAATGGCGAATCCAAACCCTCGGGTGAAATTTTAAAAAGCCGCTCCGGAAATTTAAATTCGCGGCGCGAGCGCGCCGGGCGTTGTTTATTTTTTCACTTGTTGAAATAAAAGCGGGAGCCGGGAATGTGACACCTTTTTGAATATGGGAACTGGGGATTAATAAGGAATAAGAGACGCGAAACGCGCAACAATTCCGCAATAAAAATGTACCTACCCGCTCGCATACACAACGCTTCGCGGAAATTACGAAAATGTAATCATAAATATAAAGGTGTGCTTCATTTTGTATATACCTGCAGGGGATGAATTATTATTGTTTGTTTATCGGGTCGTTAACAATAAATAATAACGTTCTTTATATATCACTGTCATTATCGTTAATATTTAATTCTGAGAACTAATAATATCGGTGGTTGTAGATTAGTTAAAGCACATTACAGAACATTAGCATTAAAAACCACATTTAATATTCCATTAAATAACATTTCATTGTAATCCATTGTATTCTAAATAAATCGACTAATTTCATACAATACTTTATTCGGTAATACATAAGCATTGAATTTGATTCAAATGTTGTTTTCATTCCATTTCATTATATGTCCTATCATTATTTCTGAATTGCCATTGAATTAAAAGTAAATATTATTTGATGTTGTTCTTTTTTACATATTACTAGAACTATAATTTCGATTACATTATAATTTCGTTATCAAACCGGAAACTTCTAAATAATAAAAACTTTCTATTTATCACAGAAGAATATAGTAATAATCGCTGCAAACCTGTATTCTGTAGTAAATTCTTGTGTGCAGGAAAGCCTGGAATATACATTATATACATTATATGATCACTTAGAGAACAAAAGCAAACGCATACGCTGTATAATTATTAATTATACAATTAAGGGAACACACTTTATACCATAACGGAGCATATAGAGTTTGATATATTAAGGGATTTTGGTAATACGGCGTAGCTGCATTAATCCCCGGCTAGATAATTACGCGGCCTATATAAAGTATCCGTAAACAATTTCGATTTATAGCTTATGCAGCTTCTATTTTGATCAAACGCATTGTGTGCTATAACGAAATTATATGGACGAATATACAGGATTAATCGATTTTTTTTTGAAAAACTTTTTTTTAACTTTCATAGAATAATTAGTACAATTAATTTTGCATATTAAAAGTACTTGAACTTGAATTTAATTTCATAAAAAATGATGATAGTGAAGGTTTCTTGTAAATAAATTATATTTAAAAACCGTTTAATTTTTTAAAACTAATGATACGTCTTTAATTTTATTAAATACCTGAGATTTATAGTCTGTATTTTATGTGAAAAAACATAGCTCTATGCTGAATTTAATAAAACACATGTCAACGCATTGAAGTAATTTTTCATTAAATGTAATAAACAGTACACATCTAATGAGTTTGGGCTTCTGATTTACTTACCGTTGTATGGTGATATATTGGGGAATATACTGGGTTATTCACGCTATACGAAACGGAGTATTGTGGCCGAAGTACACCATTTAAAAAAATGATTCTAGGGGTGTATATATATATAGCCTATAAAGGCAACTTTTTAAAATTATTTTCATATTATACATGGTGTCCCATGTACCATGAAAGTATCAAAGTTGTGTTTTTAAATGGAACACCCTATATATTATTATATTTTTAGATTCTATGTTCAAAATAACTGTCGTTTTCATTAAGGTTATTAGTACCTAAACCTGACGGTTTTTGAAATAATTGCAATTATCTTAAAATCTAACCTAATTTTTAAATTTTAATTATATAAGAAGTATTTAAGTTATGTACGGGAAATTTTCAGTGAAGTTAAGTAATGGATCATATTTTATTTTCCAATTATTGAAATAGTAAAATATTTACAGGGCGGCCCAAAAATTTAAAATAATTGAACTAGGATTTTAAGTGGCCCTAACTTGATGTTTTCAAACGGAAAGCCATATCTTTTAACTTGTTATTAAATCCAGGTTTCATTTATCAATCAAAAGTTTCCTATAACTCGAAGCTCTTAGACATTTACTTTTTACGAAAAAGGCATAAAATCGGTGTTTTACGTGATATGGGGTGCATTTTTCGTTAATATTTTAATACTTTTAGTTGACTATCGAATTTAGAAATGTCAAATATTTTATTTGATCTGTCACTTTAGCTTACAAATTAACTCCAGGCCATTTTGTGCCTTTGTGAAAATGTAAATCGAATAAAATGTGGACTCTCGATTCCACATCACCCAACAATTTATTTTTATTATCAATTACCATTTTTATAAGAATAATGTTAGAAGTTCTGTACAATTCCATTCTTATAACATGACAGATTTCCTAATAAATGAGTTTTTATAACTCACATCCCCATTTTTAAAAATCGGTATAATAGTTTCTTTAAAATAGACGATTTAGAATTACTTGTTTAGCAAAAGTATATGTATTATTTCTGTTGGTTAATAAGGTCTCTCGATAACATTGTTCAAACATTACAAATATATCAATGCCCTACCTACATTCAAATAATGATAAAAATTCTCACAAATATTCAAAATAATACCATAATAGCAAAAAACCTATTTGAAAATTGAAGTGACAGATAAATTATTTGACATTTCGTAAATCTACATCCAGCTAGAAATATAACAATACACTGAGAGAAAACCCTAAATGATGCGAAGATTAATGTTTTCCCGCTCAAACAACTCGACTTTATAAGTCGAGTTGTTAGAGGTATATGAAACTTTTGATAGATAATTTTAACGTTCATTTAATAGAATGTTAAAAAATATAGCATTCCATTTGGAAAAAAAAAAGTTTGACCAACTTAAAGTTCTTATTTAATAAGTTTTATTTTTTGTTTACATAACCTAAATACTTTTCAAATGGTAGATATTTGAAAATTAGGTTATATTTTAACAAAATTCCAATTATTTCAAAAACCGTTAGGTTTAGGTACTAACAACCTTTATAAAAAAATACTATAGTTATTTTGAAGAATCTACCTTCAAAATAACTATAGTTACTAAAAATTTAATAATATATAGGGTGTTCCATTTAAAAAAATACAACTTTGATATTTTTATAGTTTTTGGGACAACCTGTATAACATGAAAATAATTTTAGAAAGTAGCCCTTATAGGCCCCTACAAAAACAAAATTTTAAAAAGTGATATACTTTGGCCACAATACTCCGTTTTGTAAGGCGTGAATAACCCGGTATAACAAAGAATATTATATTATACTATTCTAAATAATATGAAAGAAGTGCGTGGCTTTTTTCAAATATATTTCTAATGTATTGACATCGATTTTAATAAATTGAAGGACGGTCAAACTTCAATGAAATAAAATTCTATATATGTATTTTTAATATATTATTGTTGGAAAATACAGATCATTATATCCAGCTATTATTATTAATAATAATAATAATATATAATCTTATCCATTTATCCGTTTATTGTGACTAATGAAAGACGAAATTGATTATAATAATTTTTATAATGTAAAATAATGATAAAAAAATTATTATTTATATATAATTATATGTTTGAAAATTAAATTAATATATAAACATGAAATAACATAATTATGTTTCAGACATAAATCCCAAAATCGTATGTCAAAGATGATAAATGTATTATTCAATAAAAAAGATTAACGGAACGCGTCTAGACTGTAATAAATTTTAAATGTTATATGAAGGCTATTGAAAAAAAAAATTCACGTTACGGTAAAAAAGAACACACAAAGCCAGACTTTGGATTCTATTATTTTCCTCCTATTTTATTTAAGATAAAAGTTTTAGCGAGATTGGGATATAGATCTAAATGTCGTAATTAAGTAAATCGATGTGGAAGAAAGATAGATGCTGGAACACCCGGGGCCTTCGGTAATTTTTCATTCTGGGATGTGTGGGGAAGAAGCGGAAAAAAGGGGGCCGCAGAAAGAGAGAACCGTACAGAGGAGAGTGTACGATGTCTGTATCAATTACCGAATGGAGCGAGCTTTCGGAATTTTTGGTTTTTCTCGCGCAAGCTCACGCACATTCGATCCCCTCTTTTTTGCCTTGAATAAACTGAGAGAGGAATCCTAACGGCGCGACCTTAACTGCGTCGCTGAAATCCTGAATATTTCACAATATCATCATCACGTACATACACATGCACATACCCAGACACGAGTTTTCGTGCATTCCGTAAATATTGTCTGCGGAGAAGTTAAGGGTGGTTGCCGCCCATTCTACGCTTTCACTGTGGGGAAGGGGGCTACGACGGATTTTATTCAGACCGCACACGCCCGCACTCGCACACATTCATCACATGGAAGTCGATATCTTCCTGCCACGACGATTTATAGCGTTTTTATCGCGCTGATAACTTTAATATCGACCTTTTTTATATAAATATCACAGATTATATTATCAGTAGAAGGGATAATTTACCAAATGTGCAGTGATATAAAAATACAACCTTAATTTAATTGTATATGTTATTAATAAAATCATGTATATATCAGTCACAGTAACAGTGATTTTCGTAATGGAAATGCTAGAATCCATTGAAACAATGTCTGGGGTAAATATATTTTTGCGGGATACCACCTTTTTGGATTCAAGAATATACACTACGTAGAACAAAAATATTAAGCAATATAAGGCTACCCGCAAACACGTGTATTGTTCACGAATACCTGAGTTTACAAAATAATAAAAAACAGATTAAAAGAGAAAAAAAATTGAAAATAATTAATGAATTAATTGTTCTCTTTAAATTTATCCGAAATGTAATGACTAAGTAATGAGTATGTATGTAATGAGTAAATACTATGAAAAATTAAATATTTATTGAAACAACAATCAAATGGCAAATACACATATCGAACATTAAATTACACAATAGATATTTGCCGTTGTATTTCAGTAATACGTACTGTTTTCTCTGTGAATATTAATGTCTTATATTTAATTAATTTAAAATATATCTTAATGTTATACATTGAAAAGTTCTTCAATTCATAGATATAAATATAATTTAAAAGTAATTTCAATTTAATTAATTAATTTAAAAATAAACAATGAATTAATTATACTCTTTGAATTACTGTGTAATTTATTGACACTGAAAATACAAATATCTATTGAAACAACTACTTTTCGTGCAAATACCCACGTCTGACATTGAAACACGTGTTTACGGATGGCCTTTTATACATAATTAGATTTTTGTTTTTGAAAAAAAAAAAATCTTGATTCAAAAAATGCTGCTTTATCAGTATGACTCAGATGCAACGACAAATATATATTGTGTAATTCAATTTCCGGCGTGGGTATTTGCAAGGGAAGTAGTTGTTTTAATAGATATTCTTTTTTTCTTAGCTTTTACTTCGTAAGTCAATAAATTTCAAAGCAATCGAATGAGGATAATTAATTAATTAATTGATTAAATTCAAATTATTTTCTTTTAATTTAATTAAAACTGCAATGTGAGACATTTCCACCATTATAAAATAAGAAGACATACTTTTTCGAATTATTAACTATTCATTATAAAATTCGGGCAAGTATCATGGAAGTGATTTACAAAATACACAAATGAAAACTAAATTCGTAATTTCCCTATTGCGGCGTCAGAAACTAGAAATAAGTTCAACAAAATAAATCAAAGTTTGCGATTTGATTCCATAAATTAACAAAACGATCAACCCGACATTGTTTCGTTATTCCCAACTTTTGAGTGCGAAGTAGTTCAAGTATATCTATATTTGAGTGGGGATATTATTATGCCATAATAAAACTTTCTGATGATGTTGCTCCAGAAAACCGACTTGAAGTAAAATGAGACAAATTTAATAATGAATGCGGGTTGCATTGCATACATTCCTCATGTGGTTTGAATTCGTATTGTATATTCATAACTATAGTCATTATCATATTTTCATAAATATCGCCACACAATGTCGCTAGTTGAATTATGCAATGAATGTGCTGTGAAGTTGAATTAGTGCATTAATAATGTAATATCTTCAGGTATATGCATACAAAACATACGTGTTCATTAGTCTAAAAAAGTATATGCAATTACATAAAATAAGTCCCCGTAAAATGAGAAGATAGAATACAACGTTGATATTTTTAATGGGAATCCTCCGCTTTATTGTAAATTCACATTCTCCTCCAGCAAATACGTAACTATTATTCGAAATACAATTTTGTATTTGAGTTCTTGATTAAGAAAAAAAAAAATGATACGGTAACGTGATATTTCAAGAGATTAACATTATATCGATAATGTTGAGATTTACAAAATAATTTAATTATTTGAAACTAATACAACGTATTAATTTTAATAAATATATTTAAATATAAAACAAGTTGTATAAAAATTAATAGATATTAAAAAAAATGAATTACATTATTTCGATATGGATTGATCATTTTTAAAATACAAAAATAATTATTTTTAATTTTTCCTTAAGTTTATACACACTGATTTATTTATAACTATTTAATATTCGATTGTGTCGTCTAAGCGCTATTATGTTATTGTTAAAAGGACCGATGAGAAGTTTACAACGGGTTTCCAGTCAGGGATATTGTGACCCGGAACATTCACCATATTCCAATCCAATCCAACTTTTCTATAAAGAAATCTTATTTTTTCTCACAAAATATTAAATCGACAAGATTCGGCAATCGAACATTTTTAGAGAAAGCAAATTTTCAAAACTTCACTACTCCAATTTAATTATTATTATTATTGTTAACAATAATAAATAATAGCCACGGCCTAATCTCGCTTATTTTCTCTCTAGATATTTTCAAAAATGTATTTTCAATTTTGCCCGAATGGATTTTAGATTTTTTAATAGTTAAAATTAAGCAATATTTAAAATAATAAACAATTACCATTTAATCTCTTTTGGAAATATAATCGTAATTGTGTTCTTTCTAAGAGAGCCGATGAGAAGTTAACCATGGACGAAATCCATGGCGCATCCACCATTTCCCTTCCAATCCACCTTTTTTTCTCTAAGGAAATCTCTTTTTTTTTTCTTACAAAACATTAAATCATCAAGATTCAACTTACGTATCCAATATTATTTTTTCGGCTTCCACTATATAGTGAAGATTTTTAGAGTAATCAAAATTTTCAAAAATTCATTACTCCAATTTGCCTGAATGAATGTTCGTTATTAATTTTTTTTATTTTTTAAGTTGAGTATTATTGACAATAATTAATAATAGCCTCGGCGTAACTTTTGAAAATATTTTTTTTTATATTAACAAATATTTTCTCTGAAGATATTTTCAAAAATTCATAACTCAAATTTGCTTGAATTAATTTGCGATTTTTTTTGTTTTCATATTATTTCAAGAGAACGGTGTTCAACAAAACATTCTCGTCCTATTAAAGCACCAAAAGAAACATGGCTTAAGCGTATATAACCGAAGAATTGGTATTTTAAAAAGACTATCATACAAAAGTATTCTAAAAATATTAACGCAGATCAAACTTTAAAATTATGATGAATATCATAAAAATTATGAGACGTTTAATATTACATCTTCTGTTCGCCATGAAGTTGCACGTATGAATGAAAGTGACATTCTTCATTTTGTAAGCAGCAATACATAAAATCGGATATGTGATTATATTTTCTAAATATAATTTCAATATCAAAGTTTATTTAGAGCGTGAGGCTACTGCGAAATTAAAAGATAATGCTGTAATAATTGAGCCTCAATTTATAATGCCCATTCTTGACAGGAATCATTAGTTATTGATATAAAAACACAATAAATTGTATCGATCCATCTGCTATGAAGAGCCACAAAAGTAATATGTACTTCAACAAATTGTGAAAAATGTACTTCAATGAGATTATTTTAAATAACTTTCTATGCCCTATTCAAAGTGATGTCTCGAATTGTGGGATATATATATTTTATGCTCAATGCATATTAAAGAAATTAAATGTCTAGCACATTTTGAATATTGAATAGCCAACTATGACTGCAAATAATTACAGAATGTGTAAAGAAAAAACGAATTAAATTGTTGAAACCATGGCAGGAAAATGTATCAGTGTTTATATTACACACATAAAATATGTACGTTTTCTTAAAAGGAAGCTGACATGTGTAATGCTGGAAAATCAAGATAGAAATAAGATATCAATGGAAATGAATGAGTAGATTGAATTTCACAAGTATATACGAAGAATATATATTGTCGATTTCTCTTCGAGATATGTAGCACAATATAAATACAACATAAATTGCATTAATATCGTAAAATTAAATGTTATATAACTCTACGTTTTTATTAATCTAAATAATATTCCTTTCCTATTTTTCTATTAAATCAATAAATGACTTAATAATTATGAATATTTAATTTTACATTTAAATTTTCTTCGTTCACTCCTAATCTAATAAATGTTCTGCGCATATTCCGATCGACTATATTTAAAAATTTTGGCGCGACTATTCATAGGAATACGGCACCACAAATTAATGCGAAATAGAAAATCGTTGGGGGTGTTGGATTACCAAGCGTTTCAGCTGGACGTGGGATGATGTGACTATACTAGATACGCGGCGGTATACTATGAATAAAACTGGCCATGTTTCGGTGCGCATGCTTTTCAATTCTATGTTAATTGACGAGAGAAAGAGACGGAGTCAAATATTATTTCGATAGACACGGAAGCCTTAATCGAAAAAAAAAATGTTGTTCTCTCTGTATTTTATTTTTCACGTATACATACGTTTCAATCTGCAAACGCACTTGGGTGGAAAAAGTCATAACTTCTGCTTTTCGATATTAAATTTTTGTTTTCGCAAGGTGACACAGAATCCTTTCGTTATTTTTTTTTTTGTAAAATTTTGCCATACCAATTTTTAATAAATTTTAAATGTATACTGTGTCGTGTTAAAATGCAATAGAATTTTTCAGTAATAGTTCGTTTTTTTTAATTGACTCGTACAGTTATGCTTTTTTTCTATATCAGAGTTAACTTTTTCGGTCGTCGGTACTCAGTTTGCCAGTTTGTCGGCGCGCGACAATCCCCGCCTTAATCTTTTAGAACAGTGCGAATGCGATAAATATAACTGTTTCATTATTAAAGCTACAACGTGACATAGATTTCCTTCCCTCATTGAAAATATGAAAAGTAATATTTTGTTCATCATTTGTATATATATTTATATATATACCAATGACCCTTTCTACCCATATGGTTGTAGGGTTTGTGTTTATTAAACTGAATAAAAATATTTTTGTTGAAAAAGAACAATTAATGAACGCGGAATTCATCCGTGTAAATATTGTTTCAATGTATTAAAATTGGTTAAGATTTTTTTTTTTTGATATATTAAGATGATGTTTTAATTAATATTTAGAATAAATGGGGGTGAGTGAGGCTTTATAATTTACTGGTGGAATCTCTTGTAATTTCACTCCCGTAATGATATAAATATTTCTTAGTTTATATTATTTATAAGATGTTTTAACAATGAATTAAATAATTATATTAAATAACACTATTTAGTCTTTCAAAGTTTATTGTAATATCTCTACAATTGTTTCACCACACTGTGGCTTCTTCAGGCGAGGAAATGATTTATATTACAATAGACTTTGAAATATTAAATAGTGTTATTTAATATAAGTAATTATGAACTTTCAACAATTATCAGCCTCATCAATCAATTAAATTAATTAAATAGTTGCATATTGGAAACAATAGTAATAACATTTTAATTAAAATAATAACAAATTTTGAATAAGCTATATTTGCTTTTTAAGTTAGCGTTATAAAAAATCTATGTGAATATGATATAATGTGTATTGTATATCACCATAACAGGAGCATCTGCGCAATTTTTGTCAATTGTGTAAGCTGTTATAATATCTTTAAATGATATTTTTTTATTTTTTAATGTAAAGTATACATTTAATAAATTAAATCTGATACTTTTCATTAAATGGGGAACATCGTGTAAATAATAAATAACTTCTTAATTTAGTAAGAAACCTTAACTTTTTAAAGAGTGATACATTTGAAGTACCTTGATCACAAGCAATGGCATTGATTAATAGACCTGTTTCTCTTACTTTTTGTATAACCATTTTCAATAAATGTTCTAACTCCGATGCCGTTAGTCCAGATTTACTAATAAAATATGCCAAATGAATTTCCAGTGGCTATGTAAACCACGAGCTATAAAAACTAAAGATTTCTTTGCCAATTTAGATGATTTACAAATTTGTTTTCTTAAATCTTCATAGGCCTCAATAATACTCAACACATTTGAATATTTCAAAATACTCATTATTAATATCTCATCAAAATATAAGATACAAGACTTTTCAGGGTGTGTTAATCTATCTATTTTACGTTTAATTTTATCTAACATCCATATTCATCGTTTTATGCTAGGTGCGCCAAGTAGAGATTTATAATATAATGTTCAGAATCACAAATATGGTACGTCAAAGATATTTTCATAAGACTACGCATTTGCTAATTAGCCAATTTATATAGAAGGCATGAGTTTCTTGTGTTGTCTATTTGTTAAATTATTTTAGTTATCTTTCATCATATTTCTAATGTAACAAAACAGATAATTAGTAAATCCGTCAACAGACTATTTAATTATTTATTAAATTCAGAAAATATGGAGTTCAAAATTGCTTAGAAGTCAGTACTATTTAATATTTGCAACAGCTATTCATAAAAAGTGTGAAAATAAAGTGGCGGATAAATTCGTTAACTTATGAAAATGTTTTTTAACTGACAGTTTTAACATCGTCATTTTTTTAAGTGATAACCTATTTTTTAATTTCGGCAGAGTTTTTTTAATGTGCTTTCAATCATAATAAATTTCGAATGGGTTTCCCAAGAAAAAATGAAGAAAAATTATTAAAAACAGATTTCCGGTTTTCCATTAGTAAATTGAGTTTTTTTTTGTTGGTAAAATAACAATTTCTCACAAAATCATTAAGTTTTTTACAATTAAAACAATGAAATGCTATATAATAATATGAAAAAAAAAAATGCGTGTAAAATTAATGCTATGATAATAATATTTTTATGAAATCGGGTTTAATCAAATTCAGAAATAAATAAAGCAATGTCTATTTAATTATTTAGAGTACTGTCACTATTTATTTATAACTAGATGTTGAGTAATCAGAACTTCGGAAGTTCGTGATAGACTACCCGCCTCGCCGCTAGCGCGGTCTTATATAGCGTGCTTATTTCTCGAATTTTTCATAACTTTCCATGACGCTACGCGTAGCGGCTCGGCTCGACGGTACATTCCAAAGTGTTCTTTCCAGTTGCTTTTTTCATTTTCGTGACAATATTTTCAAATTTGTGGAAAAACTATGGATTTTAGGATAAAACAAATTTACTTTTTCAATGGTTTATTACTTTTATCTGAAACTTATTTTTATGAAATAAATATTTACAAAAAAGAAGCCGCATTTTTAACTTTAAAATATCGTTGTGTGAAAACACATTAAAAGCTCTATTGATGTCAAAAAAGAAAAAAAGTTTTCATTTAAGAAACAATTTATGACGTCCCAACTGTCACATTTTTGTTTGAAAAAATTAAAAACTTGATTTTTATGTGCAAAATAATTATAATCGCTATTTATCTTTCATTTTATTAATAAAGTTAATTTATTTTATATTTTTTTAAATGCTTTAGTTTAGTATATGCATTGTTTGTTTATTAATACTCTAGTTTTTGTAAAATATTAATATACAATGTTATTCGATATTTATATTGAGAGAATATTTGTCATGTTCCTCTTTCTTTTTTCAGTGAATACTAAAAAAATAGTATGGTTAGAAACAATATACCTCAATCTAGTAACATTTTTATTTCCATCATAAATTACAGCCAGAAATTATATAACTGATTAAACACTTATTGGTTCATGAAATTCATTACAGATGGTAAATTTATATTTTAATTAGACTTTAATTAATATTTATGTTTGCGCGACGTGTCAATTACAAGTGGGAATGAAAGAGAAAGAGCCAAAGAAATAAAAATAGATAAAATATGTCCTTAACTAAATATCTAAAGTTATTGATAAGAAACAAAAATGAAGAAGCCTTCTGATTTGAACATTTTTGTAGTTAAGTTTTTTAAACTTGAAGTGGTACTTAATCAGCTATAAAATGTGTGCTTAAGAAATAAAGAGCAGACCGAAAACAATATAAATATTCTATTATATAGAAATTTTAATTTTGAATAACTTATTAGATTACGTTTTTATTACTCTAAATAATATTCCTTTGCGATTTTCCTTTTAAATCAATAGATGAGTTAATAATTACGATTATTTAATTTTATATTAAAATTTCTACGTTCACTCCTCATCTAGACACTGTATAGTAATAATTTTATATTTTCTAATTGTCTCATTTTCCGCGGAAAATGTATGTTTCAAATCGACCACAGTTCAAAATGTTGGCGCGACAATTTAGAGGAATACGGCAGCACAAATTATATTATAATGGGACTCATATTATAAATGTAGTATGTAAATAGATAAAGCATGCAGCCGTTTTCAATAAATCCGATGAAATTTCACATTAACATATGTTTATATAATATAAAAATTCGCGTTCAAATCGATCAATGTGTTTATAAACAGGCGTGTTTACAAACAGTAAACCTAACTTAAGATGATGGCACCAGCAGTATCATATCCCCACCACAAAATGCTTCATACATTTATATAGTACGTCTGTGGCTCATATTTATCATTAGGACACGCAATCTCAATAAATTGAATTTAATTAAAGATTGGATTTTGTAGTGCCACCTATTGGATATATTTTAAACAAAATTCCAGCTTCCGTGAAACGTATCCCAGTGGACAGTCAGTATGATTGTCTGGGCTAATATGAATTTATGAAAATTACCTGAGAGAAGTAATTCCAGAAAATATTGCTTAATATTAACCATTAAACAAATAAAAATCCATTCATGAAAATCTTAGTTATGAATTTTTGAAAATTTATTTGGTGAAAATATTAGTTTATGTAAAAAAATATTTCTAAAAGAGATTACGCCGTGACTATAGGTTTATTATTATTAATATTACTCAATATAAAAAAAATGAAATAAAAAATCCATTACGGTAAATTTGAGTAAAGAATTAAAAAAATAATATCTCTAAACATCTTCGCTTAATAGTGGAATCCAAAAAAATTATTTCGAATACGTAATTTGAATCTTGGTGATTTAATATTTTGTAAGAAAAAAATAAGATTTCCTTAGAGCAAGATAATTAAAAATGGTGGATGCACAAGGCTACACAACCTGTGGAAAATATCTCATCGGTGTTAAGAGGGCCTTGAAAGAGGCTATTTTTTATGCGCTTGCGTATTCATCTAACATCGTGCCGATCTATTATAAAGGCGGTTGTAATTTTATCAGCCTTTCAGGACGTTTAGACATTCTATAATTCTTTATAGTTTTGTTACATCATACATAAATAAATAGTATTTAAAAAATAACGTTTAATCAATTTAAACGTAATGGAAATTTTTGAACGCATTATTTTCTATGAGTTTTAAAAACGTTAAGAGTAATAAAAAAATGAGGTTTTTCCGTCTTTATAAATTTATTACTATTTAAATTGTTTTTTTATTGTGATTCTATATTCGTATTAACTGTATGAAATGCCGTCTTTAATAGACGCAATAAAATCCTAAACATTCCACAGCGGATTTCATTTTTGCTAAAATTCACCGGAGCCATAAAACTCGTGCCGAACGGCGTGCACGGGAATCGCGCGACTGCGCCCGAAACTAATATCGTCCCACTTTCTCGTTCTGCAGCCCTTATTTTCCAACCCGCGTAATGATGGAATATTAAATTGTGCCCAAATTAAAATTGCATTGACGGTCGCTCGGCGGGCAGTTTTGCGAATCGGATTAATTTCACCGCGCGCTCGTCTGCCATTCATCAATTGTTAGTTTTAACTTTCCGAGTACGTGCATTCGCGGGGTGGAATTGTTTCGATAATAAAAAAATAGGACTTCGCATTTGAATATCATCGAAAAACGAATTGAATGAAAGTGTTAATTTAAAATTTTTAAAAGGTAATTTAAGTCTCCTGAATTTTATTATTTTAATATAGGTTATTTTAAAACAAACAAAAAATACTTTCAACAATTTGCTCGATTGCTGCGGCTACGTCTCTTTTTATCTCGAAATTTTAAATATTTACACTTTTCAGACTACTCATAACAGTATTTTAAATGTTTATTGTGTAATTATGATAAATAAGGTTTTGCAAAGAATGATTAAAAATGGAAACAATAAAGATGGTTTACGTAAGAAATACACATATATGGTGAATGCGCCAGGATGTTATTAAAATCTTCACATAATTATTTTTTTTAATTGTGTTTTTAAAATACATACTATTTTTACTACTTAGAAACCTGTATTTTCAATCAAAATAGTTTTACTTTATAATAACTAAATCATTAGTTTACTGAAAGTTTGTTAGTAACAAAATACGAAATTGGCTTCTGCATAGAATGGCTTGAAATGAAAGGAGGAAAAAATATGAGAGTAGATTAAATTTATGTATTCCGTCGTGTGCGTGTGTTTGCATGTCGGAGTGTGTTAGGAAGTTTGTTTTCGAAAATGTATAGGTAGCAAGGAATCCAGGTAACGGAATATCGAAAGGGAAGCAAACTTTCCTAAATTAGGTCTTATTCAGACGGAGTTTCCCTATAAAATCATTCCAATTTTCCTATAAATCCACGTTTCACAAGTTTAAATTTCAAGTTTGTTTATTGATTACGTTATGCTAGATTTCGAAACTTATTATTATACTTTTTGTCGAGCTTTTTAAGGTTTTTGCAATTAGATTTTTTAAACAAATAAAAAAATATTTGGTTAGAAGCTATAGAAAAAAAGAACAACAACATTATTCTACTATTTATTGTTTACAAAAACTGCACCATTATTATGAAAAGAAAAAAATCAAACTGCTTCTTAAATGCCAATCTGAGGTTTAACGTAACTGACGTTGAATACATTTTGTTAAGAAATGGCTCTGCAGGCGTTACGGTAGGAGGCTTATTGCCCAATAACAACTACCATCATTCCGTTTTATCACATTATGCTAAACATAACGTTAAGGCTTAATCAAAACACATGAACTCTTTAAGGAAGCCATTTAGGCTGAATTATAGAAATTTAATTAAAACCTATTTAAATAAAAACAGTTTTCCTTTCTGATATTTACAAATCATGTCTATATAATTATACATAAAGTTCTAAAATTTTGATAAATTAATAAGATCTAGAAGGGAGTTATTTAAGGATAAACTAGTTCCTTATTTATATTAGTTTATACACATATTTTAAATACAACATGTTTTAAAAACTATAATAACCTATTATTTATCAAAACTTAAACTACTAAAGATGAAAACATAGTTTCCAAAATATATCTAGTTTAATAAGAAAAAAGTAGGAGAAAGGAAAAATATTTCATTTAAATAATTAAAGCCTCCACAACCAACATAAAGAAGATTATCATCATTAGAATTTATAAGAAAGTATTAATCTTATAAATTCTAATGATGATAAACTAAATTATGTTTATCATTATTAGAATTTATAAAAAAACTATAATGACTTTAAACAATTTAAGTTAAATAATCTTATATTTCAATTGAAAATATTTTATATGAAACTGGATAATTCGTAAAATGATTGTTTCGGGGAAAAATAATTAGATTTCAAATATCACGTAAATATTTTATATAATGTAGTGTCTGAAAATTGAATAATAAAGGCTATACTACGTAGTTCAAAGCATTTGTGCCCCTTTCAACTAGATTTAATAAAAATCTATTATTGAGATTTCACTAAACCGTTATGTTGAAGTGATATTTTCGTTTTGAATATAAAAGAAAATATATTTATATTATTCCATTTATCACACAAATTAAATAATAAATATTCACGGAAAACTGGAAAAACTGCTAAAAGAAAAGGACGCCTTCCTGTTTATTTAACCAAAGCGTTTCAGAATTTTCTGGGTCTTTTTTTATTCAAACCTTACCAGAAAAGACAATAATTTTCTGGCTTGTGTGCGTCGCTGCTGACTTTTGGTAATTTGTTTTCTTTTTTTTTTTCTTTTTTTTTCTTGCTAAAAGAAAACATCAGACAGAATACTTGCAGTTTCTTTTAATCACAAAAATATCTTCAAATATTGTAACCTATTTGCATAACCTAAGAACACCGACAATTTTTATCCCCTTGATAAATCCCAGAGAAGTTAAGTTTTCATGAAATTGCCTAGGAAAGATTAAATAAAAGTTTCCACTTACTGCAAAAACATAGCAGAAATAGATACATATGGAGAGTTTTATGTAACACCTAACATGCTAGAATATACTCAATGTAAATTTTTCTATGCTCGATGTGTACTGGAACGCATCAAAGCATTAGGTGCGATGTGATTGGCTACGATTTCTAATGGTAATATAGTCAACCCAATTTACACTCTTCCCATCAGAAGTAAATTATATTTGTCAACTATTATGTCAAGTACAACATGTTTAATTATGGATATTTTACTCAACCGCAATGCATACCATAAAAATCTTCTCCTCCTTTGTATACATTATTGATTCGTAAAGATGTCCAACTTTTCGTATACGTCTGCTTTAAGCAGCAGAACAGTAAATATCATTTGCTTGCGATATCTGACATGTGTAATTCATTTTTAACGGAGAAGGGTGTAGTTTGGGTTGACTATTATTTTTAGAAATAGTAGCCAACGCACTCAATGCTTTGATGCGTTCCTGAACAAATCGAATACATTAAAATTTACATTGAGTACAATGTTTGAATTTTCAATGTTCTAAATAATATACCTGTTCTGTGGCAAATCTTAATTAGAGTTCAATTGTTGATAAAACGGATTGTTTGGTTTCTGTGGATTAATTTGTTGTTTTCTAAATATATTATTCCTCAGTTATAAACAGGACTTCTTATCAGCGACTATCAGTGACAAGTTCTAATCATTGATAAGGAAACTATAGACCTAGTTATTGTTTTTAAAATATGATAGACTACGAACCAAATGTGCATTGAACAAATATTTTTTTCAAAGAAATAATTTTATTGATTATAATTAAATGAACATTTAACAAGATGCATTCAACTCATTAATTAATTAATTTCAAATCATTTTTATTCAAATTAAATAATTCAATTTTTACTTAACAAAATGCCTTCTTCAATTAAATAATCAAATCACAATTTAAACTATTCAACATGCTTCAGATAATGGTGGTAATATATGTAGTTTCCTATAATTGTTTATAATCATCTCTAATATTGAGTGAGCACATCAGTTCATTTTATGTCATAACAGATTTGGAATGTTATTATTTAAAATTTTGCAAGAGTGATTATTTAGTTGAATGGAGAATCTATTATTTTGTTATATATAGTTTCAATTATAATTGATTTTTTAGGGAGGCCAATTGATTGATTAATAGATTATTAATAGAGATTAGCAAAATTTATCATTGTTCGAATAGTTTTTAATCTCAAAATTGTTGTTTTTGTGGTGTTGTTGGCGAAAGCAATTGACTCCAATTGCCGACTAAATGGATTCCGAATGAGTCGATCTCCTTAATTGAGATTAAAAAAGAAGTTGAAATGAATTCAAACTACACTTACCATTTGACTGACTTCGACTCGCTGTCACAAAACCATTTGATTCGGAATTCCACTGGCGGCCTAAAAACGGTGATTTTAGGATTTTTTGGATATAACTATAAATCTATGACAAAAATGCAATACATATGTTTATTCTGCCTTTTTCCGGCTACAAAAATTAATTTTTTGGCTTACATTGGGCAACCCCTTCAGCCGTTATACCTGGTGTAGCGGGATACTACCGACGGCAACCTGCTGATCGGCGGACATCATTGAGGCCGCGTCGTTGAATCTAGAATAAAATCGATATTTTTCCCTTAATCTCCGATAAATTTCTTGTCGTCGTAGGTAGGATTTTTTTGATTATGTTGAAAAATGAAAATTTAACAACGTCTTGAAAAAAAAAATATATCGTATTCTTGGACACAAAAATGGACATAAAAGCTTGCATCGAAGAGCCATATGTTTCTCCTGTCCCCTTCGCGCATTCCGACAAACACACTTCAGCACGATCAACGCGCTCGCTGTCGGCCTTCGCGCAAAAAGAATGGCAGATCATCTCGATGTCCAGCTGCAGTACTCTCATAATTTGAAGAATCTCGTTGAAAGTGCAGGCCGCCTGCAACTGTGAATAGTCTTGCAGACAGCGTCCAGATGCTAGCGTTGAAGCTTTCATCGAATCCACTTCTATTTTCGCAGAAGCTCCCTCTTGAGATATTCGTACCATTCTTCAAATTCCGCAGTGCCTTCCTTCTCTTTCCACTGATCGCATGCTTTACAGACTTTGCACTATACGTCCAGGTCAAGAATGTGTCCGGTACGCCAGCCAATAAGTGTAGAAACACACACAAGAGACGAAATACCCTCTTCTTCCAAGAACGTCGACGAAACCATCAACCCGCTAAAATCGTTGTCCTTATCATATAGTTCCTTCTCTCTTTGCGCTGATTTCTTCTTGGTGATTTTTCGTACGGCTATGGAGACTGTATGCATAGCGTTAATGACTTTGTAGTACGCGGTCTTCACAATAGAGTTCGGTTGGCACATTAAAGCACAAAATTTTGCTAGTCCGTTGTATCCAATTCCGACGAAGATGATACGACGATTGATGTCGAAAGCCTGGCCATTAATTAACGAACTGGAACTTATGTACTGCGGATTGCAAGTCGCACAACACCCTGCGATTTTAAACCAGTTTCTTGAAATCTCATATGGGAGCCGCACGTTTTGCACATTACTAAAAAACGCTAAGGAATTCGACGAGCCAATACCCAAAATTCAAAGATTTTTTGCCGGACGGAACACCGTCCACATCAATTTCCAAGGAGTAATTATTCGGTTGTTTACAAGGAATATGAATAAATAAATAAATACCGATTAAGTGGATGGCGGCCTTTCAAAGAACTGTGACCGTAACTAATTATCCTTCGACCCTTCCTGCCTTAGTTTTAGACGTTTATTAGTCATTTTTGCCGAAAACTGACTGTTCGAGGAACATGTTTATCAATCGACAAATAGCCAAAGAACGTATGAAATGTCAAGGAAAACCATCAAAATTGAGTTAATACGATACCATAGCCACAGTATAGTTCTAAGCAGTAGTCTCAGTTAGTGTCGGCACATTTGATCTTTTGTAAAATGAGTGAACCTCGCGCATCTGAACGGCGCATCCACTGCCGGTCCAACTTAATAATCTTTGATTTTATATTATAAATATTAATAATAACTATTAATTCGTGTTAATTTCCTAATGATTATCATTGTTACAAGTAATAATAATTTGTCTTTAAACTGTTAAATGTTAAATTAAATTATAAGAAAATATATATACAAAGTGTTTTCAAGAAAGTACTTTATATTTATTCATCAATATTTATATTGCCCCCTTTAAAGTAATCCCCCTCATATACAATGCACTTTTGCCAACGCTTTTTCCAATCTTTAAGGCACTTGTCATGAGCACTTTTTGGAATAAACTTGAGCTCCTCCAGCGATTCAGTTTTTATGTCATCAATTGTTGCAAATCTCCGTCCTTTGAATTTTGGGAACAGGAAAAAGTCGTTTCTCACAAGCGGCGCATAACTTTAAGGTAATACTCCTTATTGACCGTGCGACCTTTAGGTAAAATTTCCTGATGCACTACACCACGATTGTCAAAAAAAACATTTGATCGGACATTTGATCTTTAAAAATGCACAATAAAACAACTACTTCCCGGGCAAATACCCCTCCGGACATTGAATTACATAATGTACACCTGCTGTTGCATATCAATAAAATATTGCATCATGCAACAAATATCCGAGAAGAATTCAATGTATTGTAAATTAAATTGCTCTAAAGATTACCGCCGTATTTTATTATTAACGGCGTAAAATTTATAAATTCCTTTGTTTCAAATCTTCTTCTTGATTATATTTTAACTTAGATATGTTTCAACACGAATTGAGTGAGATATCTTTTCTACGTAGCAAATGATTACAATTAATTTCGTTCTCTTATTTATTTTCCGCTTTATTATATTCGAACTATTTATATAAAATTTATTGTGTTAGTTCGAGACGAAATTTAATGAACTATAAAATCACACGTAGATGCTCACCCCGATAACTCAGCCCTTTCCCACAGTCGACCCTTCTTTGCTATTTCTAGAAGAGCAGAAGACCCAAAGCGCCCCGGGGCGATTCCCCAAGTTTCCCTTCTTTATTCGGGGCATTGCCTTCGAATTCCTAACTAATACAGTTCCCGGCTTTTTCTTTTTTTATTTTTCTGTCTTTATTCTGCGTTACCAAGAGAAAGAGGAGTCGGCGAAGTTAGCTCTGCACTCGAGCTCTCGGCTAAGACCCACTTAAGGACTCTCCGGGCCGGACGCTGGTCTCCATCCAGGAAATCTCCTCAGGCTCCTACGACGGGATTCTCTCACCTCCATTGAAAATGCAAATCTTGACCGTGGAGAAGAATTGTGGAATACGGTGCTGATGTAGAATGGGAATGTTTTTTGAATGTTTGAGTGTTGTTTACAAAAGGTATTTGATTTTGTAAGGTTAATTAATTTATAATAGTTTACTATTATTTTTGTTTATTTGAAGAAAAAAAAAAGATTGGATAATAACTTTTGGTGATTTAAAATTACTATGTAATTAGAATATAATTTCTACTTTTCTTAATTTAATTTCTTATATATGGGAAATATAACGGGGGAAAACTGAACGGAGGATTTTCGCTGCCTCAATAAAACGGAATCCACGAAAGTCGTTACTTGAGAAAAGAAGTCTTATCAATAATTCCCTGAGTACCGCCCACGATTTTCCGCTCATAAGTGTTATTACCGGCGCGATTACACAGAACTTTTTATTGTGGATATCGGGCCGAATGCTGATTTATACGAAAAACCGTAATTTCGTGGCCGATAACGACCTAATGGCCAACTGAATCGGCTTTTGCTTAATTTAACAAAAAAAAAGAAAAAATGGAAAGAGAAAGAACGAACGAGGAAATGTTTGTATTGAATGATCCGCTCAATTTTCCGAATCGCCGCACTTATCAGGATAAATCTGCGAAAACGATACTGATTGCACAGTGATAGAGGAATGATATTATTTCAGTCAGCACGATTTTACTTGTCACGGCGTAATTAGAACTCGTTAAACAATAAATCGTGTGATTACTTAATGAGTTGTAATTTGCTTTAATATAAACACGTCATTATCGTGAAATATTGTTTGGGGCGAAGTTGTGCCCGCAAAATGTCTCTCCTGATAAAAGTCAAAGTAATTTCACACCAGTTACGTTCGGTTGAGTTCCTCTAACGAGGCCTTATGGGACTGGGTCACGGAAGTTTCGGGAACACCTTTTATATGGAATTTATGAAATTCCATCAATTACATTCGCAAAAAGAGCGCCGCGGACAAGGAGGTGATTAATTAAGTCCATTGTCCGACGGCGTGTGTGTCGGATGCCATTAATCTCTTCACTTTCATGCAAAGTTTATTCCCTTAGAAATATATATATATATATATATATATATATATATATATATACTTTTTGCGATTAGTGAAATTAATTATTTTATATAAAATTTATTAGCTAATTATATGATAATTCAATTATTCCACCTTTATGACTATTTGTAAAATTATCGATGTAAATTAATTATTTACATCACGCGAATCCGGAAATTTCATCGACGTTCAATTTTATATAGTTTTCAATATATTTGCACGCGCATTTTCAGATTAGTGACAAATTATCGTCCCGAATTATATTTACTTAAATAATTACTAACAAATAAATTAGCAAATCCGCTACAGTGCCTAATTACATTCCACTCAAATAAACTAGATAATGAGTTCGCTAATTGAAACTGATACATATTAATTAATAATTATAAATTATTCACTGTCATTTATAAGCGCATTTCATTGAATCTAAATATTTTATGAGATTACGAAGAGCTTTTAATATAAATGCGAGTTGCTTTACTAAATATTTTATCGAATTTGTATACTAAAATCATATATGAATTAATACAACATACGATAAAACGGTTAATTCTATAATTACTATTATTTCTAGAAAAACGCTCCCATAAGTCGAAAAATGAATTTGTTCCTTTCATTGTAAACTGACTGTATATATACAGAGTGGGCCACAAATAGCGGTCATTAAAAGTTTTCGGGGTTCATGATGCGAAAATTTGAAAAAAAATCTACATTGCACCGTTAAATGCGACCTCCTCATGCAAAATATTTCCACATTCTTTCATTTCCGGTTGTACCGGAAATAGCTACCAACTCTGTAATTATAAATAGAATACCTTAAATTTTAGCTTTTTTTATTCCCCGTCCAATTGCCTATCCACTCATATGTATTTATGTCTACATACTTTTTTGTTTTTGGGTTAAACATTTATTTGTCAAATATTAACCTCCAATTGACATTTAGAAAAATGCCTATAACTACTAGTAAGAACAAGATAGACAGACCACCGGCATTTTGAATTGTTACTACTAGATCTATACCTATATCTAGGGCAAGTAGTTATTTCAATTTTTTTCTTCCCAAAATTTGTGCTCTATTGAGTAATTCCTGTATTATATATATTGACAGTATCCTACTATGGTACACGCCATAGTAGGATACTGTCAATACCATTTTTCGGGGATTATTTTTTGTATGACCCCAAGGAAAAAATGGTTGAGTGAAGTAAGATCTGTAAATCTAGTAGGCCCGAACTACGGACTCAACCTTCCAATCCAACTATCTTTAAACATATTCGTCAGTTGCTGTGATGTTTTGTGGATACAATGAGCTGAGGCTTCATAGAGCTGATATCATAAACGTATTCTCAAATACAAAGACATATCATTCCTATCAATTCCTGTAGTTTTCTTGTTATTAATAATAGACTTTTTATGTTATTTCTATCCTAGAGTCCTCAACCTTACGAGTATACTATTTGACAAATCTGAAACTACACTTTTAGAAAAAGACTTAAAATATAATTCCTCTTAATAGAAACAGTAGACATTAACGCATAATTCATTTGTGACAAATTATTATTATAAAACACAACATTATTAACTAAATTAAGAGTATCCAATTTAATAACAAATTTTAAAACTAATACACAACACAAAATACACAAGAAAATAAATAATAAAAAATCATACAGAATAAAATCAAAAATAATAATTTCATTCTAACGAAAGCAGATAAAGGTAATAGTGCAACTATTTTAACAAAATATGAATATATACAAGAGAGAAGAATTACTCCAACCTGAATTTAAAAAGTTAAATAAAGAAAAAAATATAAAGATTTCAAGTAGAAATGAAACATATCTTAAAATTGAGCAGTAACCTATTAGAAAATTCAAATTACAACTTTATCAGAATGAACTCAAACGCTACAGTGCTCTATAAATTTTGCAGAATTCCATGCTGATTAATATCCGGTTGAGAAAACTGAGCTGTTTCTTTGTTTTCAAGAAAAATGAAAAAAAAAAAATGAAAAATGCGATTTCCTTTTTTATTTATTTCTTCGTTATTTGAAGCAATATTTCAATACAATGAAGACATTCTAATATCACTTTTTTTTATTATCTAATCGATGACGTACTAATTTTACTAATAGCATGTTTCGTTTCTTCTGGACCATCATCAACTTTCTTATTTCTTATGGGTGCTATATTGTTTTTTTATAAGATTAAAATCCTCCATTCCGATTACAATGATATAATATATCATACGTTTATTGTAATTAGTTATGTTCTTTTTTTGAATTTTTTTTAATGACATTAAAGAAGCACTTATTTTTAGCAACTAGATGGATGTCATTTTGTCAATGATTGTCAAAATTTAAAATTAAATATTACTATTTTTTAAATATTTAAATCGTTCAATTTTTATTACCAAGTGTCTTTTTATAAATATTTACCTAATTTTATTAAAAGTCAAAACAAAGCTTGAATATGAGACCCAATGTTCCTTTAGAATAAATGTTTGGCCAAATGTGTATAGTCAGAACGTAATGTAGGAGATTATAATACATTAATAATTTCGTCTCGAAATTCAATAAAACTCCTAGAGGGAATTTGTATACCACAATAAATAATTTAATTGAATTTCTGTTGCTAAGGCTATTTTTTGAACAAAATGAAAGAAATATTTTTTGTGTTAATATTTTTATTAATGTTAATGTTGATATTCCGCATATTACTATTTTTAAAATTATTTTTAGTTTGTAAAAAAATCATTATGTAAATTTTTGTTCCATTGCAAAACTTTTTCTATAAATATTGCATTCACAAAGCTACAAATTATATTATATTTTCTATTAATTACTTTTAATTTCATGGCATGCGTGATTTATTGGTATTAAACATATATTTTGTTAAGACTGTGTTTATTCATGAGAATATATCATTGTAATCAAAAAATAGAGGATTTTAATATGATAAAGAAAACAATATGGCACCCATAAGAAATAAGAAAGTTGATGATGGTTCTGAAAAAAACGAAACATGCTATTAGTAAAATTAGTACGCCATCTATTAGATCATAGAAAAGTGCTGAAAGAATGTCTTCATTGTATTGAATTATTGCTTCAAATAACGAACATATAATTAAAAAAAGAAAATAGATTTTTTTCAGTTTTTTTTTCATTTTTCTTGAAAATAAAGAAACTTAGCCCAGTTTTCTCAACGGAATATTAATGAGCATGAAAAGTGCCGAATTGAAACCTACCCTCTATCTCTTATAAAACTCACTCAGAATAACTTGTACAATTGAATTGATACGTCAGATAATAATAACGTAGAAAAGTCGGAAATTATTAAATTGATTGAAATTGGCCTAAACCAAAGCTACTTTGAGTTTAATAACACCTTTTACGCTCAAACTGACGGTTCACCTATGAAATTACTGCAAACAAAGGTGATAAGTGTGACCACCTTTGTTTGTAGAAATTTTCTTGGCAAGTTTTGAAAAATCACTGTTCAACAATTCCGAAGGTAGATATAGAAGCAGTATTCTATGTTGGAATATATGTATCGATGACATTTTTTGCATTTGGACTGGCACTAATAGACAATTAAATTAATTTGAAAAATATTTAAATTCTAGAAACACCAAAATTCAATTTGCATCAGAAATATAAATTAATGATATTTTTTAAACTTGATAATTTAGAAAAAAAAAACGATAATCATATAAATTTAAAAATGTATAGAAAATAAACGTGTACAGATACTATTATTTCCAATTCAGTGAACCACCCAAATTAACAGGCTATTAAACATTCCATTAAATTCGAAGCATTCAACAATGAATTGAATATAATAAAAACAATACCCCGGAATAATGTTTACAATAATGAAATAATAGGCAACATTTTGAAAAATAAAAAATATCTAATGAAATATTTTTACATTCAAGAAAATAGGGTGAAAGATTTGTCTAGTAGGATAATCAATAGTATCAAGGTTAAGGAGTATGATGTTATATGTATAAACCAAAGTAAATCAGGGAAATTATTAGTGAACAATAAATTCCCCGTGGACAAAATAACAAAGTGTGGTGGGTACGAAATAAAGTATAGTGACGCATTTTACATAGACCAGACATACATACATACACAACTGGAACAATATAAAAGTCTATTATTAATAACAAGCAGACTACCAAGTTGCCAAACACTGTATTAGAAATAATCAAGATTTGGAATTCCCTATTTTTAAAATCCCTTATTACCTAATTACATATAACCAAGTGTTTTAATTTCTACCTTTAATATTATTAATCATTTTATGTTGCAAATTCTCTTGCCAATCGATCTATGAGATAAACTGTTGATCATTCCATTTGAAAAAAAAAAATGAATTATGATGTTTTAAAGTGGGCACTGAAATACTGACATTTTTGAAATACGTATTGTCAAAGGTGAAAAATGCTATTTTTTAATTCTAGATGAATCTATTACTAACAAATTCAAGATATAGCTGGTTTGTTTTTCTTGTTCCTAGTAGAAGTTATAAGCATTTTTCAAAACATCAATTTGAAGTATTTAACAAATTAATTTTTAACTCGAAAACTGTAAGAGTTATGTGGACATAAATCCATTTGAGTTGTTTGGCAATTGAACGGGAAATCTGAAAAAATTGAATAAAATATAGTGTGTTCCATTTAAAATAACAAAGTTGGTAGCTATTTCGGGTATAACCCGAAGTGAAATAAAGTCAAAATATTTTCCATGAGGGGGTCGCATTCAACCCCCAAAACTTTTAATGGCCGTATTTAGTGACTCATCCTGCATAAGTTAAAAATTGTATATAAATTAATATCTGTCAATTTTAATAGTAGGTATTTTTTTAATACCGTCATCATTTCAGTGCCCTCTTAAAAACATCATAACTCAGTTTTTTCAAATGGAATGGCCAATATTTTATCTCATAGGGCGATTGGCAAGACAATTTGCAACATAAAAGTATTATGCATCTCAATATCTACAGCAAGTAGTTTTTGAGTTATTTCGAAATTTCTATATTTCTTTTTTTTTTCCAAAATATTTGCACAATTGATTAATTCCTGCACTGTTCATACGTGTTCCATAATGGGCTACTGTCAAAATTCATTGAACCGAATGTGGAAAAATTGTTTTAAACTTATCAATATTTTTGAACTCAAGAAATTATGAATTCATTCGTCACACATGGCTAGTGCGACAGAATTGTTTTTTTTTTCTTTTCACTTACGACATAAAAACAAAAGCTAGAATATGAAGCAATTTTCAAACGAATAATGGAACACAATAACTGAGAAAAAAATTATAACAATTAGTGCAAATAAAAAGAAACGTGTCTGCAAAATACGTTGAAACTATATTTGTGTACATAAATACCAAATATACACGTGTTGCATGAGGATTTTCAATTGACCGCATTTTTTTATATATGAGGAATAAATTCATATATTTTTTATTCGAATGCATACTCATTTTAATATTACTCAAATGAATGATTCAAAAATATTGACACATTGGAAATGACTTTTTCCAATGAGATAAAATATTGGTCATTCCATTTAAAAAAAAATGAGTTATGATGTTTTTAAAATAGCGCTGAAATGTTGACACTTTTGAAATATCAACTGTCGAAGTTGACAGATCTTTTTATTTATTTTATTCTAGATGGGTCTATTACAATTCAAAATGTCGCTGGTCTGTCTATCTTGTTCCTATTAGAAGTTATAGGCATTTTTCGAAACGTCAATTTTAGGTTAAATAAATTTTTATCTCAAAAAATATAAGAGTTATGTAACACATAAATCGATATGAATGGTTAGGCAATTGAACGGGGAATCCGAAAAAAAATATAGGGTGTTCTATTTAAAATAATAACATTGGTAGCCATTTCCGGTACAACCGGAAGTCAAACTATTTTCCATGAGGTTGTCGCATTCAACCGTGCAATGTAGAATTTTAACATTTTTTTTCCGCGGTCAGGAACCCTGACATCTTTTAATGGCTATTATTCGTGGCCCACCCCGTATACATCCATTAAATTCAAGGGAAGAACTTAAACAATAAAAGTTAGTCTTAAAAATTAAATATATATCAGACAACAAAATGTTCAAAACTAAAAAAAAATATTTAAATAAATTCAAGTAACTAAGATCACTGTTAAAATTTCTAATTATTGAAACATATAATAGATATTTAACTGATATTTAAAATAACAATAAAGATAATTCTGGTGAATTGAGCATTGACACAAAGGACTACACTAATCCACAGGATATTGACAATAAAACCTTTTTCGAATAACTTTCCCTCGCGATCGTTAAACGTGACTATTGTAGCAATGCCACTGAAGGTCATTTGATTAAAGTTTAGTCCAAGTTTTCTAACAAGTTTGCTGCAGTGAATGATTTAATACGAAGCTTCCTTATTTGTGACTAAAGATTCGTTCTATCAAAACCTGTAACCAGATATATTGAAGAAAGCGAGAATGTACATATTCAAGATATATCGTTTTTAAGAAATGTGACAAACCAATTTAGAAAAT